>CM062809.1:465952476-466552476 GCA_031772625.1 Pinus tabuliformis | reverse complement strand
GAATGTCACTCATAAATCAAGCTATGAAGTTGTTTAGAAATTAACACCAAGTCATGCATATTTAGGTAAATTTCAAGCCATAAAATGTTTCAACCAACTATTTAAAATGCATTTATTGCAACGTCAATGCCCTCGACAATGCGTCTCGACAAGCATTACTCATTGTTTGAGTAGGGAAGAGAAAGTTGTATTTTCCCATTATTAACTAAACTATGATGACGAATGTTTCTTCTATATTAATTCATGAATTAACTTTTGTCGGTAAATTTTTAATTTTTTTATGTATAGAATTTTTAAGGTATTTTTATACTAAAACATGTTATTGAGTTATGATAGGTTTCCTCACCTGTTAAAAAAAACACATGTTATAGAAATTAATTACTTAATTTCAAATTTGTTCTAATTCCTTCTTTGATTGATTTGCACCACAACTAGTTTAAACCTTTGAAGTTACCTTTACTACTCTTCAGTTGAGAGAAGCCTTGCAAAAGAGAAGAAGTAGCTAATAATTATAAATTGCACCACATGTTGCAGTGTTTTTGTGTGAGAAAAACTTTCAAAATCCCATTCATTAAATTTCATTTGGACTGCCTCTTAATCTTCTAAACAAATACACAACCTTTTTATTAAGCAAATACACATACTCTTCAATATATTAATCTAATATATTGATCTATTATATGGAACTATATAATCGTATCAATATACCCATAAGATGTTTTATCTTTATAAAGTTGTAAAACATTTATATTTATCAAGTTTCCTATTCAAACTTCACACATAGGGATTAAGATTGAGAGTGGAGTGATCTCTAGATAGCTGCAATATTTTTAGATAATCAAAGAAGTATTGAATATAATGTTGTGTATTCAAAACGACTAATGACTTTCTAGTTCAAATTCTAGCAACTATAAAACTTCAATATATATAAGTGTGATGACTATACTATGCAAATACCAAATCCTAGTGTTCTCGTAGCCATGGATACTTTAACAAGGAACCCATCATATTTTGTTCAGTAGTGAATATAAAAAGAATTACAATAATTCTTAGATATTTATGAAAGACTTGCGGTCAACGAAAGTTGATTTAGTTTATTTAATATTTAATAGAGTCAGCTTATCGTCCAACTTCTTGTTAATATGAACAAATCTTCATTTTGATAAATAGAGTTTTATTTTAAAATATTGATAGTGAAAAATAGTGTTTATTTTAATAGATTTATGAAAAGTGAGGCCATGTTCATATGTATATCATGAAAAGCAATTCTGTTGATTTGATATACATAGAAGTGACAAATTTCTTGGAAAGCCAACTTTACTTGATAGGATGATTTAGCATAGAAGCCATTTGAGTGGTGAAGAGCCATTTTTTCTTTGTTTTTGTTGACCACAAAAACCATTTGAGTTGTGAAGAGCCATTTTTTCTTTTTTTTGTTGACCACAAAAGCCATTTGAATAATGAAGAGCCATTTTCTATTTCAAATGTCTCTATCAAATAGTTGTCTGATGTTTCATATTCCTACGGTTTGTGCTCACAATTTGGGTCAACTGATTAACCAATTGCTCCCCAGGGATAATGGGAATATTATTGAGAGATCTTCGATCTTTTGTTTAAAATTTACAAGCTCATATAACTATGCACATATCCCAAATGACAATGATCAGAAATAGAACTTAGAGAAATCGATCAAAGCAAGCGAATGACAGACTTGTTAAAATGAGGAGAGCAAACTAGAAAAGACTTACCCCTAGAATTGTGAATTGTACTTAATTGCTTTGGATTTTTTATCGAGCGATTGGTATTCAAGGTTGCATGGTTTGTCGAGTATGAAATTATAGTCTATTTTGAGTTTGTCCGTCGTATTAGCTTTCCTGGATTACAAATTCCTTTAATAAGAATTATTTGTATTGTTTTGAAGGTGGTGAAGCTAAGAGGTGCTTCATAAAGGTGACTCTTCAATCATTTTGGTGAAGGTGAGGAGTTATTTCTTGGTGTTTAAATGGCCACCAGAGAGTGGGAAACTAAGCTTGCGTTGTGATAGTGAGTAATAACCAAAGTTCAGGCATGCTATGACTTTTTAAGGGGGGCTGTAATTTTCATGTGATTTGAATCTTAGCACCTAAAATCATGGACAAAGATGAAATCCTAGGTAGTATTCTATCACTAAAGATGGAATTCCTCCGTTCAAAACCTTGGTCACGATTATCCATATTCACGTTATTTTTAGAAGCCTTTTTATTTTTATTTTTCATGCTCCTCTTAACCGACTGGCTGTACTTTTGAGTTGCATTCACCTTTTTATTGAGGTCATTTGTGGGACACCAATAAAATTATCTTATCTTTATATAAATATCTATGATGAAACCCCACCATTTACCAATGTCAAGAGAAACCAATAGTGAAACCGATCTCTGTCCAATTCAATGAATGCAGCCATAAGTGATGTTTGCCTTGCACAACAGTGAGGGACTTGGGGCCATAGCCACGTAATCTATCATTTGTCTCTTGTTTATTGAATCCTTGCAATTCACCATTCCTACATTTCATTGAAAACCTAAACTTCGAACAGTTGTAATAATTTAGAAATAGACCTACTCAACAGTCTATGATAAAAGAAAAACAAGCAAAAGAAAGTCCAAGGCCAAAGTCCAAAAGTATTTTACATGTGCTCATTGAGTTGCCAAGATGTTATTAATCTAATGGACCGTTTCTTAGTATCTTCACTCTATATTGTACTCAATTCGTTCGCCTGCTGACTCTCATTATGTATTATCACTGGTACCTTACCCAATTGCATTGAAATGTTCAAGATTCAGTCTTGTTGCATGTCATGATAGAGTTTTTTTTTCTAAGCTATGAAAACCAAATATAGAATCCTTCCAATAAAACAGTCAGATCAGCTTATCCTATAATATCGAGAGTAAACGTCGAGACTAATGATACTCAATATTGGAATATGGAATATTGAGTCCATAGCTCTGATGATAATTAATTTTACATTTAAAAAATTACGCTGATCCAAAAACTTTCGGAATAAACTTACGCACGCCATAATTACAACTTCCATCATTATAACTTCCATGACCATTAATGAATGTTTTAAAAACAACCCTATGTATTCATCTTTATCTTTTATTTTCTACGGTATTTAGTTTTTGTTTTTCCTACGATTTTCTCGAAAATATGTTGATACTTCCTATTGGGGTAATGGAAATACCAGATGTTGATTGAACTATGGAATCCAACCACTCTCTGCAACAATGTACACAATTTTTTATCTCCATTCAATCAACAATTTCTTTCCAATATTAGCATACAGTACTTGCTTCCCAATATTACCAAACAGTACTTGTAGAATTATAGAAACACTACTTTTTGCACCTCTAAATATGATTTCTCAGTTCCATCCTGTCGGAACTTGCTTCCTGTTAATGTTGTCATGGAGCTATCAAACAATGAAAAAATTTATATTAAAGAGAAACGTTCATCTTTAACATTCATCACTGCAATGACTTCAAAATGAGAAAAAGTAGGTGATGAATGATTGAGGATCCCACTATAATATGGTATAAATGTTGAAATCAACAATACTCACATGAATATATCTTCTTAAAACATGTCACATGAATCTATATTCTTAAAACATGAACTATATGCAAAGACAGTCACCCCATTTCTGGTAAGATTTTCTTTATTCTCAAGTGAATTCAACTGCAAATACTGATTCACCAAATCCAATATTTTTTTGTATTCCTATTGGTACCAATCCCCTATATACATTAAGTTAACATTAGGCATTAGCATGATGAATTTTGGAAGGTTTATTGATAAATGAAGTATATTTTGAATTAACACCAAGTTATCGATGTTCTGATAAATTTCAAGTTATCATAAGATCTAAACGCTGAAAGCAACAATAATGTCATGAATATATATTCTTAAAACATGAACTATATCCAAAAACACTCACCACATTTCTCGTGTGACTTTCTTCATTCTCGAATGATTTCGAGGTCAAATTATAATTCACCGAATTCAATAAATTTTTTTATACCTCTTGGGACCAATGCCTTGTATACATGAAGTTAACAATAGGCATTACCATGATGAATTTTGGAATGTCGCTGATAAATGAAGCTATGAAGTTGTTGAGAAATTAACACCAAGTTATGCATGTTCTAGTAAAATTCAAGCCATAAATTGTTTCAACCAACTGTTTAAAATGCATTTAGTGAAGTGTCAATGCCCTCGACAATGTGTCACGACAAGCATTACTCACTATTTGAGTAGGGAAGAGAAAGTTGCATTTTCCCATTATTAACTAAACTATGATGACGAACCTTTCTTCTATACAATGACTCAAGGTTTCCATGAAACATGAGAAATCACACAAGAGAAAGTAGATGTTGTTAGAAAATTGTATATTACTGAGCAATTGAACACATAAAATATTGCAGAAATATAAACACAGAAAACGCATAAAACAAGAGAGACACAGATATACGTGGTTCACCCAGTTTGGGCTACATCCATGGGGAAACAATCAGTCCTTCTTTTATTATATTATCCAACAAACTGAAGAGATACAACCTACAACAGATCCACTGTAACACCCTCTTTGCTCTCAATCTCCTCTTTCTTCTTCACTCAGAATACAAATTTACATAGACGCAATACAATTCCCTCATATATAGTGAGGGGTTGTCTTCTAGGGAAAAAAACCCTAAATTAAATATAACTTCTACCATCAGATCATCGGCTTAATCGAATGAACAACCCAGATTGACTAGAAATTCCTAGAATTTTACAAGGCAATTTTACATATGTTTTTAGCTTTGGGTGTGCTGCCCCCAAGCCCTCGCTGAGGGACTGCTGGCTCCCGGATCCCCCAGCCGGGGGGATCGGGCCCCCCGAACCCCTGCGTGGAGGGGTGTACAGTATTCTTGGGGTATACATCAGGCTGAAACCTTTGAATGCAGAAGATAATCAGGCTCCACACCCAACAGATGTAGGATAATTTATCATAGCACTATGCATAATTGTTTCAAGAATTCTGGGTTCCCTTTACTAGTTATACAGTTGAATATAGCATAGAGTTATATGCTGTTATTTTTTCAAATGAGGCGATAATATCATATTTAATTATATAATGAGGAATTGATCCATACATTATATTTAATTAGTTATCTAATGAGATTACACTATTAGTATATAAAGGATCTCGGGTATATAGTATAAGGTACCTGGGGAATCCTAGTATGTGATTTTTAATTATAATATTATACCATATGGTACCTTCTTTAATTGTTAATAAGATATTCCTATTTATTGGAACTGATTTAATGTGATATGGCTATATTACTTTGGACCTTTGCTACCTTAGTATCATTAGTCTATGATAAAAGAAAAACAAGAAAAAGAAAGTCCAAGGCCAAAGTCCAAAAGTATTTTACATGTGCTCATTGAGGTGCCAAGCTATTATTATTGGAATAGACTGTTTCTTAGTATCTTCAATGTATATTGTACTCCATGCCTTCGCCTGCTAACTCTCATTATGTTTTATCACTGGTACCTGAACCAATTGCATTGAAATGTTCAAGCTTCATTCTTGTTGCATGTTATGATAGAGTTTCTTTGTCTAAACTATGAAAACCAAATATAGAATCCTTCCAGTAATACAGTCAGATTATATTAAAATTGTGGGCAACTAGAAATCCCCAAAGTTGTAACCCAAAGTGGTAACCGTGTTGTGATGAGGACCAATGTTGCAGGAAAGAGGGATGTTTTTTGGAAGCAAAGTGTCTCATAAGCGCATATATATATATAAAAGTAAGAAAATACGACTGACAAAACATGATGAGGTCTTGGAGATTAGCGAAAATGGATGTACCAGTAGCCAAATTGTAAGATAGGATCCTGGTAAGAGTGATACTTTCAGTAGAGATTCTCCAGATAAGCTTGAAACATTCGTGGATGCATTTAAAAACTTTTTTGATGATGTTCCAGTTGATGCTCATGACAACGCAAACGATTGTGGAAGTCCCCAAAGTCACTCCTTAGGGCCAACTATTACAAAGATGCATGGAAAACCTTGTTTCCCTTATATGCTTGTCTCTTTAGGGGTTTCAGATATTTATACATCTTCATCTTTGTCAGATTTGAACTCCTCGTTTAGGTTGCCAGAAATGTCCATATCTTTAAGATCACAAGATATACAAGCATTAGCAGGGTTAGTAAGGTCCTTCGATCTGACAAATTAAAATAGACTACAAGCATTAGTCTATTTTACATTTTCAACAGAGTATCCCTTATTTCTGAACATTTTTCCCATAATGATATACATTTTTTAGCATCATTGAAAAATTCTAATTTTTCAAAATGTGAAAATATAAACCAGAAGTAATAACACTATTAAACACTTGCCCTTGCACTTCATACCAGGGCGACTAAATAAAACAGAGAAGTGCCCAAACCAAAATTATTTAAGTAGTCATCATTTGGAGATTTTGGGTGCTAACCTTTTTCCTGTGGTGCTGAGTCATTGCAAGCATAGCAGTCATCTGAGCCCGAACCAATGCAGAAGTAAAGATGACGTCAACAAGAATATTTCTAATCCTCTTTCCAGCTTCAATAGCTTCTTCTACCCCTCTTTGTGTAAATGGTACATCAACACACCATGTAAACAAATTTTCTCGTTCCAAAGTGACTCTCCATGATGAATCAAAATCAAGGTTGCTTCAACTACAAACCCAAAAAATCCAAGAAAGGAGATGAATTAATTAAAGATAGATCCACCATATAGACTACCTCATTCATAAAAAGTTTCACGTTTGCATCATTAAAGCCACTTTTATATGAAGTGTAAATTGCAATGTAATTTATGAAAGAACATGCACATAACATAGATTATTAGTTGAAATAACTAAATAAGATAGAAACACTATAATATTTCATTATGTTTCTCTTTTAGAAAATAAGACATGTTTTTGTTTCATGGAAAATACGTTCTCCATGGAAAGCCAAATGTAAAGTGTTTGGGTTCAAAGGAAGTTGCTATAAAAAATGCACTCAAAATACCAAAATCAGAAAATGAAAGGTTTCCATTCACTGGAGGCAGGGCTATCAGGGGAATCTGGCCTTTGAAAAAATTGAGACTCAGGTTCATGGTTTTTAGCGTGGTGCATTGAGCCAGTGTAACAAGGATTTTCCCTATTATGAGGTTATTTGAGAGCCTAAGCTCTTCAAGAGTAGATGCACCCGAGCTAATTGTAAGTGGAAATGTCCCGGAAAATTTGTTGGAACTCAAGTCTGCAACTCTCAAATTATTGTAGCTTGAGATCAATGGTGTGAAGGGTCTTGTATTATAATAAACCATTTTTGGAAGCATGGAGAAACAAACAGTACCTGACTAAGCAACGAGACCCTAATGAAAGGGGATGCATTGTAAATTTTATTTACAAATTAGCCTCGCATTAAAATGCAATTACTAAAAAAGTGAGTCATCTAATAAGGGGATTGAGAAGTCATGTTCTAGGAAAATGTAATGTATTTAGGAGACCCAGTCATGGTGCTTATGGCTTCCAAAATGTTTAGCGGCCAGACCCTAATGGGGCTAGACATGAAGTTTGAGCCCTCACTTATGGAAGAAATAGAAGAAAGTAACAGAGAATGTAAACGAAGAACCTATGATATTCACGGTCGTGAGTGGAAAATCGTTTCTATAGGCCGCCCCGAGAGAGCCAAACTTGTAAAATAGACAAGTGACAACCGTTATATATCTATAGCAGAGAAGTGTATAGCGGGCGTTATAATTCTATAACAGAAATTTTCTGTAGGGTTGTTCTTCGCATTCCTTGCTTGGGTTTCCTAGAACACCAACAGTTCCTGCAACAATCATGGTCGTGATCACTACGAAAATCATCTATGATGGGATGGTGGCATGAGAAAAATTCTAAAAACAATACAGTGAAATGTAATTTTATGAAACCATTTTAAACCCTAGGTCTTAAAAATCACAATAATTGTGGGTTTCATGAGCCGTGAGGAAAACTGTATGCCTTTGAGCAAATATGTTCATAGCCATTATGATTTTGTCAAGTCGTGTTGTGAACCCTAGGTCTTAAACCGATTGTGTTCGCAGTCGCTGTGACTCTCTTGGGTCATCAAAGAAGCCCTAGAGAAAAGTTAAAAACCCATTGACGCGGATTGAAACATTGTCTGCGAGTAAGTGAAGACATGTTTTTATTTCATGGAAAAGACATGCTCCATGGAAAGAAAAATGCAAAGTGTTTGGGTTCAAAGGAAGTTGCTGTAAAAAAAGCGCTCAAAATGCCAAAATCAAAAAATGAAAGGTTTCCATTCACTGGAGGTAGGGCTATCAGGGGACCATCCATAAAAATGGAGGTAGGGCTATCAGGGGAATCTAGCCTTTGAAAAGATTGAGACTCAGGTTCATGGTTTTCAGCGTGGTGTGTTGCACTAATGTAACAAGGATTTTCCCTATTATGAGGTTATTTGAGAGCCAAAGCTCTTCAATAGTAGATGCACTCGAGAAAATTGTAAGCGACAATGTCCTCAAAAATCTGTTGGAACTCAAGTCTACAACTCTCAAATTCTTGCAGCTTGAGATCGATGGCGTGAAGGGTCATGTATTGTAATAAACTATTGTTGGAAGCATGGAGAAACAAATAGTACCTGACTATGCAACGAGACCCTAATGAAAGGGGATGCATTGTAAATTTTAGTTACAAATTAGCCTCGTATTAAAATGAAATTACTAAAAAAGTGAGTCATCTAATAGGGGGATTGAGAAGTCATGTTTTAGGAAAATGTAATCATTTAAGAGACCCAGTCATGGTGCCCGTGGCTTCCAAAATGTTTAGCTGCCAGACCCTAATGGGGCTAGACATGAAGTTTGAGCCCTCGCTTATGGAAGAAATAGAAGAAAGTAACAGAGAAAGTAAATGAGGAACCTGTGATATTCATGGTAGTGAGTGGAAAATCATTTCTGCAGGCTACCCCGAGAGAGCAGAACCTGTAAAATAGGCAAGTGACAGTCATTATATATCTATAGCAGAGAAGTGTATTGTGGGCGTTATAATTCTATAAAAGAATTTTTGTGTTGGGTTGTTCTTCGCATTCCTTGCTTGGGTTTCCTGGAACCCCGACAATTCCTTCAACAATCATGGTCGCGATCACTGCGAAAATTGTTTGCGATGGGATGGTTGTTGGGTATTTTTCGGTGGGAAAATACCAAAAACCAAACAAGCAAACACCACAGAGCCAATGCTCTGTTTTCTTTGTTCCAGGATCTTTGCACAGGGAAGCCTTAAATCAAATATACTCATAACAGCCCATTACACAGCCATAAAAATATTTCTATTGATTAAAATATAAAGCCTGAAACAACATTCATCCTCTTTGCTGAGAAGGATTCACCAAAATTACTTTCACCCATCAAAACTCTGTTTTCACCTGAGAAATTACTGTGCTGGGTTTACTGCAGTAAAACCCATTTTTACATTTGCTGGTGTAAAACTATTTTTACACATACTGCTGTAAAAATATTTTACACATACAATAATCTTTACATTACATTCACAATCTCAAAAAATACCTGAGCGCTCTTTTCATTTGCATTTCAATGCAAATCCAACCTATAAAAAAAACTTACTCAAAACACATGCGCTCCACTTCGTTTCTTTTCTTCATGCACTACTGTGCAAAACCACACATGGTTTTTCGCTACTCCTCCGTTCTACGATGGCCAACACATAAAAAAAACTTACATCAAAAAAAAAACTCACACCCCTGTTCTTGTTTTTCTACACACTGCTGTGTGTTTCCCCTTTTTGAAATACAAAGAGCAAAACTCGAGCATATATGCTTTGCTCGCTATTTAAAACATAATACATGATTTTCCTTTTTACTGCACCATCGTTTTACAATGCTCCACACAAAAACATTACAATCCATGTGCTAAACAAAACAAAAATACAGAGCACATTTTACTCTGCTCCTTCGTCCCTTTTACAATGATCAACACCCAAGCCCTTTTCATTTTTCTTGCTATATATATGAAAACTAAAGCAAAAACATATATGTGAAAACAAAACTACATTTTACGTGCCGTAAATAAAAGAACATAAATATCTACCTACTTTCTACGACACCATTTATCTTGTGTTTAATTCTTTTGCAGAAGGGACATGCGGTCAACGAAGCTTGACTTTTACTCCACGCAAATATTAAATGTTTCCCGTATGCAGGTTTGGAGCAATCGACGGTGGAGGATGAAGAAGCAAATCAGAGGGCGGAGATTGATATCGGAAGGTAGTTTAATGCTGAGCTTTACTTCCCGCTATGTCATAGATGCTGATGTCAGGTGAGAGCCACGCGTCTTCACCAAATCGCATCGGAGCCAAACATACGGAAACTGCTTTTCCCTGGATGGCGGTGCGATATGGTCTGGGCGGTTTGTGGTTTTGTTCGGTGGTTTTGGGTGCAGCCGTATTGTCCACGTCCGCCACCTGCAGTTGGAATTAACATTCCAACACTCCCCTTTAATTTCAACTGCTGGGCATTCAATCTTACCCAAGCACTTCCTCACATGGAGGGATTCACCAACTGCTTCTGATGCAGTTCATAAACAAACAATGTTGTCTTCCTCTTAATAGAGGGATTAACCTGAAACTGTGCTTAAGAGCACCTTCCTCATGACAGAGGGATTCACCATAACAATGTGCTGAAGAGCACCTTCCTCATGACAGAGGGATTCACCTGTGACTATGCTGAAAAGCATCATCCTCTTGATAGAGGGATTTACCACACTATGCTGAAAAGCATCTTCCTCTTTCATAGAGGGTTTCACCAAATGACTGTGCTGAAAAGCACCTTCCTCATTAACAGAGGGATTACAAATAGACACTGCTTTACATGCAGTTTCAAAAACAAACAATCATTGCACTGCTGTGTGTGCAAACTCATTACATTGTTCTTTTATGCTGATGCATATTCTCTGCTGCACTGTTGTGCCATCTTCTTTACTGTGTCTACCCCACACTGCTGTGTCTACACTTGCACTGCTTGTGCACTTTTCAAAGACAAAATACTCTGTGTTTTCTGGAACAATTACACTGTCCCAATTTACAAATTTACACTGCTGTGTGTAAACATTTCTTACACTTACTGCTGTTGCATATATTGCATTTCAATTCAATGAAAAACAAATTCATTACATTTACCTTTACTGCTGTAAGGAAAATTTCTTTTGCATGTGCTGCTGTTCAAAACTTCTTGCTGCTGCATTTTTTTTATTTGCATTGTTGTGTGCTTCTCCTTTTTGCCATCTTGTTGCTGTCCATAACTTCTTGCTGCTGCATTGCCTCTGCAATTTGCACTGTCGCTGCCTTTTGTTTCATCATACTGCTGTGTGCCCATACTCTTGGCACTTCATTCTCCACAAAAAATAACACGGGCTGTTACTTTTTACACCCTTGCTTCACACAATCTTCAGTTTCATTTTTTTTAATTACACAATGCACTGCTGTGCAATTCATTTCGATTTGTTGTTGCCACACACATTCTTATTTACCCATGTGCATTAAAAATCTGTTGTCCCTGTTTTTCTTTATGCATTTCTTTGCATGCTGCATTGCATAAAAAAACATTACATTTTTTTTTACTGCTGTGTGAAAGAATTTCATTGCATTCTCAGCCACTGGGCATTTACGTTCTGCTGCGTTTTGCCTTCTTCTCATTTTCTTCTCACTGCTTTGCATTTTCATTCCCAATAGAAAACATTTCAATCTGCTGTGTATTATACTCACTCTGCTGTGAGTATATTCTCTCATACTACATAAAAGGAAACTACCTTCCATTGCTATGCATTTCAATGCATGTGCACCACAAAAAAAATTCAAACTGCTGTTCATTCTAATCCATGTGCTCCATAAAAAAATTTCCAAACTGCTGTTTTATGTTCTGTCTTCCCACTGCTGTGAGGGTTTCCATGCTTTGCATTTTTCTCTTATCTTGCTGCTGCTCTTTACATTTCAGCGCTGCCATCTTTTCTTCTTTATGCATTTATGCGCATATTGCATAAACACAAAGCAAAAACATTGCTGATTTCATCACTGCTGCATATTACCTTTTAGAGGGATTAACAAAGATTTCATTTGCAACTGCTGCGCTGCAATACATCCTCCATCAACAAATGACTGTTAATGCAGTTCAGCAAACAAAAAAAATTCAAGCTCCCCTTTAATGTATGTTTGTCTTCTTTTGGCAGACTCTTCTCAAAACAAACTTAGGTCAGCTGCGTTGCTTAAGGGGCTTTCACACTGTATTTCTTTTTTTCTCCATACTTGTGTAACTTTCTTCTTTTGCATGGGTCTAGCTTGCATAGCAGCCCATCTCAAGTTACAGTCACATGCCATATGCCCAATATTATGACACTTGAAGCATTCAACATTTTTCATGAATGACATTTCATGATTTCTTCTAAAATTGTTTCTTGGAGGTTGTCGTAGACCACAACATCTATCTCCATGAAATGCTCTACAGTCTTTTGCCACATGACCAAAGTTTGAACAAGAGTAACAATAACCATAAAATGAACTTTGGTACCTGTGAGATGGAGGTTTCCTTGATGCACTTCTGAAGCCTTGCTGCCTTGAGATCCTTTGATGATCACCATTGCCTCTTACCTCTTTGACATCAGCTACATTTCTTCTTGGAGCTGGTTTTCTTCTTGGAGCAGGATTTCTTCTATTGCTGCCTTCATTTTTCTCCTTGCCTTTGCTGGAACTAGGAGCATCACCATCTCTTTCTGGCTTCTTCACATCTCCTTTGCTTAAAGCATCTTCATGCTTGTTTGAGGGTTCACCTACATACCCAAGTCCTGATTTATCAAATGGAGATCTGTGATAGCTGAGCATGTCATCCAGAGCTTGAGAGCTCTTCATGATATTGTTCATCCCTTCAACCTTCTTCCTGAGGAGGACAATCTCTTCTTCTAACTGTTCACATACATTGTTTTTCTTTGCTAGTTGTCCCTCAGTTTCTTCCTTGCTACAAGTAGCTTCAGCTGCTACTATTTTGAAGGAGATAATATCTGTCTTCATTTTGGAGATTTCTTCATCATTTGCTTGACTGCTCTTCATTTTCTTTTCAGCTCCTTGTGCCTGCTTCCTGGCTTCTTGCAATTCGGACTTAAGGGAGGAGACCTCTACCTTGTACTGTCCAATCTCTTCCACAAGCTTATTCACTTTCTTGTGTCTTTGTTCAAGTTGACTTGTCAAGGCATCTGCCTGCTTCTTTGCACTATTCAGCTGATTTGTCATGGATATGACTTCTTCATGATGTTTCTTCTTGCATTGGTCAAGCTCCTTCTTCAGCTTGGTAAGCTCTTCATCCCTTTCTCTTACTTGAAGCTTGATGAGGTCAAGCTTTTCATTCTCAGCTTCTATGATGGGTTCTTCTTGACTCATTGTCATGGTCAGTGCTCCCTTTGCATGAAGGTCATGCAGTCTGTCCCATATATCCTTTGCTGATGAACATTTTCCTAGATTCCTCTTCACAGAATCAGGCAGTCCATCCAAGATTAGTTTTGCTGCTTGTGCATCATACTCCATGGATTCTTTATCCATCTTGCTGTCATCAATCACTGACTCCCAGACTTCAATCCCCTCAGACATTAGGAAAGCCCTCATCATTATTTCCCATACATCAAAGTTTCCATCAAACTTTGGGGTTTCAAATAAAATGTATTCTAATGGATTGCCTTCTAGTTTAGTAGAGGGGGGAGACACATTTTTAACAGGGCTGGAGGCTTTCTTCTTTGACCTTGCTATTCTTAACTATACTCCAAATTACTTGACTGTGTTTTTTTTTAAATCACTGACTGTTCCTTTAACAGTAACACAAAAACTTTAAGAAATACCTGAATCCCTTTGGCTGAAACTTCACACTGCTGGAGAAGCTTTACTGCTGCTGCAACAAGAGTCTTTCCTTCAGCTTCCTTGACACTTTTAAAGAGCCTGAACCAGCTCTGTCACCATCAAAGAGCCTGGACTAGCTCTGATACCACTGTTGGGTATTTTTCAGTGGGAAAATACCAAAAACCAAACAAGCAAACACCACAGAGCCAATGCTCTGTTTTCTTTGTTCCAGGATCTTTGCACAGGGAAGCTTTAAATCAAATATACTCATAACAGCCCATTACACAGCCATAAAAATATTTCTATTGATTAAAATATAAAGCCTGAAACAACATTCATCCTCTTTGCTGAGAGGGATTCACCAAAATTACTTTCACCCATCAAAACTCTGTTTTCACCTGAGAAATTACTGTGCTGGGTTTACTGCAGTAAAACCCATTTTTACATTTGCTGGTGTAAAACTATTTTTACACATACTGCTGTAAAAATATTTTACACATACAATAATCTTTACATTACATTCACAATCTCAAAAAATACCTGAGCGCTCTTTTCATTTGCATTTCAATGCAAATCCAACCTATAAAAAAAACTTACTCAAAACACATGCGCTCCACTTCGTTTCTTTTCTTCATGCACTACTGTGCAAAACCACACATGGTTTTTCGCTACTCCTCCGTTCTACGATGGCCAACACATTAAAAAAACTTACATCAAAAAAAAACTCACACCCCTGTTCTTGTTTTTCTACACACTGCTGTGTGTTTCCCCTTTTTGAAATACAAAGAGCAAAACTCGAGCATATATGCTTTGCTCGCTATTTAAAACATAATACATGATTTTCCTTTTTACTGCACCATCGTTTTACGATGCTCCACACAGAAACATTACAATCCATGTGCCAAACAAAACAAAAATACAGAGCACAGTTTACTCTGCTCCTTCGTCCCTTTTACAATGATCAACACCCAAGCCCTTTTCATTTTTCTTGCTATATATATGAAAACTAAAGCAAAAACATATATGTGAAAACAAAACTACATTTTACGTGCCGTAAATAAAAGAACATAAATATCTACCTACTTTCTACGACACCATTTATCTTGTGTTTAATTCTTTTGCAGAAGGGACATGCGGTCAACGAAGCTTGACTTTTACTCCACGCAAATATTAAATGTTGCCCGTATGCAGGTTTGGAGCAATCGACGGTGGAGGATGAAGAAGCAAATCAGAGGGCGGAGATTGATATCGGAAGGCAGTTTAATGCTGAGCTTTACCTCCCGATATGTCAGAGATGCTGATGTCAGGTGAGAGCCACGCGTCTTCACCAAATCGCATCGGAGCCAAACATACGGAAACTGCTTTTCCCTGGATGGCGGTGCGATATGGTCTGGGCGGTTTGTGGTTTTGTTCGGTGGTTTTGGGTGCAGCCGTATTGTCCACGTCCGCCACCTGCAGTTGGAATTAACATTCCAACAATGGTGGCATGAGAAAACTTCTAAAAACAATACAACAAAATGTAATTTTTTGAAACCATTTTAAACCCCCGGTCTTAAAAATCGCAATTGTTGTGAGTGTCATGAGTCACGAGGAAAACTGTTGGTCTTTGAGCGAATATGTTCATAGTCATTATGATTTTGTCAAGTCGTGTTGTGAACCCTATGTCTTAAACCAGTTGTGTTCACAATTGTTGTGACTCTCTCTGGCTGTCAAAGAAACCCCGGAGAAAAGTTAAAAACCCACTGACGCATATTGAAACATTGTTTGTGAGTAAGTGAAGTTATGTATGGCAACAATTGGACATTTGCAGCAAAGTATAGATGCATTGTTTGTAGAGACATGCGGGGGAATGAACCCTTGTGCGGCGGGGAGAGGCCCCATAGATACGTGAGGTGTACATCCTAAACCCTAGACTGAGAGTCCCCAAAACCAAAATGCATCCAACCACTAGTTGATTAACTGGTAAATGCGGAACTAACATACCCTAACCAACTCATCTGATGGTGCATAACATTTCAATTATCTAACAAAGTGGTAGTTTGGGGAGTTCTTCCCAAAGGGAAACGCCTTACGGCGTAATTATAACATGTACATGTAATATGTTTGATTAGTGTAATAGTTTAATTAGATATTTCAAATTGAACAAAATACATGATTTTTGAAAGTTATGAAAACATTTAGTGTGAAATCTTGTAAAATAATTAGTGTTTCTACACACTAGATGCATATGCTAATTGTAATTATTATTGTTTCATAAAAGGTAAAATGACCGCAAAGTGATAAAGTTGTTTACACATATGGTCATCTATATGAATGCAAATAACATCCTGTTATAACATCAGTACATATGATTATTGAATGGAAAGGTAGAGTTGTAAAGGTTTTCATGATAATTGCCATATGTTAAAGGTGTAATGGGGAAATAAGCTGACGCCCACCTATTTGAAGTAGTCCTCCGCATAGACTGCGAATTAAAGCAGAGAGTTGCTGAAGCATTGAGGGTATGTTCCTGACGGAGGGAATGTATAACACCACAAAAGACAGGATGTCCAGAGCGCCCAACATATTACAAATAATATAACTTCCGATTGAATGAACGAGTACAATCCTACAGATATGTATGTACCAAGTAGGAACAAAATACCAATACACCTCCCCTATTCAAAGTTAAACTGATGAGAGTGGAATGTTGATGCAAAAAGATTTTGATATGTATATATAAACCAGGAGAAACGAAATACCGCTATAGCTATGCTTTGTATTCAAAGATAAAATGATGAAATTGAAATGTTGTTGGTGAAAAAATGACTTCCTCGCGCTTTTGGTTATTTACCTGTCTGGCCTTGTTTCCTCACCAAGAAGGCCTAGCTTTTAATAGTAACCTAATTAAACCAGACGTGAACCATGTGTCCACCTATTCCATCGTTGTTAAAAGTTGAAATGTACCCACTCTACGAGATTGAACTTTTTAACGTGATAGCACATAGTATATAGAATCGGATTAATTGGAATTTCAGCTTGCATTTCCACACGAACGTTTTAAGGTGATAGCACATAGTATATAGAATGGGATTAATTGAAATTTCTTGCATTTCCACACGAATGTTCCAACTCTTAAATTGAGCTAAATATTTTTGCAGTTTCATTTCGCTGGAAGAATTTTACTGGTAAGAAAGTTGTTTTCTTGATAATCTCT
Organism: Pinus tabuliformis; assembly: GCA_031772625.1. Classification (NCBI taxonomy): domain Eukaryota; kingdom Viridiplantae; phylum Streptophyta; class Pinopsida; order Pinales; family Pinaceae; genus Pinus; species Pinus tabuliformis. The sequence goes on along the minus strand of CM062809.1, from coordinate 466,535,337 downwards.
TTGGAAGGATTTCTTTAAAGATAGAATAAAATTTAGTTTGGCATAACAAAATTTACGGCTCTTTAATTATAATTATCAGTTATTTAGTATAATTGAAATTTTGGATTATTTACCTAATAGTGTAGATTTTAATGTATATGTGGGTTAATGAGAGTTTGTATATATATATATATATATATATATATATATATATATATATATATATATATATATATATAGATTTATGTATGTATATTTTGTAACGAGTTTTCTAAATTTTTAATTTTATTATCAATAATTAGTTTTATATTTTTTCTTTTAATTAAATTGAATAATTGAAAAAAAATTATCATATGAATAAAGTAGCATAAAATGATTATGGTTTTTTGAGTTTCTGGTATTGGTAAACCATGTTATTGGCACATGATATTGTAATTTGTAAGATAGCCTATTTATATATTAAGAAGCTCCATGGTAAGGTGGGAATAACCTCCATAGTTAACTTTGACCTTTACTATATTTAAGGTTATATTTTAAAATGAGATATGCTTATTTTACAATTTGATAAAAAAAAACATTTTTTAAAATCATGATTGGTATATAAAATGAACTTTTGATTTCCTACAATAGCATAGAGACTCTACAAAAGTTTTATTGACAATTATTTATAGATTATTTGTTAATAAAAGACAACAAATTAAATTGAAGGAAAAAAAATCACCACAGTGGAAACAATATTTAACGTAAGAATTTTACTCAGACACAGAACATCAGATTTACTTGCAAAACCTTATTTTGGGAAAAACAATAGGGAAATAATTTAGTAGATTTTTATTATTACAATGAAAATCTTCTTACATTTCACTCCCTTCACTCTTTCTCACCCACTATTTTTAATTACTCACGCCAAAATATTTCATTACAATATCATGGGCCCAATATCATGGAAAATACCATTGGTTGTGACTCCTATATATAAAAATATTCCATTACAATACCATGAGAAATACCATGGGCTGTGAATATCATGGGAACTAAAAACTTTGACTCAATTTGGTGTATTTTCTCCAATTGTAGCAACCCATCATTTAGCACTTTAGGGACCATCATTTAACACTTCACAGGGATCCAATGATATCGAACATCAATGTGATTTTTCTTAGAATGATATGTTGGGTTTTTTGCTAAATGAATAGCACTTTCAGTATCACACTGCAACAAATATTTATCTTATTTTATTCTCAACTCTCCTAAAAATTGTTTCATCTACAACATCTCTTTGCAAGCTTCTATGGCAATGATGTATTATGCCTCTTTTGTGGAGAGGGCCACTGCTTTCTGCAATTTGGACATCCAAGGTACTATTGAATCTGCAAAAGTACATAAATAACCAATGGTGGACTTTCTAGTATCCACATCTCCAGCCATGTTTGCATATGTGTAACATTCAAGAACAAAATTGTTAGTACCCAAACATAAACAATAATTACTAGTACCCTTCAGATACCTCAAAATCCACTTCATTGCTTGCAATGTCATTTGTATGGATTTGCAAGGAACCTACTCACTACTCCCGCTAAATGTGCAATATCTGGATGAGTACATATCAGGGAATGCATCAAGCTACCAACAACTCAAGCATATTAAGGGATTTTATTCATTCCCTCCTTCTTGTCCTCATAAGAGCACAAATCAGCACTAAGTTTCAAGTGTAATGCTAGGGGTGTACCAAATTGTTTGGCATCCTTTATATTGAACCTGTCTAACACCTTTCCAATATATTTTTATTGTGACAACCACAACTTTTTTTTTCTTTCTTTCACGTATAATCCTCATGCCCAATATTTGTTGTTCTGGACCTAAATCGTCCATTGCAAATTGATTGCTCAAATCCTTCTTCAACTTATTAATCGTGTTCTTATCATATCGAATAATTAGCATATCATCCACATAAAACAATAGTATACTATAATTTTCTTGGCCATACCTATTGATGTAAACACAATGATCATCCTTTAGTATTTTTAATCCATGCTCAAACATAAATGAATCAAATTTATTGTACCATTCACAAGGTGCCTATTTTAGCCTATAAAGGCTCTTCTTCAACCTACATATAAGATTCTCTTTACCTTTTACATTGAATCCTTCTCGTTGTTCTACATAAATTTCCTCTTTCAATTCTCCATGAAGAAAATTTGTCTTCACATTTAATTGTTTGCATTCCAAGTCTAAAGTAGCAACAAGACTAACGCTAACTCTTATGGGTGACATTTTAGCAATAGGTGGAAATTTTATGTAAAGTTAATACCTTCTTTTTGTGCAAATCCCTTCACCACCAACCTTGTGTTGTATCTATCCTTATTCTCTTCACCCTCATGTTAAATCTTGTATGCCCAATTGTTTTGTAGAGAATTTCTTCCTTTTGGAAGCTTCACTAACTCCCAAGTTTTATTTTCCAACAGAGCATTTTTCCTGCATTGCTTTCTTCCACTTGTTGCTAGTTTCCACATCAACAACTTCCTAAAAACAATTAGGTTCACCTTCATCAATCAACAAAATATCATTTTGAGGGTGGGTAACCTTGTGAGCATTTTTTTAGCCCTAGTAGATCTGTGAACCATCTGTGGTGGTATATTTTCCACTTGAATCTCTTGTAATGGCTACTTCAAGTTTTCTTCTTCTCATTGTCCATCCTATTCTTGAGTTTGATGCTCAGATTCTTCTAATGGTGGGATATTTTCTTGTTGTTCTATAAACATTTCAACAATTTTCTTGAACTTTGATTCACCTACAAGCCCTTATACATCCCAAATTCATTAAATATTACATTCATGCTTCTAACAATTTTATGTTTAACTGGATCCCAAAGATGATAACCAAACAGACCATCTGCATATCTCAGAAAAAAACACATTTCCTTGATTTATTATCTAATGTGCTTCTATGCTCTTTGTGAATATGCATAAATGCTTCACACCCAAAAAATTTTAGGTGAGAATAATTTACCTTTTTACGAGTCTAAACTTCTTCAGAAATACCATCGTCTAGGACTGTAGAAGGTGAGCGGTTGATAAGATAATAAGTTGTCCTTACTACTTCTTCCCAAAATTGCTTTTTCAATCTAGAGTTTGACAACATACTCCTCACCTTCTCCATAATAGTGTGATTCATCCTTTCTATAATACCAGGCATAGTATTCTCATGTTTAATGTAAAACTTCTTATAATAATTCTTAAATGCATTGGAACAATACTCCCCTCTATTATATGTCCTCAAATACTAGAGCAATTTATTAGTCTCCCTTTCAGCGACAACATGAAATTTCTAAAATATCTCAAACACCTCACCTTTATTTTTTATAGGGTACGCCCAAACCTTCCTGGATGCATCATCTATTAATGCAATAAAATATGAGGCTCCTCCTAAAGAATTAACATTCAGTGACCCAAACACATCAAAGTGTATTAATTATAACAAATTTATTTTCCTTTGATGACCACTTCTCATAAGAGAAACCCTTCTTTTCCTACCACAAACACAATGCTCACAAAGATCAAGTTCATAAGATTTGGAACTTGGAATTATATTTTTACCAAAAAGAACTTTTAGGCCCTTTTCACTCATGTGGCCCAAGTGCTTATGGCATAACTCCACTGAGTTTTCATCTTTTGAAACAGTAGTCATATCTGATATCTTTGTTATTTCCCTCATTGTATACAAGGTTCTTGTCTTGGATTCTTTAGTTAGCACCAACGACCCTTAAGTAATTTTCTAGCCACCTTTCCCAAAGGTTGTGGAGTAGCCTTCATCATCCATTCATCCTATAGAAATAAAACTCATATGCATCTTTGGGACATGCTTAACCTATTACGACAAGATACCTTCTCTATCCTTTGTCTTGATTCAAATATTTTGCACTCTAGCAATATTACAAAAATCATTATTTCCTAAATTTACTCTACCATGATCAAATTATTCATATATAACAAAATTATTTTTGCATGCGTTTATAGTGTGAGATGCTCCATAGTCAAGTACCCAATTAATGTTACTGCTAGAAATATATAAACAAGCTTATTCTATTGAAACAATAAATAACAAATTAATTTCAAAAGCTACAATAGTGGTCTCACCTTCATTTGTGATGCTTGATTTTTTATTTGTGTTACTTCTACTCCTTATGTTCCTTCTTCTAAAACCGACAATCCTTTTTCTTGTATCTTGCTCTTCCACAATGAAAAAAGTTAAGTCTTCCCTTTTTTTTTTGATCTACTTCTTGATTTTGAATACCTCTGTCTACCATGTTTAGTTTTCCATCTATGATCAACAAATACTAGAGCTTTTGCTCCTTGGTTTACCACAATTGATTTGTGACGTAGCTCCTCATTCATTAAACTACTTCTGATGTCATCAAAATTTAAGGTCCTTGTAGGTGTTGAAGTGTTGATAACTACTATCAAATTCTCCAAGCTATCTGACATAGAGCACAATAATAAGATGTCTCTAATCTCGTCATTCAATATAATTTTGACAAAGGCAAGTTGAATTGTGATTATATTAAACTCGTTCGAATGCTCATCCACTGAAACACCTTCCTTCATATTGAGATTGTACAACTTCTTCATAAAAGAGACTTTTTTCGATGTTGCGTTCTTATCATATAGATCATGCAACTTTTTCGATATCCCTTATGTTGTCTTCTCTCCAACGACATTAAAATATACATTCTTTCTCAAATATTGGCAAATTATGGTGATGACCATTCTGTCCCTTATTCTATTCTTTGTCTGACATCGATGAGGGCTTCTTCGCTACTCCTTCAATGGGAAAATATTGATCCTTTGCACCTTCCATAGGGAAAAATTAGCTCCATTTAATTTCTCCATATCGCTTACCTTTGTTATCTCCAATCTCATAATAACTTGTCATACACCAAAAATTAAAAGGAATTTTGTTATCTCCATGCTTATAATAACCTCGCTATAATATCAGTTGTTAATAAAATAAAACTAAGAAATTTAACTGAGAAAAAAAAATAAAAAATCACCATAATGGAAACAAGGTTTAACCTAAAAAAATTAATCAGACACAAAATACTTACGTGGAAAAACGCATTTGGGGAAAACCACAAGGAAAAGGATTAGTAGTGTTATTGTTAGAGATTTTCGACTAACACTATGTAATGAGTGTGATTTTCGACTAACAATATGTAATGAGTGCGATCTTCGACTAACACTATGTAATGAGTGTGATCTGTCCAATACAAATATAAATGTTTCGATGGTGACTCCATTCATCATCAGGGACCATAGAGAGCGATATGAGTTAACACGTGTTGGACACCTTATATAGGAGAATAATTGAATGTTGGATAACGATCAATAATTTTCATTTAATAGAGTAATATTTGACTAGTTTTTTGACATCAACAATTATTTAAATGATGGAGTTTTTGTAATTTTCATAAAATAAATATTAGTAGATTTTTATTATCATAATGAGTTTTTTTTTTTTTTACATTTCACTAGCTTCATTCATTCTCACCCATGATTCCTTTTTACTCACACCCCGACTATATAAAAATATTTCATTACAATACCATGGGCCCAATACCATGGGCAATACCATGGGTTGCTAATACCATAGGTGCTAAAAACTTTGACTTGATTTTGTCTTACGTCTAACACTATTGTTGAATTGTTTTTAAGATGCTTAGCTAAGATTAGTGGTCTCCAAGTGTGTAACTCTTATATAAAGTCACCCAACTTAGCCATCAGCTTGATTATATTAATCCCATAAACTTTAAAGAATTTACAAATGTAGGTAATAATTTATAAAAAAGGAAAATAAATATGTGTAAAACATGTTCCTATCTTTAATAAATATTTTGTTTAATTAATAAAAAAAATACAAACTATTTTATCATCTCATGGAACTAAGTCAAAACTGCATACATGTAATATAATAAAAACTACCTATCATGGAAGGATAGCTAACATAGTAGGATAGTTGATATTTAAGTTCTTAATTCACACAAAACATAATTGATTTTTTAATTTTCAATTGCAAGAAATATAATTTAATTTAAAAAATAAATATGCAACAACTAAACCATTGAATGACACAACAAGGTAATCAATTTTTCATAATACCTTTGAATATCACAACAAGGTAATCATTTTTTCATAATACTCGTCATCCATGAATCTTGGTGCAAATATTTTGATTACATGATTCATTAGGCTACCATAACAATTTTATGAGCAGTTCTTATAACACTCATGACTTAGGTTTATTTATTTCTTGGTAAATCTACACAAAATCATTAAGATATGATCATAAAGTTTCAATTCGTATAGATTCATATATAAATTGAATTAGATTCTTTTGTATTCACTTTGTTCAGGTTAACAATTAAATAATATATTTTTGTGGTAGGGACTCCGCTACTATGAAACCCTTGCTTAAATAATGAAATATATTTGATTGTGAGTATAAAGAGTTAATAAATTTTGTACATAGGCTCATCAAATGTTTCACAGTGCATGAATAAACAAGTGCTGCATGCAGCCGGTAGTCCCTGCCTAACCATATAATATGCCATTTGTTAAGGCTCATAACCGTTTTATACACATGGTATCCATGGGAGGGTTAGAAGTCTAGCAAAAACCCTATTTCAGGATATCATGAACAAATCACTCTTATCTTCACATTAGGATAACTTCACACAAAGTTTGGGGTGAATTGAGAAATGTATGACGTGTAAACTAAGGAAGAGAAAGTCAATTTAGGAATTAAGTTGAATGTCTTTGGTACAATGGAAGCAAAATTCTTTTATTTCCTCAAGTCGTACCTGTAACGATTGAAAATAATATAGGGGATTAGTATGTTTAGGTACGAGGTAAAGAGTCAAAAGAGGCTATTTATGGAAACCAAAAAAAAAAAGACTTGCAACAGAGAATAATATCTAATAAAGAGCACATAAATTTCCTTCCTCCTCAACCTGGGGATATCAAGATAAAAAAATTAGTAATATAAAATAAGAAGAGTAATATTTGAATGTAAAACCATGGAAGCGAAATATGTGGAAATATTGAGAAATAAAATTGTTTAGATACATGTTGAAGACAACCATATCTCCGGGTAAATTGGCCCATTCAGGTACGCATAAACAAAATAACATTAGTAAACTAAACAAAATAAGATTAGTAAACTAAATTATAACTTAAGATCCCTCTCTCTACATAAGAAAAACATAAAAATTGAATGATCCTAATTTATAAAGGTTAAAATGTAAACCAACATTAATTTAGTGTTAGGGTTTCACTACATGTAAACCCTATTCGTACAAAGAAATAAAATTGAAGAAAATACATAACTAGTCTGTAGTAGGATAGAAAGAATTCAACACTACAATAATGGAAGAAATTTTGATAATTAGTGAAAAAGTATGCCACTCTAGCCATTGTGTGCTATTGTGATCTACATGACACTGAAGATATGTTTGATAAAATCAATTAATATGGTTTTGAGACAAATTAGACATTGCAGGGCTTTGAGCCAAATTAAACACATTGAGACAAATTAGACATTGCAGGTCTTTGAGCCAAATTAAACACATTATGTAAATTTAATAGGCATCAAAACACATACCTCTGAGCTACTCGCTGCCACCACCGGTGTCACCGCCTTGCTGCCACCTCTGAGCTACTTGCCGCCACCACCTCTCAGAAATTGGACACCTATCATAAAAAATAAACTCTTAATCCCACTCGCCATTTCCTATGTTATTCTGCTTAATCAATTCACCAAGGTTAATGTGGTTGAGGTTGACAACCGGTGGAAACATCAACCCTGTCATTTGCAGTTGAAGAACTAAACTTTGAACATTTATACATTTATAACCAGAACATTTCGAACCAGAAACATGACAAATCAGACTTCCAAGTTTGCTACAACGGATCTGGAATGGAACCAAGGAATTGGGTCGCTAATACCTATTGGAATACATGAATTGTCGCAACAAATCAGACTTCCAAGTTTGCTAGTGATGAATTCGATTACAATATATTTGCCTGTAAGACAGGTATAAAATCTGTTGGCATATTTTAGTCCCCGCTGGGGTTGAGAAACAAGTGTGGGGGAAGATATGTGCAAAACATTTCGATGTTGCAAACATGATGTTGCAGACATGATATTTCAGAACAAAATATATATTAAAAAAAAAGAATTGAAACTACGCTGGATAATAGTTTAATGACTATTGTTCGTTGCTGTGTGCGCTTCAACGCTGGCCCTGCTAAAGTGTATATTGCTGATAACTAAAGCTAGCAGCCGGTGGAGAATAATATTTAGAGGTTGAAGTTGCTTACAAGATATTCGGAGGAACCACCCCTTCACTTTCCTCTCTGGGAATAACTTTTTAGAATTGTACTAACTGTACAAAAATGTTGATATGCAATCTTCATAATGATTCCAAACCTATTCTGATATGCAATCTTCATAATGATTCTGAACCTATTCTGAGCATGATAGTTGTGTTCTAGTGCAAACCAAAACATAAAACGTTGATGCATAACCTCCCAAATTAATTTTACAGGTGTAGTGGAATAAATTTTATACAAGAGAGAAACATAACAGCCAAATAAATACGGAAAAGATATTGCATGTTTGAACATACTTCCATTCGGAATCGACCTCTTAATGTATGAACATATAAAATGATCAACAATGCACTTATGTTTCTACTGCATAATGTAAAGAGGTAATGTTTTGCACACCCAGGTCAGTAGCATACTACCTGCGGACCATACAAAAGAGTACACGGTAGAATGTTAAATGTGATATGATGTGAATCGAAGTTCAGAATTACACCAATTAGCATCGTTAAACCATCAACAAACCCAGTTGACAACAAAGAGGATAATCAACCATCAAAAGTGATTGATTTATAAAAGAAATTTACATGCATTCAAGTACCCCGGTGGCCTTACGATTAAAAAGAAAAAAATAACTATGTTACAAACAAGAATTACATGCATATGAAAATATGCTTGTCCTGGAATATCATTACTAGATTTAAAAAAAATAAAAAATATTCGACTAGATTCTCAAGATCTCCCTGAAACATCAAAGAGGAATAGCCGGTACACTTCGGATAATAAAAAGGCCACTTTGCCTTCTTAACTGCCAATAGTCCAGTTCATGCAAGTAACAAGCATTTTGAAGTAAACATTGCAACAGCACCGTAGTTCCAAGTGGTGTTCCCTCCAAAAATTTATGTGCGGAAATCATGGACCATTATGCCCATTATTCCACCCTTGAAACTTGAAGCAGCTCATATGAATAAGTATACATAATATCAACCAGCAGTTTAGTCCAAGAAGATTGTGAGATTTACTTTCTCCTTGTCTTGTCCCGCTTTGCTTTTATAAACTTTCTATTACCCCTATCGCCTCCGGCACCAAGAGAGAACCCATTGCTAATACTCAGATGGGGTATATACACAACTGAAGAAATCAAATGTCCTTATTCAGATCTACGAGAGACAGATCTTTTAAAAATCTTATACACCAAGAGAGAACCCATGGAAGCTGCTAATACTCAGATGGGGTATATACACAACTGAAGAACTCAGATGTCCTTATTCAGATCTGCGAGAGACAGAGCTTTTAAAAATCTTATAGTAACTCAAATCATCTGAGACTCTAAATATAAACTGCACTCCATACTGCAGTAATTATTATTTCCAACCACAACCACCCTGGAATTTTATTTTCTATCTTGTCTATGAAAAATAAATATTATTCCTACTAAACCTTCACGTGAAAGTAAATGTCTTTTTCTTAATGGTTAAATTTAAAATTATATGTAACAGTAATATTTTATAAATGTTTTTATTTTAACAGTGAATTTGAAATGCTATATTTGATATTTTTCAAACATAAAATTTTTAAAATTTAGAAACATTTTTTTATTTTTTACATCTCAAACTATATTGAATCTTAATTAAAGTCAGTTATCATCATCCTGTTAATTTTCAAATCAAATTACCAATTATTTATTTAGAGAAACTAAAAAAAATAAAAAAACTTATACAACTAATAAATGAAGTAATTTGATATAGATTTATTGTATTTGTTTAGTTTGAGAGTTTTTTAAATATAATTTTTCTCGGATTTAATTGAAATTTTATAAAATAACAAATTTGAGTAACAAATTTTATGCTATAATATAATTTACACATTAAAAACACATTTTTAAAACAAAAAATCAAAATTTAATCCAAAATTATTTCACAAAATTTCGACCAAAAAAACATGGAATAGTTACTCAATGCCTTAAAAAAACACAACAGTCCTGTCCACCAGTACTCATTCCCCGAAGACATCGAAATATCACTGAGCATTGTTTATTATTAATATAGAAACTAATCTACGGAAATATCCGTAAGCATTATTCAGAATAAGTACAGAAACTTCCCCACCGACAAGCATTTAGCAATTAACGAAAATTTGAGCGTCTAATTATTACATAAAAATGTCCAAACCTGCCACTGTTGAAGCCTCGTTATTTGGTAGGGATTATTTCTTAGGTAACCAGGTAAGGAACAGAATAGGAATTAAAAATTTAACTAGCCAGAGAGTATTATGATCAACTAGTCTTCCTGTTCCTTAGTTGACAAAGGCGCACCTCTTTCTGATTTCCCCAACACTACCAGTAAGCACTCCGATACTTCCCATTCACTGAATTGAGATTTTGAAGTTCTGAATAAAGTTGTCTCCCTCTAACTGCTTCTCGGCAATACTTTTGGAAGTGGAGTCAATGAGAAGCGCGGCATCTGATTAGAATAACCCTCTGTTTGATTCCAAAGTACTGTAATAATGCCCGTCGAAGTTGAGAGAGCTGCCAGGATCCATTGGCACTATGGTTGTATTGTCAGCTAAGCTTGTGCACTTAGTCTTGAGCTCCTCTGCATAGGACTTGTCCATGGAGGGATCCATGTCACCTTTCCCAGTGAAGTTGTAGAGCCTGTTGCTGAAGAAATTGCACAGTCCGACTCCGATAGTATGTCCACCTATAGCATTACCCAATCAAAACCTAATTTGTTAGATATAGCAGAAACATTGCGAGCTCGATATTTATATATATATATATATATATATATATATATATATATATATACCATTTTGAATTGTATTTGTGTATATTTAGTTCGAGATTAGATATGGAGTTACCCGATAGAACAACTAAGTCTTCAACATGCAAAATCTCGTGGGCCCACAATTTTACCACCTGCCTACCTCTCATCCTTCTTGCATACCCAACGTCTTTACCCGTCTCTTTTGCATGTCCAACGTGTTGCACGGCCATTATAGGCGGGCATTTGATGAAGCTCTGTAGGGATCTGCCTCTCGTGTTGCCGTGGGAAATAGAAACTTGCAAGTACAGTTTAGGGGGAGGCGGATGGGTAAGCTCGCTAGAACAACCACAAGATGTATCACTCGACCAAGGGCCGCCTTCAAGCCATGAATTTCGCTCTGGTTTGTGCAAGTAGAAAACAAGACAATGTGAGCAGTCAAAATTCAAGAACTATTGGCCTTGTCATCAGACCGGGAGACTTTGCCATGCACAAACCAGGTAAGCACACAATAAACTCTCGAAGTGAAGAAAGAGAAATTTCATGAGGGTTTTAGATGCAGCATGTTGGCCCTTTATCCGTTGTTTGGGTTCCTCTTAAAGGACTGGAAAAAAAAAGAAAAAGAAAAACCTTTCTTTAATTCTGGGAATGCAAGTTCTGCAATCTTCGAAAATTTGGAAATCAACATTGTTTTTGTTTTCGGTGCACAGTTAAATAAGAAAAGTAAAGTTTTGATTATTTTTGAACTTCTGAAAGTTTACAACCTCATAAGAGTACCTCATTTTACAGTTTGGTATGCATTTTTGTATTGCAAAATATCTATGTGAACAAATACCTGAAACTAATTAATGCAGATGAAGCTGGAGTCTAAGGGTTTTCAAATCTCTATTTTTCTATATAAATGTTCTGCTAATCTAATGTGTTAGAAAAGGGTTAATTTGGGCGTCCAGAGTGAATAGAAACAGGATCTTCAATGGCGGTCCATGATTCATGAATGGAAATCTGTCAAGGAATTTTAAAACTACAACATGTTTGAAGTCGTAATCTCTGATCCGGAATCGCAAGATCCATATGTAAAATGAACCTATTAACAACTCTGTTTTGAAATGGAAACATGCTATTAAGTGTGACAACATATCAAAATTATAAAGTGGAACGAAAGTGCTAAAAAGATTCCGTTCATGAGTTGCATACATTCTTTAGTGGCATAGTTAGATAATTTCTTTAGTAATATAAACTATTATTCAATATTGAAATATCAAACTACACATTATCAAATTCTACTGAAACAATTTACTAGCCATTAAGATCAACAAAATACAAATTACAAAATAAACACGCAATATAATTACAAAATAAACACGCAATATTTTCTTTTAGTTTCTGTGTTATGAGTTGTTTAAGTCTACATCTTGCAGATTGAAAGTAGATTGAAAACAGGAAAGAAGAATTACTTGCAAAGTGCAGAACTTTCGCAGGGGAAAAACCAGAATGAGTACTCATGTACACATGCGTACGAGTGACTTACTCTTCCAAATTTCATGTTTTATAAAATATTTTAAGCAATACTAAAAATTTTAACAAAAGCATTTCAGTAGTTTTTCATGATAAAAATATGAAAATTACAGATTCAAGTGAATTCTACCTGCAGTCAGACATGGTTGGAGATGAAATATTTTGAATGGTTATTTGGCCATTCGGACCAGTCTCTGCCTTTTAAATACTGGTCATGTCAAACTATCCTCCAAAGGAAAGGTCGGGCTCTGCTTGTCGTGTGGGAGTATGTGGCCACTTGGAGAAAGTACACAAGGTAAATCCTGAGCAGATGGAAATATTAAAATGAAAATGATAATACTGGCCATGTCAAAGCCTGCTCCAAGGAAAGGCCGAGCGGATATTTGAATATCATACAGGACATCAGTCTTTATCTGCTATCTTAAATTTCTGCTATCTTAAATTTCCCAGATACCTTAAAGATCTTGAGAATACTAAATGAGGCAAACGGTCTTAGGTTTTATACGGCCCTTTCTCTTGCAAGAATTTTACGAGTTGCATGCTAATAGCCATATGGAAGGGGCCTTGCATGCTAATAGCCATGTGGAAAGAGTCGTGATATACATGTGGAAAGGACCTCGAAACTACAGTGTACGTGGGACCAGCCTATTTAAGAAAAGTACACAGGCGTACACAGGCGAGTCGAAACTCTTTAGCCTAAGTTTTCAAAAAAGTATACAGGCGACTCCAAACTCTTTAGCCTAAGTTTTTAGAAAAGTATACCGTGCAGCCAGCAATAAGAGGTCGAAACACAAACTTTGGATAAAAATCTATTGGGCAAAAAATTTTATTTCAAACATTAGCTTAAACCTGACATGTACGGGAAATATTACTTGGTCAAAGCTAATTAATCGTTGGTCAACGATTGATCGATCGCTATTAGTCCCAGGCAGGGACTAATAATAGTGGGTACCATTTCAGTGACGTTGGGAGATATAATATTCAGACCGTTTTACTTTTAAATAGCTTTAACTCTTAATCTTCTTAAAAATTCTAGTTGGAATTTAATTGTTTGTAAAATTAATATTTTAAATTTTAAATTTCAATTTTAAATTAAGAAAGAGAAAATTCCAATGATGGATGATGCAAATTTTCTCATTACATCCATATAAGTTTCATTGTGAATCTCATCTTAGTAAGATTCATCTCCGCTTTTTCCTTGTTCCATGTGATCATGTCTTAGACAATTGAAATAGTTTCAACTGTTGATGTGAAATGCACAGTTTCATCTGTGGATTTTCCATGGCCTCCACCACCGTCTAGAACAAGACTTCCAATTTGCAGGGCCTCCTTCACTGGATATCAGGGTTTTAGTTTTTCCATTTAAGTGGTCATTAGATAGTGCTTGAAGTGTGTCGAGTTCGAGTCGCCGCAGGCCCGAACAAAGGCTTTGGTTGGGTTGTGAACATGTTTTGTGAGGGTAATTTCTCTAGCGACATTCATTCTGCATCAAACAATGTAATAAAAGATGTCCAATTTTGTACTCTTTGGCTCCTAGGGTGGACAAATCATGACTTGCATCCAGAAGAAGGTAATTTTCTGTTATGTTTCTCTGTATTATATATAATTTTGGGACATGGAGGGATTCTCCCCTATTTTCTCTACTACTGGCTTTTTGGTTGTTACTTGATTGAACACTTGATCAACTCCTGAAAAAGAATTTCCTCTTCATAAGGTTTCTTTGTGCTTTGTGTGTTCTCGTCATTGTGATCTTTTCTTTACAATGCATTCTTAGTTGCAATTTTATTGAGAAGAAAGGTGGGATTCCATGGGAAAACATTCTAGTAGAAAGCTAATGTTAGTACTCATCTTAGATTACAAAAAAACAAAATAATGTGCATGCTTTTTTTTACCTTTATTTCTTCAATCTTAGTTATATGCGAAGTGTATATCTAATGTAAATTGCATTATACTGTGGGATTCTCGAATTTAAAAGAGATCTTCTAAGACATTGAACCAAGAATCATAATAGGAGCTTCAATTTTACTCTACTTACTTTGTATAATAGTGGAAGGGTTTGGATGGATGGAGTTCTCTTCCGATACCTATAGAGCATAATATTATTGAAGGTAGGTTCTTAGAATTTTCTTCAGTGGAATTTTCAAACTCAAGAACGTGAGGATTTTATTTCTGTGTATTTTTAAATATCATAAATCTAAGTATTTTTCACAAAGTATCAACCTAAATGAGCGAGTCCTCTTGTATCAAGTGTTAATGAGATTTTCATGTTATATGTAAATGTGTCGAGTTGCACTAACTACCTGGTATATATCACCGATTTTTTTCTTAATTTTGGTTTTTTTTTTTAAATTAACATTGAGACTTCATGCTATATTTTCAGACTAATTCATTGGTATGAAATCACAATGGAGGGACTTTCTATTACAAAGTACATTTTAAGAGCAAGCCTTGGTTTTACAACAAACATTTGTCCTTTACTTCGGAAGTTGGATTCACTTCCTTGTTGGCATTATTATTCAAGTTTATGTTTTCTGTGGAAATTTTATCTTCACTTCAGTAGATTTTGTGAGAATATTATGTGCCATACTTGTGACTGTTAGGTCCCTATAGTACTAGTGTAGCCCCCTTATTGTTATTATTAGTGTAGCCCCCTATTTTTATTTTTGTGCCAATGTAGCCCCCATATTGTTATTGTTGTGCCCCATAGAAACCCACTATTGTTATTGGTGTGCCATTACATTATAATTGTTATGTAAGCTCTGATTATATTGTGATCCCTTAGAATCCTATATATACAAAGGAGATCTTGTCATTTGAATCATCCAAGAATTGTTAATATATGTGATGTAAAGGAGGTTTCCCCTTGAAGAGGTTATTTTTCAAGTCATCAATCTATCTTTCGTTTTGTTTTGTGAGCTGGTTGCATAACATTTGGTATTAGAGCTTTGGATTCTAGGGTTTCACTTCTTCAAACAGGAAATCTTGTAATTTTTTCTATAACATTATTTTTTATGAAACTTCAAAAGCTAAAATTTCGACTATGTGGAGCTGAAATTGTGGTTAACATTGTGTAGAAATTTTAGATCTTGGTTCCCTATATTTTCTGAGATATGGTCCGAAAAATTTAGGGTTTCTGCATGCTCCAGACTTTAGTGTCAAACAAGTGACCTTGCGAACATTATCATAACTTTCTTTTAAAGAATTAGATTTAAATTCCATAAAAATTGATTGAAAGTGCACAGACTGTAGTTTCTTTGGTATCAATTTCAGCGTTGAAGGTTGAAACAATGACACATAGCATCCCATACAAGCTCCCTCTACTGAACCAATCCATAATCAGGTCATCGTGGGAGATTTGGAATAAATTTATATTGAAGAATCCAATCTTGGCTTGACTTGTGCAATTGGAAAGAAGACTCATAGTAATATGACAAGACCTAATTTCAGACCTTAGGATGACGAAATTTCAGATATACAACATTTTTAATATCAAGCTACATAAAGAAACAAGAAAAAGCTGTGTATTTTTTAAATTTTGCATAAGTTTTGTTTGAAAAATCTATCTAAAGTAATTCAAAGGGCATAGTAAAACATATATATCATTATTTGGTTCCAATATGTCTCGAAAAAAAAAAATGGATACTCCCAGTAAGAAACTAGAAGTGTTTACTATGACACATGAAGAAGAGGAATAAATGCAACATGATATATCAAAATTATGCGACTAAGTGCAACAAATTTCAATCTCGCAAAGAGTAACCAAAAATTAAATGGAAGCTAAGATGGATGGTTTGAAGAATAGTTTAAAATAAGACATGAAATGTTTAAAGTATGGATTAAAAGTAGACATGGAAGCTAAGACAGATGGTTTAAAATAAGACATGAAAGGTTTGAAGGAAGGTTGACAAAGTTTCTACAAGAAATGCTTCCCAATGGTGAAAAGATGTTCCATGAAACTCATTATAAGAACAAAATGAATGTTAATCACGTTTTTAGAGACTCTAAATTTGGATTCAAGACCAACCAAATTCTAAATATCGATATGAGGAAGTTTTATGGCAAGGATCCGATAACATGGATACTACAAATAGAGCAATATTTTGATCTACATGATGTGTAGCACACACAAAAGGTACGCATTGCATCTTTATATTTAGAACCCAATATGTTTGTATCATATCAATGGCTTTGTTCTCGTAAACCACTTGTCACTTGGTCAATTTTTACGAAGGAAATGATAACACATTATGAGGATACAAAGAACAACACCTTCTTTAGCCAATTGATAAATCTCAAACAAAAGGGTTCAATGGTGAAGCACATTTAGGACTTCCAAAAATTGAATATCAGGGTAACTGATATTCCAAAGGAACATAGGATTAATGTCTTCATAGGGACTTTGAAGGATAACATCCATCATGATTTTTTCCTTTGGGAACTTAACTCATTGTAGAAAGCATTCAAGGTGGCAAGAAAAGTTGAAAACAAAATTATGGAAACAAGGAAATCTACCATCACAATTACAAAGATGCAATTGTTGTTTCTCCTAGCCTTCCACAACCTACAAGGTTGAGACCACATGATTTATAAATCCTAGCCTCGGTCATAGGATTTTCATCCCTATTGTGAATCAAATCTATAATTTATTTCTTCATTTTCATCACATACTTTCATATTGTCACCTTAAGGTTGGGGGATAACCATAAGTCTTCCTAGTCATAAACAAAATCGTCACGGTGCTTGAACTAAATATTTCAAAAAAAGAAAAGTTATTATTTTGATTATATAAACAAATAATCAAAATTTCACATTAAATGTAAAGCAAATGTTTTATTTGTTTTCTTATGATTGTGTAGGTGCCTTTCCACGTTGATTAACCTGCCACATAATAATATAATTAAAGTAGTGAAATAGTTAAAAAAAATGTTAAAGAATAGGTATCAACATAAACATATGATTGAGGGACATATAAACACATTAAATCTTATATGGAAAGCATGAAGCAGAATTCTGTTGAAATATGAGGATTGACCATGCAAAAGAAATGTTGACCTCAGGGCGAGAAAATAGCATAATTTTACCTAAAGTATCCCGCATATTGACTGGAAGTTATTATGATTTGGTAACTATGAAATAGATTATTTTTTTGGGATATGAGTTGTCTCCTTGAAAGGACATATTGCAGAAGCATGTGTAGAGGCTGGAAAAGATAGTAGTTAAGATAATTTGTTGAATGATATTGATGTACATACAATTGTTTGATCAAGGAACACATGGACTATGTGGACATCGCTATTGATGGCTTGGAAGAGCATGAACTGTTATGACTTATTGAATAATATGAGGAAGAACTTTGTTGTCAATGATCAAAGGCATGTGCTAGAAACTATGAGGAAGTTTGGCTCCTTGAAGATGATAGATGAACCAATTGATGAAAAAGTTGCATGAAGATTGTCAAGATCCAGGAAGCTCAATGTTTGACATGATGTAATGCTGTTAGGAGCTAAGAAACCTTGTAACTAATAAATAATGTGAAAGAATATGGGTTCGTAAAATTTTTGACATCAAGGAAGGTCAAAACTTAGGTATGATATCAGAGATATTTGGAGGTGTTCATGTTTATGTTGATGTAGGAGTTCAAAAATTTAGGGTTTGTGTGTTGATGTAATACTTGAAGACCTAGAGTTCAAGGATTCAAACCCTAAGATGCACATGAAGATCTTGAGGCTAGCACTATTGTTGTCTATAAGTCTTGAAATTTTGTGATTCAACTTAGTTAGGGTTTGTAATTTCTAAGGAAGAAAAAAGCATTATTATTGAGATTTAGAGCATAGTGAGAGTTTTTGCTTGGAGAAGTTAGACCTTGATGTGATGTAATTTTTGATTGAGCTTCTTGAGATGCCTCTCTTAACAAACAATGGTCATGTGGTGATTTAATTGAAAGTACACTCGTGTGATGCAAATCGTTAAGTGACCAAATTTTTTAGGAGGGATTTTGAGTTTTGAGGATTTAGAGGTTAAGGTTTGACAATTGGTGTGATGATAACTTCCTTTTGTGTTATAGAAAGGCTTGGAGAGCATTGTGGAGTAGTCCTACCTTGTGATAAGCTAGTGGACTGTATGTACCAACTTATCACAAGTTGTTAATATGTATGTGTACTTCATTTTTATGTTAATATGAAGTGTACATTGTTGCATTGAATTTCTATACTTGTAAATTTGATTTATAACTCATTTATCATGATGGTTTTAGTAGTACATAGTGCTATTTTATCATGTTGATTAGATATAATGGTAGGAAACTTTAGTTGGGTAAATTGATAAGTAAAGAGAAGTCAATAAGGATATGGTTTATTTTTGGTTATGTGCCTTGAACGGACGATGGGGATTATCTCCCAAGTTTGTATATCATCAAGTGTTTGTGTAAAAACCCTTGGTTGATTTTACATGTAAATAAAAGAAGACCAATGTCATGGGACACATATTCCAAGGTGAATGATGGTTAAATATTATAGAGGGAGTCACTTGTGGTTTATTAATGGATATGGAAATTGGCAATGTCATTAAAAAAGGAAAAGAGGTAATAATTGATATTTATTTATGATAAATAAAATAAAATACGAGACAAGGAAGACGAAGAGACACAAATATGCATGCAAGGGAAATTAGAGAGAAAATAAAAAAAATGAAAGAAAAAAAAAAATAAAAAATAAAAAAGAAAGGAAGAGACTAGACATCAATAATAAAAAGGAATCACAGAAATAGTTCACAAATTTTGTGAGTTTAGTTTTGGTTCTCTCCTTCCACACTCTCATTCTCTCATACACTCTTGCACACTTGGAGCATTCTTGGAGAATTCTATAATTCACTTGGATTTGGAGGAAGGAAAGCAAGAAAGAAAAGGGAAAGCAAAGGAAAGCAAGGGAGTGCAAGAAGACAATTGGATCAACAACTAAAACATGATTACGTTGTAGGTAACAGGTTTCATGTGTGATCTCCTTGCTATTTTTTGGATGCATGGCATATGCATGGGGTTCCTTGGTTATGTGTTGTCATTGGCATGGAGATTTTCCCAGATTGGAAGTGATTTCAACCTTACATTTCCCTTTCCTAGATATACATGATGTAGTGGGTTCTCTTTTTGGATTTTTGATTGGTTCTCAAGTTCCCTAATGGTTGTGGGTTGGGGAAAATTCTCTGGATCCCTGGAACAACTAGGGTGCCCTGAAGGTTGTTGGTTAAAAATGGTAGATCTTTGGATCCCTGTAATAGCTTGGGTCCCCTGAAGGCTATAGTTGAGTTAGTAGTCCTTAGAGCCCTGGACAACTTGGGTAGATACCAATCTGGTTCGGTATTAATGATTTCTAGACAGGTTAGGTGAATTCATCGTGGTTTAGGGTTGAAGTGCTTTGGCATCTGGAAGCCTTGGTTGGTTTTATTTTGGTTTAACACATATGATCCCACATTGATGCTTGGAATATTGCATGGGGGTGATTGGTTGAAATAGAGATTTGGTTCAGCCCAATCTATGGTTGGGTGGTACATGGAAGTCCCTGACGTGGTTGGTATTTTTTACGTTAATATGAGCTATTTTCCTATTGTGATCTAAGAGTAATTGTATTGGTTACTCTGTTGATTTTATGGCAATTTTTTCATGGATTATATTATGGTTATATGTTAGCTATATGCACAATTATATGACGTGCTCTTATTATGGATCTCTTTGATTATTCGACAAGTTATTGAATGGTTGATGAATGCATGGGCTAACAAGTGTTGTTACATCTAGCTTGAGAGGGAAAAGGGTCTTCTTGGATATTCTCAAATAAAATTAAGAAGTTTATTACATTCATGACCTTTACATTCTATGTTCATCATATGTTTGACGAAATGAGTATTATGTATTAGGCATGTCTAGGTCAAGATATTGATCAAGTTCTGAATGTTTGGAATTGTTATCATTGTAGTTATGTTTTTGGAGAAATATAGGCAATTTTGGGTAGTGGTCTGGAGGCTAGCCTAAAAAGGTGCCATATATCTTGCAATCGTTGACATAGAACTATGTATTTTGGGTCAAAACTACATGGAGACCATATTATGGGTGTGATTATAGCCTACCAACTGCATGGATGTTGTGTTATGGGTGTGGTTTTGGAGTTAAGCTAGTGAAACTGAGTTCTAGCTTAGGGATTCATCACCTGGTGTCGTTGTCAGGGTCCTGAATTGTCTGTAATCTCCGAGGGATGGAATTTTTCCTATGGTTAGTTGACCCCACTTCCATCATTGGAACTTGGAGGTTGGGTCATATCATAAAGAAACTTAGCTCATATTTACCCTGCAGAGCTTGTAAATGTGGGTAAATTTTGGGTGAGGCTTTATAGGGTGGTATCAGAGCTTCTAGGTTCAAACAATTGGACTAGATGGGCTAAATACATATTGTTACACATGCATATCAGTTGTTTATGTGTTAATAAATGCATGCATGTAGGTTATTTCTTGTTATGTTCATGATACTTATGGATGATTTGATATGATTGTGATGTTATATCTTAATAATTTGAATTGATTTGAGCTTATGATATAGCCTCCCTTGAGATACAATGAGATATGATTGTGATTGTGATTTGTCATTTTTTTATCTAAAATATTATGTTTACAGGAAATAGAAGATCAGAGATGAAGAGTAGAATGGTGGATTATAGTTCACATGACTCCCCTTACAGGCCTTATGTGAATTATATGGAATGGGAAAGGCTAGTTGGGCAGCAAGGAGAAGAGTATTGTCCTGAACTAACAGATACACTGAGAACTATGAAGGTAGAGATAAGAAGTTACAAGGAAGATAATAATAGGTTGATTGAGGCATAGGAAAGGCTTTCCATAGCTTAGGAAAAGAAATCAAAAGTTAATGCAATCATCCTTCAAAGTATTTCAGATTTGAAGAAGCACAGACAAATGGGGACTAGTTATGGGCAGGAGGAGAAGACTAATAGGGAATATGGAAGCAAGTCTCATAGAGGACAAAGGGTGGATAAATATGATAAATCTAGAGGTGGCAGATCTTTGGATACACCTAACAGGAGGGGTAGTACTCATGGATTTCACTCTAGTTCTGGTTCTCAGAGACACCATTGCCATCACCTCCATCATCCTTATAGGAGGATCGAGAGGGGATATTTGCTAGAAGAGTTCAAGAAAGCCTCCAACATTTGATGGAGAGATGAAGAAATCATAATATGTAGAAGCATGGTTTCTTAGTATGAAGAATATTTTCAGATTGCATGAGTATTCAAATAACATGAAAGCCAAGATAACTACCCTCAGTCTCAAAGGGAAAGAAAATATTTGGTGGGAAGATGTAAATAATGTTAGAAGAATTAGAGAAGAGGGGCTGATTTGGGATGAGCTTGAGAGACTCTTCAAGAATAAGTACTTGTATAAAAGATACTATAATGAAATGACTAAGGAATTATATGAGTTGAAGATGGGTTTTATGACAAATAATGAGTATACAAGAAAATTCTTGGAGCTGTTGATGTATGTGCCTTATCTTAAGAATGAGAAAGAAAAGATTCAAAGGTTTGTTATTGGGTTTCCAGCAACATTCATAATCTGGATTGAGTGTGATGAGCCTCAATAATTAGAGGAAACCAACAAAAAACTGAAGCATTGTTATGAGCAGTCAAAGCACAAGTCTCAACCTAAGTGGGATTAGAAAGGTAATGAAAATATTGAAGGGAAGTGGTCTCAAAAGAGAGGAACACCTCGGGATTTAGGTGGATAGGAACATGTAGTGCCTTTTAAGAAGTTCAATCTAGTTGAGAGAGTACATGATTTTTAGCCCAAGGAGAAGAATAAGGGAAGTGGAAAAAAGCCTTTGAGGTGTTGTACTTGTGTTGGAGAGCATAAAAAGGATGAGTTCCCATCACATTAGGGTGGCAGGCCTTAGATTTACATTGCTCAGAAGGCACAAACAGTTGGATATGTTTGTCAAAGGATTCCTGATGTCTATGGAGCAGTGGATAACAAGCAGGAAGATCATCAAGCATCCATTAATAATTATTGATATGGAAGGTAAGCTTCAAGATCAAGTTTCTTCCATTTTGATTGATCCTGGATCTAATTATAGTTATATCAATTCTAACATGGTGCCTAAGTGTTGCTTGAATAAAGAAGTGCATGCAGAACCTTGGTTGGTGCAGTTTCCTACATGGACCAAGAGAAGAGTCCATCATTGTGTGAGGTCTTGTGTATTTTAGCTGAATGGTATACCTACATCAGCACATCTAAATGTGCTTCCTTTCGATTCATATAGTATGCTTATGGGCATGGACTGGTTTTTCATTCACAAGACCAATCTAGAAATTTATGACAAGGCTATTGAGTGTCTGCAGGATGATGGGGAAAGGAGAATTTTGTAAGGAAATAAGAAGACTAGATTAGTGAGAATGGTTACAACTATGCAAGAAAAATGTAACCGCAGGAAAGGATTCTTATTATCTTTAGTGCATATTTCTAGCAATAAACGGAAGGATGTTGAGGATGATGAAGTCCTGAAGAGGTATCCTATTTTGTAGCAGTTTTAGGATGTGTTTCCTACAAATATATGAGAGTTACTGCCTCATAGGGAAGTGCAATTCTCTATTGACTTAGTGCCAGGAGAAGCAAAAACATCTAAGGAACCTTACAGGATGAGCACTCCAGAGTTGGTGGAATTAAAGTTGCAACTTAAGGAAATTCTTAATAAGGGATACATAAGGACAAGTGCATCTCCTTGGCTTGCATCAGTCTTGTTTGTAAGGAAGAAGGATGGTACTCTTAGATTGTGCATTGATTATGGGTAGTTGAACATGGTGACTATCAAGAACAGGTATCCATTTTCATGGATTGATGACTTGTTTGATCAGATTAAGGGAGCAATACTATTCTCAAAGATCGATTTAAGATCAGGATATGATTAGGTGCGCATCAAAGAAGAAGACATCTACAAGACTACATTCATAAAGGTATGGGCATTATGAGTTTGTGGTAGTTCATTTTGGTCTTATTAATGCTCCATCCACTTTCATCTGTTTGATGAATAGTTTGTTGCATCCTTGCCTGAGAATTTTTGTGATAGTCTTCGTTGATGATATATTGGTATGTGCCAATAATGAGGAAGAGCATGAAGAGTAGCTCACAATAGTGTTGATATTTTTGAGAGAGCAACAATTGTATTCCAAGATCAACAAGTGCAATTTTTTTCAGTATCGGATTGAATACTTAGGTCATGTTGTTTCCAAGGAAGGGATAACAGTGGAACCAAAAAATATTAAAACTATCATGCAGTGGCCAAATCTTAGGAATGTGGATGAGGTCAGATCATTCATGGGACTAACAAGTTACTACAGGAGGTTCATTAAGAACTTATCAAAGATTAACTATTGATCTGTATTACAAAATTTAAGGTTTATGGCAAATTAGAAAGTAAATTTTTATTTCTTTTAGGCATTGGATCAATTTGAAAAAGCACATAAATTTATTGTTTTTAAGCTCAGTTTATATCATAAAAATAGAGAAAAATATACCATACATAGAAGCACAAGACAAATAAACGATATAGGATTTCATCCCTCTTGGGCTACATCTCCTGGTCTAGCTTCCAATGTTAGGGCCTCTTTCATTAAGTGCTCAAATATGAGGTTTCATGGATTTACAATGCTCAAAATTGAAAACTAATGTCTCCAATGGCTCCAAAAAACGCAAAAACCCCAATTTGAGCTCTTGTTAGGTTCAATTTGGCCAAAAAATGAGAAATTTATGTTGTAGAGAAGGTTTGCTGCTAACTGTTCTACAAACTGGCTCCTCTATATAACCTTCCTATGAATTCAGCAGTTCAAGAGGTTGTCGAGCGCCATTTTTTCCCAGTGCAGGCGAGATTTCCACCATTTTGGGTGCAATTTGTTGGACCGTTTAAATGAAAAATGACCCCTATGGCAAAAAAACTGGGCCACATGGGGCCATGCTCCCGGAGGCTGGGGCTAACTACTTGCCCCTGTCAGCTTAGCCCCCAACTTATCGGACATTGGTTCTGCCGACGTATGTAACCCGTGGTTGGCCCCTATTTTTTCGCACCGGCTAGCTTGGCACCTTATCTCCTTTTGGGTCCACGGTCTCGTGCTTTTCCATGTGACTTAAGGAAGGGCCAAATCTAAGCTCCCCCCATTGGCATACTCTGTCTCTCGATGGGCTTGGTCTTGTGGTGGGCTACGTCACCATGGCTTAGGGCCTATCCCTAACCCCATTCCTATTTTCAATTGTACCATCGAACTTCGTCTCTGCTGTCGGTTATATGCCACTTGTTGTGAGCTCGGGTCGGGGCTAAGCCTCGAGTCCTCAACTACCCTACCATGGGTTCTATGGTGTTTAGTTACTGGGGGCTAGGGACTTAGCCTCGGCCTCATTCCCCAAATGGACTCTGCCGAAAGTTTAAATATAGATTCACAACTAGGGTTAGTAAGAACCACGAGCAGTGCAT
The DNA here is from genome assembly GCA_031772625.1 of Pinus tabuliformis. Taxonomy (NCBI): domain Eukaryota; kingdom Viridiplantae; phylum Streptophyta; class Pinopsida; order Pinales; family Pinaceae; genus Pinus; species Pinus tabuliformis. The sequence goes on along the minus strand of CM062809.1, from coordinate 466,510,183 downwards.
TGTTAAATTGTTTCCCTGTCTGCTCTGAGGTCATCAGTTCTAACCCGGTAAAATCTAGCTCGACCCTTAACAAAATTTTCATTGTTCCAGGGTGCTACATGGTAGCTCATGATTGGGCCACGTGGCACCTAGTCATTGGTCCATCAAAACAAACCATCCAATCAAAATTTTACAGCCATGAACCAATCAGGAGTAGCCACTTGGCAGCCTGCCATTGACCCGAGGTACATAGTCAACCTGCTGACTCGACCTACTGAGTTATCGTACATACTTCCCAGTCAACAGTCATGTAATTCAACCTGCAAAAATTTTAGTTGCTTAGGAAAATGATCAAAACGCGATATTTAGAGCATAGAATATCGATTTTGAGCGATTCAATTTGTGTTGGATTCAAGATGGTGAGCTCTACGTTTTGGCACTAGTTTCGAGCACTTTTGAACACTTTAATTTTTTAGCACTTTACTGATCCCCTGGACCACTTCTCCCCATTGAAAGCTTTTGGACCACCAAAAAATTATTTTCAGTCAACATATAGATGAGGGTACAATTCCCTCCCACTTCCAATCTCAATCCATTTGGATTTTCTTGGATTTGTTCCTTTGAGTCCTGTTAACACTCAGAATTTTCTCTAGATGCTATTAGAAGAAAGAAAATGACCGAGGTAACCACAAACCAACTTTTAGGCTTAGGCTCTAGCCAACCTAAGTCCAAAGAGGGCTCTCTCTATATGATTTAGCTTTGTTTTGTTGGGATTTTAGGCTAGTTCTTAAGGTTCAAGGGGTTTTTGATTTGTATTGAATATTGGGTGGTGGGGTTCTTTAAACAGATGGATAGAATGATGTCTCTAGACCATTAGGCATATGGAGTCAAAAGAAAGGCAACAGAATTGGATCAACTCACTAAAGGGAATGTTAAAAGGGCAAGATAACAGAATAGAGTGCAGGTCTTTAGGCTGGAGGGATGGAAAAGGTTTTAACCAAGGTGAGCAAGCAATTAAGAATTCTCAGACTGGGATTGAAATGAGGAATAGAGGGTAATCGGAAACAAAGGGAAATTGAGAATCCTTTGCTATAGATTAAAAGAAACAACCTAAACTAAGGAGAAATTAAGAATTCCTTAGATTATTTGTAGAAAACATATATTTGCCTAATTGTTATAGCAAAGTGTAATTAAACAAATTCGGATACAATATTCCAATTATGGCATTCAGATTTAGATCAACAGTATGAAAAACTTTAAGAGATAACAACAATGTGAGAAAATACTTGGCTACACTTCGCTCTGCACATGAATCCTTTGAAATATCGGGCCTTTATTCATCAATCTAGCTTGCTGGCTCAGTCAATGCTCCAATGGCTTTACAATCTTTCGATCAAGAAGTCTATAGAAATATATAAGAATCTACACTACATACTTCGAATTGTGAAGTATTTATACTAAGATGTTATTACAAATATCTCAAACTGACTTGAGATTTAATCTAGGAATTACAAATATCTTCTCACACGAAGATAGAGGCAGCTAATGAACTGCTTTCATGTTGTCCCCTTTATTATGGTATTGCTGGTTGTTATGGTTTGCTTTTAGTTCTTTATGCTCTTTGCTGTTTGAATCATTACGCTGGAGGCTTTAGTTACTTCTGTCTTTCATCTGATACTCTCTGTCACTGATACTCTTTCACTCTGATGACCTGTCTTTATCCTTTACAGTGTTTCTTCCTTTTACTACACAATTAACCTTTTACTATATGCTTCAACAATAAATTATTTTGTTTTTCATGTGTATCAACATTGGCAAGTGGATTTTGATCAAGTCTCAGTGTGTTCCATCTTTTTTCTTCTAAATGCATCTTTGGTCTGGCTCCTCTGTTTTGACTGTCAACACTCTGTGTCGTTGTCTTCTTCTCGGCTTCATGTGTAATTATCTTCATCTGTTGTTATTTGTATATTGGTATTCTTCTTCTTAATTTAGTTTTTTAATAGGTTTCTTGGTCAAGTCTTGGAGTAAACAGGTTCTGTGACTAGTATCACAATTGTTTGTCCAAGCTCTAGTTTCGGCTGATAACCTGAAAGTTTCAACAATAATTAAGAAAATATTGGTATGTTGGAAGGGTGCTTGATGGCTTCATTTGCAAAGGGATGCTAGGGGAAGGGGTCGTGACAGTTTTTTAGATGTAAATGGAGGACGAATTGCGTCTCAGAAGTTTAGGGTGGCCCTGGAGGGTTTTTATGGGTTTACACAGTTAAACGGGCGAAAGGTGTGAAAACACGGGCTTTCAAGGTTTAATGTCTAATGGGCGGCTTTTTGAAAATGGCGTGGAAATTCATATTTCAGAGGATTGGTGGTTTATCGGAATGGCGGGGAAACGGTTTTGAGAGTCATCGCACTGCTTTAGTGGCGTGGGCGGTTTTTTGGAGGGGTCACCTGATGTGCGTCGGAGCTTGACACGTAGCCATTGGGGGGTCAGGGAAAAATGCCTTATCAGGCGAGTAAAGTTAGGTTATCAGGCTCGATCGATATGGATGTGGCCCATTAGATTTGGATGATTGTGATTAGATGGTAGTCAGGCAGAAAAGCTATGCGGATAAAATGAACGGGAATTGTGGGGGGGGGGGGGCAGGGGTTTAATCATGGCAGTTTGGGAATAGTTTAGGGATTAATTCTAGGTTGGGCGATCAGGCAGGGCTTAATTGTGGGATTAAGGAATCGGGTGAGGTTAATAATAGGGTTAACTTAGGTTTACTGGGATTAGGTAAATTGAGTAAAGTTATATCAGGATATGGGTATTTCTATTAGTTTTTATCAAAACTAAGGGCTGGAGTATTTAAATAGGGATTTAATTATTATACGGCAAAAGGGTTATATTGGGATGTATTTAATAAAATTAGTAATTAATATGAAATGAATGGAGTGAGGTTTTCTTAAGTAAAGGGGTGAAATGTAAATATTTCCGCACTTTGCTTTATATACGTTCAATACTTAGGATAAAGGCCTTTTGTGGGTTTTTGAGCGGAAAGGGATTTACATGGGGGGGTATTACTTTTCCTAGGTAAAAGGTGTTTAACCTTAAGAAAAGGAGGTTTCTTAGGGCAATGAGGGGAAACGGTTTGTATGAAGGGGGAAAGATTTTATGAAGGGGATTCTAGTACTTGTGTCCATAATTCATTAAGCCAAGGGTCCAGTCCCACCAAAAGTTAGAGAAATGCTCTGAGCCTCTTTAACTTGTAGATTTTAAAGTACTAGAACATAATTGTTGATAGGAAATTAGTAAGTAAAGGGGAAAAGTGAAAGATGGGGAGTTAATCACATGAACTTGCAAACCTTTGTCTTTGCTTCCATAGTTGACCATACATGTTGAAAGAAGTATCTGAGCATGGTGCATGTGCTTTGATCTAATTAACTTTGTAGTTCAGCAACCTTTCTTCTACTTACCCATGTTTTACCTCTAACATATTTTCTTCATTTCTTAGGGTGCATTTAGGCTAGCAAACCCTTATTCATCTATTTTTCTTTTGAAAAGTGATCTGAATTTGAAACTACTTGAAATTTGTTTGCAAGGTATTCAATTTAGAATTAATCATGTTTAAAAGATTTCCATGTCTTGCAGAAAGAAAACAAATGAAATTTTCAGCTGTTCATGATCCATTTAAGCATAGCAGAGTTATTTCCTTTTACTGTTTAACACATTAAAACAATTTTGTTCTGCAAAATAAATCAACCACACATGCAAAAGAAGTTGATAAAGCAGTTCACCCCCTCCAGGGCTACGTCTGCTGGGTCCAAAGCTCCCAACCAGGCTTGTCCTTGTTTTTATTAAATGATCAAATTGAAAATACAGCTGAATAGAAGCATCTATAGGAGAAATAGATGGTAAAAATGGATTCATAACACTTAAATCCTTCAGGATTGACTATTGGATCACCTCCAATGGATACCTGCAACCCTATACAGTCTTCACAAAACTGGGCCCTGGTGGCTCCTAGAACTTTCACGGCTTCAAAACCTCTACAAATGACCTCAGATGGCTATAATACCTGCACCAATGGCTTCAGAAGGTTGAAAATACCCAAAATCAAAAAAAAAAATCGTCCAAAACGGACTTTCCTAGCCAAAGTTATGGCCATTTACTCCCAAATGCCAGCTGCCCCTACAAAAACTCCAGCTAAATTTAGTTAACTCCAGTTAGCTCTGCCAATTATGGCGGGTCCGCCAAATTCGCCATGTCCGCCAAAATTTCCGCCAAATCCTGCAGTTACATTTAATGTTTGTGGGCTGCCTCGGATTTCGTGCTGGCAGTTTGGCTGGCTGTTTAAATGTGCTGGCCCACGGTTCTCGGCCCAAGGTCATATGGCATGGGGGGCTGGCCCCCTTTGGTTTCCGCCCCAGCACATTTCAAACTTCAATAACAGTTTAATCCGCCCTTTGAACAACAGCCAAGACCGTGGGCTAACGGTAAGGCGCTTGACTAATAGACCATAGGTCGGGGGTTCAATCCCCCATCCGACCAAATTTTTTTGAATATATCCGCCCATGAAGCTGCTGACGTCATCTGGGGGCCACGTGGCGGCCTCCGGGCCTGCCACGTGGCAGCTTCTGATTGGCTGTTCAAAGGGAATATTCCCTGGAATATTCCAAGGAATATTCTACGGAATATTCCTTTTTTAATTTTTTTTTGAAAAATTAAAATTTCTAATGTTATGGGCAAATTCTTCTTTTTGCCATAACTTCCTCATACGGTGACCGTTTTTCGAACCGTTTGTGGCGCCGGAATTGGGTAGACGAGCACTTTCCATTCATTTAACTTTGAACTAGTTCTGAGCACTTTAAATTTTGAGCATTTTATGACACTTAGGACATGAGCACCTGATCACGCCTCCCCATTGGGAAGCTTTTGGACCCCAAAAGCCTTCAACTACCTGTTAAAGAGGTGAGGGTATAGCTCCCTCACTCTGTCCACCTCCATCCACTTTGCCTTGTTCGGTTTGCTGCCTTTGAAACCAACCCGAACATAATCTACACTGCCCCTTCTTGAAGTGCGTGTCCTTCTGTCAAGGATTTCATCTTCTTTCAGCTCATCTAAGAATTCTGGTGAGAAATCTTCTATAGATGGCAGCTGAACAGCATTTTCATGATCAACAATCAAAGGAGGTTCATACAAACGTAAATTCTCCACATTGACAACAGAATACATTTGCATGTAGGAAGACAAATCTAATTGAAAAGCATTATTTCCAACCTTCTTGAGGATTTTGAATGGACCATAATGAATAGGCGTTAGCTTTTTACCTTCTCCTTACATCCTTTCCTTACTAATGTACAGCCATACCTCATCCCCTTCTTGAAACTTGTGATCGACTCTATGCTTGTCGTGTCTTTCCTTGTACTTGCCTTGACTCTTCTCAAGCTGTTCTTGAATTTGCCGATGTATTTGCTGAATTCTTTCAATGAATGAATGAGCTTTGTCAATATCACTATGTCCCTCAATGGTGACATCTTTCTCAAGAATGAAATCAAGAGGTGATTTTGGCAAGTAACCAAAACAAGCTTCAAACGGTGAGGTGTTTGTGGAAGAGTGCTTGGCACGATTGTAAGCATGCTGTATGTAGTGCAAATGTTCATCCCAAAGATTGGGATGCTTGCTACAATAACCTCTCAAGAGGTGCACAATGGTTCTGTTCACAACTTTGGTTTGTCCATCTGTTTGCGGATGGAAAGCAGTACTTTTCTTCAACTTTGTGTCCATCATCTCCCATAGGTTGGACCAAAAATTCCCCACAAATCTGGAATCCCTGTCACTAATAATGGAAGTAGGCAAACCAAAGTGAATCCATACATGATGAAAAAATAATTCAGCAGTTTCTTTAGCAGTTATAGTTTTCTTACAAGGCATAAGTATACACATTTTGCTGAAACGATCAACTACTACATATAAATAATCATGCTGCTTTCGAGATTTTGGCAAACCTCCTACAAAATCCATAGAGCTACTCTGCCATGGTCTAGAAGGTACCGGCAAAGGAGTATACAAACCAAGCTTTCTATTGTTAGGCTTGCTTGTAGCGCATAATGAACATCCTCTTATGAACCTTGAAACAGAATCTACCATGCGAGGCCAATAGCAATACCTCTGTAGATGTGCAACTGTTTTGCTCACACCAAAATGGCCAACAATAAGAGAAGAATGAGCTTCTATTATGACATTTATCCTCTCCCCCTGTGGTATACACAACTTACCCAAATGAAACAGCAAATTGTTATGCATGTGATAGTCATTTTCCTCTACATGATTCCCTTTACTCAAGTTAGCATACACATCTTTAAAGTCATCATCAGATGCATATTGTTCTATGTAACTATCATGTACAATGGAATCATTCTTAAGTAAAGTAACAACACCAATAATAGGCCTTGAAAGCATATCAGCAACCTTATTCAAAGTACCTTTCTTGTACCTTATTACCAAATGGATCTGTTGCAAGAAGCCCATCCATCTGAAGTGTCCTGACTGTTGTAACTTGCTTTGTGATTGCAAGTACTGTAAGGGTTGATGGTCGGTATGTATAACAGTTTCTTTTCCCATCAAATAGTGTTTCCACTTTTTGACGCTTTGTACCAACACATACAACTCCTTATCATATGTAGGATAATTTACAACAGCACCATTAAAAGTTTCAAAATGAAAAGCAATAGGCTTACCATGTTGTAGAAGAATTGCACCCATAGCATAATCACTAGCATCAGTTTGTATCTCAAATGGCTGTCTCAAATCCGGTAATGCAAGGACTGGATCTGAACTAATCTTCTCTTTCAAAGATTCGAAAGCTTTTTGCTGCTTGCCTCCCCATTGGAAAGCATGCTTCACACTTGTCACTGCATGCATAGGAGCTGCTATAGAAGAGAAGTTAGAGATAAACTTCCTCCAATATTGAGCTGCACCCAAAAAACTTCTTACCTCTGTTATGGATTTGGGAGTAGGCCACTTCACAATAGCCTCAATCTTAGCAGGATTAATTCTCAAAGCACCTCATCCTACTATGTGTCCCAAATGAGCCAAAGAACTCTTTCCAAATTTACACTTTGACATTTTAAGAAATAACTGATTCTTCTTCAAAACAACAAGTACTTTCCTAACATGCATGACATGATCTTCTCTAGACTTGCTGAAAATTAAGATGTCATCTAAGTAGACAATAATGAAATCATCAAGAAAAGGACGCAAGACATCGTCCATTACCCGCATGAAAGTGGCAGGTGCATTGCACAAACCAAACAGCATCACAAGCCACTCAAAGAGTCCTTGTTTGGTTTTAAAGGCTGTCTTCCAAATGTCACTTTCTTCAATTCTTACTTGATGATATCCACTGTGCAAGTCTAGCTTAGTGAAATATCGAGCATCTTTTCAGCTGATCTAGCAAATCATCTATCCTTGGGAGTGGGTAACGATTCTTTACCGTTATCTTGTTCAAGGCCCTGAAATCAACACACATACGCCAAGTGCCATCTTTCTTTGGAATCAATACAATCGGTGACCCACATGGCGAAGTACTTGGCCTTATGAAACCCTTGTCCAACAAGTCCTTGATTTGCTTCTTTATTTCAGCATTCTCCATAATAGACATGTGGTACATGCCTATGTTTGGAAGAGGACAATCTGGATGCAAATGGATTTCATGCTAAATCTCCCTCTTAGGAGGCAAACATGTTGGCTCCTGAAACAGCTCATGATATGCATCAACTACATCATACAGATCTGATTTAAGTTTTGGATCACAATTGTCAAATGACTCATGATTCACATCAACCTTGGGCTTAATCATAAGAAGAACAAAATTCTTACTTGAATTGACCAGCCTTTTTACCTGTCCTGCATTCACCATCGCTATATTTGTCTTCTTGCGATGAGCTCTAACAATGAACTCCTTGCCATATTTGAAAAGATGATACTTGTTTTCATGGCGATGAAAGATAGCTTTCTTGTCAAACAAGTAAGGACTTCCCAAAACAATTCCTGCTATATCAAAAGGTACCACATCAAGTTCAACTGTGTCAATAAAATGTGCAGTAATTGCAAAGCGCAATGTGCACTTTCTTGAAACTTGTAAATTTGCATCCTTGCAAATCCATCCAAGTGGATATGGCTTCGGATGTGGAACGGTCTCAAGTTTAATCTGCTTGACCAAGTCCTCTGATATAAGATTTGCTTGTGACCCACTATCAAAAAGTGTGTCAATTTTAGTATGTTTTGAAATCACCCTCACATGAAACAGTTCAATTCTTTCTTCCTCATTAGGAGCTTGTACATGGCAGTTTGAGGTACTAGTGCTGGCTTGAGTTTCAATTTCTTTTCCCTTCAAGTTTTTCAAACCCATGGCGGCAATTTTGGTTTCATCACCTGAGTCATCCCCTAAATCCTGTGGTGTAGATGTAGTAGCAGCAGTTTTTTGTTTCCCTTTGGATTTGTTAAATTGAGGTCTTTTTTCAGGATATAATTTCCAACAGTTTTTCTCCTCATGGCCTGGTTTAGAACAGTGTTTACAGATCACTTTCTCACTCTCCTGTTTGACAGATGCATTCTTTTTTCCCTTTTCCTTGGAGGTTTTCTCTTTGTTTTTCCCCTTGGGGGGCTTGTTTCTACCCTCTTCAAATGTGTTTTTTCCCCTTGCCTCTAAATGGGTAGCTTGGACACAAACCTCGTCCAGGCTAGTAGGGTTAAACATCAAGATGGTGTGTCTAAGGTAGCTATGCAAGCCACTGATGTATTTCAGCAAGGTTTCTTGGGTCTGTAAATCTACCCCTAACAAGAGAGCTCTTCTCCTGAATTTTTGGGTGTAGTCTTGGACACTCTGACCCTTAAGTTGTCTGAAATTTTGCCAATTCATGATGGCTTTCTGCATGTGAGCAAGAGGATAAAACTGTTTTTTAATGGCTAACAAAAATTCAGGCCATGGTAAGGTAACCTTACCAAATTTCTTGATCTCCTCTTTAGTCTTGGCCTCCCACCAGACCAATGCTACTCCATCCATTCTCAAAGAAGCCAACTGAATCTTTGTGGCATCATCATGCATATTCTGGATCCTCAAGTAAACTTCCAATTGCCTAATCCAGTTGTCAAGCTTTTCTGTATTCACTTCACCATTAAACATAGGTAATTCGAATTTTACATCAAGCTTCAAATGACTTTTTCCAGAGGATCTATGCTTATGAACAAAAGAAGATGAGGATGAAGAGGAAGAAGGTGAAGATGGGGGTGGTGGATCACCATTTCTTCCATGTCCTTTCTTGGAATGATCATCATCCTTCTTACCTTCTAAAGAGCCCTCTCCTTCATGTGGATTTTTGGACCCTTCTCCAGCCAATTTCTCATTTCTTTCTTGGTACAATATCCTCACCATTTCAGTGAGGTCTAAGAAAGCCTTTCTGAAGACTCTTTCTTCTTCTCTTGGATTTGTCTCTGTAGGAATTTCTCATTCATGTTCAGACATCCTTGAAGCTTCTGCTGAGACTCTTGAGGGTGAAATTGAATGTGGAGGTGATGGCTCTCTGGCCTTCCTTGACTAAGGATTCTCTCGTTCTCTAGTCAACTGTCCTTCCCCTCTTTTAAATTTCAACCTGGTAAGCATCAATACTTTGCAAGACAGTTAGAAGATCTTTGCACAAAACCCTGGGCTCTGATACCAACTTGATCTGAATTTGAAACTACTTGAAATTTGTTTGCAAGGTATTCAATTCAGAATTAATCATCTTTAAAAGATTTCCATGTCTTGCAAAAGAAAACACATGAAATTTTCAGCTGTTCATGATCCATTTAAGCATGGCAGAGTTATTTCCTTTTACTGTTTAACACATTAAAATGAATTTGTTCTGCAAAATAAATCAACCACACGTGCAAAAGAAGTTGATAAAGTAGTTCACCCCCTCCAGGGCTACGTCTGCTGGGTCCAAAGCTCCCAACCGGGCTTGTCCTTGTTTTTATTAAATGCTCAAATTGAAAATACAGCTGAATAGAAGCATATACAGGAGAAATATATGGTAAAAATGGATTCAAAACACTTGAATCCTTCAGGATTGACTATTGGATCACCTCCAATGGATACCTGCAACCCTATACAGTCTTCACAAAACTGGGCCTTGGTGGCTCCTAGAACTTTCACGACCTCAAAACCTCTGCAAATGACCTCATATGGCTATAAGACCTGCACCAATGGCTTTAGAATGTCGAAGATACCCAAAATAAAAATAAAAATTCGTCCAAAACGGAGTTTCCTAGCCAAAGTTATGGCCATTTACTCCCAACTGCCAGCTGCCCCTACAAAAACTCCAGCTAACTTTAGTTAACTCCAGTTAGCTCCGCCAATTATGGCGGGTCCGCCAAATTCGCCATGTCCGCCAAAATTTCCGCCAAATCCTGCAGTTACATTTAATGTTTGTGGGCTGCCTCGGATTTCGTGCTGGCAGTTTGGCTGGCGGTTTAAATGAGCTGGCCCATGGTTCTCGGCCCAAGGTCATATGACATGGGGGGCTAGCCCCGTTTCCGCCCCAGCACATTTCAAACTTCAATAACAATTTAATCTGCCCTTTCAACAACAGCCAAGACCGTGGGCTAACGGTAAGGCGCTTGACTAATACACCATAGGTCGGGGATTCAATTCCCCATCTGACCAAATTTTTTGAATATATCTGCCCATGAAGTTGTTGACGTCATCTAGGGGCCACGTGGCGGCCTCCGGGCCTGCCACGTGGCAGCTTTTGATTGGCTGTTCAAAGAGAATATTCCCTGGAATATTCCAAGGAATATTCCTTTTTTAATTTTTTTTTCAAAAATTAAAATTTCTAATGTTATGGGCAAATTCTTCTTTTTTCCATAACTTCCTCATACGGCGACCGTTTTTCAAACCGTTTGTGGCACCGGAATTGGGAAGACGAGAACTTTCCAGTCGTTCAACTTTGAACCAGTTCTGAGCACTTTAAATTTTGAGAATTTTACGACACTTAGGACATGAGCACGTGATCAAAAAGTAATCTATCTATTTCTAACCTTATATCATCCAAGGGCTCAGATTAAGCTTATGAGCTCCGTTTATTTTCTCTACCTAACTATGATCTGCCAAGGTTAAATTGTTTGGTCAGATTTTATTCTCTAACTATAAACAAAAAATTCAAGGCATGGAATAACCAAGATTAAATTAGCTTGATTACCATCGATTGTGGCATGAATAACAAGTTGCACACAATCATTATTATGCATAAAAGTAAATAGTAGTGGCATTTAGACTTGCACACTTTGATGGTCTTTTTTGTTTTTGGGGTTCATATACTTTCATTTTTTGATCTTCTCATATTCTTTTTTTCCTTTGATTTATCTTTTAGGACATACCCTCTTTACATTTTTTACTTTTTTTTAATATGGAAAACATTTGCGGAAAGAAAAGGTATGTACAATATTACAAGGCTTAACCTTAGTCATTCAAAATTATGACTCATATTGGTATAGGAACCTAACAGTGGCTCCACTTGGGGATGGAATTTCCTTGTGAAATGTCAAAAACTTTAGAGATCAGTAGCCTTTAAATTGTTGTTGATGTTGCCTTGCAAAGTGTTTTTCTATGAATCTGCATTATTGATATTTATGATAATGAATCTTTTAAAGCTTAGGGCCTTCTCTTTGGGCTTTAAATTCAAAGATCATTATCCAATCCAAACTAGACTTTTGAAAATAGAATATATACAAATGAAAATGAGTAATTAGGTTCAAAGTAATGTTTTAGCATTTGACCATTCATTAGTCCACCTTTTGCATCTGTACCATTAATTTCTCTCAATAAGAAAGCATTATTTCCTCTGTAATCATAAATGACATAGGGACCTTTCCATAGGAAATCAAATTTCCCATGCTTGCCTTTGTATTCCCTCCTTGAATCCCACTTAAGCACTTTGTCACCAATGTAGAAATCTTCAGCCTTGGTTCTGCTATCAAAAATATTTTTAATCTTTTCCAGCACAAGTTGAGAGCTAACATAGACCTCTTCTCTGGTTTGTTGTAGATGAATAGTTTGGTTGATTCTTCTTTGGATACTATTTGGTTCAACCTGCAATTCTTGAAGTATCTTCATTACTGGTACTCCCAAAGAGGATGGAAAGACAACTTCCATCCCATAAACTAGGTGATAGGGAGAAGTAGCAATTGATTTATTAGTAGTCAATATGTTTGCCCATAAGGCATTGGCTAGCTTTTTATTCCAAGTTTTCTTATTTTCCTCTTGTAACTTCTTGATGATATTTACTAGGCTTTTGTTTGAGGATTCTTCCAATCCATTACCTTGAGGGTAATAGGTTGTGGAATGGCCAAGGGTGATATGGTATTTATTGCAGAAATTTATCATTCTTTTGGATTTAAGGGTTGCTACATTATCAGTAATGAGCTTAATTGGACATCAAAATCTTGATAGAATATTGGTTTCAGGGAAGGTTATGATAATCGTATTTGTGGCTTGCCTTGAAGGTATGGCCTCTATTCATTTTGTAAAGTAGTTTATGGTAGTAAGGATCCATTTGTGCTGGGCAGAGGAGGGTGGGTGAATTTCACCAATGAAGTCTAGACCCCATTGTTGAAAAGGTATTTCAGCAGAGATTGGCTTGAGGGGTAAAGGTAAGAGCTTTTCCCTTCCCTAAAAAATTTGACATTTGTGACAGGAGGTCACATATTTCTTTACATTAGCAAACAAGGTAGGCCAGTAGAAACCAGCCCTAAGGATTTTATCTGTAGTAGTCTTCCAGTAAAGGTGTCCTCCACAATCACCAGCATGAAACTCTTGTAAAACTTTGTCAGATTCTTCTTTTAATAAGCAATTGAGAAGAATACCTTCGTGGTCTCTCCGAAACAAAACATTGTCTAATATACAAAATCTTAAGGATTTCATCGTTGAAAACCTGCTTTTAGTCCTAGATAATTCAGCAGGAGCTTGTAAATTTAGTAAAACATAAATAATATCAGCATACCATGGTGACTCAAGAAAGGCCTAGCTTATTATTAGAGTCACCATCTCCTCTTCATTATCTATTGTTGCAATAAAGTTTATATCTAAGACCTGACAGTTTGATTTAGCCATTAGCTTGGCTAAACCTTGGCCCTTGATTAACTTCATTGGTTTAATTTCTATGTCATACTCTAAGATAGTAGCAATCCACTTTCCCCTCTTTCCATCAGGACCATCCTGAGTTAGGATGTCTTTTACTACTAAATTAGGAACGTAGGCTACTATGTGAGAATATAAGATGTATACCCTAAAATATTTAATGGCTTTATCCAAAGCCAAGGCCTGTTTTTCCATTATATTGTATTTCAAAGGGGAATCTCTCAGGGCTTTGTTAAAGAAAGCAATGGGTTGTTCATAACCATGGTAATGTTTCTGTAATAGGACTGTAGCTATTGTGTGCTCTGAGGCGAAGGAAAATAAAATGAAAACTCTATCAAATTTAGGAATTATTAGTATAGGTGTTTTAGTTAAGGCTAGCTTGATGTCTTCAAAGGATTTCTTAGCCTCAACAGTCCATTTTATTGTGGAGTCTTTTTTCAACATATTGTTTAGTGATCTAATTAATTCTGCTAGGTTAGATATAGATCTTCTAAGAAAATTGAGTTTTCCTAAGAAATCTTGTAATCCTCTAATGTTCCTGGGGTGTCTTATTTGTAAGATGGCTTCTATTCTTGTTGGGCCTTTCTTTATACCATCTTTCGAGATTATGTGACCTAACAACTTTCCTTCCTCTAACCCAAACAAAGACTTTTTGGGGTTCAAGGAGATTCCAAACTTCCTGCATTTAATAAAGACTTGCCTTAGATGATCTAAATTTTGATTATCAGACTTTGAAAACACAATAATGTCATCTAGATATATCACGAGGAAATCATGAATTTCTTTAGCAAAGGCTATATCCATAGCCCTCTAGAAAGTAGTGTTATAGACATTTTTGGGCACTGCAACCCCAATCATAAATGTCCATAAATCAAGGGCTCCTAACTCCCTAAAAGTGTTGTTCCAACCCATAAAAGAACAAGGTCAACTGATTACATCATCTCCCATAAGTTCTCCATGAAAAACTACTGAGAACTGGTCAAAATTGGACCATCTCACCTGCTCCATGGTCAAAGTGCACTGCATCCCACCTAAATGCACATGGGAGGTGCAATGTATACTGAAAATCCCTTCTATGGGGTGCGATGGGTGAGAGTGGACAAATGGCAGGGTTAATCTGTGAGGTGGAGGATCATGGAATCTTCAAGAAACTTCTCCTGTGACACTTGCCTCTCTGCATTCGCCCAGGGATGAGTAAGAGATCATCAATCTCCAAGTGGAATAAAAAACTATCAGAGAGAGGACACTAATCAAATCTAAAAAGCTGAATCACCCCCCTTGCAAACATCTATATATGGATCCCTCATCCCAGAGATCCAAAGGCTGGAATTTTGTATCTTGTAAGGAAGTGTTGCTGGTTTCTTGGTGTAACATCATAGTGTTGGGTGATCTAAGCTTTTCATGAGGTGAAGAAGGGCTTTCTTGCTGAAAGGATGATGTTGGGTCAGAACAATTGGTTGTAATCCTCTTTTCCTCCACATTCTTGTATGATTGATGATATATGCATTTGTGTGGTCAAAATATATCTGGTCCTATATTTTTTATGATAGTAGATCTCTGTTCTTGGATAGTGTTATGCTACTTTGATTCCATAGGTGCTCTTTGAAGCTGGGTAGATGAGGAAGCGAGTGGCAAAGACCTATAAGAAGGGAGAGGAACCAAGCAAGGAACCAAGCGCAAGATAGAGGTTGGTCTCCCTTTTTCCCCTCTTATCTACTTCTCATAACAGAAAATTAAAGTGGTTTTAGTTTGTTTGTTTCTAAGTTAGCTACCAGCCTTAGTGGGACTAGCAGCTCTGCATAGACACTAGATTTCCCGATAAAAAAATGGCGACTCTGCTGGGGAGCAAATAGATTGTTTGTTTCTCTATATTTGTTTGCTTTATAAACTTACAGACGGACCCTGAAGTCAAGCTAGCTAGCCTTTGAACTGCATTTGCTATGCAAGTGCAAAGTAGATCAATGTTGCTTCAGTCTATCTCTGGGTTTTGTTTATGAACTGAACAATCGATTTACAAGCTCTCTAATTGCCCTTGTGGTAGCTCTAGTAACCTCCTTAGATCTACCCCTGTGATTTATTTACTGACTACCACTTGCTCGGCCTAAATCCCTGAACTTTGCTGCAAATTGTGATCAAGAACTGGATCAAAAGTCTTGCACTGTACCATCGCACTCTCTCTTCAAGGATATCAGTATGCATCACACTTCTCGTGTGCTGTAGGTGGGATTCATACTGTAATCCCTGTGTAACAGGTGCGCTGATCAGAAAGGGCTAATTTTGCCTCTAGACTTTGGTTTTTCTTCACTCTTTTCAGATCTATTTAGGAGTTTTGTTGTCTGTAGTCAGTATACATCTGTTGGAAACCCCCTTCCTTGCCATTATTCCGCCTCCATTGTGCAAAGAGTTGTAAATGTTTTTATGTATTGTGATCCATTTTCAATTCTCTTTTACAAAGAAGTAGCGTAATTGAACTGTCATTTCTTGATTTGGAAGTGTCGCAAGTGTCGTTTTCAGTCATAGAAGAGAATCTGATTGTTCTTGATAGTCGATTACACTGTTACTCTTTTATTTGATTTGAATTAGTAGTTTTTCAAGTGTCGAAAGCAAGTTTTCAATTCCAAATCACAAAGTGTCGTCATTGTCTTCATTTTGTCTTGAAAAGAAACTTGTTCGTAATGTCACTTTGAAAAATAATTTAGATTTGCGCTTAGCTTTCTTTTTATCATTCACACATTAAGAAGGCTGAAAACAAATACATGCATGTGCATTTGCATTTAGACTGTTTGTTGGTTTGATTTAGGACAGTGCATATAGTGTGTTCTCTCTGCTCTATGCTGAAAGAATATCATCTCTCTTTCTTTAGTAGCTAAGATTTTCATTGCAAAAAGAAGATTAAACGATTGTTTATCATCTTAGATTGCATTTTAGGAATTGTATATCTACATCACGTGGTGAACCTGAAAGGCAAATTTCTTAAGCAAGATCAACTGTAAAATAAATTTAATGAATCTAAAAATGCTTTGGAACCTAACGCACAACATTTAGAAGTCTAGGCTAGAGGCGTATTCCGGCGTCGTAATGCTTGGTAACTGTTGTTTTCATTGCTGGTTGGGTGATTCCTCCACTTTGAGACGATAAGCGCCAGTATGGACTTGTGCTCCCACGTACCGTCGAGTATATATTGGGAGACCAAAATAGGCTTTATCCTTTATCCATAGGAAGCCGTGTCTGCCACCCTATAGATCGCAATGCACTAAACACAGCATTCGGGGAGATTGACTGCCGTACCGTAAAAAGTATTATGCAGTTTTGCGATTGGTTTGGTAATCCCTCTGTCTAGATTTCTAGAGTAGTCTCTTTCGTTCCTTTTTAGACTCCTTAAAGGAAAAGGTCCATCTGAGCACTTGTCACTTCAAGCTCATTAAAAATCGAGGGTGACTAGAGTCATCTTTTGTTTTTTCTCGACTCTTAAAAATTGAAAAAACAAGTTGTGTAAAAGTGTCTAAAATTCATTTAATTCGTAAACATATTTCTCCTTGATTTTTAGTTGATTGAGTAATCCGCAATCATGGAAGAAATTCAATTGAAACCTCGTCGTTCGCAGAGGCTTACGAGTCAACCGTCTTTGTCTCTAGAATCAAAACTGTTACGGATGAAGCGAACTCGTTTAACCGGTTCCAAATCCCTTGGTAAAGTTAGAACATGTGTTCCAACACCATCGGAGACTCCGGTTACTCCAAACATTTCTGGTATCCCTGCCTTTACAGAAGAAGTTCCGCAGCCACCAAAGGACAGTAGAGCTGATCCTAGTGTGAAGGTAAACACTTGTATTACTGAACCAGCTCCATCTACGGCTGATTCGGAAGGTGTTATTCCCCAAACATCTATCGCTGTAGATTCTACACCTTCTTCGGCACCAGAAATATTTTACGGACCTGACGGTCTACCTCTTCCACCTGGTCTGATTGCTATAGAAGAGATTGTGTGGGATCCTCCATCTAGTACTCCATCACAATTTGGAGTCGGGATCACCCTATATCCTTCTTCATCAGAAATTAGTCTACCGTTATCAGAAGCTCATGTAGAATCACTAGGAAATCTTTTGGATAGACTAGAAATGTCTGAACAACCGTCGACATCTAGGACTGTGTCATCCGACACAGCAATGGCAGAACTTCCTGTTGTCACTCCAACAATGTTCACCGGCATACCATCTGTCCCAACTAGCTCTCAATCGCTAGATGGGGCCCACTCAGGGGGTATTTCGACAGTATGGTCCGTTCTTCTTTGTTCATCCGGAATAATATCAGGGAACTCTTATGTTGAGTCTCAGCAAATTGATCCTTCATGGTGTCAATTTGGGCAGTCCGGTTCTCAAGGACAAACCATTCCTTTGAGTACTGGATTACCGCTGTATGGGGGGCAATATACCCTTTCATTGTCTCCTCTGGGAGGACAACCATACGAGAGTTCACAACAAAATTCAGGTTATGCTGGAACTACATCTAGCGGTTGGGTGCCAATACTACCTCAACAACCAAGAGTTGTATACTCGATGCAACAATGTTTACCTATGTCAAATATACCAACTACATCGGCTATTGTGACGGTGTCGCAAGTACAAGCGTTGCCTATTGTATGCCAACCTCAGGTTTCTCAGGTTGTAATGCAATAGCCTCTTATCCCTGTGACTCAACCAAAATCGCCAACTAGTGGAATGACATAGTCCCAAACGGGTACAATTACCCCTCATCTTGGTCAAATAGCTAGTATTGGACAACAGCACATGGCTTCACAACCATGGTTGGTGCAATATCAATAACCGCAATTCCAACAAGTTTACCAAGGATCTGAGCAACAAATCTTTGCAAATAATGGGCAGCTGTATATTCAAAACGGTCAAAATCAACCATTCTACAATGGTTATGCCCATCAACCTTACCAAAGTTACCAACATCAAATGCATTATGTTGGTGTGCAAAGACCAACTGCCCAGGCAATTCCATCTTATCCTGGGTATGCTTTGCCAAACCTGAATCAACAGTTACCCTTCGTGGCGACTTTAGAGTTACCGGATCTAAATCGGCTAACGAACGATCCAATTACTTACGCCCCTTGGTGGCCAGCGATTCCGCATAAACTTCCGTCAGATATTCCTAAATTTAATGGAAATTCGGGTGAAGACCCGTCGAATCATGTGATGACCTTTCATCTGTGGTGTTCATCAAACACCCTAAACGATGATTCGATTAGACTTCGCTTTTTCAGAGAACGTTAACTGGTCCGGCAGCAAAATGGTATATCGAATTACCTAGAGCTTCGTTTGATAACTTCAGTACCCTAGCCACAACCTTTTTAACCTATTTTCAGTTACCCATAAGGTACGAAATGGGAACAGAGCTCCTTACCAATTTCAAACAAATGACGGCCACTCACATATCCGATCATATTCATGAGTGGCGATGTCATCGTAGAATGGTAAAAACGTATGTTCTTGATTAGCTTTTAGTTGAATGGTTTATTAAGTCATTATTACCTTCCATTACAGAAGATGTGGCAAAAGTAGGAGTCGTCACTGAAGAGCAAGTTATTGCTCGTGCAAAATATTTAGACTTGATTTATACTCAGTCTGTCATGCTCTACGATAAAATCCCTAACGCTCCCAGGCCAGAATTTTTCGTTCCTCCTCCTCCTAAATCGAAAAATGACTCTCATGTCGGTGATGGCGTGATTGGTATGACAAACACGAAATCAACAAAGGCTACATCTAAAAAGGCCCATAAGATTTCTAGTCAAAATGAAAAAGAAGAACTTCTCACCTCGGAAGTAAATGCCGTCTCAACTGACAATGGCAAAGAAACCAAGAAACCAGGACGCAAGAAGAAAAACAAAGGGAAGAAGAAGAAACAGGAGGAATCATCACCTGAAAAATCTTCTACAAACCCTTCTGGAGATAAGAAACCAAATCGTCCATGTCTTATATGTGATGAGGATCATTTGACAAGAGAGTGTCCATATAAAGCTGAGCTTAGAAAATTCTTCAAGAATTCAAAAACCTTGGCGGTATTGATTGATCTATTTCCAAATCTAGGAACAAATCTAGTTGCTAGTGACAATGCTTCCCCGTCCCAAGTGCTGATGTTGTCAGTTTCGAAACAGAAAAATGATGCTTTGATAATGAAAATGAATAAAGATTACGGAAATCCACAGCTGTCGAACAACAAGGATAAAGATCAACCTAGTAGTTTGATAACAACTTCGACAGAAGTTGCACCGCCCATCATTCCAGAGCTGACAATAAAACTGCCAAAAGGAGTAGTGCACAATTCGACATTTAATCTGCATGCCAGAGCAGCACAACATTATAATATAGTGGAAGATCTGGCCCAATCTCCATCCGCTATGTCGACACTTGAGGTACTGCAAAATTGCCCCTCCCAAAAGCAGGCTTTATTATCAGCGATAGGTGGGATTGACCCAAAGGATTCTAATCTCGTATCCTTTAATCACAAAGGATACGATCCTCAGTTACCAGCTCAACTAGCTTTCCTCATTCAAGTGAAAGCCCTCAACAAAACTGTTCATCAAACAATTATTGATGAGGGGGCATCTACATGTATTATGTCGATGAGTTGCTGGAAAAATTTAGGATCTCCAACCTTGTCATGATCTTCGACAACACTTAAAGAATTTGATGGATGAACATATACCCCATATGGGATTTTAAGTAACTTGCAAGTTGAACTGGGGAAAGAAACAATAGAAGTAGATGTTGAAGTAATCGACGGAAACCTCGATCACAACATCCTACTGGGAAGGCCCTGGATATATGCTATGGCTACCGTTGTGTCGACCTACTTTAGGAAGATTGCATTTCCCTTTCAAGGAGGAATTACAATCGTCGACCAACAAACATTTCTCCCCAATAGTTCCCAAGTTACAGGAAGCATTCCGATGATCCATGGAAACCCCCATTCGCTTCAAAATATCGGAGTAGGCCTACTAAAAGACCCTATATTAATGGGGACTTTTGCCCTCCCGCCTCCAATCAATCGGGTGGAAGTGGCGACGGTAGGAACCTGCAATATGATATCTTCTATTCAAAAGATCTCAAAAAACGATATTAACATGGATCATCTGCAGGTATTGCCTCCAAGCCCAATAGAAATATTATAACAATAAATGTTTTTGGCATGGGAGGCAGACCCAAATCAACGCTCATCAAGCGTTTGGATAGATAGGTCTAAGGAATATGACACCCCTTTAGATCCTTGGTCGCAAGTGAATTACACCGATGAAGGAATTGTTCAGTCAATGATAACTGACGGGGCGCCATGGGAAGACTACCACCATCATTCCCATCTTCCGGATTGTCAAGAAGATACCCCTGATGACCTTCATCATCCTTCAGTTTTTGATTTCCTATCAAATACTGTAAACACGGTGGATTCCGAATGAAACTTGTCCAATATTGAAGAGACTATCACCATAAATATCTCGACCAAAACAAATGTTGTAGAGAATATTTATGTTGGCAAATGTTGTTCTACTCCAGAACTGGAAATATACAAAGCTCTTTTTCGCGAATTCAGAGATGTCTTTGCTTGGTCATATGATGAAATGCCAGGCATTGACTCGAGTATAGTTGAACAAGAAATCAAGATGTATCCAGATGTCAAACCAGTACGACAATGGCTACGGCAGGTGCACCCCAAGAAAGTCGCTGCCATCAAGGCAGAAGTTGAAAAACTTCTCCATGCTGGTTTTATTTACCCGGTTCCTCTAACCGATTGGGTATCGAACATTGTTCCTGTAATGAAAAATCAAGGAACGATTAGAGTGTGCGTCGATTATAGGGATGTAAATCAAGCTTGTCCAAAAGACAACTACCCTACGCCCTTTATTGACCAGATAATTGATGAATACGCCGGACATGAAATCTTTTCATTTATGGATGGATTCTCCGGGTATAATCAAATAAATATCCGCCCACAGGACCAGTCAAAGATTGCATTTATTTGTCAGTGGGGCACATTTGCATATTGCAAGTTACCCTTTGGTTTAAAGAACGCAGGGGCAACATTTCAGAGGGCAATGAATTATGCCTTCCATGACATCAAAAACATTGTTCAACCATATCTCGATTATCTTCCGGCTCATTCGTGAAAGCGGACCGATCATCCGCAGCATTTAAGAGCGATATTTCTACATTGCCGACACTACAAGATATGACTCAATCCACACAAATGTGTGTTCTGTGTCAGTTCTGGTCATTTACTTGGCTTTGTAGTCTCAAAGGACAGGATTCGTCTCGACCCATGTAAGGTTCAGGCAATCATAAATTTTCCTCCACCTTCAAATTTGCTTCAGATTTAGAAACTCCAAGGGAAAGCAAACTTTCTGAGGAGGTTCATTCCAAATTACGCCGAACTTGCTAAAGGTTATACACGTCTATTGAAAAAGGAAGTGCCCTTTGTCTGGGATAAGGTCGCGCAAGCTTCCTTTGATGCTTTAAAAGAATCCCTAATGAAAGCATCATTAATGTACGCTCCCGATTATCAAAAAGACTTTAACCTGTATCTGGCTGCGGTGGATACAACCATCCAATGGTTTTAGTTCAAGAAGACAACAGAATTGAACATCCTATATATTATTTGAGTAGAAACTTAAATGATACAGAAAGCAAGTATTCCTACGTTGAAAAGCTGGCTCTCGCAGTTGTTCAAGCGATACAGAGATTTTGACACTACGTCCTCTTTCGAAAAACTACCATTTTGTCATATTGCAACCCCATGACTTATATATTGTCAAGACAGTTGCTGGGGGGCAAATATTCAAAATGGATAGCAATTCTTCAAGAGTTTGATCTGGAATTTGTAAAATCCAAATCGAAGAAATCCCTGGTATTCGTAGAATTACCATGTGATCTCCCATCGTCGTCCAATGATGAAACATCTGAAGAAACCATCGTGGATGAATCCTTGTTTCTGATATCTTCAAGCAATCCGTGGTATGGAGATATAATCATCTATCTCCAAACCCAAAAATATAGGTCTAATACCTCTCGCTCGGAACAAAAACGTATTCGATACCAATCAAAAGACTACATGATCATCGGTGATACGCTTTACTGTCGTGGTGTCGATATAGTTCTGAGGAGGTGCCTCACCCATGAGGAGGCCGAAAAAGTCCTGAATGATTGCCATTCAGGCACGTGTGGGGGGCATCAATCTCGTTATGCTATGGCACAAAAATTTTTACGAGCAGGATACTTCTGGCCAACAATGTTGAAAGATTGCATAACCGCAGTCAGAAGTTGCCATGCATGTCAAATTTTCGATAGCAAAACCACAAAACCACCCGCACCCCTACAACCAATAGTTGTTGTTGGGCCATTCGCCAAATGGGGAATAGATTTCATGACATGTAACCCCACCTCGACCGGGGGGCATGGGTATATCATAGTCGCGGTAGACTATTTTACCAAATGGGCCGAGGCAATGCCTACATTAAACAACACCGACGAAACAGCTGCCCTTTTCTTTTTCAATCATGCAGTCGCCAGATTCGGCGTTCCACAGGCCATAGTCACAGATCATGGATTGCATTTTCGCAATCACATGATGGTTGAATTGGCTGCCAAATTGGGGTTGTCCCACGATAGCTCTACTCCATATTACCCGTAGGCCAACAGACAAGTTGAAGAAATCAACAAAGTCCTGAAGCGGATGCTGCAAAGGATGATTGGAGTCCACAAAAGGAGTTAGCACCTGATCCTGTACTCAGCCTTGTGGGCAAACCGAACATCGGTAAGGAATGCAACCGGGTTTACACCTTTTCAACTGGTGTATGGCCTAGAAGCAATCTTACCAGTTCAGTGTAAGATCTCGTCCCTCAAACTCGCAGTCGACCTTCTCCCCGGAACTTCAGAAGAGGAGGCTCGTTTCTTGGAAGTAATCCAATTGGATGAAACCTGTCGTGATGCCGCTTTGGCTAACAAAGCCCATAAGAAATGAGTCAAGGCGCAGTTCGACAAGAATGTCAAACCCCATGTCTTCTCAGAAGGTGACTTGGTCTTACTTTACGACTAGGAATCCGATAAATTGGGAACAGGTAAATTCAAGTCTTTGTGGATGGACCCCTATATTGTTAAACATGTATTATCAAAAGGGGCCTATGAGTTAGTGGATTATGACGGGACTCCATTGGCACAACCCGTAACAGGTTGTACCTTAAGCGTTACTACGCATGATTCAGTGTAGTAACCCCTATGCTTTTGTTACATTTTTGTTTTCGCTAAGGGTAATTGTTTTGGTCCAGTGATCCACTTTTTACATTTGTCGTAGATGTCGAACCTATTGGAATCTTTTGTTGGATATGCCGACGGAGCAAGTCGTAGTTCGCGGAACCTATCTTCTGTGGCCTGGGCCATTTTTTATCCAAGCGGCGAGTTAGTAAGTTTCAGAGGGGTATGTATTGGTCGGTAAACAAATAACATCGTTGAATATAGAGCATTGATAGAACTTCTCTCTGATGCCATCACACATGGCATACGCCGACTTTTCATCAGGCTAGACTTACAACTCGTCATACTACAACTCACTGGTATCTACTCCGTCCGAAATCTAGCTATCTATAGCATGTTCCTAAGGGTCAAGATTTTGGAAAGGCAATTTGATTTTATTTAATATCAGCATATTTCCAGAAACTTAAACACATTAACAGACTCATTGGAAAATTATGTGTTAGATAGACATTTGCAACATTTATAAAAAGAAGCATTTCATCAATATTTGCATTGGGATCATGTAACTTAACCAAAATAAAACTCCGAAAATAAAAAATATATATATAACTGTTTATGGTTTACACATAATGTTCTGTAACCAAGACAAAATTGGTCAGATGACCCAAAACTCAAAGCGCTAGGGGGCACCCTAGTCTAATGATGCTGGTGATAACAACTCACCACATGTGCAATCATGCGTAAAAGCCTAGTCCATCGACTCGACACACCGGTAGTATGTCGCTGCAACCTCAGAGGCAGCTCGTCAGTCCTCACATCTGGAATACCAAGAGTGAGGCCTTCGACCTGATCCTGTAATGCTGAAATAGTCTCGGCCACATCAAGGTCACGAAGGATATCCCTTCCCACAGCCTCTCCTGCTGGAGCGGCAGCTGGCACTCTCAAGCATACTACTGGCCGAACTGGTCCAACATCTACATGAGCACATGAGTTTTGATTAGTCCTAATAGAAGAAAGCACAAGAACATTATAAAATAAACGATAAACAGAGATATGGTCAGAGAATTTACCGATGACACCCCACTACTCGCCAGTCGGCAGTACCAAATCCGGATCACCCTGGAAATCCATACCAGCATATGGATACTCGGAAAAAACCATCTCCTGACAGTTGAACCACTCGAAGAAGGTATCAGAAAATGAAACCTGGGACTGACCAGCATGTCTGGCCATAAGGTCAACCCATCTCTGCATCTGTGGCTCAGTCGGTGGAGGTAAACCAAGTGAAACATATTGCGGCTGCATCAGCGGGATCTTTTCCAAGGCAAAAGCGGTCAAAATACAACCATATCCAAAGTTCTTCAATCTTCCATTTTTCACCTTGGTCAATTGTTCTTTCATCACAGAGAGTACTGCATCACACCAGTTGAACACCTTTGGTTCAAGGCATTCCAGGGCATACTGCATATAAGACCTGTTGGCCACATGAAGAGCCGCACTACCAGCCAGTCTAGCAAAATTGAATAGAATGGTCCTTAGGGACCTGTCAGTGACATCTCGGATATTGATCTTACCGTCCTTACTCGGCTGAGATCCCTCTCTGCAATACCTGCGAATGTAATCTCTCACAGATTCACCCCCACGAGCCGAACCTGATAATGAGATAGGGGCACCATGCCTCGAAAGCCAATCAAAAAATAGATGTCCACGATAGTCAAGGGGATGGACTTGCCCCTAATATGGAACACCTGGGTGGTAGGATCCCATGCATCGAGAAAATATTGCAACAATTTGATTTGTTGCCTCATTCTAGAGATGCGGAAAAACTTGAACAGGCCACAGTTCCACAGTGCATTTACCGTAACTAGATCATGTAAAGAAAGCATGTCCTCTTCTTCATGCTCACGTTCTTTCCATGTAACAGGCATTTTTCTTCGATGAATCTCTTAAAACAAACAAGAGGAGAGTCAGGATCCTGATTTGGTGAAAAATAGGCAAAAATTTCCAAGAAAAACTGTGCACAAATTTCCCTCCTTATGCCCATCGCACCCCCAGCAGTGTTCTGGGTGGGATGCATGCTGACTGGCTAATGGCCAAGCCAGCATGCATCGTACCTTTCGATATACAAAAGGTGCGATGGATCTAGGGCGAGTTTTTCAAACCCCAAAGGCTCAGAAAAACCAGAAAACATGCTTAGAATTCAAAAAGGAAGGAATGAAACTGAAGAGCTCAGGTTTAGCTCCTACCTGGTCCAGACAGCGCCAAGAATCATCCACAAAATCTCCCGGAATCAGCTAGTGAAAATCAAGGGGGAAAGCACCTTCAAAGCTCCAACAAACAAAAGTTCAAATGAAATGGTAAAATGAGAGGTAAAAAACCACTTTTAAATTACTTTTCACATAATTCAAGTAAAATATTAGTGTTTTGACTCATTTTTCAAGCATATATTATTCGTTTCTAACTAGTTTTATGAAGCAATTGAATAGGCAGTACAACCTTTGAAGGAACAAAGTTGTCAATGGTAAAATCAAAGTAATCAATGACCATTATCTTGAGCGGTTTTAATGCGGAATTCAAGCTCGTTAAAAAATAAACATAAGCAATGAGCAAACGTTCCCCTAGAGTTCCAGCTCATTAAAAAATGAACCAATTTCTGGTAAATAACCATCGTGAATGTATTATCATCAGCCTTTGAAGCCTTGGTCGTGTTCTCATCATCACCCCCACTCTGTATTGGCCGATCATTCACCTCCATTTGATTGTTTACCCTTTTTGAGGAACAGCTGCGAAGAGTGATCCTGTTAGCCATCCTTGTGACACTGTCGTGATTGGAAAATTCCAAACCTTACCTGGAATTAGCTGCTACCCGAATTTATCACTCGTTCCTCGAAAAATGAGTCTCCTTTAAGCTCTTTTCATCTGACTCATAAAATATGAAAATATTTCCGAGCAATTGGCCTCTCCAGCTTGTTAAAGTGACCGGAAGTGATGTCCCTCCTTTAGATTTTAATCTTTTTGGACCTGAGGGATTATTACACAAAAAGATCGAGTGCTTGTTTTGTTCGGCTTGTTAAAATTACCAAAAATTCATCCCTTTTGTATTGTTTTATACTTTTTCAGACTCAGGGGATTATATGACGAAAAAGGGTTATTGGAGTTTTCTTTACGTCCCTTTTCAGACTCTCTAAAATTGAAAAGGACCGAGTTATCTTTGTCGTTAAAACCGAATAGCAACAAACTTGTCCATACAGACAAGGACGAGTTTCACTATCGCTAGGCTTGTTAAAACATAGCGATGGGTTTGCCCGAAGGGAAAATTATAGAACAAGCATATGTTATCCTCAAGCTTGACAAAAATAAAGAGGTACTAGTCAGTAATGACTGGGGAAAAATTGGGAAGAAAAACTTGAGGAAACTTTATTGGTAGCAAGTCGCTCTTGAACATGACACTTTCACTCCGAATCCGAGTCGGGTTGGGTTGTTTCATTCACTGGTCATATCACCATTGGTCCATCACACCATCCATATTTGGGGTTAACGCTACCAATCCATCATGTCAGTGTCGCTGATATGGTCAAGAGAAGTCGCTCAGAGAATTCACCTGTGTCTCATCCACTGCAATACATTTACACTCCATTCTTTCATGACTGCCACCCTGAACGTTATGTCATCAGATCATTTTCACCTCCATTAAAATCATTTGCTCCGTTCCGTGTCATTGATGTGGGATTCAGTAAGGCCCTCCTATGACGGATCGCTTCTTGTCGACATTAGCTCATTATCCAGGAAGTCGATCTAGGAAAAACCCTTTCAGTACTTTGAAGCTTGCATGCCTCAATGGCAAGTTTCTCACTTTCGGTGACAGGTTTACATCAATGGCCTTTGACCGAAAGATTTTGCGTGGTGTTCGATGCCAAGTCCCTTATTCACACCATGTGAATTGTACTGTAGTACCTTGAGGGTCATCATCATTATCGGTGATTCCTCTCACACCTGTTAACAGCTTACATCATTGGCTGGTAATCAGGAAATGTCTTTCCATGTTCGACTCCAGAACATCTCTCACATGGATCGACTTGTACTTTGAGTGAAGAACGAATGAGATTGAAGACCTCGGATCTAGTTTCATCCATCCGGGCTGCGATATATATTCAGGAAAATAAAGACTTCAAATGTACATCATTGCTGCACAGATAATCATCCAATCCAAGGGATGATGGCTCTACCAGAATCATCAGTCTGCACACAGACGATTGTTTGTCTTATGTACATGAGAATGAATTTATAAAGCTGAGCATGGGGATGCCCGCCTCAGCTAGATCATGAAAATATTATGAAGATAATGTATTGTATTGTATCTTATTACAGGTCGCCTTCTAGCTTGAAACAACTTCGGATCCTCATGATAAAGCATTTCACCCGACATCAAAAGATTAACGACCTCATGCTTTAGGGGGCAACTGTTATAGACATTTTTGGACACTGCAACCCCAATCATAAATGTCCATAAACCAATGGCTCCTAACTCCCTAAAAGTGCTGTTCCAACCCATAAAAGAACAAGGTCAATTGATTACATCATCTCCCATAAGTTCTCCATGAAAAACTACTCAGAACTGGTCAAAATTGGACCATCTCACCTGCTCCATGGTTAAAGTGCACTGCATCCTACCTAAATGCACACGGGAGGTGCGATTCATACTGAAAAGCCCTTCTATGGGGTGCGATGGGTGAGAGTGGACAAATGGCAGGGTGGTGGAGGATCATGGAATCTTCCAGAAACTTCTCCTGTGACACTTGCCTCTCTGCACTTGCCCAAGGATGAGTAAGAGATCATCAATCTCGAAGTGGAATCAAGAACTATCAGAGAGAGGACACTAATCAAATCTCAAAAGCTGACTCACCCCCCTTGCAAACATCTATATATGGATCCCTCATCCCAGAGATCCAGAGGCTGGAATTTTGTATCTTGTAAGGAAGTGCTGCTAGTTTCTTGGTGTAACATCATAGTGTTGGGTGATCTAAGCTTTTCATGAGGTGAAGAAGGGCTTTCTTGCTGAGAGGATGACGCTGGGTCAGAATAATTGGTTGTAATCCTCTTTGCTATTCTTGATTAATTAATAAAGCTATTCAAGTTTTCCTCCACATTCTTGTATGATTGATGATATATGCATTTGTGTGGTCAATATATATCTGGTCCTATATTATTTATGATAGTAGATCTATGTTCTTGGATAGTGTTATGCTACTTTGATTCCACAGGTGCTCTTTGAAGCTGGGTAGACGAGGAAGCGAGTGGCAAAGACTTATCAAAAGGGAGAGGAACCAAGCAAGGAACCAAGCGCAAGACAGAGGTTGGTCTCCCTTTTTCCCTTCTTATCTACTTCTCATAAAGGAAAACGAAAGTGGTTTTAGTTAGTTTGTTTCGAAGGTAGCTACTAGCCTTAGTGGGACTAGCAGCTCTGCATAGACACTAGATTTCCCGATAACAAGTAGCTCCTCCATTCTTTAGCCCAAAAGGCATTTTCACATACATAAAAGTGCCCCAAGGAGTAGTAAAGGCAGTTTTGGGTTGGTCATCAGGATGAACTAAGATTTGATTATAACTAGAAAACCCATCCAACAATGAGATTCTAGTTACTCTCTGTAAAGTGTAATCCATTTTGGGGAGAGGGAAATTGTCTTTAAGTGACACTTTATTGAGGTTTCTGTGGTCCACACAGAGTTCGATCTCACTAGTTCTCTTCCTAGTGGGGACTAAGTTTGAGACCCAATCAGAAAATCTGATTGGTGCAATTATTTTAGCATCATGCATCCTCTGAATTTCTTTCTCTATCGCAGGTAATAAGACAGGATTAATCCTTCTTAGTTTTTGTTTGAAAGTCTTTTGATTTTCTTTTATAGGAATTGTATGCTGGATGATGTTGGTGTCATAGGATTTGAGGTCCTCATAACTCCAAGCAAAAGCATCCCTAAATTCTTTCAACAACTCAATGTATTTCACTTTTTTTAGTTGGAGGTAATGATTTTGAAAGTTTGATCAATTTAGGATTTTCATTAGTGCCTATATTACATTCCTCAATATCAGATTTTAATGGTTCCATTTTAGGTTTCCTAGGATCATCATTTGAATCAAATAAATCTTCCAGAGGGGTTAATCCCTTTGGTAAGAAGTTATCCTTAAGATTAATTACCTCAGTTTCTTGATTTATCATTTCATCAATTTCCATTAGCTATAAGTTATCTACCTCTGATTTGGTAAATTTAGCTGGGTTAAGTCTATCTATTTTATTGTCTTCTATCTCATTTATTTCTATATTATCGTTAGTGTTAAGATCTATGGACGTATCAGTATCTATGTTAATATTTACAAATTCTTCTTCTGAAAGTAAAAAGTTATTTATCTATTTATCATTAGTAAATATTTGTCAGTTCTTCAAATTATCAGGAATTGCAGGTCTGTGCCTAACTTCAACAGTGTACTCATAGTTAGGTTGGAAGGGTAATTTACAAGTGCTGGCAAACATTGCTAAACTATGGGATTGCATGTTATGTTTTCTAGGGATTACTGCAAGCTTTGTTTCTAAGAAAGTGTTAAGTATTTCTACAATAGTATCTCTATAGCAACTTAATCTAGGGTCTTTAGTCATATATACAACATCAATCTGTTTTACAATTAGTTCAGAGTCTCCCATAACAGAAACTCTTTTAGCTCCTAGATTCCTAACTAACTTAAGACCTAAAATTAATGCTTCATATTCAGATATGTTATTTGTACATTTAAAATTTAATCTATATGCATGGCCTTCTGAGTAATTGTTTTCCAAGTTATATATCCACACTCCTGCTCCTGCTCCTAACCTATTTACTGATCCATCAAATTCTAAATGCCATAATATCTCATGATCATAATTTTCACTATCTGGTGGAACAAACTTTTCATCATTCATAGCAATTAGACCTTCTTGTTCATTGAATAGCTCTGTAGTCTGATTAGTCTCATTTTGTGTAGAAACTGCAATTTCTTTTGGTTCTGTATCAATACTATCTAAAAGTGTTTCTTGAGTTTGATCAGCATTATACAAAATAAAAGAGTCAATATCTGAGTGTATGGAGTAGATGGGAAAGTTTTGAGGCTGATCTTGGCTACTTACCATATATTTCATTAAGGTTTCTCGGTATAGTTTCTTAGGTTGTCCAAAAACAGAAATTGTTGCATATGACATATCTAGTTGTAGAGATCCCTGAAGTTTGGCTCCCCATGATCTTGATAATAGCATGCCATACTTCGGTGGGATGTCAACAACTACAATGTCCATTAGGATGCTTTTGGCAGGATATTGGACTAAAGTAACACATAGGTCTTTGATTAATCCTAGACACTTTACTTGAGTAGAGTCAAATGAGAATAAGTCTTTGTAAGGCCTTGTTATGTCTAGGTTCAACTTTTCCATTACTAATTTGGGCATTAAATTGTGAGAGGCTCCAGAATCTAACATTGCATTGTGTAAAATTTTGTCATGGATACTAAGGATTATATAAAAAGGTGGAACTCCTCCTTCTAATGGTTTTCCATTAACATTAGGACAAAATATAAGTTCTGGTTTAGCATCAAACAAGTTAACTGAATCTTCATTTTCAGTGATGTTTAAGGTCTGATTTATCTCTGATTTGTAAGGTTCGTTCTTTATTAGTTCTATTAAAGGGACTAGAATCTTTAGCTTTTCTATCTCTGCTCCCAAATTAAAGGCAAAGAGGCTTTTTCTGTTTGAAGGTTTTGAGTTTTAGCAGGGATTTGAGTAGGATTGTTTTCTTTTTCTTTATTGGGGTTCTCTTTATGTGGATTTTCGAGTGGAATTGAAGTGGATGGTTGATCAGTAGAAGGTTGATAAGAGGTCATATCTACAATTGTGGGGCCAGAAGGATTTGGATTCTGCCTTCGGAGAATCTGGAGGATCTTTGAAACAGGGGCTTCTTTTATTTTATTGGGTTGATTTTGGGATGTTTTCTTGGTTTGGTCAGGGACATCTACTTTCATTTTTCTTCTTAGATTATATTGTTTGTGGACTTCGAAAATAGCAGAGTCATATCCTTGTTTATAATCGAATGATTCACCAGACTGTAGCTATAATTACTGCGGCATATACAGTTCCTGCTCATCTTGAGTCAGAAAAATAGTGTCTTCACCATTTACTCCCATTAGGTTAATTTGTGTATCATGCTCTGGATTTTATGGATTGGATGTCTCTACATGATTCTCTTGAAAATGGGGCCTTATGTTTAGATCTGCTCCATTTTTCCCTGTGTTTTGGTTATTTTTGAAATTTGGGTTTCTAATTGGAGGTGCTTGTTGGTTATCCCATTGGGGTTTCCTTTCCATGTTACCTATTCTCTCCATTAGTCTTTCCATTTTTTTGGCCAAGTTATCTATTTTAAGATCAGGTGGTGAAGTTTCTTTTTTAGCAGTTCTCTTTTCATTTCTAACTCTAGCCCTTTTAGCTAACAAATTTGCTTCTACACTAACAGGTACACTTTGCATTTATTCTAAAGTAGGGGGGTTTATTTCCCTAAGTTGGTATGACATATCAGTATCAAAACCATCAGGGAACTTTATTAACGCTAAGTCAAGTGGGGGTCTAAGGTTAACTGGGATTGAATTATATATATTATTGAATCTAGTGCAGTAATCTTGAATAGTTTCATTAGCTCCTCTCTTAATATTTTCATATTCTCAAAGGATTTGTAAGGGATTCTTTTTCTTTTCCCACCTATCAATAAACAACCTTTGGAATTTTCTAGGTCTACTATGTGATTGGTAGGAAAGGCTTTAAACCACTTCTTGACATTACTAGTCAAAGAGTCTTATCTGGACATCGGCTTCATCTAATTCATGTATTTCAAAGAAGTCAGACATCTTGTTTACATGTTGTTGGGAAGTTTACTGACCAATAGCATCAAACAAGGGAATCTTACTTTGATAATATGCAGGCATAGCATGAAGTTGGGCAGGGAAAACAAGAGGAGCATATATGTTTGTCATTGCTGTTGGTTGGGATGGGATAAGTTGTGGGGTTGATATACTTGGGATTAATGCAATAGTGGATGAAGAACCTGGACTAGTAGGTGGTGCATGAGTAATGATAGGCTGGTGAGTGAGTGAAGGTGTAAATGGTGGTGCAGTATGGACTTCAAAAGGTATGGAAATCGAAGGGAATAATGGTGAACTCAAAGTAGTGGAGATATGTTCAGAAAACTCAGGGGTAGTAGTAGTAATGGATGATTGTGGATATTTTAGAATGTACTCATCAATGGATCTGTTGTCCTGTTGGACTTCAAGGTCTACAATGAAATCAGGATCTAGAACAGTTTCGTATATTTCACTTTTAGACTTTTTTTTAAATAATGAAAGACCAAAGTGCTCATCAAAGGGAAGATCTTCTAAAAATAATCATTGATCAGGACATGAATTAGCTTTAACTAAAGGTGTTTGACTAACTGAACTTTATTCTTTTTTAGATTTTCTTGAAACCAGGTTGGGATTATCAACTACTAGGGGAGGGTTGGGATCTGGATTAGCCCTAGTAAAATGAGTCTTCCTAGAAGCCAAAATTTCAAAAAAAATTAATTGTTTTTGCAAGATTTTTCAATATAACTTCTAACAAACAACTTTAAGAGGCACAAAATATAGAAATAGAATTTTCTTAAAGCTTTAATAGGACTGAGGAATTGCTGGTCCCCAGTGGAGTCACCACTATAATAACACTCAGAATTTTCTCTAGAAGTTATTAGAAGAAATAAAATAATCGAGATAACCACAAACCAACTTTTAGGCTTCGGCTCTAGACAACCTAAGTCTAGAGAGGGCTATCTTTATATGATTTAGCTTAGTTTTGCTAGGATTTTAGGCTAGTTCTTAAGGTTCATGGGGGTTTTTATTTGTATTGAAGATTGGGTGGTGGGGTTCTTTAAATGGATGGATAGAATGACGTCTCTAGACCATTGGGCATATGGAGTCAAAAGAAGGGAAACAAAACTGGATCAACTCACTAAAGGGAATGTTCAAAGGGCAAGATAGCAGAGTAGAGTGCAGGTCTTTACGCTAGAGAGATGGAAAAAAAATTTACCAGGGTGAGAGAGAAATTAAGAATTCTCAGACTGGGATTGAAATGAGGAACAGAGGGTAATCGGAAACAAAGGGCAATTAAGAATCCTTTGTTATAGATTAAAAGAAACATCCTAAACTAAGAAGCAATTAAGAATTCCTTAACTTAGATTATTTGTAGAAAACATATATTTGCCTAATTGTTATAACATAGTGTAATTAAACAAATTCTGATACAATATTCTAATTATGGCATTCGGATTTAGATCAACAGTATGAAAAACTTTAAGAGATAACAACAACGTGAGAAAATAATTGTCTACACTTCGCTCTGCACATGAATCCTTTGAAATATCGGGTCTTTATTCATCAATCTAGCTTGCTGACTCAGTCAATGCTCCAATGGCTTTACAGTATTTTGATCAAGAAGTCTATAGAAATGTCTAAGAATCCACACTACATACTTCGCATTGTGACGTATTTATACTAAGGTGTTATTAAAAAATATCTCAAACTGACTTGAGATTTAATCTAGGAATTACAAATATCTTCTCGCAGGAAGATAAAGGCAGCTAATGAGTTGCTTTCATGTTGTCCCTTTTATGATGGTATTTCTGGATGTTATGGTTTGCTTTTAGCTCTTTATGCTCTTTGTTGTTTGAATCATTACACTGGAGGCTTTAATTACTTATATCTTTCATCTGATACTCTCTGTCACTGATACTCTTTCACTCTGATGACCTGTCTTTATCCTTTACTGTGTTTCTTCCTTTTATTGCACAATTAACCTTTTACTATATGTTTTAATAGTAAATTATTTTGTTTTTCACGTGTATCAGCATCGAGAAGTGGATTTTGATCAAGTCTTAGTGTGTTCCATATTTTGTCTTCTAAATGAACCTCTGGTCTGGCTCCTCTGTTTTGACTATCAATACTCTATGTAGTTGTCTTCTTCTTGGCTCCGTGTGTAATTATTTTCATCTGCTGTTCTTTGTATATTGGTCTTCTTTTTCTGAATTTAATCTTTTAACAAGTTTCTTGGTTGAGTTTTGGAGTAACCAAGTTCTATGACTAGTATCAGAACTATTTTTCCAAGCTCTGGTTTCAGCTGATAACCTGAAAAATTCAACAATAATTAAGAAAATATCGGTTTGCTGGAAGGGCACTTGACGACTTCATTTGCAAAGGGATGCTAGGTGAAGCGGTTGTGAAATTTTTTTAGACGTAAATGGAGGAGGAATTGTATCTCAGAGGTTCAGGGTGGCGCTAGAGGGTTTTTATGGGTTTACACAGTTAAATGGGCGAAAGGCATGAAAACACGGGCTTTCAAGGTTTAAATTCTAATGGGCGGATTTTTGAAAATGGCACAAAAATTCATATTTCGGAGGATTGGTGGTTTATCGGAAAAATGGGGAGGCGGTTTTGAGAGTTGTCATACCGCTTTAGTGGTGTGGGCGGTTTTTCGGAGGGGTCACCTGATGTGCGTCAGAGCTTGACACATAGCCATCGGGGGGTCGAGGAAAACTGCCTTATCGGGCGAGTAAGGTTAGGCTATTGGGCCCGGTCGACATAGCTGTGGCCCATTAGATCTGGGTGATTGTGATCGGATAGTAGTTGGGCAGAAAAGCTCCACAGAGGAAATGAACGGGAATTGAGGGCGGGGGGCAGGGGTTTAGTCACGGCGGTTTGGGATTATTTTAGGGATTAATTCTGGGTTAGGCGATCAGGCGGGGCTTAATTGCGGGATTAGGGAATTAGGTGAGGTTAACAATGGGGTTAACTTAGGTTTACCGGGATTAGGTAAACTAATTAAAGTTGTACTGGGATATGGGTATTTCTATTAGTTTTTATCAAAACTAAGGGCTGGGGTATTTAAATAGGATTTAATTATTATATGGGAAAAGGGTTATATCAGGATTTCTTTTAATAAAATTAGTAATTAATATGAAATGAGCGGAGTGAAGTTTTCTTAAGTAAAGGGGTGAAATGTAAGTATTTCTACACTTTGCTTTATATATGCTCAATACTTAGGATAAAGGCTTTTTGTGGGTTTTTGAGTGGAAAGGGATTTACATGGGAGGGTATTACTTTTCCTGGGTAAAAGGTGTTTAACCTTAAGAAAAGGGGTTTTCTAAGGGTAATGAGGGGAAATGGTTTGTATAAAGGGGGAAAGATTTTATGAAGGGGATTCTAGTACTTGTGTTCATAAGTCATTAAGTCGAGGGTCCGGTCCCACCAAAAGTCAGAGAAATGCTCTGAGCCTCTTTGACTTGTAGGTTTTAAAGTACCTGAACGTAATTGTTGATAGAAATTAGTAAGTAAAGGGGAAAAGTGAAAGAGGGGGAGTTAATCACATGAACTTGTAAACCTTTGTCTTTGCTTCCATATTTGACCATACATGTTGAAAGATGTATCTGAGCATGGTGCATGTGCTTTGATCTAATTAACTTTGTAGTTCAACAACCTTTCTTCTACTTACCCATGTCTTACCTCTAACATATTTTTTTCATTTCTTAGGGTGCATTTAGGCTAGCAAACCCTTATTCATCTATTTTTCTTTTGAAAAGTAATCTATCTATTTCTAACCTTATATCATCCAAGGGCTCAAATTAAGCTTATGAGCTCCTTTTATTTTCTATACCTAACTATGTTCTACCAAGATTAAACTGTTTGGTCAGATTTTATTCTCTAACTATAAACAAAAAAGTCAAAGCATGGAATAACCAAGATTAAACAGTTTTATTACCATGGATTGTGGCATGAATAACAAGTTGAACACAATCATTATTATTCATAAAAGTAAATAGTAGTGGTATTTAGACTTGCACACTTTCATGGTCTTTTTTGTTTTTACGGTTCATATACTTTCATTTTTTGACCTTCTCTTATTCTTTTTGTCCTTTGATTTAATTTTTAGGACATACCCTCTTTACATTTTTTACTTTTTTTAATATGGAAAACATTTACAGAAAGCAAAGGTATGTACAATATTACAAGGCTCAACCTTATTCATTGAAAATTATGACTCCTATTGGTATAGGAACCTAACAAGTCCTACACAGAGGTACTCCACATCCCCTCTTCTTGATGTTGTTGTTTTTCTATCAAGGAAAGCATCTTGTTGCAATTCTTCGAGATATTCACGAGAGAAATTTTCTATTGAAGGAACATGAACATTCTCTCCTTGATCTTCAATCAATGGAGACCCATATAGTCTCAAGTTCTCTTGACCTTGAAGTTGTTCTTTGTTGATGCAAATCCTTACTTCATCTGCAACCTGAAAAATGTGGTTAACACTATGCTTATCATGTATAGCCTTGTACTTGGCTTGACTCTTCAAAAAATGTTCTTGTACCATCTGATTCAGTAACTTAATCTGTAATGGTTGATGTTGTATTGATTTTACCTTTCAATTCATTGAAATCTTTCTGTTGCTTGCCTCCCCATTGAGAGACATGTTTTACCCTTGTCAAATCATGCAATGAAGCTAGATTTGTCTTGAAAGTGGTTTTCCATGTATCACATTCAGCAAGTCTTATTTGATGGTAACCACTTTGTAAGTTCAACTTAGTGAAATAAACAACATCCTTCAATTTATTTAACAAAACAAAAATGTGGGGAAGAGGATAACGATTCTTTACCGTGATTTTTTTCAAATCTCCATAATTCACACATCGTGATTGCCATCACCATGTACCATCCTTCTTTAGAGCCAAAACATTAGGATACCCACAAGGAGATGTACTAGACCTAATGACCCCTTTTTCAAGTAGATTTTCCATCTTCTTCTCAATCCTTGCATTCTCTAACATTGGCATCTTGTTCATACCAATGTTCAAAAGTGATGCATCCTATTGCAATTGAACTTCATGTTGTTTTCCTCTTTTAGGAGGCAACACGTCATACTCCTGAAACATCTTGTCACATGTGTTAAAAACCTCAACTAAATCATGTTTGAGTTTTACATCACACCCTTTGAAAACTTTAGATTCCTCAACATCTTTTTGTTTGATCATTAAGAATGCAAAATTCTGACTAGCATTTAGAAGCCTCTTCATTTGTCCAACATTTACAAGAGACAAATTGAACTTCTTGCGATGTGCTCTAACAATATACTCAATTCCATCTTTAAAAAAATGATAATTTTTCTCATGGCGATAAAATATGGATTTCCTATCATATAAGTATGGACTTCCCAAAACAATACCACATATGTCTAGTGGAACAACATCAAGCTCTACCTCATCAATAAAGTTTGTAGTGATGGTGAATTTAAGTATGCATTTTCTTGTCACTTGCAATTTGGCATTGTCACATACCCAACCCAAAGGATAAGGTTTAGGATGAGGAATGGTTTCCAAATTTAGTTTCTTGACAATGGCCTCTGAAATAAGGTTGGCTTGGGATCCACTATCAAACAGAGTATCTACTTTGTTATGTTTTGTTATGACTTTGATATGGAAAATCTCAATTCTTTCTTTCCATTTTGAGTTTCAATGGAATTTCTAGAATAACTAGTACTTGCCATAGAATTTTTACTTTTCAATTCCATGGTTTTGATTTTGGTCTCATCTCCGAAATCATATCCTAGATCTTATTGAGTTGTTGCAACAGCCTTTTCTTTCTCCTTGTTTAACTTTTTGGGTCTCAAGTCAAGATGAAGTTTCCAACAATGGTCTTCATGATGGCCTTCTTTTTAATAGTGTTTACATGTGAGTTTTTCTTCCTCTTTCTTGATTGAAGCATTATTTTTATCCTTGTCTTTGAACTTCCCCTTTCCTTTGTCTCCAGACATAAATGTCTTCTCGCTAATCTCTTCAGAAACATTCTGCCCTCTTGCTTCTAAATGTGTGGCATGTGCACATACTTCACCTAGCTTTGTAGGGTTAAACATAAGAATTGTATGCCTCAAGCAACTATGTAAACCACCTATGTACTTAAGGAGAGTGTCTTGAGAGGATAAATATACACCTAAAATGAGAGCTCTTCTTCTAAACTCTTAGGTATAACTTTGAACACTCATACCTTTTTCTTGTCTAAAATTTTTCTAGTCCATAATTTCATTATGAATGTATGCTAATGGATAAAATTGTATTCTTATTGTAGCTACAAAATCATCAATTTTTTGAATCCTGCAAAATACTTCAAGCTCACTAACCCAATTATCCATTTTTTTAGCATTTACTTCCCCATTGTGAATAGGCAATTCAAATTTTACATAAAGATTTAAAAAGGAGTTTTTCCATGTCCCTTTGGAGCTCTTGGAGGAGTATGTGAAGGGGTTGAAGTAGAAGAAGATGAGAGTGAAGCTAGAAGTGAAGAAAAAGGTGGAGGTGGAGGTGGTGGTTTGTCACCATTTCCTCCATTACCTTTTGGAGGATTTGAGCTCTCTCCTTGCAACCTTGTGTTTCTCTCTTCAAATATAACTTTCACCATTTTAGACCTTTGAAAGAAATCTTTTCTAAAAGTTCTCTCATCCTCAAAAATCCCCTCATGACCTTCTTCATGTGCCATGACTAGTGAAGCTTGAGGTATGTGTGGCTTCCTTACAAGCAATCCTTCTCCTCTTTTCATCTTCAATCTTGTAAGCATCAGAAAACACTTGAAAACAAAATAAAAAATTCAAAATAACCTTGAGCTCTGATACCAAATTGATCTATATTACAAACTTGAAGGATTATGGAAAATTTGCAAGTAATTTTTTTATGTCTTTTAGGAAATGGATCATTTTGCAA
This sequence comes from Pinus tabuliformis, assembly GCA_031772625.1. NCBI lineage: Eukaryota > Viridiplantae > Streptophyta > Pinopsida > Pinales > Pinaceae > Pinus > Pinus tabuliformis. The sequence goes on along the minus strand of CM062809.1, from coordinate 466,470,968 downwards.
AATTATATAAATTTATGGTTTTTAAACTCAATTTATAGCAAAAAAAAAAAAAATACAAATATACCATACATAGCAACACAAGACAACAAAATGATAAAGGAGTTCACCCCTCTTGGGCTACATCCTCTGGTCTAGCTTCTAATGTTGGGCCTCTTTCATTAAGTGCTCAAATATGTGCTTTCGTGTATTTAAAATGATCATAATGTAAAAATAATGTCTCCAATGGCTTTAGAACACCCAAAAACCCCAAGTGGGGCTCAATTTGGCCAAAAACTGAGAAAGTTATGCTCTAGAGAAGATTTGCCCCTAACTGCTCTACAAACTAGCTCCATAATCTAACATTCCTGCGAATTTTGCAGTTCAGGACGTCGCCGAACGCCATTTTCTCCTCGTGCTAGAAAGATTCCTATCATTTTTGGTGTAATTTGTTAGACCGTTTAAATGCATAATGACGCCTAAGGAAGAAAAATTGGGCCACATGGGGCCATGCGTCTGAGGGTTGGGGCTACCTGAACCGCCCCCGTTGGATTAGTCCCCAACTCATTAGGCTATAGTTCCGCCAACTTATGTAACCTAGGCCTGTCCCCCATTTTTCCACATTGGATCTCTTGGCACCTCATCTCCTTCCACACCCATGGTCTCGTGCTTTGCCCTGTGCCTTGGGGTTGGACCAAATCCAAACCCACCCCCCCTCGCCCTGACATACTCCAACTCCCAATAGGCTTGGTCCTGTGGTGGGCTATGTGACCACGGATTGGGTCCTATCCCTAGCCCCCTTCCCATTACAAATTGTAGTGTTGAAATCCATCTCCGCTATCGGTTATATGCCAGGAGTTGTGACCTTGGGTCGGGGCTAAGCCCTAAATCCTCAGTTGCTCCACCATGGGTTCTATGGTGTGCAATGATTGGGCATCAGGGGCTTAGCCTTGACCCCATTCCCCAAATGAACTCTGCCAAAATTTTAAATATATATTTTCCAATAGGGTTAATAAGAACCACCAGTAGCACATTGGTAAAGCATTGCCCTATTTGCTATGAGGTCATTGGTTTGAACCTAGTCGAGGCTAGATTGACCTTTCACAAAATTTGCACTATTCTAGGGTGTCACATGGTAGTGCATGATTGGGCCACGTGGCACCCAATCATTGTTCCATCAAGGAAAACCAACATCTAATCAAAATTCGATAACCATAAAAAGATTAATTTGAAAGACATGCTTACTATATTATGGATCACAAAAGCCTAAGATCTAACCATGAACCAATCAGGTGTAGCCACTTGGTAGCATGCCATTGGCTTGAGGTGCACAATCAACCTGTTGAGTCAACCTACTGAGTCATCATACAGACTACCCAGTCACTAGTACTGTACTTCAACCCACTGAGTCAACTTACTTAGTCATTGTATGGACTTCCCAGTCAACAGTCTTGTACTTCAACCTACAAAAATTTTAGTTGTTTAGGAAAGCTATCAAAATGCAATATCTAGAGCATATGATATCGATTTTGAGAAATCCAAGCTATGTTGGATTCATTACAGCGAGATCTACGTTTTCGCAGTAGTTTCGAGCACTTTTGAACACTTTCATTTTTGGTCACTTTACTGATCCCCTGGATCAGCTATCCTATCACTTCTTTGTAGAGGAAATGGAAGAAGTTTGAATGGATTAAGAAGTGTGTTGCTAGTTTTGAGCAGTTGAAGGATTTTCTTACAAATGCTCCAGTCTTGAAGATTGCATATCCTGAGAAGGAGTTTGTGGTTTGTACATAATGTTTCAAGGAGGGACTTGGTGGAGTCTTGATGTAGGAAGGATAGGTGGTATGTTATGAGTCAATGAAGGGGAATGAGCATGAGTAGAACTATGTGACTCATGATCTTAAGTTGGCAGTTATCATTCATGCATTGAAGATGTGGAGACATTATCTTCCTGGAAAGAGGTTCATCTTGATGAGTGATCATAATGGGTTTAGGTACTTGTTTGACCAACCTAATTTGAATTCTAAGAAAGTTAGATGGTTGGCTACCCTTTAGTGAGTTTAAATTTGAGGCCAGATACATCAAGGCCAAGGAGAAAAGGATTGCAAATTCTCTCAGTAAGAGAGTGCAGGTGAATCACATTTCAGTTGTGAGTTCATATAGGACAGATTTACAAGAGTAGATCTTACATGCAGGGTAGCATGATAAGGAGTACCAACAACTAAAGTGGAGATTACAACAGCAGGGTGAAGGTGATAGAGATGAGGAGTATCACCTCAAGGTAGATGGCTTGGTGAGATTCAGGGACAAGATCTTTTTTGCATTATGATACAGGTGTTATCCTTGATGGCAACTCACATAGATGACAGTTCACAGTGCAACAGGTTAACAACAAAGGATTATAGACCAGACTCCAGAGATTGAAGAAAGAGAGGTATACTCTAGTTCATTTTGTCCAAGTAGCATGTACATGTAGGTCCACAGAACAAAAAGAGCGTATACGTATACACGCACTCTCACAAGAGGAAAAGTGCGTACAAGTTGGAAAAACAAGGAAATTCAAAAGGAGACAATAGCAGGGGTCAATACCATGGTATTAGCCCACAATATTGAGCGGAGTAATGACTATTTGATCCCGCCCGAGAATACCGCAGGTCCTAAGTGGTTTTGGTATGAGGTATTGAAAAAGACCAAAAACTATATAAGGAGGAGAATATCATTAGGCCTAGGTGTGAATGTCTTATGAAGAGTTAGATCAAAGAAAATATGCATGTTATGGGTTTTTGATGCTTTGCTTGATCTGAACTAAGGATGCACCTAAGTGGAGGATGATGAATGAGATCTAATGTTGGATTAGGATCATAAGACCTGAAATGAATTATAATTATGTGGTTTGATCATGGATAGTCTGGATTTGAATACTAACGCATGTTTTATTATGTGAATGTTATGATTTGGGTATGACTGAAGTCTTGAATAGCTGTGAAGTTTTAAGTTTGTATTTGTAGATATGTACACTAGTTAGCTTTGATAAAAGTGCGTATAAACGCTAGTTCGACACATCGAAGTAGCGTATACATTATGAAATATGACTTTTGAAGTTGCAGTTGGTTCTAGTTGTTGTTGAAGAGTTATGGGTTCTGCTCTGTGTTTTGGTGACTTGTTCTGGTGATAGTATTATGAATGTTCAAATTGATTGTGATTTGCTTCAGTGATGATGCGTTTTCAGTGATTGGTTGTATTGCAGTAGTGATTGATTTTGAGCTTCAATGTTGTTGATGGGTCCAGTAAGAAAATTAGATGAAATAAGGCCTTCAGATTGTGGTGTTGTGTTCCAAGAGTATCCAGTTTGAAAATTTATGAAACGTGGTCCCTGGAGAAAGAGAGAAGGTCGTAGCCTTCTATAGGTTGGCGCCTACGTAATGGTAAACATATCAGCTAGTACAAGCGCTAGGGGGTTGGAACTCCCTTCTAGTAGCAGTTGAAAACTGAGTGAAGATTGGAGCCTTCTGTAGGTCAGTGCCTATGTACTAGTAAACTATTGGTCTGAGGTATTGAGAAAGGCCAAAAACTATATAAGGAGGAGAACATCATTAGGCCAAAGTGTGCAAGTGAAAGGGTTTCTGAGGAATACTTTTATCTGAAGTAGATGTTATGTTGCAGGGGCTATGATTATCAGATGACCTGAAATATTTTGTGCACCTTGGATACAATGTTAGATCAGGATCATAAGAACTGAAATGAATTATCATTGCATGATCTAATATTGATTCGGCTAGATATAATTGTTTAAGCATGTTTTATTCTGTAAATGTTATGATCTAGGTATGACTGAAGTCTGGAATAGCTGTGAAGTTTTAAGTTAGTAATTGCAGATCTATACGCTGGTTCTCTCTGGTAAAAGTGCGTATACACGTTGGTTCAACACATCGAAGTAGTGTATAAATTATGAAATATGATGTTTGAAGTTGCAGTTGGTTCTGGTTGTCGATGCAGAGTTCGGGGTTCTGCTTTGTGTTCTTGTGACAATGTTTTGATTGCTTAGATTGATAGATTGTGATTTGCCTCAGTGATGATGGGTTTTCAGTGTGGTTGTATTGCAGTGGTGATTTATTTTGAGCTTCAATGTTGCTAATGGGTCCATTATGAAAATTTGATGAAACGTGGCCTTCAGATTATGGTGCTTTGTTCCTGGAGTGTCCAGTCTAAAAATTAATGAAACGTGGTCCCAGGAGGAAGAGAGAAGGTCGTAGCCTTCTGTAGTCTGGCACCTATGTACTGGTAAAAATGTTAGCTAGTAGAAGAACCAGGGGGTTGGAGCTCCCTTCCAGTAGCAACTGGAAACTGAGTGAAGGTAGGAGCCTTCTATAGGTCGGCACCTACGTACTAGTAAACAGATCGGCTAGTACAAGAGCTAGGGGGTCGTAGCTCCCTTCGAGTAGAAGCTGGAGAACAAGAGAAGGTTGTAGCCTTATGTAGGTGGGTTCTTACGTACTGGTATGAGTATGCACTAGTACAATATTGTAAACAGGTTTTTCTTATATTAAAAGAAGATAGCAATAGGTGGTTTTTGTCCTGCATTGGGTTTCCACCTTAAATCATGGTGTTCATGTGTGTTTCTTATGTGTGAGGGTTTATTCTGTTATTACTGCACATGATTACTATTTAAATGGTTAATGAATTACTGATGCACTGACTAGAGATCCACATATGATGAATTAACTGAATCATAAGTTTGATGGATATACGTTGGTTGCTTTAAAGACAGTTGCGTGTACACGTGAGTTACCTTCATTGAAGTAGCGTATATAAATTTGAGTATGAAATGAAAAAGTTATTGATTTGAATAATACTGATTCAGCCCCATCTTAGTATTGTTTCCAACAATTGGTATTAGAGCATGTCCTTCAGAAGAAGCTTGATCGCTTGAAGTGATATCTTTCAAAATGAACAATCATGAAGGCATGGGATCTATCAGACCACCAATCTTCAATGGGAACAACTTGGTATATTGGAAAACATGAACCATATCTTATATTCAATCACTTGGAGCTGATGTTTGGGAAATTGTGGAAAAAGGCTATCAATATCCAGTAACAGTCCCCACGGATCTAGCAGAAAGGAAAACATATGAAATCAATGCCAAAGCCGTCAATGACTTATTGGGAAGTCTATCAGAATCAGAATTCGTCAAAGTCATGTAGTTCAACACAACCAAGGAATTATGGGACAAAATCATTCAGAGCTACGAAGGAGACTGCTAGGTAAAATGTGCTAAACTACAAACTCTCAGAATCTAGTATGAAACTCTCAAGATGCATAGTGATGAAAGTATTTCTAATTATTTCTTGTGAGTAGGTGGGATTGTAAATCATATGAGAAATCTGGGTGAAGAGATAAAGGAATCTACTCTAGTTGAGAAAATTTTGAGATCTTTGTCTTCTAAATTTGAGTCAAAAGTGTCTCCCATAGAAGAAAAATAGGATCTTCAAACTATTAACGTGACTCAACTCCATGGAATCCTAACTACATTTGAAATGAGAAAAAGAGGTCCATTAGATATGAGAGAAGTCGCTTTTAAAGCATCATCAAAGGGAAAAGTAAAGGAAGAGCATAATGAATCAGGACACATTTTAGAAGAAGAAGATGAGGTAAATTTTGTCAAGAAGCTTCAACGGGGTTCTGAAAGATTCAGAGGTAAGCTACCATTCAAATTCTTTGATTGTGGTAGAGTTGGTCATTATGCTGCTAAATGCCCTCGTGTCAAAGGAAAGATGTCTGCAAAAGGTAATAGAAGTTATTATACTCATGATGATAGTGATGGCTTGTCCAATAGTGATGAAGATGATCAAAAAATTAAACTACTCATGGCACATGAAAATGATGCCTTAGAAAAGGAAGATTTCCTTAAAGAAATTAGTGAACTCAAAATCAGTTTGGAAGAAAAGGATACAATCATAGAAACAGTGACGCATCAACTCATTGAAAAGGACAAACACAATGAAGTGTTAGAATGTGAAGTAGTAAGTATAAGAAAAGAAATTGAGAAGATAAAGACTCTGAATCTTAGATTTGCTAAAGGATCAGAAACATTAGACGAAATCATCAAAGTTCAGCATTCACCTATTATAAAGACTGGTCTTGGTTTTCATGAAGGTGAATCTAGCTCACAAGATGAGGTAAGGAATTCGAATGCAAAATATGAACTACTCAACAAGGAGATAAGACATCAACCCCATCAACAACCAAGGAAAGAAAGAATTCAAAGAAAAACATTTCCACCTAACTATGGAAGGGATAATTGTTTCTTCTCTCTAAAAAATAATGTTGAATGTTTTATACGTCGTAATTTTGGACATATTGCAGCCATATGTAGAAGTAGAATGGTTCAGGCTAATAAATGTCACAAAAAATGATCGTCAAGGGATATTGTTTTAATTGCAACATGTTAGGTCACAAAGTTGTTGATTGCGATAGAAGGAATATGAAACATGTAAGATGTTATGCGTGTAATAAGTTTGGACATAGAGCAAAGGAATGCAGGAGCAAATTTTGGCCGCCATACTAAAAGGAGCAAACATCATCACAATCCAAGGTATTGAAAAAGAAGGAATTGTTGCCATAAAGATGTGGCATAGCTCAGTTTACAGACATAAGAGACCCAGGGGGAGCTAAAAGTGTAAAAATTCAGTATTCCAATTCTCATACGCAGTTATTATAAAGAGAAGTCACATATATACGTGAGTTAGAAGCTGCACAATCGCGTATACGGTGTTTTGAAGAAAAAGCAGTCGGATAGACTCAGGAAAAGAGGTCTGATATAGTTGAGTCAATTATCAATTATCTGTTATGTTTTGATTGATGATGGTTACAGACTGCTGATGATATGTGGAAGTGTTTTTGGTCCTCATACGCTGTTAATAAGTTAATGAATCACTGGTTGGTGATGATGCCTTGATAATTCTTACGAACAAATGCAATGATTAGATTTGATAGTGAACGGTTGGCACAGGTTCAGGGGGAGCATATGCTTATAATAATGCATTGTTGGCATTATGTTAGAAGATCTTGGTACGTGAAGATGTTTATAGTTGTTTTCATTCAGGTGACTCTTTTGATGATGGACATATACAAGATGTTGATCGTGATGTTGCTAACAGATACTTATGATGCAGATCATATATGGTGTATGATAGTTGTTGATGACTATCATGGTATTGTTTAGATCGTTGGTCCTTGTTATAAATGTCATTTGATGTAAAGGTCATGAAGAGACCTAATTTGTAACCGCACTATGCATGGGAAGGATGATGTAATAAATGTTATTTCAGTCATGTATAAACATCTGGTATATCCCCACTTGGTTGGGTGGATGAGTCAAAGTTGGTGTATCCCCACTTGGTTGGGTGATTGATGTATGTATGAGTCATTGGTCTTAGAGAAGTCATACTCACTTATTTGAGTTATAGAGTCATGTTATTCTTTGGAAAAATGTCTTTGCAAACTCTGCATGTACTCAGGGGGAGCATGGACAACATAATGTATATCAAAGGGGAGAATATCTTCGTCTACCCTTTGCCCTTGATGTCAAAGGGGGAGAGTTTCTTGGTGTTGTTGTTGCCATCAAGTCTAAAGGGGGAGATTATTGGAATTATGATACAGGTGTTGTCCTTGATGGAAACTCACATAGATGACAATTCACAGTGAAATAGGTTAACAACAAAGGATTACAAATTAGACTCTAGAGATTGAAGAAAGAGAGGTATACGCTGGTTCATTTTGTCCAAGTAGCATGTACATGCAGGTCCATAGAACAAAAATAGCGTATACGTATACACACACTCTCACAAGAGGAAAAGCGCATATATGTTGGAAAAACAAGAAAATTCAAGAGGAGACAATACCAGGGGTCAATACCATGGTATTAACCCGCAATATTAAGCAGAGTAATGACTATTTGATCCCGCCGAAGAATACCACGATCCTAGGTAGTTTTGGTCTGAGGTATTGAGAAAGGCCAAAAACTATATAAGGAGGAAAAGACCATTAGGCCAAAGTGTGCAAGTGAAAGGGTTTCTGAGGAATACTTCTATCTGAAGTAGATGTTATGTTGCAGGGGCTATGAGATGACCTGAAATATTTTGTGCACCTTGGATACAATGTTTGATCAGGATCATAAGAACTGAAATGACTTATCATTGCATGATCTGACGTTGATTGGGGTAGATCTAATTTCTTAAGCATGTTTTATTCTGTAAATGTTATGATCTGGGTATGACTGAAGTCTGGAATAGCTGTGAAGTTTTGAGTTAGTAATTGTAGATCTATATGTTGGTTCGCTTTGGTAAAAGCGTGTATACACGTTGGTTCGACACATTGAAGCAGTGTATACATTATCAAATATGATGTTTGAAGTTGCAGTTGGTTCTGGTTGTTCATGCAGAGTTATGGGTTCTGCTTTGTGTTTTGGTGACAGTGTTTTGATTGTTCAGATTGATTGATTGTGATTTGCTTCATTGATGATGGGTTTTCAGTGATTGGTTGTATTGCATTGGTGATCAATTTTGAGCTTCAATGTTGTTGATGGGTCTAGTATGAAAATTTGATGAAACGTTGCCTTCAGATTGTGGTGTTGTGTTCGAGGAGTATCCAACCTGAGAATTAATGAAGCGTGGTCCCTGGAGGAAGAGAGAAGGTCGCAGCCTTCTGTAGGCCGGCACCTAGATACTGGTAAACATATCGGCCAATACAAGAGCCAGGGGGTTGGAGCTCCCTTCCAGTAGCAATTGGAAAACGAGTTAAGGTAGGAGCCTTCTGTAGGCCGGCACCTACGTACTAGTAAATGGATCATCTAATACAAGAGCTAGGTGGTTGTAGATCCCTTCCAGTAGAAGTTGGAGAACAAGAGAAGGTTTTAGCCTTCTGCAGGTGGGTGCCTATGTACTGGTATGATTCTGCACCAGTACAAGATTGTAAACATGTTTTTCTTATATTAAAAGAAGACAACAATAGGTGGTTTTTGTCCCGCATTGGGTTTCCACCTTAAATCTTCGTGTTCATGTGTGTTGCTTATGTGTGATGGTTTATTCTGTTATTACTGCACATGGTTACTATTTATATGGTTAATGAAGTACTGATGCACTGACTAAAGATCAACATATGATGAATTAACTAAATCATAAGTTTGTTGGATATACGCTGGTTGCTTTAAATACAGTTGTGTGTACATGCGAGTTACCTTCATTGAAATAGCATATATAAATTTTAGTATGAAATGAAAAAGTTATTTATTTGACTAATACTGATTCACCGGCTTCCCCCCCCCCCCCCCCAAGTATTATTTCCAACAAATCTATGTTTGATACATCAGTGAGTTGATGAAGCTCATCTTGAGGGATTTTCATGTCAAACCATATTTAGGCCACCCAGGATATCAGAAGACTTTGGTAGTTGTTTAGAAGTTCTATCATTGACCGAAATTGAAGAAAGAAATGGTTGAGTTTGTTGCAATATGCTTGGATTGTCAACAGGTGAAAGAAAAGTTTAAGCTTCCAGTTGGTTTGTTGCAACCTATTCCGGTTCCAAAATGGAAATGGGAGGTCATTTCCATGGAATTTATTACATGTTTGCTAAGGAGATCGAAGCAGCATGATTCCATCATGGTTTTGGTTGATAGGTTGAGTAAGGTAGCTCACTTCATTGTAGTTAAGTCTACTAATTCAGCTAGTGAGGTAGCTCAGATCTTCAATAGGGACATAGTGAGATTACATGGTGTTCCCAAGAAGATCATACGAGATAAAGATTCCAAGTTGACTTCTAAGTTTTAGAAGGAGTTGTTTGCAAGCTTGGGGATAGATGGATAGACAAAGAGGTTTAACATGATTCTTCAGGATTTGTTGAGGATGTATGTTATATATCATCAAATGAAGTGGGAGGAGTATCTTCCATTATTAGAGTTTGCATATAACAATGGGTATCAAGATTCCTTGAAGATGAGTCCATTTTAGGCTCTATATGGGTGGAGTTGTAAGACTTCTATCAGCTAGAGTGATCCAATGATCAAGGTGTTTATTGGACCGAATACATTGGCTGAGATGGAGTAGGAGATACAGGTTAACAAAAGGAATTTGAAGGTTGCACAAGATATCCAGAAGAGTTATGCGGATCATCATAGAGCATTCAAAGAGTTTCAGGGTGGGGAGCATGTGTGCTTGTGCATGAATCCCAAGAGGGGCTCCTTGAGGATTGGGTAATGTGCCAATCTAGCACCTCAATATTATGGGCCTTCTGAGATCATTGAGAGGATTAGACTAGTGGCCTATTGACTTGCATTGCCTCCAATAGTGAAAGTGCATGTTTAATCTAAATAGAAAATGGCATCAACCCATGGTATTCATCCACCCATTTAATTTACCCATGGTATTGTAAGTGACATCCACCGATGGTATTCATTCACCTATGGTATTTGCCCATGGTATTGTGACATCCACCCATGGTATTCATTCACCCATGGAATTGACCCGTGGTATTATGACATCCACCCATGGTATTTATTAACCCATGGAATTGACCTGTGGTATTGTAACTAAAAAAGTCTTTTTCAGTTACAATACCACGGGTCAATTCCATGGGTTAATGAATACTGTGGTTGGATGTCACAATACCATGGGTCAATTCCATGGGTGAATGAATACCATGGGTGGATGTCACAATACCATGGGCAAATACCAAGGGTGGATGTCACTTACAATACCATGGGTAATTTCAATGGGTGGATGAATAACATGGGTGGATGAATACCATGGGTTGATGCCATTTTCTATTCGGATCAATGATGTTTTCCATGTTTCATTTCCTAAGAGATATGTCTAGGATGTTGATTATGTGATTGATTGATGGCTATTGCAGGTGGAACCTGACGAGAGATCTAACCATAACCTCAGTGCATTTTTTAGTAGAAACAACTCATGCTCTAGAACCAAGCAATAAAACAAGTTAAAGTGCAGTGGAAGAACTTTGGGCTTGATGAAGCTACATGGGAGATGGATGATCGGGTGTGGGCTTTGTATCCTTCCTTATTTGCTGATTGAGAAGATGTGTTTGATATATGTGTTCTTTATATATGTCCGTGTGTGTGTGTGTGTGTATTATAAAACTACAATGAGCTGTGTTATAAAGCTCCAATAAGTAGTATGTTGTAAATACTACAATGATTTGTGTTATAAAGCTCCAATAAGCAATATGGTGATCATGTTTTCAACAGTTTGGTAAGTTATAAATAATGAATCGAGTTGTGTTATAAAGATCCATATGTAGTATGTTTTGTTGGTCATAAGCGTCATTGAACACCGAAGACACTATTCCCCCAAGGGGGGGGGATTTGTAACAACCCCTCCTTGATTTTTCATGTAAATAAAATAAGACATAGGTCATGGGATACGTATTCCAAGCTAAATGGTAGGTAAATATTATAGTGGGCATCACTTGTGATTTATTAATGGCTATGAAAATTGGCAATGACATTGGTAAAGGCAAAGAGGAAATAATTGGCATTTAATAATGAGATATAAAAGAAAATAGGATGAAGAGACGCATATATGCATGCAAGGGAAATTAGAGAGAAAATGAAGGAAAATGAAAGAAAAGGGAAAAATGAAAGGAAGATATTAGACATCAATAACAAAAAGGAATTAGAGAAACAATTCACATATTTTGTCAGTTAAGCTTTGGTTCTCTCCTTCCTCACTCTCATTCTCTCATTCACACTTACACAATTAGAGCATTCTTGGATCACTTTAGCATTCACTTGGATTTGGAGCAAGGCAGGAAACTAAGTAAAGGACAAGCAAAGGAACACAAGTAAGTGCAAGGAGATAGTTTGATCAACAACTACAACAAGATTACTTTGCAGGTAAAAGGTTGGTGTGTGATCTCCTTACTAGTTTTAGGATGCATGGTATATGCATGCGGTTCCTTGGTTATGTGTTTTCATTTGCATGGATATTTTCTTGGATTTAAGTGGTTTTAGCCTTGCCTTGCCATTTCCTAGATAACCATGATGTAGTGGGTTCTTTGTTTGGATTTTTTATTCGTTCTTAAGTTCTATGATGGTTGTGGGTTGGGAAAAATTACCCGGAGCCAAGGAAAAACTTGGGTGCCCTCGAGGATTTGGGTTGAGATGGTATATCTATGGAGCCCCATAATAGCTTGGGTCACCTGGAGGCTATGGTTGAGTTACTAGTCCTTGGAGCCCTGTATAGCTTAGGTAGAGACAAATCTAGTTTGGTATTAGTGTTTTCTAGACCAGTTAGGTGAAATTAATGTGGTTGAGGGCTGAAGTAGTTTGGCCTCTCGAAGCCCTAGTTGGTTTTATTTGGTTTAACCAATATGATCCCACATTCATGTTTGGAATATGGCGCATGATTGATTGGTTGAAAGAGAGATTTTATTCAGGCCAATCTATGGTTGGGTGGTATGTGGAAGTCCCTAACTTGGTTGGTATTTTCCTATGTTAATATGAGTTATTTTTCTATTATGATCTATGATCATTTCTACTGGTTAATGTGTTTATTTTATAGCTAGCTTTTCATGGATTCTATTATGGTTATATGTTGGTTATATAAACAATTATATGATTTTCTCTTACTATGAATCTCTTTCATGATTTGGAAAGTTATTGAATGGTTGATTAATGCATGGGCTAACAAGTGCTGTTATAGATAGATTTACAGAGCATACAGTCTTCTTTGTGATTCTCATATGAAGTTTAGAAGTTTATGATCAAATATGCATTCATGACATGTAGCTTCTATGTTCATAATATGTTGGACGAAGTCAGTATCATGTATTAGGCATGTCTAGGTCAAGGTCTTGCTCAATTTATGAATGGTTGGCATTTTTATCATTGCCATTATCTTTCTGGAAAGTTATAGGTAGTTCTGGGTAGTGGTATGGACGTTGGCCTTAAAAAGTGGCATAGATCTCACAACCATTGGCACATAATTGAGGATTTTGGGTCATAACTACATTGAGATAGGATTATGGGTGCAATTATAGCCTCCCAACCACATGGATGTCTTGTTATGGGTGTGATTGTGGAGTTAAGCTATTGAAACTAATTTCAAGCTTAGGGATTGCTCACCTGGGGTGGTTGTTAGGGTCCTATGTGGTCTATAATCCTTGAGGAATTGCAGTTTTCGTCTGACTAGTCGGACCCACTTCCATAACTGGAACTTGGAGGTCAAGTCATATCATAGTGACAATCAATGCATGTTTACCATGAAGAGCTTGTAAAAGTGAGTAAATATGGGGAGGGGAATTACATTTTGTTTCATGGAGTTTCCATGTTGATTGGTTGATGGAAAATGATTTATATGCCACTGTAATTGGTAGAAAGCATATCCAAGAAAACCTTAGTAGGTAGGGTTGAATTTTAAGTTGCAAAAAGGAATTAAAAATTCATACGTAACACTCAACTCATGGATTTATAGTGGTGGATGTGTTAACCCCAAAATTTGCACTTAAATAAGCATAAGTCCAATCACCAAGCATTAACCTAGGAGAAAATTAAAGAGAAAATCCATTGTAACCTTAATGGTTATCCTTCTTTTTTTATGTTATCCATCCTTTGGCACAATAAGACTACAAATCCATCCATAGAAATTTGATATGAAATTCAGATTTGTAGAATTGAGTTATTTTTGGATTTTTAGATAATAAATTGAAAGAAAAGCAAGACTCCATTTGCGTCAACTTTTGGGAAAATGGAGTCAAGAACATAATTTGATGAAGAATCTTGAAGTGTAATGGAGAAATCAACAAAGTTGTGTAGACATAAACCATACTAATTAAATCAACCAAATTAATACATAAATATGAGTGAAAAGGCTATAAATATGTCATTTCACCTCCAATTATATGCCAACTATTATTTCAATTATATTCCAACTATTATTTTGTGCAAAACATAATGTAAAAGAGAGAAACAATCAATATTTAGAAATAGAACAAGATGCATCCCTTTCTTCATTATGATATTTGTTTACTTTAAGAGATAAAGAGAGATGAAACATTTTTCTTAAAATCCCTTCTCCAAGTACAAACAACCCATAGATAATGTGTAGAGAACCATAAAATGAGGGATACACCAATAGATTTAATTTTGTAGCCCAAAATTCAACGTGATTTATAACAAAAAAAGTTGTGATGAAATAACTTCACCAAGATTTATTTATTCCCTTTCACCCACAAAATGATAATGGAATTGGCCTCATAGAGGATATTTCTTCCTCTTTAACTTTTTCCTTTCAAATGAGAAGAGTTCCTCCTTTTATAGCTTTGAAATACCTAGTACCTGTCAATAAAATGTATTTAGAAAATACTAGAAACCTTAATAAAATAGTTGAAAGGAATCCTTAGAAGCTTCAAGGTGTTGCCTCCTAGGATCTCACTTGGTGTAAAAGTCTTGAAGAACAAGTTATGAGATCCCCAGTTAACTTTAACAAGATCGATGACATTGAGAAGTAAAAGATGAAGAGGGAATTGTTGTTGTTCATAAAATATAAGTGCTCTATCTCTCTTCTTTTACTATTATTTAATTCTTTAGTAAATCTCATATCTTATTTTATTTTCATTGCTTGGTTGTGACTATTATTTTATTATCTCCCCAAAGAGGATTGTAGCTACATAGTGAAAATTGTCTAGGCCATAAGAAGTTATAATATCAAAACAAAGTTTGTGACTAGTCCTTGGATTTAGAGGGAGACTAAAATATTGAAAAATAAGCAAGAAAATATCACTCATTCCATTATATATATTGAAGGATTGAGACAAACCTTAGCAATGGCACCAAGTTGTTATCATGTAAATATTCGTTAGTATATCTGAACAGTAATTATATATGGTTAACCCTGACATTGTTGGTTGCTTCTTTGCTTTTACTGGTGATTTTTCTAGTGTCTGAGAGGTGTATTTAGGGGTTGTATGCTGTTTTCAAATGTATTGATTTGCATAACCCTCATTTTATTAGTGAAAGAACGCCTCATTCTTGAGTTGCTATTGCTATATGTTGAGTGTTTTATTCCAAGTTTAGCTTAGTTTAGTTGAAATTGTTTCAAATAAGAACCAATTCCTAAGAAATAACATTGAGTATGAATGTAAAAATATTTATTGTTGCCAAATAATACTCTCATATTGTTGGAGACTTAAATTTTTAAAATATCACTTAAAATAGGTTCTAAGAGTTATTAGATCTTATTAATGTGGATATAAACATTGTTCTCATATATTTTTAAATGAAAATTGTAATAAAAAAGCAATGAGTATGGGTGAATGAAAAATAACGAGGAACAAATAATTCCTCTATATTTTTAGGTTGAAAATCCAATGTCTTGTTTCAATGAATTCTTTCTCTCTACATTGTCAATTGGTACTCTATATCTATTATTATTTGTAAATCTCAATTCAATTGATCATAATTTTGATCAATTGAACACAATCAAAATCTATGAGTGAATAGTTTGAGTGTGAGAGAATCTCTGCATACATTTGACTAAGTATGATTGGTCTGATTTCAAGAGAAATATTGTGTGAGAAGAATGTAAGTTTCTTTATAAAAACATACATGAATCATTGTATCAAATTTTGAATGGTGTGGATGCGGTATGACTAGTCAACCATTGTCAAACAATGTATCCAAAATTTGTGCATTGTGGTTATCACTTGGAGGAATGAGTGAGTAAGATTGATCAAAAAAAATATTTGTGTGAATGCAAAGTCTAGGAAAATCGTTGAAGGATTGAACTCAGTGTAACTAGATTTACGCTTGGAAGAAATCAATGTTAGATTAAGGGAGTCGATTTGTCATTTAATATTGATTCAAAGAAAATCAAATAGATACCACAAACTTCCATAATGATTTTACACCATCACATTGAAAAGGTATGGTCATGATTGTTTGTGGAGAAGACAAAGGTATAGTTGAATGGTCAAAGTTGTTTACACCATCGACTCAACTTCCATCAATGGTGGCTAAGTCATGCTAAGCCATAGTTAAACTCATTTGAAAATGTGTGATGAGAATTTGTTTGAAATTTATCTTTAAAATGGTTTTTTGATGTTTGCAAGTGAATGTATTGTTAAACCGATGGCATGATAAACACAATTAGAAACAAGAGAAGGAGATTTGTATTCATTGGGTTCTCTAATTTCTTTCATCAAAATATTATGAGACATTATGAATGGGAGTCTCATTCCATTCATCTCTTACAGTATACAGTATCCATGAAAACCACAAAAGAAAATATGACCAAAAACCCAATGAAGAAAACCCTAGTCTTATTCCGACAATTAGCTCCTTTTTTCATGAACAGTTGAGAAGAGGATAAAAGGATTACCATTTTTTAGCCTCCAATTATTTCTTTTTCCCACACAAATCATCAAATTCTCTGATCAGTCTTCACCTATTGCTTGTTCTCTCTTGAATCTACTCAAATCCTCATCCAATAACCATACCTTGTGTTTAACACTCGAGCTTCCCAAAATGCATCTCCCACTCAAATTTGCTCGAATCCTCAACCAATAATCTTACCCTTTGTTGAACACTCAAGCTTCCCCAAATGCAACTCCCACTCAAATCCTCAACCAATAACCTTACCATGTGTTGAATGCTTGAGCTTCCCCAAATGCAACTCCCACTTGAATCATAGTATTTTAAAAATATATTAGTAGGTATTGAAATGTAGGATATCATTTTCCAAAATAGTTAAAGAGATATAAAGGAAATCATGAACATAACTATATTTCAATAATGACATATAATGTAAAAAAATATTTTAAAAATAGAAAATCATAATGCTCTTTAAAGATAAATATTCTTCAAAGCTAAATATGTATATATATATATATATATATATATATATATATATATATATATATATATATATATATATATATATATATATATATATATATAAAATTATTATCAAATATATAGATATTAATATGTATTTCAAAATGTTGACTTTGATTTGTTCTATATAGAGTGAGCCCCACACACATACATTCATTTTTATTAGAGAAGACCATTAGAAAGGCCTTAATACCTATCAATGAAACATAGATCCTTGTAGTAGTAAATTTCCAATCTAATGTTCTCTTTATAATTTTTTTAGAAATCCTAATCTACAACTTTTGAGTCTCGAAACCCTCCCATGTTGTCAATGCATGCATCTACCAAAATCCATGTCATATTTCAATGCATACGAGCAAAATCTGCAAAAATTTCAATGTTGGCCCCATTCACAGGTCACTATATGCGGGCTTAATTAATAAGAGCATATAAATTTCTTCCAATAATCATATTCTCTTGGTTCCAAGAATAATATAATATTCTCTACTAAAATATGCCAACCACATGAAGGTGGAAGCTCACATTGCCCCTCCCCCTCCTCACATCACTCTCAATATTCTTAAAGCCTAATTTATCTACTATAAACTATTTGAAAGAAACATAATAAGAATCAATAATATATAGAAATTTATAAGAAATCATTATTTAAGTTAAGTGAAAGAGACCAAATCTACAACCAAAAACATATAAATTCATACCTCGTACATTACAACATTTTGATATCATTAATATTTTTCTTCGTTCATCATATCAACATTTATGTCATTCGGTTCAAAAATGGATGGCGTTCAAACAATAAACAATTTCAACATCATCATCAATGCCATCATTTCCAATAATCATATCATCATCCATATCATCATGATGAACATCATCTCCTACATTCGGTTCAACTTCTTCAAGTTCTTCATCTGAAAGTACATCATGATTATCATCTTCATCAAGAACATTGTCTCGAACATCTCCTTGAACTTCCTCAACATATTCATGATCTAACACATGATAACTAACTTTTCCTCTACACCATCATCATATTCATCTTCTACATTATACTCTATCAACCTTCCTCTTGGATCATATATAACAACATATGACCAACCTGCTCAAAGTAGAACCTCTGAGGAAAAAACCAGTTCACATTGGCTTGGAAGAACATAGTGATTTGATCCTGGATCAAATGACCTTGTATTAACCATGGTAAATCCATTATTATGTTGAATAAAAGTTTTATTCAGATCATGTTCGTTCATTTGTAGCCTATAACATTTCATGTTGAAAAAAAACAATTTGAAGGAATCAAAGTCATACTCATGTATGTCATCCAAATACCCATAGAACCAATTTATAGATACCTGTGAATGTGTGCCACTTCTAGAGGAAACATTAGTGACTTGCAAGATGCACTTATCCTACAATCAAAATTTTTCCTCTTTCATCCAACTTGTGGGTGCAAAACTTACACCCTTTGTACCACATAGCATTATGGTCTTTCAACTCCAATATGCCAAACACATAAAAAAAATTATTGTCAATTAATAAACATACTCATTTATATAACTTGGAAAGTATATAAAAAAAACACACTTGCATTCACATTAATAATATATTTATAAAATAAACTAATAAAATATTATAGGCTAGTGAAATTGCATGGTTTCTTGTTTGTCTTTCAAACCATTTTATAAATCAATTTCTCTTTGTGTAATATTGGCATCTCAGGCATGACGAACTTCTTTAACCAATGAAGACACCCCTTGCCATGATAATGTACCATGATATTGTTCACATCCTTCAATCCATGGCTTCATCGAATCAAGATTGTTTGCAATGAATAAATGTAGTACATCCCACCCTCAATCAATAGTATTAGAAAATCATAATTCACCAATAAATATTAGTAACAATGGTCAATATTACTAATTGATGAAAGAATACAAAGTAAATAAGAAATATATACACAAAAATGCATATATATACCTCCAAATTCAATATTTAATTACCTTTCACTTTCATCGTTATACCTTTCCCCAACATGTCTTCCCCTACAAAGTTTTTTATGGAGTTCACATCCCAAATGAAATCCACATGCATATTTTCTGCTA
This sequence comes from Pinus tabuliformis, assembly GCA_031772625.1. NCBI lineage: Eukaryota > Viridiplantae > Streptophyta > Pinopsida > Pinales > Pinaceae > Pinus > Pinus tabuliformis. The sequence goes on along the minus strand of CM062809.1, from coordinate 466,451,981 downwards.
ATATAGGAAGATACTAAGTAATGTACACCATGGGTTAATATTCCATATGTCCCTCTACCATAGAACACTTAGGACGTGTTTTTGTTTTAACCAAATCCTTCAATGATTTCAAGTGCCTCTCCACCATCCACATTGAACTTGTGTGTATAGGTCCACACAATTCAATCTCCACAACATGGTGTATGAGGTAGTGTTCTTGTGCATTGAAAAATACCAGAGGTGGATACCTTTTCATTTCACACATTAGCTGATGAATTTCTCTATTCCAATGCTTTATATCATCTTTATTTATTTCTTCCAATGACAACCATCTAGAGATGATGCAGGCAAATAAGTATATGTTCCAACAAAACATAATATATTACATTACAAGTAAAACACATGCCATTAAGATGATAAACAACTAATTGAAAAAACACTTAGCATATAAATCGCTACTTACCTCATGTATTTGCCAAGATCATATATAACTTCTTTGATGTTGTTATTGAAGTCATCTAGGAGAGAGAGAAGTAGAACGTACTGTAACGATAAAAATGAATCATTCTTTGTTTCATCTAAAGTAGACAAAGAATCCATAAAGATGTATATATACCAATATAGAAATATATATAACAAAACAATTACCTTAATGAAGGTATGCCAATCGTGTGTTTTTACACACCAAATTCACCTTTCTTTGTTAAGATATTATTTATGTTTAAAGAAAATCTTGCGGGAAATTTAATTCTTCAAATGACCTATTTTAGATCATCACTTTACTTCACTATTAATAACCATGGAAGTTTGTTTTGATCTCTATCATTATTTTATTATATCTCACTCTTCATTGCATGATTGGCTTCCACAATGTCATTATTATTTTTCTGTATTTTTTCTTTATCCCTCCTACCATCTATGATATTCCATAAATTTTCTGCCACATTATTCCCGATATGCATTGTATCAAATAAATGAGTTATTCTTAGGTAGTCATACTAGGGAAACCTCATGAATTAAGCGAGATAACTTTTCACTTCTTGTTGATGCCCATGTCCTTCACGATGATTTATGTTATATTCCAACTTCCATAATTAATGTTTCATTCTTCATGTTTTTAATCTAGTCTCTTCTTTCACATTGAAAAGACGCTGAGACAAGGTGAAGAAAGAATGGGAGAAATAAAAGAGATAGATGTTGGAACTTCAAGAAAAAGTACAGCAACTAGAAGAGGACAAAAAGAAAATGTGCAACCTTGTACATGAAATACTGAGTTGTAGAAATTACTCTCCCTCTAACTCCTCACTTATTTAGTAGAAACATTTTCTTTTTCCATTGACAACTATTAAAGACAGGAGGCCATACATGATAACCACCATTATGTCCTTTCTTGATGTATTCAAGCAAAGTGACTTTGTAGAAAAACATTTCTTATGTGAGTTGTATCTACATGAGTTTGTATGCTACAGAGAAAAGAGCTTCAATCTCTCACCTTATGTTGGAGATATCCAACTAAGGGTGTTTACCACATTTGTACAGAATCTATTAAGTTGGAAATTATCCCATGAAGCTATAATAGAAAAATGAGAGAATAGAATGATTTGGATACGAGAAGAACTAGGTTCTACTATAGCTATGGTGAAAACATATGGAAACTTTCTGCATCTCCAAATAGAATGGATAAAGTAGTTGAGGTCCATAGAAAAATTTTAGGCCTCTCTTCTAGGAGCATTGATAAAGTAATATAGGGTGAACTAGATAGTCTCAGGCTAAGATGGGAAGTGTGTGAGAAGAATTAGAAGAATGAAGATCCATACTCCTTCCCAAACTTTATACATTGTCTTTTAAGAATACCTATGTATGTTAATGTATTATATTATTGGGGCCCCATTGGCTTGCGTTGAAGCTTAGATTTCCTTTTATTTGGCTTTCAAAACTCAAGTATCAACATTATTTTTAGTTGAAACCTACAAAGGAAGAGACTTGGTGGTTGGATTTGATTTCTTTTTAGGGATATAGGGATATTACTAAGGATACAAAAAATGCCTACAATTTTGCTGAGTTGCATTCATGACATGCATTGGAGGTTGATTCAAGGGTCTGCAAGAGAACACAATTACTTCAATTGGGGGAGCATGTTGCATCTAGGAATTGACATCCTTCCCACTATTATTTTCTTACCTTCTCAAACAATTTTACCCCTACTATTAAATCCTTTTACTTCATTGATTACCTTTATGACCAATGTATTTTATTCTTTCATGTCACCTTAACTTGTGTAGTTTTGTGTGTATATTGATGAGAGGATAATTGTTTTTGGGGAACGACTAATAAAATGACAAGAAGGATGTTTACAGGATGGCTTAGCTTATTAGGATGTTGCTACTCTCCTTTTCCTAAATAATGTAATGTTTCTCTCTCAGGATTTTGCAACATTATCGCTGCAAGCTAGACTCTAATATTCTTGTGATGTGGTTACTCTATTTTGTGATGATAAAGACTCTTATTTGTCGATGCCATTTTTGGAGCTGACATGTATGATGCTACTCAGCTAGGTCAACCCAGAACATTGTGCCAACAAGAATTTGAATTCTTGTGACAATTCAACCAAATCGATTGTAACAATTATCATCCTTTATTTTAATCATTCTAAAAAATGGGATATGGTTACAACACTACTTTATTTTCAGTAAAATGTTGTAATTCAGTGAAAGAGACTCAATTTGGAAAGCTTGAGGGTCAAGAGATTCTCATGGTTTTTGTACCAATATTAGGTAGGATGAAAACCTATAAAAAAATCCTTCGCCTCATGTGGGGTGGCACCATCATCTTTTATAACTATGCATCATGTAATTTCTCAGAATTAATGTAATATTTTATGGGTTCGTGGATTATTCCTGGTTTTTTGTGCTATCTTGTGAGTTGTGAATTACCATCTCTTTATTAAGGAGAAAATAACCCTCCTCTTTAGTGGGTATCATTGTGTGTAGAGGTAGCATAGTGACTACATTTTAATTTACTTGTAGGTTATGTTAATTGAGTGCTTGTTGTAATTTCAACCATCATTGTTACAGATTCTTGCTTATACATTGCAATTATTGTTTATTAAACTAGCTTGTAGAATATATGATACAGCTTACTTGTGTAACAACGTAGTTACCAAATAGATCCTTACTAATTATGTAACAAACCTGGTGAAAATTCCATGTAATAAAGTTAATAAAGGAAAAATAATAACCACGGTTGATGGGAAACTTATTCCAAGCTTAATGTTGGGAAAAACATCCTAGTGTGGGAGTTCATTGGTTTATTATGGCTAAGGAAATTGGAAAAGGAAATGTCTAAGGCATTTGGAAAGGTAAAATGGAATTTTTGGCACATTTATTTATGAAAATAATGGAAATTAGGAGAAAAGGAAGGTGAAAGGTCACAAGTTTCATGTGAGGAGGAAAATGAAGAAAAATAATGGAAAATGAAGAAAATAGAGGCCTAATTGATAAAAAGGCTTCTATGGATCAGTTTGTACCTTCTCTTTGTCAGTTTAGTTTTGGAGCTCTCTCATTATTTTCTCTCTCTCTGCCACTCTTGGACACTTAGATTTTTCTTGGAGAACTTTGGAATTGGATTGATAAAGGCAAAGAAGGCAAGAGGAAGGAAGGAACAAGCGAGGAAGAGAAGGATCAAGAAACTACAATACGATTTTTTGTAGGTATCAATTTACATGTGTGTTTTCCTTGCTAGATTTGGCATGCATGTTATTGCATATGGTTCTTGGTTATGGCATGGGTTGTATATTTTCCTGTATATTCACGGCTCATGTAATTTGCTAAAACACAAGACAAAAATCTACTCTTTCCTTTATAGTGTAATCCCATAAAGATCGATGAAAAGAATGATCGACAAGAGGAAGATAATAAATGGAACATAACACAAGATTTATCTAGGGAAAGCCACAACTCAAAACCCCTACTATCTATATTCCATTAATCAGAAATCCAAGATGAGAATACAATGCTTGTTCTCACAAGAACAATCCATGCACAAGTATAATCAACTATCAGCTCATAATCTAGCTCAAGTCAAATCCTTAGCCTATTTTGCAGATCTCCAAGCCCCTATTTCCTTGTGAAATTCCTATGAGGATCAACCCATGTTTAATTTGGAAATCCTTCCTCCAAAGCTACGCAATCCAAACTTATGTCCTTCTCTAATTGCATGCATGATATGGACAACTCGGAAAATCATACAACTAATAATACATTGTCCCTGCACTCTAGTCTCAACTGGGTCTTCCTGTGAACTGACATGCATGGGTTTCTCATGAGTGAATCTTCAATTAGCTAGGGTAGCACCTAACGATGCACTAGTGCACCAACTCACTACTAATCCTCTACTAGTTCGACAAATAGTTAGAACTAATTTAACTGAGTTATCTAATTACAACTCAAATAAACTCATTCTACACCCCTAAAACTTAGGGATCACATTTACATGACTTGAGATAGACTTCGAACTTGAAATTCCTAAGTTAACTAAGTCAACTTAACTTAGTTAACTATTACAAGTTTCTATGGGAAAAGAATTACACTTTTAATTCACAATTTAATTCAATGACAAATTAAATTAGAATTTCTAGATTCCGTTTTTAACATTTCTTGTTGATATTTTCAACATGGGTTTTACCAACTGTGATAGTGTTTTCATATTAGCCTTACCATTTCCAGATAGCCATGGTGTGATGGGCTTCTCATGTTTTGGTTGAGATGGATTTATGGATGGATTCAAAGCTAAGTGAGCTGGATCTCTAAATAATATAACACATGGCCTAGTAACTCCTGAATCGGACTATGGGTTGTGGTAAAGACGAATTTTGTGTTGCCTCGGTGGGCCTAGGAATCCTTGACCGGTGAATGGCGAGATATGCGGTAAAGCCTAGATGTGGTTTCCCTTGTTTAGGCCTAGGAATCCTTGCCGATGAATGGTTATATATAGAGTAAAGCCTAGAGGGTGGATTCTTAGTCTAAGGCCTAGTGATCCTTGTATCAAACTGTGAATTACAATAAAGCATGAGAGATTAGAAGACAGGAAAATTCCTCACGGTGTAGGTGGATAAATCTTGTGGCATTCATACTTGTTTTGGCCTAATGATTTGGTGGAGATCATGGTAAATCATGTTATTACATGTCTATTGTTTTGGCCTAGCAATCTGATGTAGATTGTGGTAAAGCTTGACATTTATTGATGAGGGTGAGTGTTTTAGCCTCGGGATGCCCTGGTTGGTTCTTTTGGTTTGAGTCCCACATTCAGGCTTGGAATATGGCATGGGGGTGAAGGGTTGAAGACAAAATTGGCTCAGGAATTCTATGGTCAGGTGGAACGTGGTAGTCCCATCCTGAGTTGGATTTTGAATTCATTAATAAGAGGTCGTTTCCTTGAAATCTTATGTCTAAATGTACTGGTGTATATGTATATTCTATGGTTGATGTATCCTTGATGTTTCTGTTGTTATTATGCTTGTTATAAGCATGTTATATGATAATAGTGATGTATTGATTTCCTCATGTTTTGATTTGTAAATGAATGGATAATGTATATATGACCTAATAGATGATAATGCAGCTAATGATATAAGGGAACAATGTTTCTTAGCGATTCTCAGATAAGTAGGAGCCCCCAATGCTCAGATATGTTGTTTACACATGTAGATTACATATTTGTGACATGTTTGACGTAATGCCTGTCATGGCTAGTAGGGGTCTTGTCTATACCTTTCCCTTGTTTTTACAAATGCATTATTGTTATGTTGTGTAAATTCATTTCTGAAAGTGTCATTACGTTTTGGGCAGTGGCCTCGGCTCTGTGCTTGAAAAAGTGGCTCAAATCTTGGAGATGTGGGCACAACACTTGGCAGAAAAGTCCCTAGATGCATGCATACCCATGTTGTGGGAGCATTTGGAGCCTCCTGGACACATTCTTGTGCATATCAAGGAAGTGTCTTAGGGTTCAGTGGTCTAAAAATTCATTTGGTCTTAGGGGTCGGTTACTTGAGTGGTTAGGTTGGCTCCTAGGAGTCTTGTTGTTGACGTCGAGGGTCGGTGTGGTATGTTTTCATTGATTCCACTTCCTTAAGGTCACCTAGGAGGTTGAATCTTATTATAGTGGCCTCTCGTTGCATATTTTCCCCGATTGGCCAATTAATTGGGTAGATGTGGAATGAGGGTGTTACAAATTATGCATTGCTATTGTTCAATTGCTGCTATATTTTCATAATTTTCTACTTAAAAGGAATGTTAGTTGGTTGTTGTTACATTTTTTATGGTGTTTTATTCAATTAATGAATGGTTACTTCTTATTGGCTTGATGATTATGTGGTTGAGATTGAATGGTTTGTGCAATTGATTTCATGGAGTGCCATTTCCTTTCCATGTAAGGGTGATCTAGAATAAAAGAGTGGCATTTCATTCTGCAAGTGTGATTTCATTTCCCGTATTTTGTGTAGAGTGTTATTTTTATGCAAGAAAGGATTTGACATCGATGTTTTTATTCTTGGAAGAGTGAACAGTTACAACAACGTTTGGTGTGATTGAGTGCCATGTTCTTGTAAAATATAACTTAGAAATAATTAGGTATTAATCAATGGTATCTATCAGTTCTACCTGCATATATTGTGTGAAATAACCTTGAAATAAATAGACCTACCTTGGTTGATAATTTATTTGTGATAAATTGACCTATTTTCTTAAAATTCAATTATTTTGCCCAACGAGGACTAAATTGGCCTCTTCCACTTCATATTTCTACCAATTCTTCAAACACTTCTTTATGGGTTGTCTTAGGATAAAATTAGTATCAAACTCCTTATTCTATTTACCATGTTAGTAAAAATTTGGCACCTACTTATACTATATCAGAAAATGAATCTCCTATAGTTTTTCATGTCATTAATAATTACAAAGATTATATTACTCGTTATGAAACATTTATTCACACTGATCATTCTACTATTATGTATCTAATGAATAAAATAATAATTAATGGTAGAATCACCAGGTAGTTTCTTCTATTATAGGAATTCAACATTACTATATTAAACAATCCTCGAATGGAGAATACAATAGTTGATTTTCTTTCTAGGATCTGAAATGAAAATCAATTAATTATTGTATATGGTATTTTTCCTGATGAACACTTGTTTGCAATTGTTACTAAAACCCCTTGATATAAATATATTGCTAAGTATTTCTCTACAAGGAAGCTACCTCGATAATTTTCACCAAGAAGAAAACAAAGGTTTATCAAACTCAATGGTCTCTATTATTGGATAGATAGATAACTTTTATGTACTAAACCTAATTTAATAATTCAAAGGTGTAAGTGAATATGAAGTGTTGGATATATTGAAAGCATGCCACAATTAACCATGTGGAGATCAATTTCCTTATATAAAAATTGCATACAATTTCATTCATATAGATGTTATCGGCCAACGTTTTTAAAGATGCCAAGGAATACGTCAGAAGATATAATAGTTGTTAGTGGATGGGTCAACTAGTGGAAACAAACAAAATACATTTATATCCTCATGTACTCTTGTAGCCATTTGAAAAATGGGCTCTAAATTTTATATGGTCAATCACATCAATGTCAAAGAAAAAAGGTATATTTTAGTTTGTATTGATTATGATACTAAATGGGTAGAATCAAAAACTTTTGTTTGTGTCACTAAAAAATATAGTGTAGATATTTACTCGTTTGGGTGTTCTAAGAAAAAATATTACAGATCAAGGCACTTAGTTTACATCTAAAATTGTTTAGAAGATTGTGGAACAATACGATATTAAGCATTGAAAGTCCTCTTTGTACTATCCACAACCCAACGGGATGGTGGAATCAACAAATAAAGCTCTTGAAGCCATCTTGACCAAGATAGTACATTTTCTCCACAAATATTGGGTTGATAGGCTTGCAGAAGCACTTTTGGCATACTAAAGAACATGGAGATATACTACTAGGTATACACCTTGCAAGCTTGTATATATAAAGAAAGTCTTGCTTCCTATTGAATTTCATGTAAATACCTTCATAATAGTAGCCAAACTGGGATTAGACCTCTCGAAAGCACAACAACAAAAGTTAGCTCAACTTAATGAATTAGATGAGATTTGGTAAGATGCAATTCAGAGAACTAATGTCATCGAGTAGCAAAAAATGAAATAGCATGATAAGATCATGAAAAGGGAGAAATTAAAATCAAGTGATTGGGATCTCATATTTGATTCTTAATATAAATATTTCAAAGGGAAGCTTTGAATGCATTGGTTACTGCCAAATGAGATCGAGACAGTTCATGATAATGGATCAGTCAAAATCAAGACCATTGATGAATAGATAATTCCTTTTCTAGTTAATCGGCATATATTAATATTATCAAAATCCCTTAAAAGAAGAAGAATGTGTTCAAAATATGCTTCAATAATCTCAAGAATGGAGTTAGTAAGTGAGGAAAATTGTTTTCCTGCTCCTAACACCATTTAATATTTCTTACGTAATATATATAATAATAATAATAATAATAATAATAATAATAATAATAATAATAATAGTATAATTGTGAAAACTAGGATGTTGGCACAATTGTACAAGAATTATGTCTGAAAACCAACATCTGGTAGAAAAAATCACTCTCTTTCCCATTCTTGTCCTCGATTTCTAGTTCAATTTTTCACCCTTCATTTCAAGTATATATTTTTTTCCAGTATTTTGAGAAGTAAAATAATCTCTTGCACCTGCCAAGAAATAACAAACTTCAAGGTTTTAAATAGTTCAAAATTTCAGAGTCTCAATATTAAAGTTCAAATCAACTCCAAGGAAATTGTACAAAGCAAGAGCCTTTGTACTTTCTATAGTTATATCAACTTTCGATAACTACTAAATTTTTTTGAACATATTTAAACCTAATCTTTTGCATCACTTTTATGGTTTAGTAATCAAATTCATGCAAACTATCATAGTGTTCAAAAAAGGGGAATTCACCAAGAAACTTTAGAATTTCATAGTTATGCATCAAAGCTATGGAAGGATTAGTACCAACAAAAATACATCAACACATTTTATTCCATCCTTACAACAAGTAATCAATATTTGGTTACATGTAACTTAAAGGAAAAATCATTTTATATTATTTTCCACAATTAGAGTAATGAGGTATAGGAATATTATGGGAAATATATCTAGTATAACCCATACTTCAAAACCATATTACATAGCATGAAAACCATGATTGTGTACATCACCCTTATTTGTTGATATCTCCAAAGATTTATTTTATTTTCTATTTTTTTTGTAAGCTTGGTAGATCTTTTTTCTATTAATATTTCTTGAAAATAAGTATGTCTTTAACAAAAATTTCATGTGGCCTCAACCTACCCACAGGAAACTAGGTCTGTTGGCCATCTGTCTGCATTGAACGTTGTCTAAAATTTATAAAGAGTTTTCCTTAGCATCCATGCCACATTCGCAACTTTAACTACTATATAATTCTTATTAAAATAGTAAATGATAACTGTCATATAGACAAAAATCTACTAAAAGGGATGCTTCAATCATCTGATGAGTCCATCGGGGTTGGGGCTTTTGCACTTGAACCCGGGATTTCACTTCTCTTCATATCCTGAAGGCTCTATTTAATCCTATTCACAGTGAGGTTGTTGTGATACAGGTGTAATTGGATAGATTGGATCTCCCTTTGCAGGTCCTTCATGCTTGGTTCAGTTGGTCTATCTTCCTTCGGTTCTTCTCTTTCCTTATAGGTTGTCATTGCACGGGCCAGAATGTTTTTCATGACCCAGTACTATTGAATTGTTTGGTAGAGCAACGTTTGGCGTCCTTTGGTATTCCTAGGGTCTTTAACCATTGTTTTCCATTCCTCTGCCTCGATCTCTTGATTTGCTATGTTATTGTTTAGCTCTCTTTTCCATTCAGAAATTATTGCTTTCACCTCTAGTGGTGTTCCAATGAAGTATGCATTGGTGAGGTTGTGCATACTCTCCTTCCCTGTTTTCCTGCCTCTTTTGCTCGATCATTTGCTATAAGCCGGTTCCAATCCTTTCATCGTTTTCCCAACCTTTCCCATTCCTATGTTTACTTTTTTTCCTGGTTGGTTACCTTCCTTTTCCATCTTATTCTCCTTTCGTCTTTCTTCCCCCCTTTCCGAGCGACGCACCTGTACCTGGGTTGGAGCACGATTTGAGTTCCGAGGCTCCAAAGTTCTCTGCACTTTGCTTGTTATATTACCTAAAATAGAAACCAGGAAAACAACCTTGTAAGTCAACATAATATTAAATAGAGTGGCCTCGGGCTTCCCCCATTCCTAATGAGACTTCTCTAGTACAGACTTTTCCAATCGCTTCGTGCCTAGAAAACTATGATAACCCCATAAACAACCTGATATATATTTTACTCAACAATTCTACTCAAAATAGATATATTCCCCTTCATAAATATATTTTTTCTCTAATATCAAATTTAATTATATCTAACTTAAATTTAAACCACCCCATAACAATTATCACCAAGGATACTTAAACAACTCAATATACACCATCCACCAACAGAAAAATTCAAGAAAATAGAAACAAAGAAAGGAAAAAATTCCTCACAATGTCCGATAACAAAAAAAATACAAATAGAAAAAACAGTTCATAAAATTTACACAGTAACTAAAAATTCAATAACCCTTTATTGAGACATTAAATTTAGATAACTCTCCTTAACTAACATCCTTGGAAACATATACATAAAATCAAGGGATCCCTTTTCCATTAATTTCATTGGCATTTTAGTACCAACATTAATATTTAGTACCAACATTAATATTGGGTTGTTAAACTAGGGTTTGGCTAGTTAATATGTTTATTAAAATTTTAGTACCAACATTAATATTTAGTACCAACATTAATATTGGTTGTTAAACCAGGGTTTGGCTGGTTAATATGTTTATTAAAAGTTGTTAAATAAATTTATATTGCATTTTAAAAAAATATTGGCCTTTTTATAATTTAGTAGGAAAGAAATGTTATAAAGTTATGTTAGGTTAAGTTATATAATGTTATGTCAATAATTGGACTAAATCAAATTAAATAACCATACAAATAAATATAAAATAAAATTAAAAAATAAATAAAATTATTAATTATAATTATTAATTAAAACATTTTAACTATATTTAATTACATAAAATAAAAATAAAAATAAATAATAAATAATAATTATAATTATAATGATCAATAATTAAATTAGCTTAGATCTATAAGTTTTGGATTTCTTGATATGCAAACTTGTTTTAAATGAAAAAAAATTACCTTTGCATGTTTGGTAGATAGGAATACTTAAGATGAATCTAGGCTGGTTAATATAAATTTTGATGGAGAAGTAGCAACCTCCCCATATATATGCAACAACTCGCTAGCCACATATATTAGGATGGTGACCTCCAAAGATCACTAGAATTAGAACTAAGTAATTAGACTTAGCGCTAGGATTCTAAACTCCAATGGAGAAGCTTATCCTTCCAAAATTGGTCATGTCTCCAAATACATGAACCCAGTAAATAAAATGACATCACCATCCCTACCACTCAAACCACACAGAGACAACAAATTTTCATCAAACAAATTGTCATGAGCTAAGTACCAATAGGTAAATATAAGTACATGATAAGAAAAATGTAGGACAACTCGATCTAGGAAAAAGATCCAACCGTTAGAAGGAAATTTCGGAGTGCAGAGGGCACCAAGAACGTATGTTATGCAATGCCAGAGAACAACTAATTAACTTTAATTTTTTACTTTATTTTAATTTAATGTATCGATTGCTGCTGCATATCGAATTAAATTTTGCCCGTCCCTAAGATAGTGCAATGCCATTCACATTTTGTCAATCACTTAGAAAAGGAGAAACTTCTTTCATATCTTATTGGAATGAGACCCCTGAGTTGTTTTTCCTAAAAAATCGTGCAATGCCATTCACATTTTGTCAATCACTTAGAAAAGGAGAAACTTCTTTCATATCTTATTGGAATGAGACCCCTGAGTTGTTTTTCCTAAAAAAACGTTTTAGTTGGGTTGAAAAAGCCAGCCGAATGACTGATCATACATTTTCTGAAATCATCACCAGCTTATCGCTCTCCATATATCCATTGCCTTTGGAGCAACATATGAGTTCTGCATAGAAACTAAAATACTTGCTCATATTTCTTTGAAATTTCACACAATGGGATGGCCATTCAGTGATATGGGTGACTGTTAATTATTAGAGGTCAAATGGTTCTCCGAGACTTTTAAGGGATAAGACACACTTACAATGCTTGAATCAGCATACCAAAAGTTATTTCTTATACTTAGACAAATGTATAGTAATTATCCTCTATAAGTTCAAATATTTATTAGATTAAATTTGTTTAAGAAAATCTAAGATTAATGTTTGGAAATTTAAAAGAGAAATATTTACTACTTAATGGTTTAGAAGTGTAAAATGATTAACATAATCTCATAATTAATAATGGTTGATATATATCGTTTAGTATTATTTTTTGTTTTTTCAAAAGTAATGCAACCAATCAATGTATATCAACTATTTTTAACTATGTGGTCGTGTTAGCTAACCATCATGAAAAGATTAATAAATTTGTGAAGTAAAATAGTAATATAATTAATAATAAAATATTTATTATATTTTAGTATCATCCACTATATTAGATTATAGTTGATTATGCTTGGTTATGTTTTTATTATGGTTGATTTTAGCTAGTCATGGTTGATTATGTGTCATTTTATTTGACTATGATTGACTTATGTAAATAATGGTCTATTATGATTAAATTTGGTTGAACATAGTTAATTATGGTTGATTATACTAAAATATTATTTTCCATGGTTGATTTTGGTTGATAACATTTTACTATGGTTGGCTATAGTTGACCATGGATTACAATAGTGACTATGGATAACCATGTTGACTAAGATTGATTGTATGTGACATGGGGATGATGCTTTACTATAGTTATATTTCACTAACTATTCTTGTCTATGGTTGACAATAGTGGAACAAAATTGACCATGGGTAACCTAAGACATTGTTTTACCATGGTTGACTTAGTTAACTTTTCTTATGTTTGATTTAATATGGTCAAATTATGTTTGACCTTCTTTTATGTTTTGTTTAATATGGTTGAGCTTCATTGATTACAAACATTTTTCATTATGTATGACCTCATTCAACCATGTTTGACTATGTTTGAACATGGTTGACCTAGATTAACTATGGAATACTTTGGTTGACCATGACTAGACATCGTTAGACATACTTGACTATGGTTTACCATGTTATTATGTATAACTAATGTTTAGTATGGTGGTGTTACATTGTAATTTTCATCATGGTTGACTTATATGAAATTGTTATGTCTCTTGATGGCTATGTTGAAATGTGACATCCATAAAGGGTTATGTCACCTTCTAACATTGCATAAAGGCTATGTTCCAACTGGTTCATCAATGACTATGATGCATCATGATATTCATCTTGGTTGGTTTATATTGAATTGCTATGTTTCACAATAGTTATATCAAATTACTACATTCATGAAGGATTATTTCACATATGGTTCTTTGATGGTGATGTCACTTTGAAATGTTCACATTGACATACTTATGTTGAATTACAATGTTTTTTAAGGGTTATGCTACTAATGTTCACATTGATGGACTTTTGTTGAATTACAATGTTTTTTAAGGGTTATGCTACATTTTGATGTTCATGAAAGGACACATTGGATTGTGATGTTACTTGATAGTGATGCAACATTGCAATATTTGTCTTTGTTGACTTAAGTTGAATTTTTACATTCCTAAATGGTTGGTTATGGTGCAATGTGATGTTCCTAAAAGGCTAAGTTAGATTGTTATGTTCCTAAATAGTTATTTCATATAGCGAAATTTTTAATAATTAATTTATATAAATCATGATTTCCATTAACTTTCTACAATTCACTATAGAAATAAACTATGATTTATTATAGTTGATTTTTATTACATTGCAACCTTCTCAAAAATGATGTGAAATCACAACATTGTTTAATGATAATGTCAAATTATTTTCATCACATTGTGAAATTAAACTATGTTCATCCTATTGTAATATTGGGTTATTTTTGTGATATTGAGGGATTGTTATCTTCGATTGGTTATCTTAGATTGTCTCAAAATATGAGAATTGTAGATGGTTACCTTGCATCGTGATTCCATGGATTCCCTTGGTCATCGAGTGTTATGTGACCGAGTGTTATGTTGAATTGTGATAATACACGCTCCTCGCTCACCCAATTCCACCTCACCAACTAAGAATTACTCAATCATTTTGTCTTGTCAAGTCAAACACCACACACGTATTCGGTTCAGCACCATTAACTACCTGATGTCGCGGCGTCGAGGCAAGAATTATTCAGTCATGCTCTGTTGTCCAGTCAATCACCACATAATTGTTCATTTCTGCACCATTAACTAAATGTCATTGGCTGTCATGCATGACTAAGATTCTTCCTTTTCAGACCAACCAGACAGTACTCGGAAGACAGGTGGCGATGAAACTTTCCAATCATAACTTTTTCTAATAATTCCGACGAATACATTAGATCGTCTGTGCTTACACAATTTAACGAATACATTAGTTCGTCTGAGCTTACGCAATTTACAACGAGTTGTTTAGAAGTCTTTTTTTAGTTTTTTCGTGTCTAATTTTTCTAAAATTTTTAAGAATTTATTGATTTAAGAATATATTAATATCACAAATTTGATGATTAATGTTTGTACAATTAAAATATTTTAGAGATTTTTTGGTATGTTGAATTTATCTATACAATAAAAAATTAGTTTAAATAACACAAATCAAAATTTTGCTTTAAATTTTCCACCAAATTTTTACAAAAAAATTCAAAAAACCACACTAATACACCTCCATTTAATCATCACTTCGGAGAGAGCTGACGATGAAACTGAAAGTTCCCTGTCAGAATTTTTCTTTCAATGATTTCAACGGATAGACAAGGTCTGAATGGATGATACATTAGTACGTCGGCGCTTACGCAATACAACAATTGGTCTGGGTACTTTACAGATCTTGCTTGGCGCGTGAAGGCTGGCTTTTCACTTTCGTTAACGATGTGGAACGCGGGAGAGTTGTTGTTCCTTCCAGAAAACGTCTTCAGCCATGGCGCCGTGAAGCACGACAGATGCAAATGTCGACCCTCCAACCCACCTAAAAGATCCTTACATTACATGTCAATCCACATCTCCTCCATCCAGAACACTAAGTCGTATTTGACAAATCTTTATGCTGACCATTACAATATAATTTGATTTTTAATCAAAACCATTCCCGACCATCCTATTAATCTTCTACAAATTTTGTATTTTAAGCAAAAGCATTCAACGATCATCTCATTCGTAAACTTTAAAATTTGTATTTTAACCAAAGGAAAATCAACGACCATCTCATTTTTCCGCTTCAAATGTTTAAAATATATTTAAATAATCTCATTTATCCACATTTTAATCAAAAGAATATCAACTACCATTTCTTTTTTCTGCTTCAATTTTTTAAAATATATTAAAATAAGACATGTCGAAGCGCATAGCATTTGAAGTCGGACGCTGGTTTTTGAATATTACTTCTCACACGAAGGAAGATGAAGCTCAAATGGCGAAATAGATATTAGTATAATATGCATATGTAAACCTTACATGAATGGAAGATAAGTTTATCTAGTGAAATAAACATTACTTACTTTTTTGGGCTTATTTATTTCAATTTATGGATATAGATTTGAGGAATTTTAATTTTTAAATAAATGAATAAAAAATAAAATATGATATCAAAAACATTTTAACATATTTTATCAATAAATTAAATTTAAATATCATATATTTTGCCACTTACGTGATTGAAGCTATTACCATTGAAATTGAACGGTTTTGTCTCGTTTCATTTCACTCACCTTTTTTTCCGTTCGTAGCGTGCCAATGGAGCGGTCCACCACATGAAGAAGTCGTATATGAGGAGGTGCTCCTCGTCGCAGAATTGGGCTTCGAAACACAGCCACAGGTACGCGCCTCTCAGGAACGTGGTCGATCAGATGCTGAACTTGGCCGCCAATGGAGCGGTCCACCCCATGAAGAAGTCGTATAGGAGAAGGAGGTGGTCTGGTGGCGGAAGCGCCCCGGGAGTCGTTATTAGGTAGGGTATCTGATTCAAGAATATCACTGGCTCCATATAGTGGGAGAGATAATCTCAAGGATGTGATTCAAGGATGTGATTCAATGGTTAAGTAGGAAGGTTCGATTTTTACATAAGAATTATACAAATTAAATTCGGTAAAAGTAATTAGAAATAAATTTATTAAAACTTGTTGCAATTTGTAATTTTCATGAAGGATTATCCTCCATCACGACCAGATCAAGATTCAGAGCATGCTCCAGTTCATGAGCGAGACCTTTATGGTCGGGATCGTGGTGCCAGAAGAAGAAGAGTACCGGAGCCTTCCTCTTCTGGTCAGAAGATTTATGAGCGTCCATAACGACTAGTCTTCGATTCATCTGGTATCTGGTGATTTGAAAACTGCAAGTCCCGTGAAATTTCCCCTCTCACCTGTCTTTAATAGATTAGAGGAAATGAAAAATAACAACAGATCCGTCATTGTGGACTTTGATTATTCCTTATAGGTAGGCATTTAAGGATATGCAATGGACCAAACATAATTTAGCTGTTAGATAATGTACAGAGTTGGACAAAGGATATTCAATGGCCAAACATAATTTTGAGTGAGACAATATTAAAGAATGAAAGTACAAAGGAGTTCAGAAAAGTCATCTTCAAAAGTTATCTTCAAAGTGAAATGAAATAAATGAGGGGTAAGAAGTATTTTAATAAAAAAAATAGAAAACAGATTGTAAAAATGAGAATGAAATAGAGTAACTTGGTATTTAAATTTTAGCTTAAGCCAAGTATTTAAAACATAGTCTTTGTGGAGATTTTTCTGGAAATTATTTTATAAATTAGAGCAGTGATTTTTAAAGTATTTTTTTCTTGTTTTTAAATCTCAGCTCATGTTTTTCATATATTAGTTATTTGTAATTGGGTGAGATTGCCAAGCCTACCGTTGCATCTCTGGAATTTCTCTTTGCTAAGAGCCATTGGAAATGCAATTGGCAAAATTTTACTCAGGTGCCCAGAAACAGAGGAAAGGTGCCAGAAACAGAGGAATATGAACGCATCATTGTGGAAATGGACTTTAGCGCCGGATTCCTTGAAATAAACCTAACAAGTAATGATTATGTGTGGAACCAGAAACTCGATTATGAAAGTGGCCTCTTTAGGTGTTGAGACTGGGCATCTAGCCAAAAATTGCCCAAAAGCCTTCCAAAAAAATTCTGCTAGAAAAAACCACCATAGATCTACATGGTGGGAAGGAGCACAAAAAGAACACTACACTGTCATCAAAGAAGAATACTCTAGAGAAAACTCTGAATCACAAGAAATCGGTCAAGAAAGAAACAACTCTCAAGACAAGCAAAGATAAAGCCTCGCCCAACAAATCAATAGTTATGAGGATTCGAATACCACACAAAATAAATCTTCATTTAACAACAAAGCAAATTTCCTAGATCAAACTTCTTCTCCGACTATCTTCAAAATGACGAACAAAATAGATTGCGAAGCTAAGATACCAATGTCCAAAAAAGATAAAGGAAGTTGGAAGACCGTAGAGAAAAAAATAAAGCTACAACACCAATCTCGCCAAGAAAGACAAGGAGCTAGATAATTAAAAACTAAAGAAAGTTATAGGTCCGATAGACCAATTTGTTCTCAGTGGACATTAACCACCACCACCACCATCATCATCAATAAGATTTGTTGAAACCCATTTTCTTGTTTATTGGGAAATAGATTATATAATATTTAAATATTTTTGGATAAAGATTTAAATCTTTTTTTTTGTAAGTTTGGTAGATCCTTTTTCTATTGATATTTCATGAAAATAAGTATGTTTTTAACAAAATTTCAGGTGGCATCAACTTGCCCACAGGAAACCAATTCTGTTGGCCACCTATGTTGTCCAAAATTTATAAAGAGTTTTTCGTACCATCCATGCTACATTTGCAGCTTTATCTACTATATAATTCTTATTAAAATAGTAAATGCTAACCATCATATAGACAAAATTCTACTGAAACAGCGGCTTCAATCATGATGAGTCCATCACGGCTGGGGCTTTCGCACTTAAACCCGGGATTTCACTTCTCTTCATATCCTGAAGGCTCTGTTCAATCCTGTTCACAGTGAGGTTGTTGTGATACAACCGTAATTGGATAGATTAGATCTCCCTTTGTAGGTCCTTCATGCTTGGCTCAACTAGTCTATCTTCCTCTAGTTCTTTTGTTTCCTTATAGGTTGCCATTGCGTGGGCCAGAATGGTTTTCATGACCCAATACTGCTGAATTGTTTGGAAGAACAATGTTTGGCGTCCTCTGGTATTGTCGGGGTCTTTAACCATTGTTTCCCATTCCTCTACCTCAATCTCTTGATTTGCTATGTTATTGTTCAGCTTTCTTTCCCATTCAGACATTACTGCTTTCACCTCTGGCGGTGTTCCTATGAAGTATGCATTGATGAGGTTCTGCATAGTCTCCTTCCCTATTTTCCTACCTCTTTTACTCGGTCCTCTACTACAAGTCGGTTCCAATCCTTTCATACATTTTCCGGCCTTTCCCATTCCTTTGTTTACTTTCTTTCTCGGTTGGTTACCTTCCTTTGCCATCCTATTCTCCTTCCAACTTTCTTCCTCCCTTTCCGAGTGGTGCACCTGTACCTGGGCTGGAGCACGATTTGAGTTCCGAGGCTCCAAAGTTCTCTGCACTCTGCTTGTTATATTACCTAAAACAAAAACCAGGAAAACAACCTTGTAAATCGACATCATATTAAATAGAGTGGCCTCAGGCTTCCCCCATTCCGAGTGGGGCTTCTCTGGTGTGGGCTTTTCCAATCACTCCATGCCCACAGAACTATGATAACCCACATAAACAACCTGATTCCCCCCTCCCTCCTTAAATAATTGGAGACTAATGCCCTCACCTTCATTCCAGTGGTTTCCCTTTGGAATTTTGAGCACCCAATTACCCAACATCGACAAGGCTTCTCTGCATCTCCACCCAACTATAATTGCAGCCCTACCCTGGGTCTCACCATTTCAGTGACCAAGAGAGTTCTTCTTAGTAGGGTTAACTGTAATTGCAACCCTACCCTGGGTGCCAACAAAGGAGCTGAGCAAGAAATTTCTGAGAGTTATTTCCCTACCCCAATTGCAAACCCAATTACTGCCTCTATTCCCGTGGCCCTTGTCCAGGTCTAGGCTCAACTCATGATTGAGGATTATTAACCTTGTCAACAATTCAAAGGATTCTTCTAACCCTCCACACATTACTAAGACACCTTCCTTCCCTAGACACATTCTCAACCAAAACAGCTTAATAGGATTGTTCCTACTACCACTATGGAAACCCCAATGGATGTCCCAGCAGGCCACAATACGATTCAGCTTTCAATCCTTACCTCGGGGCCTATCTACCCTGGGAAAAAGACCAAGGTTCCCAAACCCCCTTCCCTAAATGACAATCTTGTCAAATTCTCCATAGGAAAACAAGCCAGACCCCCAAGAGAAACATAAGGCCTCGGCAGTAGCCACATCCAGGGGATCATTTCCATTAACCGGATTTCATCTTCTAAAATAATTTTTGCCAGAGAGTCGTGAGTGAGAGTCGAGAGGACATACCAGTTCTTGCAGATGAAAACCGATCACAGCTTGACGTCCTCCAGCCCTTGACTTCCACCACATTCAGCTGCACGTCCTAAATTTTCTCGTTGCATGAAAATGCCTCTTAGCCTAACTTTCTTCCCTTTTTGTCTTTCTGTCCACCTGCCCCTCCTACCACCCGAAGGACTCACCACGTGCCTTCTTCCTCCGTCTGTCGCCCTTTCTCCCGCATGATTGTCTCGGGATGGGGTTTCCCTGACTTCCCCATTATTTCCCTTCATTAATTTTCTCTTACCATTGTTTGCTCCTACCGCGAATTTACTCCAGCTACTTCGCCACTTTCCGACTGCCATTTCCTTCCTCCCTCTACTAGACATGACACCTGGCTGCCTTCTCTCCCCTCTGCCCTCTTGCACAGTTGTCTCTGCCATGTATTACCTACTGCCCCACTGCCATTTACCTACTCTCATGGCCCTTGGCCGACCTCTTCTCCCTCTGCACTCTGAGCCAGCTGGGCAGCTAATTCCCCCTCAGCCCACCATGTCCTATGGTGTACCTCCCCTTCGTGTACTCCACACTGCCTTTCACACCCCCATCAGGGGTTTTCTCCCTTCTCCTTGTCTATTCTTAGGATTTCCTCTAAACTTCTCCTGCCTTCTATTGGTTTAACTCCTCTCCCCTTATATCAAGGTTGCTACCTGCTTGCCCACACCCCCAGTCGGCTAGGTTATCTGTTGCCACGTTACCCGATCTGCAGACATGCGTTAGGACAATGTAATCTATCCTTCGAATTAGATTTCCTATTTCTTGGACTGGTCGTTCCGTCCTCCAACTTTGGCTTATTTTCTCCCATTTGGTTCCTTGCCATAGTTTTTTCACCATTTCTATTGTGAGCTTCGAGTCTCCCTCCACCTCAATTCTCTGAAAGCTTTCCCTCTTTGCGATTTCTAACCCCCGCTTCAGCGCATAGAGCTCAGCTTCGTTATTACTTGCAATGCCACAATCCATAGCAAACAAATGGATGGTATTGCCTTTATCATCTTTGAACACGCCTCTGGATCCAGCTGCCCCTGGGTTCCGTTTCATGGCTCTGTCAAAGTTGAGTTTGATGAAGTCTTTCTGAAGGCACATGAAAATGTTTGGAGACTTGCAAGGAGGGGATTTCTGTTTCCAAGAGTTAGTATTCAACATGTTGTGTTTTAGGATTAATCCTGCCATTATTTGACTTTCTTGAGTTTTGGTTTCCCAATCCTCTGGGTACAAGTTCTCAGCTAGGATTGTTTCTCTTATATTTTGGACAATCATTCCCCATAATTCTACTGTTGTTCTCTTTTCCCCTTTGAAGATCCTTTTGTTTCTTTCCTTCCACACCATCCAGAATAGGAATCCTAATGATATCTGCTAAGCGAGGTTCAGAATGGGATTTTGTTAAGGCTTCCTTCTCCATTTATCCATTTTTTCTTTCATGCTTGTTTGATCCCTATCACTAAGACCAAAAAGTTTCTCATGGTTTTTCGAGAGTATTTGGCTGTAGTTGCAGGTGTTTGTTAGATGTTCCATTGATTCTGAGTGTCCTCCACAAGTGAAACAAGTTGATGGTCCCTGCAGCCCCTTTATCTGGAGTTGATCCCAAGTGAGTGTTGTACCATGCTGAGTTATCCACATGAAGAAAGTAATTTTCGGCCATAATTTGTCTTACCAGATTCTATCCCATATAAAGTGGTCCTTGTTGTTGTTGGTATGCTTCTTGTAGGTGGTAGCCTTCTTGATTGGTGAACATCCCTTTGATTTTGTATCCCCATCTTATTATATCCAGACCTTCCGACATTGAAATTTTCCAGGTCTCCATCTCTTTCTCATATGTTGCCCATTGAATGGATTCAGAAGCATTTGGCCAATCTTGTTTCTACTTCCATTTTCACCAATGCTCTCTGGTGTCCGGGCTCCAAAAAAATTTCACTGTCTGATTTGCGGTGTTATTGGTGAATTGGCATATTTCCCCTAGATCAGTCTAATATGTAATTTTTCTCTCTGCTGCCATGCCTTATTCCAGAAATTGGCTTTGTCTCCTCCCCTTATTTCCCAGAAGCTGTGAGTTCTTATCAATTCCCTATTTTCTAATGCTAAATTCCATATGGTCGATCCCTTCATGTTTTCCTGGACTCTTAGCCTTCCTTCGATCAACTGTGGCATTCCATATTTTCTCCCCCATATTTCATTCCATAGATTTATTCCTTCCTGAACCCATCTCCACCATAGCTTGGCCCCCATGACCTGGTTTAGAGTATAAGGGTCTCTAAGACCCAACCCTCCTGCTTTTAATCGCTTGTTGAGCCAATGCCATGACAGCAGGGGCCCAATTTTTTTTCTTTTGTTTTTGGCCCTTGCCATAGAAATTTCTTGAAGATGTTCATCATCCCTTGACAAACCGTTTTGGGTATAGCTTGACTAGCTAATTGGTAGATCGGGATTGAATGAAGAACAACTTTCAATAGTATAATGCGACTTGCCATATTCAGTGATCTAAAATTCCAGTTCTGAATTCTCCCTTGGATTTTTTCCAGCAGAGTCTTCTAATTTTCCACTCTAATTTGGTGGAGACTTAGTGGAATTCCTAAGTATTTCGAAGGGAGATTGCCTATGCGAAATCCCATAATTCTTGCTAGAAAGGCTTGGGATGGGGCTTTAGTATTGAAGAAAAAGATTTTTGACTTATCCTTATTGATCTTCATTCTAGAGGCACTCGTGAAATCATTCAGTATTTCCATTAGGCCTTTGGCTTCCTTGAGGCTTGCTTTCCCAAACATCATTATGTTGTCAACAAATCGTTGATGTGTTAACCGCAAATCATTGCCCCACATTCTTAGACATGTATATTGATCGCCTTACACTTTTTATTTTACATATCTTCATAATCCTTTAGCAGCCAATATAAACAGGAATGGGGACATTGGGTCACCTTGTCTAAACCCCCTAGTTGCATTAAATGCCTCTGTCGGAGATCCATTGAGGAGTTTTGAGAACAACGGGGTTGATATCATCGACGATATCTAGCTTATCCATCTAGAATCAAAGCCAAACGCCTTTAGGATACCTTGTAGGTACTTCCAACTCAGGTAGTCATAAGATTTCGATAAGTCTAGTTTTATCAGCACCCCTTTTGATTTTTAGCTCTTTAGGGTGTGAATTTCCTCTTTAGTTGTAACAATTTCATCCACAATTTGCCTCCCTTTGACAAAGCCTATCTGTTTTTGGGAGATTAATCCTGACGGGATAGGTTTGAGGTGATTCACCATGATTGTGGCTACGATTTTATATATTACATTGCGAAGAGCTATTTGTATGAATCCTTGCAGTTCTTTCGAGTGGTCGATTTTGGGGATAAGAGGAAGGAAAGTGGAATTTAGGGCTGGATGCATTCCTTTATTGCATTGAGACTCCTACACGATTTCCATAATATCATCTCCCATGAATGACCAAGTTGCCTGAAAGAACTTGGTTGTGAACCTGTCTGGGCCCAGTGATTTATTTTTTGCAAGGCCTTGGATAACGTCTTCCACCTTAGACTTGGTGATTTCCCTTAGTAGGGCTAGGTTCTGATCCCGACTCACTAATTGGGGGATATGCCGAGTTAATATAAAGATATTATTTGTCCTATATATGTTGGGTTATGTAAACAAGTTTTGGAAGTGGTGGACTAACAAGTTCTCCATATCTTCCGTTTGAGTAAGATGATTTCCTTACTGGTTCACTGCAGAGAGGATCCTGCTATGCTGCCAGTGTTGGGTCATCGCTTTGTGAAAAAATCTAGTATTCCTTTCCCCTTCCTTCAACCACTAAATTCTTGACTTTTGTTTCCATGAGATCTCTTCCTGCTGCCTCCTTTGCTCTAATTTGTTTAGGAGTTGTCCTTCTGCCTCCACTAGGGTTTCAGTTCTTCCATTATTTATTATATGTTGTTGCACCTTCCTAATATTTGCTTGAATCAGTTCTTGATCCTGTTATATGTTACCAAACTCTTCTCAGTTCCATTTTTTAATTTTAACTTTCAATTCTTTGAGGAAGAGTTAGAAAGTATGCATTAGGTTTCTTCCTTCTTTCTCACTTGCTTTCCACCATTACTTTAGTTTCCCAAGGAAGGTTAGGTTTCTTAACTAGAAAGCTCCAAACCTAAAGGGTCTCTTCATTTTCCCTTGTTTCATATCCACTTCTAGTCTAATCGGCCAATGATCCGAGCCCAAGCAGGGTAGGATGGATGCCTCATAGTAAACATCTTTGCTGATTAGTTTTTTGGTTGCCAAAAATCTATCCAAGCGAGATGCAATTTTCCTGTTTCCTCCTTGTCTATCGTTCCACATATACCGTCCATTGATTGTTGGGATGTCCACCAGATGTAGCTCTTCTTGGATGTCCCTGAATTGTTCCATTTCGGGCTCCTCCCTTCTAATTCCTCCTTTTTTCTCCTCTAACGATGTTATCAGGTTGAAGTCACTACTATCATCCATATATTTTCATCATGCATTTGGTTTAGGGTCTTTATATTTTTTAGGAAGTTTTCCTTTTCAATTGGGATGTGCAGGCCATAGACTGCTGAGAGCATTAACGATTATTTAGTTCCTATGTTTTGGAATCGACCTATGAGGATGCATTACATCCATATCCAATAATCTACTTTTACTTCTGCTAGGTTCCACAATATTGATATCCCTCCTATGCTTCCTTTTGCATTTGTTGCTACTGTGTCATACCTTGGTTTCATCTTCCTCAAAATCTCTTCTAGTTTTTCCCCTGTTATCTTAGTTTCTTGGAGAAGCATAATTTGTGGATTTTCTTTCTTTAATCGCTTCATTAAGTATCTCTATTTTCCTCGGTTGTTTAGGCCTCCTATGTTCTAGGATATTACTATCATTGGGAAACTTTGTTAAGTTGTTGATATACCTCTGATAGTGATACCACCCTGCCTGTGTTCACTAACATCTCTCCCATTATCTGTATCGATTCCTGTAAATTTATCCGACATCTCTTCTTCCCACCTTTTGCTTTGTTTTGGTACTGATGGGGGTTTTCCTGGTGCATTCCTAATTGTTCTGCGATCTCAACCTGTCCATGTCCTTGTTTGGCTTTGTATTGTTGAAAAGTCTCTTTGTACAGTTTCTTTTGGTCTTCTAGAATAAATGTTTCATCTAAGTGCCTCCATTCATTCAGCAATTTCTTAAGGACTTCCTCTTCAATGATGAGCTCCTCCCCCTTGCTTAGGTCGATTTCCATTGTAGTGGTTTCCATCCCTACCTGTTCATCTTTATCTGTGAGATGCATTTGAGATTTCCACTTAGGTGTTGTTTTTGGTTGACTAGAACTACTCCCTTCTCCTTTTTCCTGGAAATCCAGGGGTTGGGTTTCATTTTCTACTTCTTCATCCACCTGTAGTACTTCATATCTGTTTTTACTACTCGACTAAGCTTGGTTATCTTTCTCTGGATTGAGGAGTCCCTTTGATGGCCTTCTCTTGTTCTTAACCTCTTGGAACCCCTCATTTCCTTCGTGTGGGGTCTTTAGCTGTTTTTCCTTTAGCTCTAGACCTTCCTCATTCAGTGGGCATTCTTTGAATAAATGGCCATATTCATGGAACCTACGACATTTGAACGAAATATGATCATAGTCTAGGGTCTGCTACCATACATCTTCATGGTATTCTAACTCTACTGATTCAGGTATGTGTTCTGCTATATTCATATACACACAGATTCTCGCATAGGATGTATATCGACCTCTTTTCATGGTTTCAGATATTTTGACAAATTTTCCTATTATCTTCCTGATTCCGTCTAATATTTATGGATCCTAGAAGTGCATTTGGAGTCCAAAGAGTTTTACCCATACCGGGGCTGCCAGAAATTTCTCTTTATCGGGGTCATAACATTCCTCCCAATATCACATGAATAAACATGCATTGTAATGGAAATAGGGGCAATTTTCAAATACTCTTTCTTTATTGTGCAGGTTTGAGAAGATTACCGTAAATAAGCCTCTCACTCCCATCTTGTGTTTGAAATCACCTTTGGGTTGTCATTTCTGTTTTATCCACTTAATGAGGTCTTTCTCTGTCAGCCACACTCTTATGGACTTGTAGATCATTGCGTGGCTCTTCATGAAGTTTCGATATCTTTCTAGTTTGTTCATCGAGATAACAAATCTTGATTTCTTTGTTGCACATGGCAGGCACTACCCCCTGCTCTGAGCCTGCCATTGCGCCCCGAGGACAAGGCCATTTGTTAGATTCGTTGTTTCTTGGGCTTGCAACTGAGAGTTTATTTTTTGGTCTGAGTCTCACACCACAACGTCCCGGCAGGAGGGGATCTCTCCCCCTTGGTCTATGTCTGTTATCCTGGCCTATCTAACGGCCCACTGTCTAGAGAAGTTGTTGGAGATGTCAGGAATGCATGTTCTTGCCTTAGGTTTTGGGCATGGCAATGGCATAGGTCTGTTAGGGTTGCAGAGCGCAAATTTTTTTAACCCTTGTGTGGAGATGGGACATTATAGAAATTGCACATACTTAGTAAACAAAGCAAATGACAGCATAAATATTTGAATTATTAATTCAAAGGTATCCCTTAAAATTAGTAACTATTGTTATCATTAATTGGTAAATGAAATCATGATTCCAAGAAGTTATAAATCTAGATTTCAGGCATCTGTGGTTCATTTATTTTAAGTTGAATATCGGAGTATCCACAGTAATAATCATGCCTATCAACATTTCAAATCCCAACAGGGATCCATCATGAGGAAAAATGGATCCCTATTGGGATTTGAAATGTTGACAAGTATGAATATTACTGTGAATACTCTAATATTCAACTTAAAGGTTATAAATCGTTCGATCATTTTGAAGATGCCTATCTTTCTACCATTTTAACAATAGCATGCCCAAGTTCATCCTTCACATCACCTCACTAAAGCAAAACCATTCTAATTGTTTGCACTTACTCCCATTCTATTTTATCCTGTGACAAAAGATAGTTTCAAGGCCAATTCCATTAATACTAAATGTTAGCAATAACTCCTGTAGTGAGGCACAAACCCACTAGCATAGAACTATTTGATGTTTATCCAAAATGTAGGAAGTTTTTTGAAAAGGAAGAGTGGATGATATTTTTGCAAAAGTTATAGAGGTATGATTGTAACAGCCCTGGTGAAAATTCCATGTAAAAAGATATATAAGGCCACAACGATGGGACACATATTCTGAACTTAATGATGGGGGAAACATCCTAATGGGTGTTGATTCGGTTTATTATGGCTAAGGAAATTGGAAAAGGAAATACTAGTATAAAATGGTGAAATTAGTGACTAGGTAACTAAAAACGTTAGTCACCACAACTTTTCCAAGTGAAATACTACCAAAAATTAGCAATATTAAGAGACCCAATTAAAAACGACTAACATAAATGACTAATTTATTCCTGAGTTAAAACATATGACTAGCTAATAAGTAATACTACTAAAAATTACTAATGTGAATGATTAATTTAGTCTAGGAACAAAAATATGACTACCTAACAAGAACTACAATAATATGAATTAGTCATTTATGTTAGTCATTTTAATTGCATCACTTCAACAATCTAAACTTACAAGTCATAGAGGATTCAAAGGTTGTTATAGATTGGATGAAAGGTTATACTTCCTTATACACTTCTTTATTGGATCAGAGGATGATTAAAATTATGGAGCTTATTAGAATCTTTAGGGTCATATCATTTTATCACATTCACAGGGAATTAAATTCAAAGGTTGACAATTTATCGAAAATGGTAGTGGGCCAACACCTTCTTTTGCAACATGACATGACCACCTATATATGTTGCAGCAACCTTTCCAACTGATTTAGCGGGATTCACATCTATGTCACATTTCTTCTTTGTCTTGCAAAGTGGTAGTGCTAAGGAGAGGGTATGAACTTTGATCAAGGAATGTTCACTTAGTACCACTACCAAGTTTCCTCCTTGTAGCTTGTCCAATGTCTTAATTTTTCTTCACAGCTTCTCATTGTGATTAAATCACTTGTCTAAACCTCTAATTGAGACTACAACCCTCCAATATCTGTAACTATTCAAACTTTTCAACCTTTTTTAGAGTCTTCTTAGACACACACTCATATCTAAAGCTGAACTTGACACTAGCATCCCGAATGTGCATGTTCATTACCTATTTTAATGCCTCATTGAAACCACATTATCACACTACTTAAAATTAAATGTTCACGTCTTAAGGAAGAACACCTACTTTTCTTATAACAACCTAAACTATGTGAATGACTAGGAGAGAACTCCATTTTCTCAAGATGAAAACATGGGGTCTTACAACCCCATTCACGCAAAAATTTGAATATATTTAACCTAAAGAAATATGTGAATTCTACTCCTTCCAAATTTTACATATGAATTTTAATAAACTAACACTTGTTTTTAACTATTAAATCCATTTGCTATATACTCTATTTTATCTTTACCTACCTAATATGCAAGAATACCTAAATGTCTTCAATACAACCAAGTTAAAAGCACTTGTTTCCTTACAACATCTCACATTTTGCCTCCATAAACTTTAATAACAAAATCATTGCATAAAAACATAACCTTAAAATTAAATTATTATTATTTATATTATTTTAATAAATATCACCTAATATCACAACCAAGGACATGTAAAATCCTATTAGTTTCTCATATACAATTAAAATATGTAAGTGCAAATAAAATATTGTATATATTTTTTTTAGCGTTGTAAAATTTTAACACTTTCTAAAAATTTAAACTTTAATTTTACTTTACAATACCCCTCCCAACCACAAAGCTTTCATAGTGCAGGAAAATGACATCCCAACAACACACTTTTCATAATGCAGGAAAATGACATTTGAGAGAGCTGTGAATTATGGTTTTAGGACTAGTGGAACCAATATTGTGTAAAAAAATTTCATTTCCCACCCCGTTTTCAGTTTCACCTTATTTCTCCAAAATAGTTAAATTCCCTTTCCCATATCCATACATTCAACAACTAGAAAATAAGTTTTGCTGAAAACACAAATTTTGGAAATTTTACAGAATGCTGGAAAATGTAGAAATATAAAAATCAACACATACAAAAAGCCATTTAACTCATTTAAACACAGTGATTTTTGGTCAAGGTGACCCTAGAAAAACCCCCTACAACTCTTGGGGAAAACCAGTTCGAGAGCTCTTTCTTATTTCTGAAAAATGCTTTTTACAGTGAGAAATATTCAGCAAAAAATCAGCAAACAAATTTTACAACTTATCTCGTTTTCCATGCCTCACAGCCAACTGGAAAACTTTCCAATAGCAAAACAGAACATCAATAAATGATGTACAACTTCCTAGAAAAGCATGCAAGCTGCCATTAAATACGTTGTACGGATTTCCTCAATTTGCATGCAGAAAACCCAGCAATCCAACTGTACGGATTTGCCTCGATTTGCGTGCCAAGGTACAACCACTTGCTGTATGGATTTCTCCTCCTCGATTTCTGTGCACTTGCTGTACAGATTTCTAGAAAATCGTGCCCAATATCTGCCTTTCACTTTGTGCTCACTCAACTATATGGATTTTCTAAAATGCTGCCTTGGAATGTGTGCCAAGCTACTGCCTCCTTCTCCTCCCTGTCCAGAAATCTCCCTTGCTCTCTTGCTCTCTCTCTCTCAATCTGCTCATGAAAGAATGAATGAACTTTTCCTCATTTTCCTCCCTTAATCTAACCCTAAGTGGCTTTTGGGTAATCCCTAAATCCAATGGCTGAAATAGATTGAGATCTAGGGCTGAGATTAAATGCTCATTTAAATCTCACTTTCTATTTTTTAATTCACCCCACTTTAATAAAGACCCACTTAGTCATTTATTTCCAAAGTCACTTTTCCTTTCTAAATTTACATTGACTTTATTAAAGTCACTTTAAAATTAGAATTTAGTAACTTTATCACTTAAAGCCACTTTCAAATTAGATTTGAATTTATAAAAATTATAAACTCACTTTAGGTGAAAAATTAAATTCTTTTGGACACTTTTCCCTAGGCCAAAGGTCAAAGTCTTAGGGAACCACCTATCCTCTGGTACCAAATTTCAACACTCCCTCTTACCGAGGAAGGTGTTCCTCACCACACCCATCTTGTCTCTAAAGTAGACATGCTTGCCCCGTGGTAAGGCTTTGGTAAGAATATCTACAACCTGCTCATCAGTGGGAATATATTCAAGCTTCATAGCGCCCTTCTGAACACAGTCTATGATGAAATGATATTTGATCCCGATATGCTTTAACCTGTCATGAAATACCGGATTCTCCGTGAGTTTAATGCAACTTTGGTTATCACAGTAAATCACTGAAGGTCTCAACGGCTGACCAAATAAGCCAAACAACATCTTGCGAAGCCAGATGGCCTCCCAACTAGCTAGACTAGCTTCCATATACTCTGCTTCTACTGAACTCAATGCTACTGACTATTGCTTCCAACTGAACCATGACACTACAACCGAACCCAACCCAAAACAACACCCTGAAGTGCTCTTCCTATCAGAAGAACAACCTGCCCAATCAGAATCAGTATAACCTACCAGTCTCACTCCATCCCCCTACCTGTAGTCCAGACCATAATCCACTGTCCCCTGCAAGTACGGAAAAATGTGTTTTGCAGCCACCTAGTGAACCTTCCTAGGTTCACACATAAACTGACTCATTGTGTTGACTACAAAACAAATATCTGGTCTAGTGTTGACCAAATACATCAAGGAACCAATCAGCTGCCTGTACAATGTGGGATCCACCAACTCGGAATCCAAAGCATGACGCTTCTTCCAGTTGGTGATCATCGATGTCGACATGGGTTTACAATCCTCCATGTGGAATCTGCCAAGGATGTCCACAATATAGTTCCCTTGCCCCAGGAAGAAATGCCCCTCCTGCTACCACACCTCCAAACCCAAAAAGTAATGCATCAAACCGATGTCCTTCATCTCAAACTCCGCCGCAAGATCTCTCTTGCAGTGCTCTATGAGTCTCTCTGCACCTGTAATGACCAAGTCATCCACATACAACACCAGAATGAGAGGCTCCTCACCTATCACAATAAAGTAAAGGTTCAGATCTGCCTCACTCTTTGT
Source organism: Pinus tabuliformis (assembly GCA_031772625.1). Taxonomy (NCBI): domain Eukaryota; kingdom Viridiplantae; phylum Streptophyta; class Pinopsida; order Pinales; family Pinaceae; genus Pinus; species Pinus tabuliformis. The sequence continues at coordinate 466,420,967 of CM062809.1, read as the reverse complement.
GAAACCTATCCCCTGCAAGTATGTATCTATCCTGGAGTACCAAGCTCTAGGAGCTTACTTCAGGCCATAAAGGGCCTTCTTTAGTCTGCACACATGGGACTCCTTCCCATGCACCTCAAAGCCCTGTGGCTGCTCAATGTACACCTCCTCCTGTATGAAGCCATTGAGAAATACAGTCTTCACATCCATCTAGTGGATCTTCCAACCCATCTTTGCTGCTAGTGATATAATGGAGCGGATCGAAGTATATCGAGCCACAGGAGCAGAGGTCTCCTCATAATCAACTCCCTCTACCTGGGAGAACCCTCTAGCCACAAACCTCGCTTTGAATTTCTCAATGTTGCCATCTGCAACATGCTTTACCTTGTAAAGCCATCTGGAAGTAACCACGGATTTTCCCTCAGGCCTCGGCACCACCTCCCAAACATCATTCTTCATGATAGAAAAATACTCCTCCTGCATGGCCTCTCTCTAGACCTACTGGCTAGCTGCCTCCTCACAGCTAGAAGGCTCAGAGTCAAGGATGTTTGTAACCATTTCCATATAGCTGCAAAACCTCTCAGGTGGTCTACTCTCTCTGACCGACCTCTTAGGCTCAGCAACAAATGTGGCATCTCTCAAGGTGTCCTGAAGCCACTTAGGCTTCCTCTTCCCTGAGCATACTTCTCCCATTGGAGAATGAAACTCCTCCTCATCATCATCATCAGGAGCCTGAACTCCTGACTGTCTGTCTGCTGTCCTCCTGCCTGCGCCTGAACCTATAGAAGCTGAGGTACTGTGTGAACTGTCCATCAGTGGAATCCCTAGTGAACTGCTCTGCATGCTGCCTGGAGCACCAAACCTCTGGCTCAGAAAGCCACTGCTCACTAACGGACCTGACATCCTCATAGATGTACCTCCGGATCCTCCTAATCCCTGCCCACTGGATCCCTGTGACTGACTCAACTGCTGCTGAGGGTCTGGCTGATCCAGATACTCTAACTCCCGTGACCTCCTCAAACTTCACATCCCACCTGACAACAACTTTCCTCTGTGCAGGAATGTAAATCCGAAAGGCCTTGGAGGTCTCACTGTAGCCCACAAAGATAACCTTCTCTGCAGTGGGCTCTAGTTTGGTCCTCTTCTCCTTGGGTATGTAGGAGTATGTAATGCACCCAAAGATACGAAGCTTACCAATATCAGGCTTCTTCCCAGAAAGAGCCTCCTCTGGAGTCATGTGCCCCAAGGCACGATGCGGACTCCTGTTCTGCAAATAAACAGCTCTGTTGCAGGCCTCTACCCACAAGAACAATGGCAACCCCTGATCATGTAACATGGCTTTGGCAGCCCCTCTGATGGATCTGTTATTCCTCTCTGCAACCTCATTCTGCTGGGGGTTGTAAGGAACAATGAACTCCCTCCTAATGCTTGCCTCCGCACAATAGTCAACAAACTCTCCAAGGGTGTACTCTCCCCCATTTTCCGACCTCAGGGACTTGATATTCTGACCTGTCTGTGTCTCCACAAGAGCTCTGAACTCCTAAAACCACTTGAAGACCTCACTCTTGGTCTTCAAGAAATAAATCCAGGTCCTCCTGGAGTGATCATCAATGAATAAGATATAGTACTCATATCCGCTCAAGGAAACATGAGACATCCGACCGCTCACATCAGAATGAATCAAATCAAGTATCCCAGTCTCTCTGCTGTCACTGCTGGGAAAAGGGGATTTGGCAAACTTGCCCATCGCACATCCTCCACAAGTATCAAAGTGATCAGTACTGAAATCTGGCACACCTGTAGTGATCTCCCGCAAGGTCCAAAAGGCTCCATGATACATATGCCCCATCCTGTTGTGCCAAATCTCACACAGCTCAGAACTGCTAGCTATGTTTTTAGTACTACTACTCAATGCCAAAAGCGGCTGGAATGCAAACTTGTACACCTTTGCATGGCGTACACCTATCACTCTAGCTGAATCAGCTAGAGTTCCCCTGGGATACATCAACACCTGTCCTCCCTTGAACAGTACCTCATATCCTCTATCCTCCAAAGTTGATACGGATATGAGGTTCTTCCTCATCCTTGGCACATAAAGAACATCTGACACCTTCAAGGGAGGTTTGAACTCCCTCTGAAATGTCAGTGTCCCCACCCCGACTGCTCTAACAACTCTGTCATCACCGAGTACTACCTCTATATCAGTGCCACTCTCTAAAAGCTCTGAGAAGTACTCACGGACTCCTATCATGTGACGTGAAGCCCCACTGTCCACATACCAGATACCCGAAGATGCTCCGCTAATCGAGGGAAAAGCATGCTCCCTCTGAACCTGTGTGGTAGGTGATCCTGCACTAGAGGACTCATATGCAGTGAACGCAAACTCCCGGTCAAAATGATCTTCAAAGTCCTCAACCTCTGCTTAAGCCGCCATGCTCTAGTTCTTCCCCTTCTTCTTCTTCTTCTTCGGACACACAACTGCATAGTGTCCCATATTTTGACAATTCCAACACTTCACCTTGGAATAGTCCTTCTGTGTGTTATCCTGTTTAGCTTTACCTTTGCCTTTGCCCCCACCATTGCTTGTGGAAGCCTGCTTCTTCCCTTTGCCTTTCTTTCCTCCTGCCAATAGTGATACATCCTCATCCTGCTCAATTGGCTTGGCTGCCCCAAGCTGACCTTTCCTGATCTCTGTCTAAATGCAATCATCCCAAAACCTGTCCTATGTGGGAAGGGTCTCACGTACACAAACCCCATCAGCAAAGTTCATCCATGAACGGGGGAGGCCATTCACTGCAATCCGCACCAACTCAGTGGGTGGAATGACCTCTCCAACTGTTGCCAACTCATCTCTCACATTAGTAATCTTTGTGAAATATCCAGCTGCACTATCATTGCCCATCTTAATGGTCTTCAGCTTCTCCTTCAGGACCATTTTTCGATTCTCATTGGTACTCTGGTAGAGATTGGACAATGCTGTCCATATCTCATGGGCATTTCTCTTTCCTCTCACATGAGGAATGCAATGGTATTTGACTCCGTCTAGAATCAGTCTCCTACCCTTATTGTTCTTTTTATTATAATCAGCCAACTGAGTAGCATCAGTAGGCACAACAATAGGGTTCTATGTGATATGCACCATGACGTCCTAGACTTTTTTCCTCCTCAAAGATACTCTGCATTCTCTCCTTCCAAACGTTGTAATTGCTATGCCCATCCAACCTATCCTCCACCCTCAATCTCAATGACATCCTACTGTCCTAAAACTGAAAAATAGCACTGTTGTAGTAAGGATAAAACTGCTATTTGTGAAACATTAGCTTGCTGGAATTTTCTGAGTGAAAAATCAGCAGGCTGTAATTTTTCTCCTTGCTGTCCCAAACTGCACTTCAGCACTCAAGCTCCGATACCATGTAAAAAAATTTCATTTCCCACCTCGGTTTTCATTTTCACCTTGTCATGCGGAAAGAGTCAATTTTGCGGACAAAACCGACCTCCCTAGAAGCTAAGGCTTTCTAGTGACAAACAAAACAATCAAGCACTATCTTTCCCTAAATATGCATTTAAAATACAAGTAACCAGGTGTTTAAAGCATACCTTTAGTCCAACGCTGTTTGTAGCAGCCAAGCCTTCCTATCCAGATGAGCTCCTCCTTCTCTTTGAAACTTGCATTCACTAACAAGCAAACGATTACATAGCACCTGAATAACTCATAAAATAAAACATATTCATCATAAAGACCAAGGAGTATATGAAACAAATTATATATAACAACTTGTTGAGAAAAATGAACTTAATTGTATTAATTGGAAACAAAAGAAACCATTACAACTAGTGCCTTGGTGTTGTGCAGGTCCCTCCCAGGGTCCAGCAAGAGTTCTCCTTTACTTTGATCAGCTCACCCACTTCCAAATGAAGCTAAGAAAGGATGGGAATCTCTCCTCTCAAGCTCTATAAGGGAGTCCTAATTTCAGCAGCATCTACCCTTAGGAATGTTCAACTTTCAACCTCCCCTCCCTCTGGCCCAATGCCTGTATTTATAATGCTTTGGAGGAAGTTAATTAGGTCCACCATCAATGGGATAAGCCCCTCTTTCAATGGGATAGCTCCCCTCTTCATGGGATAAGTTCCTCTTTCATAGGGATGCATGAACCATCTAGAGGCGCTCAATACACGTCAAACCATCTTCTAGAATGCTCTAAATTCAACCACAAGTAAATTTTTTGAAGTAAAACTCGTGCCTTTTGACCTTTACAGGAGTACGCACCAACCCCTTTACAGACAGAGCGTACAAGTACATAGGTATTGTGAACTTGAGGTGCGTACACGCAGGTAAGGTTAAGAGAAACTGCATAACCAGAGTTAATTGACTTTTTAAGGACTTTCTCTCTTTTTTGGAGTTTAACATGAGGAGCAGAGGTGTAAGACTTGCCAAGGAGGATAGTATGACAGTTGATGGAGCCATACTGACTGCAAATAGTCATGGTGACAAATTTTAGTATAATAGATTGCCCCCTAAAGTGCGAAGCCTGTAGTAGATTAGGGTTTCATATCATCTAGGAAGGGTGAAGTACTTTATCATTTCAAGGATTCTCTTGTGGAGAGCCCAGTCGGAACCTGCAAATATTCAACACAAAATACATATATAAGATCATATCATCGCTGAGGTAGGCATTCCCATACTCACATTGAAAACTTTAACTAACAAACTAACTACTACTCTGATATAGGAATGATTTCGCAGTACATCATAATCATAGACTCATGTAGACACAGTATGGACGCAACCATCTGTTTATGATTAGTCTACTATATAATGAATACAAAACTCCTCGCAGCCTGGATGGTGGAAACTAGATCCAGGGTCTTCATTTCTACTTCCCGAAATGGTACAATTATATCCATGCGAATAAATGAGTTGATGTCGAACATGGTAGAAACCACTTGATTACCAGTCGATGATGTAAACTGTTAACAAGTGTGAGAGAGACCACCAGTGATGTCAATGGTTCTCAAAGTACCCAGTACAATCCATGAGATGTGAATGAATGCATTGATGTCGAACATGTCACGAAATCCTTCGATCGAGAGTTAATGATGTAAACCGTCGTGAAAGGTGAGAAACCTGCCGTTGATGCATGCAGATTTCAAGGTACTGACGATTTCTAGGTCATCTTTCTAGATAATGTGCTGATGTCGATAGAAAGCAACCCGTTGCAGGCAAGCCCACAACACGAAATCATAGATCAAGTTGAAGAAATGTAGCTGTAAGGACTGACTCAGGGATGGTCAAGATGGATGACGGGTATTTTGCAGATGAATGGTTTGTTTGCAGTGACCTCTTGAACACATAACGACACAACAGATGGCTTGGTGAAAATTGACCCAAAGTTAATACTCGAAACCGGCTGAAGATTTTCAATGTGGTTTGATCAACTATTAGGCAAAGGATATCCCAACCCAGGTGAATGAAAGGTGTCGTGTTCAAGAGTGGTGATAATTTTTTTCTGAGACAAAGGATAACAAATAGGCTCATTTTCCTCTCTTTTCCCCCACCATTTCTGGCAAGTACCTCTTTATTTTTTATAAGCTTGAGGAGGATAACATTTGTTTGATTATAAGCTCATCCTTCGGATGAGTCCAACTTAGTTTAGATTCGAACCCTAAGAAGGAGTGGTCCGTTCCTGTTTGTAATCGAACAGGTCCTTTACTATGAAATTTTAACGAGTCTAGTATAGGAGAAACTCGGCGTTTTTCAATTTTAGAGAGTCTGAAAAACTTAAGAAGACTCCAGGGTTGACCTTTTTCATAAATTTGTGTCTCCCAAGCCCGAAAAAGTATAAAATAATACTTGAGAGAACCGCTTGATCTTTACGACCAAGGAGTACTTTCATAATTAGTGTCTTCGACCTGAAAAGTAAAAAGCGATCAAGGACACGTCGTTTTATTTCCAATATCAAATTTGAAATGACAAAAATCCGGCAATCTTTTCATGTTTTTACGGTCAGAAAAGGGCTTAAAGATGACTCTGATGTTTTTGTTTGTAAAAAATGACAATTTTCCTTGAAAATCCTTTTATCCTGCACAAAAACCAACACATTACTCATACCTGTTTAAAGATAGATAAAAATACTTTGAAAAATACCTTTTCATGGTGAAAAATAAACAAATTTACCATTTATTTACTCAAAAAACCTATAAAAAGGGCTTTTACCAATTCATTTTTACCATATTACTGTTGAGGAGAGAAAAAGGGCTTTTGGCAAGAAACTTCCCGTGGACATTGCGGAGAATCCGACTGTCGAAATCGAACGCTGTCTCTTTCAGGTATTCTACAACATCCTCCTCTTCATTTTCATCCATTTAGAATTTGTTTTTAGGCCCTAGATGTCATTTTTTGGAGGCTTTGGGGTTTCAAGATCCGCCTTTTGTGGTACGCAGGTGTCACACTAGGGACCTGCGTACCCCGACATTTTCTTAGTTGGGAAAATGGTGGGCGTACGTACCTTGCCTTAAAGGAACCCGCGTACCCACGCTCTGTTCCTAAAGGCGGGGTGCGTACTCCGCGCAAAGGGTTCACAAACCCCAAATTCTCCAAATTGGACCAACAAATTTTGATTTTATGGATTCTAATGGATGTTTTCTGGTGTGTAGATTGCCCACCATGCTTGATTGGCGCGAGAGAGAGCACGAAGATGTTGATTTGGCGGCCATTAGTCATCAACCGTCCATTGATGCTTTGAAGGCATGCGGTCTTTACAAATACTGGGCCATACCTGGCATGAGGGCCCAAGTGCGCTTTCTAGAGTGGCTGGTAGAAAGATGGAACGTTCAGGACCAGTTTTTTTACATTGGAGGGAACCAGCTCGAGATAGAGCCCTCAGATATTTACTTCCTCACTGGTTTGCCCAAGAGAGGTGAACACTTGACTCTGTTCGTGACTAGGCCGGGTGGCCAGTCCATCGCTAGTCTCCGACTAGAGAGGTGTAACACTCAGTCTCAGGAGAAGGGGATAGAGATCAAAACTATATCCTGACCTGAACTTATGGTGATTGCTTTTACAGTTACCAGACTTTGCGGGGTTGCCGCTTTACACATTGCCACTGGATCCCAGATGCGGATGGCGATTGATTACTATCGAGGCACCATTTTCAACTGGTGTGATGCTGTGTTGGCCAACTTAAAGGGCCAACTGACTAGAGTAAAAAATGGACAGCTAAAGACTTTTGGTTATGGGCCTTTAGTTGTGAGTTTTGCCTTAGAGAGGGTTCCAATGCTGATCCCACAGCAGCTCACTGTTGAGGCTGGGCTTCCCCGAGAGCCCAAATTGATGCGATGGGTTGCGGTTATGGCCCGTCATCCTGATGAGGGCATGGAGGTTGTCCGATTTACTCCGGAGTACTTTCACTGGTTGGAGGACCAAGTCTTTTCTATACAGGATTTTCCTTATGCCGGAGTTGATTTTCGTGGAGATCTGGACATGGTTCTTCCACCGGGAGAACAATGAGATGACACAGGTAATTCATTTTTCACAAGATTTTTAAAATTATCTACTTTTTTTTTTTATATCGTCTCAAAACTGACAGTAATAATTTTCAAAATGCAGATGTAGGCCCACGTCGTCCAGCCAAGCTCCGGCCTTTCGAGAGGAGACTACCAGTTGCAGCGGCACTGGCCCCACGGGACGAGGCCACAGAGACCCTAGCTGAGTTGGAACAAGGCCTAGAGTGTCTTACAGCAGATATACCAGAGACTACTATAGATGATATTCCTATCAGGCTTCAGCGCTATGTAGTCACAGTCCCAGGACCTTTTAGAAGGTTCTTGCGTAGGGTGGCTCATGCAGTGGTGTCGTATAGAGAGCATCACCAGTGATTAGATGGTCGTTTTTGTAGACAAATGTGACATTTTGGTTTTTTGTACTTATCATTTTTGCCGATCATAAGGTGTTTTTCAACCTATGATCGAAGACGATGTATTTTTTGCCACACTCCTCTCTATATATATCATTATTACCGGCTTATCTTGTTAAACATGTGTGATGAAATGTTTTTAAATTTACATGTATGATTATTGCAAATGTCTGTTTAACATTCGAGAAGAAATTGCATCTGCTAATGTATTTAAAGACCTTGGAATATGCTGATATTCAATGTAATCAAATTCACGTTCCAAGAGACGCACTCTCAAAAATAACCTTAATAACACTGGATTTCTAATGGCATATACTCTATTAAGCTGTAATACGAGTTCAGAATCTAACCTCACTATCAAACTCCGAATCCCAAATGAAATAGATTCAGACAATAACTCAATCGCTACACTGTACTCGGCAATGTTGTTTGTTGTTTGACCGAGGCTCACCCCATGCATAGAAACTAACTCGTCAGAGGGCGAATAGATAACCCAAGCTGCAGAAGAGATATTCCGTGTACTACGACAAGCACCATCAGCGAATCCAATGTATGTTTGGAGAGGCATCGACATCTGCAATCATCAAGGGTAAAACCAAGATAAGCAGAATAACAACGAAAAACACACTCTCTAAGCTAAGCACACTGTCTAAACTAACAAACGCACCAGCTAGAAAGAAAAACTAACCTAACTAAAAATTCTCCATACCCATCATTTAAGCATAATACCTCTTTAGGTAAAGTCCATTTCAGGGTTTACCCAAAGAGTCCCCGTCAAAGTCTACCAGCTCATAGGCCCCTCTTGCTAGCTTTCGCTTGACAATATAGGGCCCATGCCACATAGGAACGAATTTTCCAGCACCTAATTTATCATTAGCTTGATCATATAATAGCACTAGGTCTCCTTCCGAAAAATTTCGAGGGGTCACATTTCGATCATACTGAGCTTTCATACGTTTTGCGTGAGTCTCGATTGCCAATGCAGCATCACGTCGAGTCTCATCTAATTGAGCTAAGTATAATAAACGCTTCTCCTCTTCGGAAGTAGCTGGAAGTAATTCGATGGCCATTTGCAGTGACGGGATTTCGCATACAATGGGCAGCACAGCTTCCAAACCATAAACTAGTTGGAAAGGAGTGAACCCTGTTGATGTTTTCACTGAGGTTCAGTATGCCCAAAGCGCTGAAAATAACATGTTGTGCCAATTCGACCGATGAATACCAATGATTCGTCAGATCATGATAACTAAAACTTTGTTGATGGACTCAACCAGACCATTCGCTTGTGGATAATAAGGAGTTGAGCTATCGTGACGCAAACCAAGCTGGCCTGTAAGTTCTGTCATCATAATGTTTCGAAAATGGCGCCCATGGTCACTGATTATCGCTTGTGGGACACCAAACCTAGCAATAATGTGATTGAACATGAAAATTGCAGTTGTCTTACCGTTTGCCTCGAATGTAGGCATCGCCTCGGCCCACTTAGTAAAATAATCTACCGCAAGGATGATATACACATGCCCCCTGGCCAAGTGAGGGTTACATGTAATAAAATCGATACCCCATTTGGCAAAAGGACCAACGACAATTATAGGGTGGAGAGGAGCAGGTGGAGCATGCATCTTGCGATCAAACACTTGAGAGTTGTGACATTTCCGGACCGCAGTAATACAATCTTTAAACAAGGACGGCCAGAAGTTGCCAGTGCGCAATATCTTTTGGGCTGTGGCATACCCAGACATATGACCGCCACACGCTCCAGAGTGATAGTCATTCAAAACCCTTTCAGCTTCTTTGTGAGTCAAGCAACGTCGAAAAACTAAGTCCGCCCCACGGCGATAAAGAGTATCTCCAATAATTTTGTATTGTTGGGACTGGAATCGAATTTTCCGACGTTCCGACTTTGAAACTTCGGGCCGAAAGGATTGGGTCTGGAGATAGACGATGATATCCCCATACCACGGATCTAAAGTGCTGATGAGAAACAAAGATTCGTCCGCAATGGGCTCCTCTGCCACAGTTTCTGTGTCAGCACGCGGGAAGTCACACATTAACTCTGCAAAAACTAAAGATTTCTTAGACTTAGATTTCTCAAACTCCAAGTCGAACTCCTGCAGGATAACAATCCATTTGGAGTACTTGCCCCCTAGCAATTGTTTAGTCAAAATGTAGATCATAGGGTTGCAATCCGAAATGACTGTAGTTTTACGGAGTAAAATGTAGTGACGAAAACGTTGGACAACTTGAACGGCTGCCAATGACAATTTCTCCACATTTGAATATTTGAGTTCAGTTGGATTTAATGTCCGACTAAGGTAATATATCACATGTTCCGTTCTGATTTCATCTTCATGTACTAAGACCATTCCAATGGTGGAACGAGTGGCAGCGAGGTACAAAAAGTAATCCTAGTTGTAGTTGGGAGGATGCAACAACGGTGCATGGGTCAACGCGTGCTTGAGTGCATCAAAAGATTTCTTAGCTATCTCATCCCAAGAGAATTGAGCGTTTTGTTTCAACAACCGGGTAAAACCCTTTGTAACCTCGGCGTAGTTAGGAATGAATCGTCGTAAAAAGTTTGCTTTCCCCTGCAAACTTTGGAGTTGGCGAAGACTCGAAGGAGGAGGCAATTTGATGATAGCTTCTACCTTCGAGGGATCGATGTGAATGCCGGCTTTCGAAACTACAAATCCCAGCAATCGTCTCACTTCTATACAAAAGACACATTTGTGTGGGTTCAACCGAATACGATAATGCATACACCTCATAAAGATTGCTCGTAAATGGATAAGGTGATCAGCTCGATGTAATGAATGAGTAGGCAAATCATCAAGATACGGTTGCACAATGTGTTTGATGTCATGAAACACATAAGACATCTCCCTTTGAAAAGTGGCTCCGGCATTCTTAAGCCCAAAAGGTAATTTGCAATAAGAAAATGTCCCCCATGGACAAATGAAAGTTGTTTTTGGTTGATCGGCAGGTAGAATATTGATTTGATTGTAACCAGAAAAACCGTCCATAAAGGAAAATATTTCACTGCCGGCACAATCGTCAATTATTTGATCGATATAGGGTGTTGGGTAGTTGTCCTTTGGACAAGCTCTATTAATGTCCCTATAATCGATGCATATTCTTATTGTTCCCTGTTTTTTGTTAACCGGAACAATATTCGATACCCAATCCATTAATGGGGTCGGATAAATGAAACCTGCTTTCAACAGCTTCTCAACTTCTGCTTTAATTGCAGCCGCTTTTCGTGGGTGAATCTGACGCAAACGTTGCCGGACGGGTTTAGCGTCCGAGTAAGTCTTAATCTCATGAACAACAATCGCGGGATCAATTCCTGGCATTTCCTCATAGGACCAGGCAAACACGTCACGGAATTCTTGAAATAAGGCCTTGTATGTCTGAATTTCGTCATCTGAACACGAGGCACCTATATAAATGTTCTCAACAATTCCAGGCTTGACTGAAATGTCAATGGGAATAGTTCGAGAGATGTTTCCCAAATTCAGCTCTGAATCAGGATGTTTCATTGGATTCTGAGCTTCTTTGACATATTCAGCTGTAAATATTGATGAGAAATCATTTTCAAAACGATCATCCTCAGGTAAAAACGAAGATCTGTGATGGAGATCTTCCCATGGTAAATCGTCTACACACAGGACTTCACGAAGTTGCTCGTCAGATGACACAACTTCGGGAAACACTATTAACTCTGAGGTTGACGTGAAAAGTGATTCCTCACGGACCACATTCATTTGGTCAATTTTGGTTGAATGCGGGTCGGTAAAAGACTGCACGGCTTCATAGGCAAGTTCATATGGACTCAAAGGCATAGCATCACCAAATGAGTCTATCTCAGATTCAGAAGGAATGATCCAAGGGTCGTCATAAACAATAGTGTCTGATGTAATCATATGAATGGATGGAAACGAAGACAATGTGTTGATTGGAGGAAAAGGAAAAGTTCCCAGTAAACCAGCATCTTTAACTAATCCTACTCCAACATCCTTGTATGGGATAGTCATTTTACCGACATGCTGAATACTCTCTGAAGAGGATGGGTCGGATGAAAAGTAAGCCAGCTGGTCTATTGTTACGATCTTGCCATTATGTGGAAACTTTATTACTTTGAAGACCGATGAAACGACTGTTGTCATAGCGTAAGACCAACTTCGACCCAAGAGAAGGTTGTAGTTCAGAGGGGCATCAACCACCTCCACATCTAGACTAACGGTTTTTCCTTCAACCCCTATAGGAAAATCCTGTAGAATGCCAAACGGATGAAACCCACGGCCATCAAAGGCCTTAAGAATTGTCGGGGATTGATTTAGTGAAGGAGAACCAAGAGATCTCCAACACTGTATCGACATAATACACGTGGAATCTCCCTCATCAATTACAGTCTGATGAATAGGCCCATTTTTTACTATCACTGGGATCTGGAAAGCCATTTGATGAGGCAAACGCGGTGTACTATTTTCTAGATCAAAGATTATTAGGTTCGGGTCCTGAACATCAACAGCTCCTATAGCAGACAAAAGTAATTCGCGTTGTGCTGGGCATGATTGCAGCACTTCCAAAGCCGACATTGCTGAGGGTGGAACAACTAAATCCTCAACAATGTTGTAATTCTGGGCTGCTCTCGCATGTGGATTGAAAGCAGACCTTCGAAGTACACCCTTGGTGGGCGGTTTGATTACTAAGTCTGGGTTAGGTTTCTCGATCTGTAGTGGATCGGAACCGGGAGCTGAGGTTGATGGATTAGAATGAGAAGATTTTGCTTCTTTGCCATCAACAGGACTTTTACTACCATAATCTTGCGATTGAGTCGCAAACCTTACATGAGACATCATCAATATGGGTTCTTCACTGGCACTTGAGGAAGAACCTATCATCTTACTCTCCTGCTTTGGATATGGGTCTTTCAAAACAGCAGGAGTTGGGGAGCCCTTGACAATTTTCACAACCTCTGCCCGATGAGGGAAATCCCTTGTAAAATGATCCTCTTCACAAATAAGACAGGGATATCGAGGTTTGCTTTTTTCGTCATTGGTTTCCGACTTTTCAGTTTTCTCCTTTGGAGTTTTGTCTGCTTTATTCTTCTTCTTGCCTTTCTTTTTCCCACCGGATTTTGATTTAGCCGTAGATGACTCTACATCGTGAATATCGGCGGAAACTTTAGCAGAAGATTCTCCTGTCGGAGAGTCTGGTAAGGTTATAATAGGAGAAGAATTCTTTGAGGATGTCTTCTTACTTTTAGTATTCACCGTACCAATCATGCCATCAGCGGCATGAGACCCCGAAGGAGCAGCAGCGATTTGATTTGACTTAGGAAGATCTGGGATCTTTTCGTGTAATGTACCTGACTGAGTGTAAACTAAGTCAAGGTACTGCGCTTGAGCAATCACTTGCTCCTCAGTAACTACTCCAGCCTTAGCTACGTCTTCAGTAATCTTCGGTAACAATGATTTAGCAAACCATTCAGCTAAGATTTGGTTTGGGATAAAAAATTTCACTAACCGCCTTTGACGTCTCCATTCATGAATATGATCGGTAATATAAGTGGAGGTCGATTGCTTTAACGAAGTTAGTAACTCCGTACCATTATCATATCTGACCGGCAACTGAAAATGAGTTAAAAACGAAGTAGCTAACTGGCTAAAATTTTAAAAAGAGGCCCGTGGTAACTCAATGTACCACTTGGCCGCAAGACCAATGAGAGTACGTTGGAAAAGGCGTAAGCGGATCGAATCATCCGAGATGGAATTAGAGGCACACCAGAGGTGGTAAGTCATCACATGATTCGACGGGTCCTCTCCAGACTTACCTTCGAACTTGGGAATGTCACTGGGCAACTTATTTGGCATTGGCGACCAAAACGGAAGATAATTTATTAGATCGTTCGTTAGGCGCGACAAGTCTAGTAAATCCAAAGTTGCGATAAACGGTAACTGCAGATTAGGATCCCTAAAACTCCGGGTCACGATACCAGTCCCAGGAGGAGGATATCCAGGATAACTAGGAATAGGAATCGTGTTCGGGATATTGTATCCTCCCGGAAAACCAGGATTAACCGGACCGTACTAGGGTTGTTGTGGTTGTTGATAAGTGTACCCAGGATACGGTTGATACTGGTAAACTGGCTGCTGGACAGCAGGCCCGTATTGGTACTGACCCTGGTACGGTTGATAAGTGAATTGTGGTTGACTTGTGACAACTGTACTCAAACCAGGTTTTCCTACAGGCATCTGAACCGTAGTTTGAATCGTAGATCCAGACGATGGTAAAGATGTCTGAGGAGTAGATACAGAGACAGTAGAAACTGGAGCTATCGATACTCCAGAAGTAAGTGGGGTAGATTGAACAGATGTTGCGGTAGTTACAGCAGTCGTTTGAGATGGAGTACTAGGTGCAATAGGCCCAGACTGAGAAACTACCGAAGGTACAAAAGTTTGAACATTAGACTAGACTGGTTGCTGGGGTGAACCAGAAACTAAGGGTTGTCGAGTTTGAGATGACAACTATACACTTGGCTGCAATACCTGTTGAACTTGCGATGGATCCCACACTATGTTCATTCGGGGGTATTGACCCATAACAGGTTGAGGATATTGAGATCCATAACCGGATTGAGGGTAGGATTGATAATTGAAAGGTACATTTCCCGTACCTTGAACATAAGATTGACCTTGGGGTGGTTGGTAACCTTGACTCGAGTACTGACTTTGGGTAGATACCCTTGATGTAGGTACTGATACTGGGGTTGACCTTGAGGTATAAATTGATACTGAGGTTGACCTTGGGGTACATATTGAGGCTGGGGTTGACCTTGAGGAATGTACTGCACCATGGGTACATATTGTCCTTGAGGTTGCCCCCCAGGCAGTAACTGGCCACCTTGAGGTTGAGAACTGGGAATTGAACCTGACATCATGTAAATGTCTCCTACGCTCAACGGTTTATTACCATTGTTTCCAGTTAATAACCCATGTTCAATGGGTTGAGGAGATGCTCCCGCAAAAGTACCAGAAAGTGACTGATACCCAGAGGGAATAGAAGGACCGTCGTACAAAAAAGACTCAGGCGATTGAGTAAACATGGACGACTGACCAGACATATTTACAGGAGTATAAATACCTCCAGGTGGATAAGGAGCATGAGGTGGAGAAAAACTTAACCTTGAGTTGTCCAAATAATTAATAAAAGAAAGATACCAAGTAGTACTTCTAGGTGGACTGTAAAAAATGGATTCACGCTCCCTTAGATCAATAGTAGGTTGATTTTCAGGGATAGGGATGCCTAGATCTTCTTCTGGAGCAAGTTCTTCAATAGCTATCAAACCAGAAGGAAGATTTTCGGTGATGACTCGTTCTACCCTAGGTGAATCAGGAGCACTAGAAGTTGGAGTAATAGGTTCAGATATTTCAAGTTCTTCGCCTATATCACTAGTAGATAAAAAACTACCCGCAAGCTCGGAAACTGCAATAGCTTCAGGATTATAACCTGTTTCTAGACTTTGGTAATCAGGATGAACTACCCACGAAGACTCTCCTTCTTCAGGTGAACCTACTTTACTGCCACTAGGAGTTACAAGGACTTTCAAACCTTCGTAATGACCCGGGACGTCTTCAGGAGGTTGGCCCTGAAGTCTATGGGACTTCCTCAACAAATCGGCCACGGTTACAATCTCAGGAGACTGGCCCCGAAGTCTACGAGACTGTCTCGGTAATTCAGCCACAGTTAAAACTTTTAACTACTGCACACGCAAACAAAGTAAAATCTCAAAGCAAACCACCTAAAGTCTCTAAAGAACCAAACAAATTCGAATCACACGTCTAAAGAATCTAGGGTGTCAAACCATACACAAACAGTAACCTTCCGGACCGAAAACACTAGTTGGTGATGAAATCCAACATCGCCGAATTCAGTACAGAAGTGGCGGGTGGAACAGTTACCCCGACAACCTGCTTAATGAATAGACCGGCACAAGTTCCTCCACTTTAACCGTCTCGAGTGAAGTGAACCCCTCGGAAAATCCAAGTGAGTCTAGCCGACGTTTGCTCCAGGTACAGTGGGATCTTCCCTCCACCGTCACCTTGGGTAGAACCCTAAAGATAATGGTCACTAAGGTCACCAATAGCAACAAATATACCTGGGGGAATAGTCTACGATCCGATAGCACGCAAGGGCTGAGTATCAAGCTCAATCCCCTTGCCGTCTCCTTGACAATAATCCAAGGTTTACTGACAAGTGACCCCAGGCTCCTCGACAATGGTCAATCCGAGGTTTACCGTTTGTAGTACGTGCATATCTGGTGTCGTTCCCAATGAAGGAGGATTGATCCCCTCACTGGTTCGGACACGATCTCGTGCTTCTCCTTTAAGAGGAGCTTTCCTAGAGCATAAATGTAACTATTGGATTTATCCTACCATAAGATGAGCTACTTGTTTGGTTTTGCTGTCTTGGAGAGTTAATTACTTTCCTACTCCAAGACACTAGCCTGATCTATATTGGTGTTTCAAAGCCCTAGTAAATAAAAGTTACTAAGTAAATTTTACTTTAAGCGTTAATTTTTATGGCTTTTCTTTAGGACAAAAGGTAGTGGAGATGAAACTGATGGTGTGTAGACTCGAATCAAATCCACTAAAAAGATGCACCTAGGATGATTTAAACTATTTTTCCTTTTCAATGAATTCCCTAGCTAAGAGAGTTGGAGAATGCAAAATTTATAAAGACAACTTTCTTGGCAATGAAAATCAAAGAAACAATCTCTTTATCTTTTCCAAAGCACACAACACATGACCACTAATTATTTCACGAAAATTCCTTTCTCTTTTCAAAGACTTCAAATGCTACTAAAACAAACTTTTCCAAAGAGATTTGTGTATTTTTTCCTATATTAACAAAGCATGTAAAACTACTTAACGAAAATCAATTTCAAAAAATCTATGAAAATCAAATCATTTTTACCTAAAAAAAAATCTAAGAGAAATTCACCTAAAAGAAAACATAATGAGGTAAAAGCCTACAAAGTATAATTCCAGGATGTTTTACTCAGTTAAAATTCAACCAAGGACTAGTTCATGCAGAATCATAAACCAGTCAAAAACAAAAATCAAAATCTTTTGTTCTTTTTCTTAAGAATGAAATTCACAGCTTAACCAACAAGCTTTCTCGAAATTCCGCAAAGTGACAACAAAAGGTAGGTTTCTCACAAAGGTGGATTTTACGAAAGGTCCGACTCCTAAGAAGACTGAAAAGACCAGGGATATCCAAGGTTTTACAACTTCTAAAGCCAAAGTCACTACAGGACCAATCCAAAAATCAAACCTAGGGCTAGAACTTCTAGGAATTTCACTAAAACCCTTGATACTAATGAAACAAGCTTAGATGAAAACTTTTGACAGGTAACCAGTGGATCTGGGTAGCAAAAAACAAATTATAAACAAAATCTAAGAGGCAAAAAGGAAAAAATTGGAATTTTCTCAACTTTTGACAGGGTACGCAGGCAGCCTGTTTGCACAGGTGCGGCCACGCTCTGTGTACAAAGTTGCAGTGCGTACAAGTACGCACTGTGCTTAACGCAGAGGGTGCGTACTGCTAGCAAAACCAAGAAAAATAAAAACTAACTTAACCCTAAGCTATTCCACCCAAATTCACAGTCAATCAGTCAAAAACCAGAAAGAAATCCACTTTTCTCAAATCAAAGTATCAATCAAAAGAGAAATCAATCAAATCCATGGATTCCCCAGTGGAGTCGCCATTTTGTCATGCAGAAAGAGTCAATTTTGCGGACAAAACTGACCTCCCTAGAAGCTAAGGCTTTCTAGTGACAAACAAAACAATCAAGCACTATCTTTCCCTAAATATGCATTTAAAATACAAGCAACCAGGTGTTTAAAGCATACCTTTAGTCCAATGCTGTTTGTAGCAGCCAAGCCTCTCCGATCCAGATTAGCTCCTCCTTCTCTTTGAAACCTGCATTCACTAACAAGCAAATGATTACATAGCACTTGAATAACTCATAAAATAAAACATATTCATCATAAAGACCAAGGAGTATATGAAACAAATTATATATAACAACTTGTTGAGAAAAATGAACTTAATTGTATTAATTGGAAACAAAAGAAACCATTACAACCAGTGCCTTGGTGTTGTGCAGGTCCCTCCCAGGGTCCAGCAAGAGTTCTCCTTTACTTTGATCAGCTCACCCACTTCCAAATGAAGCTAAGAAAGGATGGAAATATCTCCTCTCAAGCTCTATAAGGGAGTTCTAATTTCAGCAGCATCTACCCTTAGGAATGTTCAGCTTTCAACCTCCCCTCCCTCTGGCCCAATGCCTGTATTTATAATGCTTTGGAGGAAGTTAATCAGGTCCACCATCAATGGGATAAACCCCTCTTTCAATGGGATAGCTCCCCTCTTCATGGGATAAGTTCCTCTTTCATAGGGATGCATGAACCATCTTGAGGCGCTATATACACGTCAAACCATCTTCTAGAATGCTCTAGATTCGACCACAAGTAACTTTTTTTAAGTAAAACTCGCGCCTTTTGACCTTTACAGGAGTACGCACCCACCCCTTTACAGACAGAGCGTACAAGTACACAGGTATTGTGAACTTGAGGTGCGTACACGCAGGTAAGGTTAAGAGAAACTGTGTAACCAGAGTTAATTGACTTTTTAAGGACTTTCTCTCTTTTTTGGAGTTTGACATGAGGAGCAGAGGTGTAAGACTTGCCAAGGAGGACAGTATGACAGTTGATGGAGCCATACTGACTGCAAATAGTCATGGTGACAAATTTTAGTGTAACACACCTTATTTCTCCAAAATAGTTAAATGCCCTTTCCCATATCCATACATTCAACAACTGGAAAATAAATTTTGCTGAAAACACAAATTCTGGAAATTTTACAGAATGCTAGAAAATGCAGAAATATAAAAATCAGCACATAGAAACAGCCATTTAACTCATTTAAACACAGTGATTTTTTGTCAAGGTGACCCTGGAAAACCCCCTACAACTCGCGGGGAAAACCAGTTCGAGAGCTCTTTCTTATTTCTGAAAAATGCTTTTTATAGTGAGAAATATTCAACAAAAAAACAGCAAGCAAATTTTACAACTTATCTCGTTTTCCGTGCCTCATAGCCAACTAGAAAACTTGCCAACAACAAAACAGAACATCAATAAATGTTGTACGGCCTCCTAGAAAAGTGTGCAAGCTGCCATTAAATAAACTGTACGGATTTCCTCGATTTGCGTGCAGAAAAACCAGCAATCCAGCTGTATGGATTTGCCTCGATTTGCATGCCAAGGTATAGCCACTTGCTGTATGGATTTCTGCTCCTCGATTTCTGTGCACTTGTTGTACGGATTTCTAGAAAATCATGCCCAATCTCTGCCTTTCACTGTGTGCTCACTCATCTGTACGGATTTGCTAAAATGTTGCCTTGGAATGTGTGCCAAGCTGCTGCCTCCTTCTCCTCCCTGTCCAGAAATCTCCCTTGCTCTCTTGCTCTCTCTCTCAATCTACTCATGAAAAAATGAATGACCTTTTCCTCCTTTTCCTCCCTTAATCTAACCCTAAGTGACTTTTGGGTAATCGCTAAATCCAATGGCTTAAATAGATTGAGATCTAGGGCTGAGATTAAATGCTCATTTAAATCTCACTTTCTATTTTTTAATTCACCCCACTTTAATAAAGACCCACTTAGTTATTTATTTCCAAAGTCACTTTTCCTTTCTAATTTTACATTGAATTTATTAAAGTCACTTTAAAATTAGACTTTAGTAACTTTATCACTTAAAGTCACTTTTAAATGAGATTTGACTTTATAAAAATTATAAAGTCACTTTAGGAGAAAAATTAAATTCTTTTGGACACTTTTCCCTAGGCCAAAGATCAAAGCCTTAGGGAACCACCTGTCCTCCAGTACCAAATTTCAACATATCGAATGCCAGCCACCATGGAATCTTCATCCCATTGATCGTCGCAGACCCAATATCAAATGCTACCATCAAATCTGCAGTCTTGATCGTGGCATATCCAATATAGAATTCCACTATCGAATCTTCATGGAAAAGAAGTGATTCTCGTCGACAATCCTCAGGACCAGATTTGTTCATATTGTAGTTTAGCATCTGGACCTAGCTAGCGAGATATCTCTGTCTGCTAACCTCGGGTATCTCTCTTCTATGCATCATAGCTACAGGTAAACATTGTTCACCTTTTTTCTAAACTACCACCAGAGTCAAACTACCATCGGGATAGGAAATTATAGCGAACCCTGTGCAGAGGAGCGTAGTTTTTGGCCTCAGAAATCGGCAACGAAGTTCAGTCCAAGAATGATACGGGTGTGTTTGTTGTATGTAGTTTGATCCAAAGTGGGGGTCACGTGACCAACTATGAGAGAGTCTCAGTTCTATCGACCTACTTACAGAGGCTATATTTAGTGCCAAATAACTAAACTTTCAGAGCTCTGTAGGGAAACAAGGAATCTCTGTAGGGTTTTCCAAATCTCGAAACCATTATCATTCAAAAATTCAGAGGCATCTATTCTCGTTGTTGTTGGAAATATCTATCTTCCTGAAGCAGATGTCCTCTTCTCGATATATTCAAAAACTGGCGAGTCATTCCCAGCTTTTAGTTCATCTTTAAAAGCATGACACTACCATTTTGGTATAGATTAGAGTTTGATTTATACGGTAAATCTATCCCATTATCACTTCCAGACATGAAGCCACAGATAAATACCAATGATCACTTTTGTGCATTCCATTTGGAGCCCAATATGACACTCCAAACTATTTTTCGATGGAGACCAAATCCCAAAGACTGAAATTTCCATCACATTGTGATCCCATTTGGGTTGAGTCATCCTCTCTCTGATAAAATCCTCAAGGTGGTTGAATCCATTCCAATCCTCTTCCCAAAAGAGTGAAAGTAGATCGACCCCTACTTACAGAATAATTTTAGGGTGCCTTGCATTGAGATGTTGTCAATGGAGGTTGCCACAGTGATCCCTTAGGCATCTCCAACCTTTGGTGCAACAAAAGATGAGGAAACACATGTGAGGATTGCCTTTTTGGTTTTGCTCCATTCCTCTTCATTTGGAAGGGCCTTCATGCCATTCCCAATCTTTCCAAATATGACATGAAATATTTTCTATTGATGATAACTGCATGCTGATTAGATTTAAACAATCTTATTTCACATTTAAAATTGCATGATGCTCATTTTTGGTTACCTGAATATAACTCCCTTCTTGATTTCAAGTCTAAGAGGTATCTAGTAATGGCTATGCTTCCAGAACCATTATAATATCATGATTAACAACATGAAATTTTAGTTCATAGTTCTCAATTTCTTGTGGATTCATTTGATCCACTTTCTTATGTCGAGGTTGATGTTTTATAGGGAGGAATTCATGTAGAGTTTGCAACTAGTCTAGGAGTTTGGCAGGAGTGGTTTTCACTAATATGCAGAGAAATTTTTGATCTTGCAAATGCTCTCTTTTTATGTTGCCCCAAATGATCATTGAATAGTTTTCCCCAACACTCGTGAGTAGGAAATTTATTATTCTATTTTTATTTAACCCACTAAATTTTTCTAAGTATTGCTATACAAGATGCTTGAAATATGATGTAAAATCCCTTTCAATTTTTTGGACTCTATAAAATCGTTAGGTAGATATTGATCTTTGTGAATTTTAGTGCAAGATGTAGCCATGAAGGGATTCACATCCAAGATGTGGTTTTGAAAACATTGGTGTCCTTCAACAAGCTGACCTGGACCTTCGAAAATTTTAGTCCAAGTTATAGTTTTGAAAGCATTCATGTCCTTTCACAAGCTATACTCTATCATCATTTAATGTTTCTTTTTCTTCTTGTGTCTGATAATTTTTTTGGATAAATATGTTTCACTCTTTGATATTGCCTTATTAATGAAGGCATTTTCAATCTGTTAGGTCATTTGACAAAGTATTATTTGTGATCCAAAATTAGTGTTCCAAGGTGTGTGTCAAATACAAATAAAATATTCACAAATCTTCTCTTCTCTATAGATTGACCTCTATTCTCAACACATCCTACGTTTGAAACTAATCTCTAGTTCGCTTGATGACATTGGAAAATTATAAATAATATATGATTACAGTCTTCCATTGCAACGTTCATTCCCATGAAATTTAAACACAAACACAATCAAATTGTTATAACAAAAAAACAAAGCGATTAATGGGTAAACCCTTGTCCTTCTCTTCACTGTGTTTCAAGGGGAGGCACAAAATCTTGTCCAAGACATTTGTGTGATTCTTTACTCTTTTTTGCAATTATGGCATGCTTGCCACCAATCTTCTTTCATTTCAGATTGAAGCAGCATGACTAGGAAATTCTCGCTTGGGATGCTAATTTTGGTTCAAATTATTATCAATTAGGCTCCTCTCTAAATTGGATTGCAATTTACGGATCTTGTATTTGTGTCACTAACTCTGATCTCATTTCTTTGAAATTGAGCTTGTTTCTAAATTAGGTTGGCAAGATAGAGGATTCCTAAAAATGGGGTGCCAGGGATGTTGAGCATTCATGGTGTTTCTCTAAGTTTTTAAATTTCATTCAAGCTTTCATTGGAGCATTGATGATTTTCTATTCAATATGGATTTTAACCATTGGAATTCTCATGTTCATCCTCCTCCTATTACACCTTCACCCAACAATGTTGGTGGGTATAATTTACCAATAGAATTAATGTCCTCTTATTCCTCTGTGAGGCGAGAACTTGATGTTCCATTTTCAAATCGTCAAAGGATCTCGAGGGAAGATCAACTTCAATTTCAGAAATTTGGACAACACAATTGATATAGCGGCTAGAGTGGATCTAGATGCCTTAAGTCTTCTAGATCCTTGGTAAATCGTTTGTTTGTTTATTTGTTGTTCCATTTTAAAATTTTGTTTCAAAAATAACTTTATAAGATAAGTGTCCATGTTTGTGAAAAATTACTAAGTGAAGGTTTCAAATTAGTGTTATTATTATGGGTTCATTCCTGAATTTTTCATTTTTCCTTACCTTGAATGAAAGCCATTAAGAGTGGTATTCGTTAAGTCTGGAGACCTTAGTTCAATATTGTTACAATTTTCTAGTGTCTGAGGCGTCATATATTTGTTTTTTTTTACTTTTCCCTAACAAAGCTTAGGCCTTAAGCATAACTCCATGCTTAACTTAGGCACCCATCTTCCAATTGTGGCTTGGAAGGTCCTCACTAGTACCTTAAAAATTATAATAATCACATTATATCTCTTTATTATGTCACTGATAGCAGTCCTGGTGAACTAGGTCACTCTCAAAATTTCTTTTCTTAGAAGGATCTAATTGTGCTACTTGAAAGAGGGGGAGGAGATGGTTTGGAATGTAAACAATGATACTAGTCCTCGGGAACTGGGGAACTCTCCATGTCACTTTCTAAGAAGGATCTAATTGTAATTCTTGAAAGAGGGGGAGGGGGATTTTTTAAATTCGAAAAAAACAATAGTAGTTCCAGTGAACTAGGTTCCACTTTAAACATGCCATAAAATAGGTATGTCATTTGTTGTACCATATAGAGTGGTATGTGAAATATTGGATTCTCAGAATCCTACTATTTCCTTACTGAAGATCCAATTGAAATGGATTCATAGAAGATAGGCTTACTACTTTGAGAATTTATCCCAAAAAAGCTTCTAGAATTTAGTGTAAGATGAATTATAACATCTTACTTTTCATCATATTGTGCTTCAACAATTTAGATAGTGTACCTCAAAGCACCTGCAAAGAGTTTGCATCAACATCATCTCCTTAAAGCTAAGGAAGACATCAACTCCCTTTGAATAATAGCTCCCCCCTGAATATTAGGAAAGAAACCTTGCCCATCAAGTCATCTGCAATTGGCTAGAAGTCCTTATGGCCTTATACATGGACAACCTTATTGAAATAATCATAGGGAAAAAGGAGTTATCAATCCATTCGAACATTTTTGTATGAGGACGATCTGACTGATAGTATTTACCAGTTTCCTAAATTATTTTTACTTCATTTGAACCCCCTAGAGGAGATTTTGATCATATTGTTGGAAAGGCGGGA
This sequence comes from Pinus tabuliformis, assembly GCA_031772625.1. NCBI lineage: Eukaryota > Viridiplantae > Streptophyta > Pinopsida > Pinales > Pinaceae > Pinus > Pinus tabuliformis. Next base: position 466,396,947 of record CM062809.1, on the reverse strand, counting down.
GGAATTCTAACATCAACCACTACTCAAGTTCATCCACGTCATTATGGAGAAAACGCAAGAGCACTGCAACCATCTCATTTTTTTTCCTTAGATAAACCTATCATGGAGATAAAAATATTGGTGATGGTTCATACAATGGTTGTTGAAGCCACATCACTAGTAGAGAATATTATTTGATTGATCCAAGATTTCTTCCTGCATTCCCTAGAAACTTGGATACATATTTACTCACCAGATGGTAGAGATATTTTGCCATCACATCTGATTTTGTACTTCATGGTCAAAGGCTTGAAGCCAAGATCTTGATCTTGAAGAAAGAAGACTCTTAGTCTAAGATGTCAAAGTCGAAAGTTCATGCAACTATTACTGTTGATATTGTGAGAATGTTGAGGTGACAAGTGGTTTACTTCAATAATGCCTTCCAGGTTATGAGAACTGTCATTGATTCACAAATTTCTGCTTAATCTAAAGTTATAACGAAATATGACTTCTTCATGTTGTTACCTCATGTATCATCGTTGTCACCTTTGTCATGTTTATAATGCAGTCACAAGGGTTTTGTTGTAGTATCCATGCTCATAACCTTCTTCATATCCTGCGAGTATCTTGATGGATTTGAAGTCCTGTGCTGAACATACCTAAGAAACACTGTCATATGAAGCAGTGACCAAGAAATATCCCTCCAGTGGATCAATTTTACCTATGAAAGAAGGTGAGAATGAGAAGGTGTGATATATATAATGGTTTCCTTTTCCTTAGGCCCCAAATGTGACAAGAATGATGCTTGCTACTAGTTGCTAGGTGATATCCATTTGGAGAGAACTATGCCAATGACTGATTTCATGTGGCCTTCAAGAGAAAAAATGCTTCTTCCTGTACGAGGATCCAAATGTATGTCAACCCACAGGTTGTTGCTAATGAACCATCAAACTGAAAGGCAGTCCCATACACACTTTGACTGTGGCCTTCTTGCAAATCCTCGAGATAACATCCCACAATTTTCACCACTTTTCAAGGATAGAAATGCTCAGATATATTCCAGATGGGTAGAATGCAAGATGAGCAAGACAATGTCCTTCATATGTTTTCATCAGAACTCTCACATAATTCCATAACAGTATTCTCAACACATGCAGTCGCTAAATGGAAGATTGTAGGAGAAAATGCCACATCAGTACCTCATTCGTATGTCCCTTAAAGTAGAAATCTTATAACTTTGTTATACTCCATAATCTTGTGACATTATTATGAGCACCTGTAGCTAGCAGAGATCTGTCTGAAGAAAACACGTATCCAGAAGAGGTTTATCATCTTCAATTCTATTATGCTTTGATTTTAGAAAGGTTTGAGGTCTAAGATCATTAATAACCATTTCTACACAATTATGATAAATATCAGAATGTGCTTCATGTCTCCTAGGAAATTTTTTGAAAGAATGGAATTAACTTTAAAACCCCATACATCAAATAAAAATATTATAGTTGGAACAAAGTTGGCAAGGCTATAATTGATGAAAAGTCTTCATAAAAATTGACAGTGTTGTGAAGATTGCAGAACAATTTAATACTATACTGGAGGATAAGGAAATGTGGAGACAAACACTCTAATTTCCATTGGTTTCAAACACATTTTGTACAAGGAAAACCTAGGTGACAGCCCCGCTCTTTCTAATTAAAAAGATGAACCAAAGAATTTTGCTCCAGTGATAAGCAAAAAGGGCACAGTCCAAGAAACTCATAAGTGAGCGCCGGTGCAAGTGTTTTTTTCATCATCACATTTGATTGTGTACTACATAGAGCAATGCATTTTACTGAGATCTATTAATAAAATGAATACTTCTACAGAAAATGAAGGGAAACGAAACTGGCACAGCCAGGTTCCTATCTACAAAAGACAACTTAAGATATCCATAAGCAGACAATGCCATACATGATACATACAATGAAGTGATAGCCATGCGTGATCATACTTAAGACCCCTTCAAGTGATGCGAGATGTTATCTCAATGCGAAATTATAGAGATTGAAACCATATGCCATTGATATGTTATTGCAAATATTATACTGAGATCATATAGTAGTCATACTTTGAGTGAGATTGTATGCAATTAGTGGTACCTAAGAGTGAGATCATAATGAGAGATTCCTGAAGCAAGAGAGTGAGTATCGTAGTGAGTTATAGAGTCTCAGGAATGGGAGAAATAATATCTCATCAGAGGGTTTATATAATGAGAAAGATCCATCATTCTACTAATACTGATCATGAGATCATACGAGAAGAAGGCCTTGTGCCACTGTCATGCAAAGACCTTTGAGCCAATCCATGCAAACATAAATTTTGTTCTTAACCAAGCAAGGAGATCTGCCTCAAAGTAGTGTCATAGAGAATTTGTCAATCTGAAATCATATTACTAGTCAATCTAACTATACCTTGGGCTTGACTTCTCCCAGCTTTGATACCATGTCAAATTTTGAGATAACATGTTCTAATCATGAGACAGTTACTTCAGATATTCATATCTCCCATTTTTCATTAGTAATTATATAAAACCATTATCATGACTATAACTAAAGAAAGAACGTAGAAAAAAGAAGAAGAAGACAATACAAGACAAGAGACATAGGGTATGGCTCAAGCCAGGGAAAAACCCCAAGATGGGGAAACCCTTGATCAATTCTTCTATTATTTGTCATAAAAAATTCCACAGAGAGAGAGGGATAAGGTACAAAGGTACAAAGTCAATACTAACTTCAAAATCTAAAGGTCTATACATAACAGTCCGTAAACAATGATTGATCTACTCACAACTGTAATCTATGCATGAACTGGAGATAGCCAGAAAGGATAAGATAGGTTAGGGAAACATACAGTCATCCATCAAAATACTGAGTCTGGTTAGGGCTACACAAGAATCACTGACATCCATCCAAAACACATCCCCATGACTGCATCTAACTTTAAGATATAAGGAGCTTCCATTAGAGTGAGTTTCTGATAACGAAAGGCATCTCAACCTCCTTTACTTGGGATTTACACATCAACCCTATTTGAGATAAGAGGATAGTGGTGAAACCTCATAAGGAGAGGGCTTCTCCTTCCTCTTATCCACAAACAAGCAAGAAACAAACTCGGTCTATCATTCAGCTCCCTAACGTAAATCTACAATAGAAAGATATCCCTTATAAACTTATCCATGCTTGCGGTTGTCCATCAAAGATAGATTCGGCCCTAGAGCATAAGTCAACCCAGAAATAGATCATCCTTCAACCTCCTTGAGGACTCCAGCTGTCATAGACATAGATCCAAGCCTTTTCGATGATCAGAAATGAGGGAGAAGGATCCTCTATATTGTAAGGTCCCATCTTACCAACCATCAATATTATAGAAAATTAAAGGTCACATTGAATACTATTACTTAATTTTTATTTTTATTTTTATTTTTTTTGTTTTACTCATAATTTGACTAACTTAGCTATCATGTAATCATGTTCCTTCAACTATTTCAATGTAAGAATGTAGCATAAGAAGCCGGGGATAACTTTCCCTTAATATCACAAAATATATTGACCCAACAACATTTCCAAATTCATCAATTAAAATTCCCAATCCCAATTATTAGGCTAATGCTTCAATCATGAAAATTGTATAATGAACGTTGAAGTAAGAGAAATTAATGTTACCAATTCAGAAGCATATTAATCTTCAAAATGTGTCAAGTAAAACAATGGACCTACATAAATTGGGCACAAATAGTTGTTTTATACAATCATTGAAGCACAAGAATTCACCCATGAATACATGCATCTCAAAGGAAACGTATTATGCTCATCTGCACAAATTCCTACAAAATTAGTCACTATAAAATTGCTTCTAACAACAACCATTTTTTTAAGTGGAAGATTTAGATAAGAAAAGTAACGCCTGCCCTATTGTCTATTCGCACTTCAACAACTTATTAAATTTAGTTTTACATTCCTACACAAACTTGCAGACATAGGAAACTACATCCATTAAATAATCTATTCATAAATTTTCTAGTGCATAAAAGCTACAGTAAGTAGGACATTTACTCTAACAATTTGTATGCACAAAAACTACATCCATTGAAGCTTTGCCAAACAATTTGCAAGCATGCAATCTATAAACTACAGCCATTGATGCCTTTTGACAAACACTTTGCAAGCATGCAATCTACAACCATTGAAGCCTTTTAACAAACACTTTGCAAACATGCAATCTACAGCCATTGAGGCATTTTGTCAAACACTTGGAAGCCACAATCTGTGAAGGAAATTTGACATGAATATAAGATTCTCCCTCAACCTATTTCTCTCATAAAATCTATATATTAATTCTTCAAATGACTAAATATTAAAACAATGACTAAATCATCTTATTCTTTCACATAAAACTTGACAATAGATGCACAAAGTTGGCAACAACAATTTCCAAAATCTCCTAGATTTACGATATGGGTTTTGAAAAGTGCTTTTTTGGAATCAAATCAGTGGTTACAGGTCAAAATGGCACGGATACCCCCTGGCGTTATCTTGAATCGGTACAAAACCACACATAGACACTTTTTTAAAAGCTAGCAAATATGTTGACTCCGTGAAATTGATTTACAATTTCTGTCAAACAGATGGCATGTAAGCTTGAATATACAACTATGAAAAAAAAATAACAACTTATAATTAAATTATAATTACTTATGTATTGTCTAAATGCCTTTCAAAATCATTTCATCCACTATAAGTGAATTGAAGGGCTTTGGGATTCATCAAACATTATTTTCATTCAATCAGTCCTACAAACCCATGGCAAGCATTGTGAAGTATTTCAATACATAATGATTGAAAATTACCTCAATGATTCTCTTTAAAACTCTTGTATTCCATCTTGTTTTTTTTAACATTTTTATTTCAACGTCTAATCTAGTGAACCCTCCTGGTATATTTTAGGTATGCATCCATTTCCTGCTATAGTAGGCTACAAGTTAACACTTTTTCATGCATAATGATAAAAATAATAATAGAATTTCTCATTCATGGATTTTTTCAAACACTTTCCAACATGTCTTGAAGCCCTTTCTAAACCATGTCTATAATTACATGAAACAAAACCATAACTCATGAACTCTTACCCAAGCCCTTTGGAATTTTTTTATTGCCATTACCTTCAGCAATATTTGTCTTTCCTCTCCTAAATGCTACAATACCAATGCTAGTACAATAGACTACACCAATAACAATTCCATAACATCTTGAGATCTAAACGTCCATTCATATAGACCACTCTTAGTCTTCATTTTCAACTATCCAATAAGATTCCAATTAACATAAACTTAAACAAAAATTAGATTCTTACAATAATTTAAATTTCTAATTTTCATTTTATTCTTAAGCTATACTATAATTTTAGGACAATAAAAATTATACGTGAAGAGATATTCAACTCAAATACTGAGAATATGATCCATCTTTGATCCCTTAACCAACTCATTTGAACCATCTAGTTTTCCACCCAACCATATCCAGGGAGAACTTCTCCCCTTGGAACCCCCGAGCTGTAAGCACTCACAAACAGTACCAAAATATATCAGTAGAGAGATATCCAAGGGAGGCCAAGGAAGATAAGTTTCACTTCCTCCCAGCACCACTCATTGTCATCTCCACCAGGTAGAGCTACATACTAATTTAGTTTAGGAATTTCAAAATCATTTCGAAAGAAATTGGCTACTCTCCAAGTCTCTCATTCTCATAATATTTTTTTCAAATATCTCCAACTGTTGGTATCACAATGCAACTTCCTCTCCCCCTAAGTGAGAATACATGAGACACATATATAGGAGGAGTCACAAATATTTTCATAAATGAGGAGTAATATGCGTGCCTTGTATTCCATTTAGAAGAGTGTAACTCATGCCATTAAGGAGAGGTATGCATGACTTAGTTAAGGAGAGTGTAAATTATGCATTAAAGAGAGCGTACGAGGAATATTTTATGACATGTCTTTAATGAGTGTAAGAGGAATATGACATTCTTCGATGAGTGCATAAAATAGAGTGTAATGTATTATTAAAAGAGAGAGATTTACATAGAGCCATGAGAGTCATCAAGGAGAGAGGTGTCAAGTGATTGAGGAGATGAAGGTGACTTGAAATTCCCTTTTAATAATAATATCCTAGTCTCATAAAAGATAATAATAGTATTAATAATATTCATTATATTGAGGATTAAGTTGAGTTTGAACTATTAGGATTGATTAATGATAAGTTAAGTGATTTTCCTTCAATTATACTTGATTGCCAATTTATGCAAGGCGATTTACTATTTTTGAAAAGTCATACTTGAGATGCTAGACATGGCTTTCTATTTTTAGAAATTCACTCTAGGATTGTTAGAAAAGAGGTTTTATTAAGGAAATTCATCCCTGAGCTTCACATGAGTGGTATTTTTCTTCAGGAGAATAGGGATTCCACACCCCTATTTCATGCATTTACGTGCCTTAGTAGATTGAGGACTGCATGCCTTGATCTACTCTAAAGATCCAAGATTCCACACCTTTATCTTTTTAAATATTCAGGAGTCTGTGCCCTAAACATTTTATTATAGATACACCAATCCATGTCTTTACCTTTCATGGATTTAGGACTCTTCACCCTAATTTCCATGGCTTCTCATCTACTCTGTTGTGAAACTCCACGCTTCACCTTAAGGTACTGATTGTGAGCTCATAACCATTTGATGGTTCATTGGTAAGGCCTTGTTCCAAGACATGCACATATCACAATCTCATATATCAAAGGAATCAATGAATTTCATAATTAAATTATTCACATTTTACCAAATATTGTGCATGACTTCCACAACTATTTTGGTTTTAGAGAAATGACTTCCGCAGCCATTTAAAATTTTAACATCTTTGTTTGAAAATAGCCATGTTCCATATCACATCCTGCTCAATACAATATTAATCATATGAAATCATAAAAATCATTTATCATGACTTCCACGATCATTTATAATTTGAGCATCCTTTTTTGCAAATAACTATGTCCCCTACCACATCTTTCTCATTACAAGATTAAACATATATAATAATATAGATTATGTATCATCCATAAATCATAATTAACCATATGTTCCACATAACCATGATCATCCATGGATCTTTGTGTCAATCCCGAATCAACCTCCATGTCATACACCTCTTGCCAAACTAAGATAGCAAAAAAGAAAACATCAATAATATACCCATAACCAAAATCAATTCTTATACACACAACCATAGATATTATCCTAAGCACACAAAAACTAGGTGACCCAGACCAGGTCTATAGCAAATAAGCATGTACATAAGTTTCTCACTTATAATATTATATCATTATATCAAAATCACCCTCTCTAAGTGTCACCAAAGCTATCTCACCAAGAAGGGACACTACATACTCCCCCTCTTGGGCTAAACTTGGCCTGAAGTTTTTCCTATAGTCATAAGATACTTAGTTATTTTCGATTATCCTATCACTAAGGTGTTAACCTTATGTATATGTATTTAATATATTTTTCTTCATGCCAAACCATAGTTTAATGTTTTCTAAATTGGAATTAACTCCATGAAAACTGAAACATACAATTCTTAATCGAGTAGAAAATATATCCATGCCATATTAGGCATGTTTCTATATAAAATTCCAAATATTTCTATATCAAAACCAGTCATACAATTTATAGTACCATATCAAAATACTATTTTATGTAATTTATATGACATATAATCAATATATCTATAATAATTTGATATTTTACATGTTCTGTTTTTCATAGTCTACATGAATCCTACATGTGTCATCTTCTTGGATCTATAGTATGTTGAGATTTCCAAGCTATAAATAACTCACACATTGGTTGTAAAACAAAAAAATAATGGTCCATCCCATCTCATAATCAAATTTGCATACAAGAAGCATAAAATCATCCACATACAAATGCCAGTGAAAGTATGCAACAAAATATGATGTCATATATAAAACTCACTCTTACATCTCACTTAATTTATGTCTTCTCAATCCAAGTTTTCCATTTTCATTCTATAAGACATTCTTGCAATCAAAATCTCTAGAATCTACCTATAGTTTTTACTAAATGCTTAATCTTTAGGAAAAATCACAATTTCAGGTTTAAGACACAATATTATTTATTTATTTATTTTAACTAACAAGCTAAGGTTCCATACAGTCCTCATTGACCCAGTTTTGTATTATATACCATTCCTTTAATTCCCATAATATTCATTATTATTCACTTCTCTTACTTGATAATCAATTATGAATGATTTAGTTAGAAGATATTCATTCCAAAAATAATTAAATATATCTTTTTGAAAGTTGCCTGTAATGAAGGACAAATTTCGTAATTATACAAATACAACATCGATATTATTGAATCTATCTTGATAACTATAAGTCAACTTGTTTTCCCACTATAAAATCACTCGTGCTTTATATTCAATAATTAATCAATGCATTTGGTTTCACATCTTATTCCTTACTATTAAATACAATATATATATATATATATATATATATATATATATATATATAGAGAGAGAGAGAGAGAGAGAGAGAGAGAGAGAGAGAGAGAGAGATAGATATATATATATATATATATATATATATATAATATAATAATAAATAAAATTTATGAAAACCATACATTTCTCAAATTATGAAGAATCTTGTTGATTTTAAATAAGATTTAGACTATCATAAAGACATTTCGAGCCTAAGGATAATTTTTTTTTTTTTTTACCTCTCAAAAGATTATAACCTTTGGTAGGATTACTAACTACTCATACAACTATACAACCAAGAACAAAAGTCCTAAATCCTTCAATATCTTCCCTTCCAAATATAATACAATCATCTTAGGCTTCTAAGTCATGCAAGAATTCCAATTCATCAAAATGTGATCTCACTCTCCTTCAATTTCTTCCTCAAAAATATCATTTCTTGTAAAACAAGAACTCAACTAAGGTTTTCATTAATCACATACATGTTTCTTTAAGTTCAAATAAAACAAAGTTCTCACCACATAAAATGCTTATCTTCTAAACATGTTATTCTCTTAACAATTTACAAGTTAATAAAATTCCAAGAAAGCAGCTCATCAAGTTCATAAACAATGTGAATTTTGACTCGATTGCCTAACTAGCAATAGTTTAGAGTAGTTCATGAGTTCAATCCTCATAATTTCTCTAATTAATTTGGTTAAATAAAATTCAACCGATACTCAACTGACAAAATAATTAAAGGGACTATTATGGATTTCCTATACCTAATTTGTCTTGAGACAATAGAAAGGATATTTCATCAACTTATCATAATAATATTTTTATATAGTTCAATCATTTGAAAATCATTTTAATTCTACCTAAATCCAACACATACAAAATAATTAAAATACTAGAGGGTAGATGCCTAGTTCACACTTGATCCCATATATCAAAATCAATTATTCCAAACATTCTAAACCACCTAATGGTGTTCAGTATACCAATATTAGTATCTTCATTTGTAATAAAAATAAAATAATGAATTTGAATCTCAAGCAAATTCATGTTACGAATCTCTATCCATTTAACTTTAATTACACATAATCAATCCTCCTTAACCATGTGTATGATATTTCATCAAAATATTTTTGTTCATTATAACCAGAAGAATTACTTAGCTCATAGATATATGTTAGTATGGATTCCACATCCATACATTTGCTCATAGATATATGCTAGTATGGATTCCACACCCATACATTAGCTCATATATATATATATATATATATATATATATATATATATATATATATATATATATATATATATATATATATATATATATATATATATATATATATATATGCTAGTATGGATTCCACACCCATACATAACTTAGGGAAAAAATAACCTTCAACTGTTCCTTCAAATGGCTTCCACAACCCTTCATGCACCGGTCATTTAAGCCTCTTGTTTATTAGGAAGGTCATACCTCAACCTATTATTTGAGTAATTTCAAGTTATTTGATGCATAAAGTCAACCCAAAATACACAAATTCATGTCAAAGAAATCATAGGAATTCCATTATTACTCATTAATAATGTATTCCCAAATCATATTTTAACACCAAATTAATGCACATACATTACTCTTGAATCTACATTCATAGTTAAAAGTGTCATCCTTCAAGGTAGCTTCTGTTAAGTTTCCATTAGTGTAGGTAAGAAAAGAGTCAAAATTAACATGACAAACTCAATCATCATGCTAATTGAATATTGTCTTTACACTTGTTACACATTCCCAAAGAATACACACGAAGGCCATCATACTGTATTTTAGATTAGGATAATATTTTTCTTGTTAGATACAATTTCAACTAGTAGAGATGGCTAGTAGGCCCATGTCACATTGATAATGATGGATTAAATGAATATTAAATCATGCATCCACTCCAAATATCTCACTCACCCATTCAAAATCAAACCATTCACATGCTTGGGTTTAACCTCAACTTCTCAAGAACATCCTTTCCCTGCATGTCTTTAAGTCCTTTATCATATTTATTATAATTTGTATTAACAAAAATATAAACAAATATAAGAAGCCATTCTTTTTCTTTCACGAGTTTCTAAATGACATAATAATAATAATATCCTTTATGCAACCAATATGCTTCCAAGTCAACATACACAATAATTCAACATGCATGCAAAATAACCATTCATGCATCAACCTACAAGCAACCATGTCGACCCATTAGGCCATAGTGTTTTAACCTAACTCTGATACCATATGTAAGGTCCCACCTTACCAACCATGAATAGTATAGAAAAGTAAAGGTCACATTGAATACTATTACTCAATTTTTATTTTTATTTTTATTTTTGTTTTACTCATAATATGACTAACTTAGCTATCATGTAATCATGTTCCTTCAACTATTTCAATGTAAGAATATAACATAAGAAGTCGGGGATAACTTTCCCTTAATATCACAAAATATATTGACCCAAAAACATTTCCAAATTCATCAATTAAAATTCCCAATCCCAATTATTAAGCTAATTCTTCAATCGTGAGAATTGTATAATGAATGTTGCAGCAAGAGAAATTAATGTTACCAATTCAGAAGCATATTATTCTTCAAAATGTGTCAAGTAAAACAATGGAACTGCATAAATTGGCACAAGTAGTTTTTTCTATAATCATTGAAGCATAAGAATGCACCCATGAATACATGAAGCTCATACGAAAATTATTATGCTCATTCACACAAATTCTTACAAAATTAGTCACTGTAAAATTGTTTCCAACAACAACATTTTTTTTAAGTGAAAGCTTTAGATAAGAAGATGAACACCTGCCTTGTTGTCTATTCACACTTCAACAACTTATTAAATTCATTTTCACATTAATACAAAAACTTGCAGACATAGGAAGCTACATCCATTAAATAATTTATTCATAATTGTTCTAGTGTGTAAAAGCTACAGTAAGTAGGACATTTACTCTAACAATTTGTATGCACAAAAACTACATCCATTGAAGTTTTGAAAAACACTTTGCAAGCATGCAATCTAAAAACTACAACAATTGAGGCCTTTTGACAAACACGTTGCAAGCATGAAATCTACTGCCATTGAAGCCTTTTAACAAACACTTTGCAAACATGCAATCTGCAGTGATTGAGGCATTTTGTTAAACACTTGGAAGCCACAATCTCTTAAGGAAATTTGACATGAATATAAGCTTCTCCTTCAACTATTTAGCTCATAAAATGTATATATTAATTATTCAAATGACTAAATGTTAAAACAATGACTAAATCATCTTATTCTTTCACCCAAAACTTGACAACAAACGCACAAAGTTGGCAGAAACAATTTGCAAAATATCCCATATTTATGATATGGGTTTTGAAAAGTGTTTTTTTGGAATCAAACCAGTGGTTACAGGTCAAAATGGCATGGATACTCCATGATGTTGTCCTGAATCGGTATGAAACAATGCATAGATGCATTTTTAAAAACTAGAAAATATGTTGACTCCAGGAAATTCATTTACATTTTTTGTCAAAGAGATGACATGCAAGCTTGAATATACATCTATGAAAAATAAATAACAACCTATAATTAAATTATAATTACGTATGTATTGTCTAAACCCCTTTCAAAATAATTTCATCCACTATAAGTGAATTGAAGGGCTTTGAGATTCAGCAAACATTATTTTCATTCAATCATTCCTACAAACCCATGGCAAGCATCTTGAACTATTGCAATAAATAATGATTGAAAATTACCTCAATGATTCTTTCTAAAACTCTTGTCTTCCATCTTGTTTTTTTTAACATTTTATTTCAACGACTGATCTAGTGAATCCTCCTGGTATACTTTAGGTATGCATCCATTTCCTGCTCTAGTATGCTACTGCAAGTTAACACTTATTCATGCATACTGATAAAAATAATAATAGAATTTCTCATCACAGATTTTGTAAAACAACTTGAAACATGTCCTGAAACCCTTTCTAAAACATGTCTCTATTTACATGAAACAAAACCATAACTCATGAACTCTTACCCAAGTCCTTTGGAATTTCTTTATTGTCATTACCTTTAGCAATATTTGTCTTTCCTTTCTCAAATGCTACAATACCAATGCTAGTACAATAGACTACACCAATAACAATTCCATAACGTCTTGAGATCTAAACATCCATTTCTATAGACCACTCTTAGTCTTGTTTTTCAACTATCCAATAAGATTCCAATTAACATAAGCTTAAACAAAAATTAGATTCTTACAATAATTTAAATTTCTAATTTTTATTTTATACTAAATATATACTATAATTTTAGGAAAATAAAAATTATACCTGAAGAGATATTCAACTCAAATCGCTGAAAATATGATCCATATTTGATTCCTTAACCAACTCATTTGAACCATCCGGTTTTCCACCCAACCATATCTGGGGAGAAATTCTCCCCCTGGAACCCTCGAGCTGTAAGAGCTAAAAAACAGTACCAAAATATAGTAGTAGAGAGATATCCAAGGAAACATGAGGAGGATAAGTTTCACTTCCTCCCAACACCACTCATGGTCAGCTCCACAAGGTAGAGCTACATAGTAATTCAATTTAGGAATTTCAAAATAATTTTGAAAGCAATTGGCTACTCTCCAAGTCTCTCACTCTCATAATATTTTTTTTCAAATCTCTCCAACTCTTGGTATCACAATGCACCTCCCTCTCCCCCTATGTGAGAATACATGAGACACATATATAGGAGGAGCCACAAATTCTGGTCATAAAGGAGGAGTAATATGCATGCCTTGTATTCCATTTAGAGGAGTGTAACGCATGCCATTAAGGAGAGATATGCATGCCTTATCTAAGGAGAGTGTAACTTATGCATTAAAGAGAGCGTAAGAGGAATATTTTATGACATGTCCTTAATGAGTGTAAGAGGAATATGTCGTTCTTTGATGAGTGCATAAAATAGAGTGTAATGTATTATTAAAAGAGAGAGATTTACATAGATCCATGAGAGTCATCAAGGAGAGAGGTGTGAAGTGATTGAGGAGGTGAAGGTGACTTGAAATTCCCTTTTAATAATATATCATAGTCTCATAAAAGATAATAATAATATTAATAATATTCATTATATTGAGGATTAAGTTGAGATTGAACTATTAGGATTGATTAATGATAAGTTAAGTGATTTTCATTCAACTCTACTTGATTGCCATTTTATGCAAGGTGATTTACTATTTTTGGAAAGTCATACTTGAGATGCTAGACATGAATTTCTATTTTTAGAAAGCCACTCTAGGATTGTTAGAAAAGAGGTTTTATTAAGGAAATTCATCCCTGAGCTTCACATGAGTGGTATTTTTCTTCAGGAGAATAGGGATTCTACACCGCTATTGCATGCATCTCCATGCCTTAGTAGATTGAGGACTCCACGCCCTGATCTACTCGAAAGATATAAGATAAACCTTGATCTTTTTAAATATTCAGGATTTCGCTCCTTAAACATTTTATTATAGATACAAGAATTCACATCTTTATCTTTCATGGATTTAGGACTCCGCGCCCTAATTTTCATGGCTTCTCACCTACTCTGCTGTGAAACTCCATGCTTCACCTTAAGGTATTGATTGTGAGCTCATACTCATCTGATGGTTCATTGGTAAGGCCTCGTTCCAAGACCTGCACATATAACAATCTCATAGATCAAAGGAATCAATGAATTTCATAATTAACTTATTCACATTTTACGAAAGATTGTGCATGACTTCCACAACTATTTTGGTTCTAGAGAAATGACTTCCACGACCATTTAAAATTTGAACATCCTTGTTTGAAAATAACCATGTTCCCTATCAAATCCCGTTCAATACAAGATTAATCATATAAAATTATAAAATTCATGTATCATGACTTCCATAGTCATTTATAATTTTAGTATCCTTGTTTGCAAATAACTATGTCCATTGCCACATTTTTCTCATTACAAGATTAAACATATATAATAATATAAATCATGTATCATCTATAAATCATAATTAACCATATGTTCCACATAACAGTGATCATCCATGGATCTATGTGTCTCAATCCCGAATCAACATCCATGTCTTACACCTCTTGCCAAACGAAGATACCAAAAGAGAAAACATCGATAATATGCTCTTAACCAAAATCAATTTTTATACACACAACCATAGATATTATCCTAAGCAAACAAAAACTAGGTGACCCACACCAGGTCAATAGGATATAGGCATGTACATAAGTTTCTCATGCATAATATTATATCATTATATCAAAATCACCCTCTCTAAGTGTCATCAAAGCTATCTCACCAAGAAGGGACACTACTTATATATACAATTGAATGGAGATTAAGAGACATTTCGTTTGAACTGATTGAGCCAACATATGGAAGAGGTCGACCTTGATAAATTACATGAGAGAAACATAAATTCAAAAACTCATTTTTCCTTATCTGAATTTGATGATCTTTAGATCGATTTTGGTCCTCTCAAAAAGAGGAATTCAATACTATAATAATATTTCCCATAGGAGTTATCTAAGGTGGAATTTGGCCCTAGTTTCCAATTTTAACAGTACCTCAATCTTTCCCACAATTCCCTTGAAGGTCCATGGATTTATCCTACAACAATTTATCAGGTGGAATACCCTTATCATTGGAAAAGATAAAAATTATCCTCTATTGTATTTTTTCTTTCAACAAATTGTGACGATCAGTCCCTAAAGGAGGGATTTTCAAAAATCTTGGTGCCATGTCATTCATGGGAAATTCTGATCTCTATGGACCTTGGGTAAGTCTACCACCATGCCATGATCACAAACATCAAAGTGTTTGGAATACAAAAGGATTTATCATACCTATGGTTATTTCTGTTGTGGTTGTTGTATTGTGTTTGTTTTTTGGAATCTTATATATTCAAAATAACAAGAAACATATTCATAGAGAGGATGGGACATCCTTCACTATAGGGCATTGAAGAATTTCATATGGAGAGGTCATGACCGCAAAAAATGAATTTAGTGATGCCAAATTGTTAGGAGTTGGTAGTTTGGAAAAGTGTACAAAGGGGTTCTAAATGATGGCACAATTGTTGCTATCAAGCTTCTGAATTTGGAAAATTAGGTGCCCGACAAGGCTTTTGACAAGTAATTAAATGTTTTTGGTAAAGTTAAGCACCAGAATTTGATTAGAATCATAACATGTTATTCGAACTTCCAAATGAAAGCTTAGATATTTCCACTAATTCAAAATGGAAGCTTAGAGAGGGGGGGTCAATTAGTATTTCTTTTTTCAATTATTAATTTTATCAGTTAAAAACATTTATATTTGGAACACAGAAATAGATAACACGAATAGATGCTTTTATTAATGTGATATTTGCAATAAATCAAGTACTATATATATATATATATATATATATATTCATATCAATCAGTTGCCAAGCACCAACTTGGACTCTTTGTGAGGCTCCAACCTCCAGAGCACCAACTCCTAGGACACCAATCCTTTCAGTTCTAAGGCACCAACCTCAAGGGCTCCAACCCTCTGGTGTAAACTGTCTGGATCTGTTTGTTTGTAATTCTCTGCTCCCAACCTTGCTGGGCCTATGTCTTACTTCTATCCTCCTGTTCCTTCCATTTCTGCCAGAGCTTCGGCTTCCTTTATTTTCCTACAGTTTGCTAATAACCCTAAACTTTCCTTGTTCTCTGTTTTATATTCCTGATACCCTTGACCTTTGGCTTCCTTTCTCCGCTATCTCTTTGGCTTCCTTTGTCTCTTCAAATCCATCAATACACACAGGACACGTTAATGTGGAAGACAGGTTGAATTATAATAGTGTTGCCTATTAAAAAATATTAGAGAGGCCCTTTATTCATACAATATACATTAATTGTTCACAAAAACCATATAAGAGAGACTATAGCCATCTAGAGGTCCCACATGCCACATCATCCTTTTATTACAATCGGCAGATTTGCACATAACATATCCAATTCCCCAATACTTGGACGTGATATTATTATAAACTATTGTTAATAACTCCGTCAAGTCCATGTATTATCGCATCTACATATATATATATATATATATATATATATATATATATATATATATATATATCGCAATCGCATATTTAATGTGCCATCCCTTTATAACTTCTGATATGATATTAAGCAGTATTCCTTAGCGATACTCCACCGTTGATCTTCTCACAATCTGACGCTCAACACTTAACCCGATCAACGCAAAACTGTCCATTGATCCTTCGCCATCGATCAACCCGTGCTGGACCTAATGGCCTGTATGAATTTCAGATGAGCGATTCGCAAGGGAAATAACCACCCGAAAAAGTGGTTTTCTCTCTCCACCTGACTGCTATGTTTCACCCATTGAATGGAATCGGGCGCTGTCCTCTAAATACTACTTACTGCACCACTGCCATTATTACAAACCTGCTTATAGTTGTTGAACGCAGATACACAAAGTAACGACTCTCCACTCCAATAGCTCTTTCCACTCTTCTCTGGTTTGATATGGCTCCATGATGGCTTCTGATACACTTCTCCAATAGTTCTTCTCTAATATTCCTCCTCTATCTCATGACATGGCTCCTCTGTTAACTTCTCTTCTGCTGGCTTCTCCTCCTAATGCGTGTTCCTCTTTGTTCCTTCTAATGAACAATATGGCTCCTCTATTAACTGCTCTTCCAGTTATGCACTTACTTGGCTTTCCTGTGGCTTCCGATACTGCTCCAATACCTCTTCTCTACTTTGATAGCTCTGCTCTGATAGCTCCTATGACTTTCGATATTCTCTCCAATGACTTGACTGTCTTGGCTTTCCTCTGATTTCTCCTCATGGCTTCTTGTCCCTGTTTCTTCACGGATCTGCTCTACTTCTCCTTGGCCTCAAATCATTGTTTACTCATCCAGAATATTTCTATATTGACATCAATGACAATCTAGGTCAACAATCTCCCCCTTTGTTATTTATGGAAATATTATTCTTCTCTCCCCCTTTGAAATCAATGGCAAAGGAGTGCTCAAGGACTCCCGCTATCACACTACTCCCCCTATCCTGCAACATCTTTATGAATCAACTTAAATGATGCTAAAGAGATAACTCCCATCTTTTGACGAAGATGTTCAAATGCTTCTCGAGGAAAAGGTTTTGTGAAAATATCAGTTATCTGCTACTTAGTATTGATATATTCCAAGATGATGTTTTGTTCAGCTACTTGTTCACAAAGGAAATGATACTTTATTGGTATATGTTTGGTCTTTGAGTGCATCACTAGATTTTTTTTAGGCTGATCACACGTGCGTTATCACAATAGATGGTAGTTGGTTGATTTGTACTTATTTTGACATCTTTTAGAGCTTCCTTCATCCATAGTATTTGAGCACAACAATCCACGGGAGTTATATACTCAGCTTCAACTATAGATAGTGATATGGATGTCTGTTTTTTGCTGAGCCAAGATACTAAAATGTCTCCCAGGAAGAATGCATTTCCACTAATACTTTTCCAATCATCGACAATTCTAGCCCAATCAACATCGGTGTATACAGTCAAAGTAAGAGTTGAGCTCTTATGGTACTAGAGACTGAATTCAAGAGTTCCTTTAAAGTATCTAAGAATTCTTTTCATAGCCAACAAATGGGATTGTTTAGGAGCTGATTGAAATCTTCCCACCATTCCTACTGCTTGGATAATGTCGAGTTTCGTAGCAGTTAAGTACAAAAGGGCTCCAATTATTGACCTGTAATGAGTTGCATCTACCGGAGGGGAGTCATCATTTTTGCTCAATTTGCAACTTGTGGTCATAGGTGTGCTCATGGGTGCACAGTCTTCCATTCCATATCTTTTAAGCATGTCTTTAAGATATTTGGCTTCAGATATAAACATGCCTGTCGTGGTTTGTGATACTTGTAGTCCAAGGAAGTGAGCTAACTCTCCTATCATTAACATCTCGAACTCTTATGACATGTTTTGAGAAAACTCATGGCTCATCTCATCATTATTACTAGAAAAAATCAGATAATCAACATAAACAAGTGTGACTAGTAACTTATCCTCATCTGTCTTTATGTAGAGATTACTTCCTGCCACCCCCTTCTTGAAGCCTTGTTGCTGAAGATAGTTATCCAATCTTGCATACCAAGCTCTAGGAGCTTGTTTCAACCCATATAATGCCTTCTTCAACTTACAAACAAAGTCTTTTCCTTCTGTTAGATTAAACCCTTCTGGTTGCTCCATGAAGACTTCTTCCTTGAGTTCCCCATTCAAAAATATTGATTTTACATCCATTTGATAGATCTTGAATCCTTTTGAGCAAGCAAATTCGAAGAACATCCTGATAGCTTCTACATGAGCTACTTGTGCAAATGTTTCTTCAAAGTCAAATCCTTTAGTCTGTGAATAGCCTTTACAAACAAGCTTTGCCTTGTTTCTGATGATTTGTCCATCTTCATTCATTTTGTTCTTAAACGCCCACTTGGTTCGTATTATGTTTTTGTTCTTTGGACGAGGTACTAGCTCCCATGTCTCATTCTTCTCAATTTGAGGCATTTTTTCTTCCATGGCTTTTACCCAATGAGGATCCTTACTTTCTTGAGTAAATGTTTCTGGTTCTATCATGGATAGAAGAAAAATATCATTTTTCTTTGGCTTATTTGTCATCCTTCTTTGGGTTTGAATCCATTCATCTATATTGCCAATAATCTGCTCTTCCAGGTGATATTTTTGGAGAAGTTTCATCATTGAAGGAGTTTGATATGGTTCTTTTTCCTTAGGTATTTCTTGATTTTTTCCTTCTTCTTTAGGTTCTTCTTCTTCAATGAGAGGATCAACTCCATGTTCTTCAATTTCTTTCTCTGGAAGGTCTTCATCAATATTCACATCAATGCTTTGCACTATTTTCTATAGTTGGTTATTGTAGCACTTGTAGGCTTTGCTCTGCCTTGTATGCTTTGCTCCGTTTAGAATATCCATGGAAGATCCCTTTGTCAACCCAAAAATAAAACTTTCCTGGTGAGCCATCATTGATTTTTATGAAGCACTTGCTTCCAAAAATCTTAAAATATTTTACTGAAGCAGGTCTTCCTTTCCATAATTCATAAGGAGTATTTTCATTATTTGGTCTTAATTGAGTTCGATTCAGGGTATAAATAGTTGTCCCGACTGCTTCTCTACAGAATTTTTGCTGTAAGTGAGTTGCTATTAAAATTGTTCTAGCCATTTCTTGAACTGTTCAGTTTCTTCTTTCAACTACCCCATTTTGCTTGGGTGTTCTGGCAGTAGAGAGTTCTCTTTTAATTCCATGTATTTTACAGAATTCATTAAATTATTTTGATGTGAATTCTCCCCCTCTGCCTATTTCGAGGCACTTAATCTTTGAATCCTTTTCATTTTCTACAAGAGATTTAAGATTCTTAAAACACTGAAATTCTTCGGATTTATATTTTATAAAATATATCCACATCATTCTAGTATAGTCATCAACAAATAAAGCAAAGTACCTTTCTCCTTAGAGTGTCGGAGTTCTAGTTGGTCCACATAAATCAGCATGGATGATCTCCAAAGGCTTTGATGTAGAAAACTCTTTGGTCTTGTGGCTAGTTCTGGTTTGCTTCCCATGTTGACATGGACCACATATTCCTTGATTCGGTTTGAATAACTTTGGAATGTCTCGTACTAGTTTAATCTTGTTGATATTGATCATGTTATCGAAGCTTGTATGTCCAAGTCGCTTGTGCCACAACCAAATTTCATCTGTTTGACTTAAGTAGCATTTGTCTTCTTGAATCTTGTTCAAAATGTAGATGTTGTCTGGTGTTCTAACCCCTTTCGCCACAAGTTCCCCTGAGGAAGAGTTCCTTATTTCATAGTCTTTGGTGCTAAAGACAAAATTATGTCCTTGATCATAGATTTGGCTAACACTCAGGAGGTTGTGTTTGAGCCCGTTTATTAGCAAATAATTTTGAGCTTTTCCTTTTCCATTAATAAGAGTAACAGTTCCTTTTCCAACAATTTTGGTAGATCCACTTCCAAAGGAAACATTTCCTTCCTTTTTGTTCAATGAGATAAACTTCCTTTTTTCCCCTGTCATATGTCTAGAGCACCCACTATCCACAAACCAATTTCCATCATTTTGAGGACATAGAGCTAGGCCAAATTTATCTGTGTTGGGATTCTCACTTCTTGCTTTTCCTCTTTTGAGTGGGAAATTTTGTTCATTGTGTCCATTATTGTTACGTAATGAGCAAATCAGATCAAATTTGGCCAAGGGATCAAAAGAATTGTAGGTTTTGATTTGTCCTTACCCTTTGGGGCCATATGGTTTGTTTATTTGATCCTTCAGTTTGATGTGTCATTCTTACGATCCATGCAATGTCTAGCTTGATGACCAAAATTTTTACAATGAAAAAAATGCCCAAAAAAGATAGTTTTGTATCTGTTGTAATAGCCATGATTTGAATCAACATTATTCCTTGGAGTTACTCCCGCTTTATTCTTTGGATTTGAGATGGGCCTTTGATGAAATACTATTTTGTATCTATTGTAACATCCATGATTCAAATCAACATTCTTCCTTGGAGTTACTCTCTCTTCATTCTTTAGATCTAGGATGAGCCTTTGATGAAATAAACTTTCTTCTTTTGGGTTGTTGGAAAGTACGTCAGCATAGCTTTTCGCATTATTCTTAGCACTTGATGATTCTCCTTTAAAAACTATGCCAGATTTGTCATGTTGAGGTTTTTGATTATTTAGGGTAGTGTCAAGTATTTGAGATCTTTTCCAACGATTTTTAACTTGCTCCAATTCCTTCCTCAGAGATACTATTTCGGCTTCACGTTCTTTGCAAGCTTCTTCTTCTTCTTTTAGCTTATTTTTTAAGAGATCTTCCATTCTTTTTATTTCCTCATTTTCTACCTTGAGAGAAATGATTTTATTCCGTAATTTCTCATTTTCTTCAATGGCACTTATTAACAATTCATCTACATTTCCATCTAGCCCTGAGTCATCATCATTTGTGAATGCCATGAATAATACTTCTTTGCTTCCAGCATGATCATTTTCTTCATCTGATTCTTCATTACCTCCTTTGTGGTGAGGTAACTGGTTAGTTGATTTGTTTTTGATGACTACAAATTCATCTTCATCAGACTCATCTTTCTTAGAGAGGAAATTCTTCTTATTGAACCCTTTCTTTTTGTATACCATCCTTTTATAATTTTCTTCATCATCACTATCATGCTCATGAGGACATTTTGCAGCATAATGACCTATTTTTCTACATTTGAAACAAATAAGAGGGTATTTACCTTTTAGCTTAGATCCTTTGTTCAGTCTTCATACAAATTGCGCCAATTTGGATTCAACATTGGAGTCATCACTACTAACATTCCTTTCTTTCCCCTTTTTTGATTTTGAGGCCTTGAATGTTGCATCTTTGGAACTTGGGCAACATTTTCTCATCTCATAGGAAATGAGGATTCTCTGGAGTTCATCCATCTTGAGAGTATCTAGATCCTTCACTTCTTCTATGGCACTTACTTTGGAGTCAAATCTGTCTGGGAGAGATCTTAAGACTGTTACACTAAAATTTGTCACCATGACTATTTACAGTTAGTATGGCTCCATCAACTGTCATACTATCCTCCTTGGCAAGTCTCATACCTCTGCTCTCCATCTCAAACTCCAAAAAAGAGAGAAAGTCATTAAAAATCTATATATCTCTAGGTACGCAGTTTCTCTTCGCCTTACTTGCGTGTACGCACCCCAAGTTCACAATACCTGCGTACTTGTACGCTCTATCTATAAAGCAATGGGTGCGTACTCCTATAAAGGTCAAAAGGCGCAAGTTTCACTCCCAAAAAGTTACTTGTGGTAATTTCTAGAGCATTCTAGAAGCTTGTTTGACGTGTATGAAGCGCCTCCAGATGGTTCATGTATCCCTACCAAAGAGGAACTTATCCCATCAAGAGGGGAGCTATCCCATCCAGAAAGGGGCTTATCCCATTGATGGTGGACCTGAATAACTTCCTCTAGAGCACTATAAATACAGGCATTGGGCCAGAAGGAGGAGAGGTTGAAAGCTGAACATTCTTAAGGGTAGATGCTGCTGGAATTAGGACTCCCTTGTAAATCTTGAGAGGAGAGATTCCCATCCTTTCCTAGCCTTATTTGAGAGTGGGTGAGCTGATCAAAGTAGAGGAAAACTCTTGCTAGACCCTAGGAGGGACCTGCACAACACCAAGGCTCAGGTTGTAATGGTTTCTTTTGTTTCCACTTAATACAAATGAACTCATTTTTCTCAACAGATTGTTATTCATGATTTGTTTCATATGCTCCTTGGTCTGTATGATGGATATGTATTGTTTTATGAGTTTATCAGGTGCTATTTAATATTTTGGCTTGTTAGTGAATGCAGGTTTCGAAGAGAAGGAGGATCTCATCCGGATCGGCGAGGCCGGACTACTACAAAGCGTTGGACTAAAGGTATGTTAAAATCACCTGATTACTTGTATTCTAAATGCATGTTTAGAGAAAGGTAGTGTTTATTTGTCTTGTTTGTCACCAGAAAGCCTTTGCTTCTAGGGAGGTCGGTTTTGTCCGCATTATTGACTCTTTCCACATGACAAAATGGCGACTCCGCTGGGGAATCCATTGATGTGAATGTTTTTTCCTTTGTATGAAATTTTGATCTGAGAAAAGTCATTTGTTTTCTGGTTTTTGGTTGTCTAACTGTGTTTTTGGGTGGGATAGCTTAGGGTTAAATTAGATTTTAGTTTTTCTTGGTTTTGCTAGAAGTACACAGCCTCTGTGTTGAGCACAGTGCGTACCTGTATGCACTACAGCTTTGTGCACAGAGCATACACGCACCTGTGAAAACAGGCTGCCTGCGTACCCCTGTCAAAAGCCTAGAAAATTTCAATTTCTTCTTTTTTATCTTTTAGATTTTGTTTATAGCTTGTTTTTTCTGCCCAGATCCACTGTTCACCTGTCAGAAGCTTTCATCTTGGCTAATTTCATTGGCATTCCTGCTTTAAGCTTTCATCAATTGGGTGTTTTAAGTCCCTTTTTTGAGAAATTCTTAATTTGATTTCCTTTGGTCATTACTTGGAGGTTTGTCTCAGTCTTTTCACAATTTTGCATCTTTTTGCTTTTGTTTTTGCAAAAAAATTTCCCCCTCATTCGCCGGGGGGCTAAATTGTGTATGAGTGTTAATCGCCTTTGAGTGTTTTTATTTTTTGATCTTTGGAACTCTCACCCAATTTTCTCGACTTGCACTTGATTGGTTCTTAGATCACATTAGAATCGTCTTGTGTTTGCGAATTCTCTTGCATAGATCACATTTGCATAATTAGAATTCTCATTTTCAGAATATGAATGAAAAATGTGCATATATTACATTTGCATACTTTTAAAGTGAATTGTGCTTAGATTACCATTGCATAGTTTACATTCTGAAAAATCAATCGTAGATTTAGATCAACTTTCTTTGATTTGAATTTACACAAAAATAAAAATAAAAAAATGGTTTGGAATTGATTTGCATTAGTTTTTCTTGATAAAATTAATGCATTAGAGAATTTGTTATATTTTCTCTTAGTGATCAATTTTTTGCATTGTTGGAAGTGAATGGAAACTCTCTCCTTACATTAGATAGGATTCATCGAATTGAAAAGATTACATTATCATATTCGATTGCATTCAGTTGAGTCGGGTCATAACACCATTGGTTTCATATCCATTTACCCATTTGAGTAATAACAGCCTTAATAACACAGCGCTTAATTAAAATTCATCTAGTAATTTTTACATTTCTAGGGCTCTGATACACCAATATAGATCAGGCTAGTGCCTTGGAGTAGGAGAGTAATTAACTCTCCAAGATAGCAAAACCAAACAAGTAGCTCATCTTGTGGTAGGATAAATCCAATAGTTACATTTATGCTCTGGGAAAGATCCTCTTAAAGGAGAAGCACGAGACCGTGTCCGAACCAGTGAGGGGATCAATCCTCCTTCATTGGGAAAGACGCCAGATACGCACGTACTACAAACGGTAAACCTCGGATTATTGTCGAGGAGCCTGGGGTCACTTGTCGGTAAACCTTGGATTATTGTCAAGGAGCCGGCAAGGGGATTGAGCTTGTTACTCTGCCCTTGCATGCTATCGAGTCGTAGACTGTTCCCCCAGGTATATTTGTTGTTGTTGGTGACCTTAGTGACCATTATCTTTAGGGTTCTACCCAAGGTGACGGTGGAGGGAAGATCCCACTCTACCTGGAGCAGACATCGGCTAGACTCACTTGGATTTTCCGGGGGGTTCACTTCACTCGAGACAGTTAAAGTGGAGGAACTTGTGCCAGTCTATTCATTAAGCAGGTTGCCGGGGTAACTATTCCACCCGCCACTTCTGTACTGAATTCTGCGATGTTGGATTTCACCACCAACTAGTGTTTTCGGTCTGGGAGGTTACTGTTTGTGTGTGGTTTGACTCCTAGATTTGATAGCGCGTGTTAATTTGTTTGTTTTTACTTTTAGAGACCATAGGTGTGAATTGTGAATTTTAATTGTTAGGTGTGAATTGTGAATTGTTAATTTTAGTTATAAATTGTTAATAAAATTCACTGAAGTTGAATATAATGGCAAATGTTCCGGAATTTACCAACCTAGGAACCCCTCCTAATGAGAATCCTAGTACTTTTCCTTACTTTGGAAATGTTGGTCCTCCTTATATGGCTACTTTGTCATTACCTGGATTTACAATAGGATTACCAATATGGTTATTTTCAACTTCGTTGGCCCAAAGTACTCCAATTGTTCCACCTCAACCGGATGCTTCACCTCAACAGAGTTCACCATCTCAACATCACCAACCTTCTGTTGACCCTTTACCTTCTTCGTCTAATTTTTCTTCCTCCATTTCTTCCTCTTCGCCTGGTAAAGGCCTTGATGCTAGTAACCAGGAGGCTAAGAAGAAGAAGAAAGGGAAGAAGAAGAAGAAGAAGAAGAAGCAAGATAAGAAAGAAGTCAGCCAACCAACCACAACTGTAAGTGTTAGTTGTGTTGAGGAAAACTCCGACATGCATTGTAAACCCAAATACCCTTGCAGGCTTTGTAAGGGTGACCACTTCCTTGTCAATTGTCCTGGTATTCCAAAGGTCTTGGAAGTATGGTCAAAACAAATCTCATCAACTTTCCGTTGATCCATCAACCAGTGATAGTCAGGTTCCTGGGAAAACTGGTAAAGTTAGGTTTCCTTGTAAGTTATGCAAAGGGAGTCATCAAACTCACATTTGCCCTCACATGGATGAAGCCTCAACATTGTTGGAAAACCTTACTGTTCCACAACAAGAATTTCCAACTAGTTACCATAAACTTTCTCCCAACCTACCGTCAACTGACGGAGTGATTGATCTAAATTCAAGTACAGTCAATCACACTCCTCCACTGGAGAGTGAAACTCATGTCACTCAGGTTGATGATCCATTAGTTGATCAAGTGGTCGATTCAATTTCACATTCAGTCGATCCCACTTTCCCTTTAGAATGTGAACTTCATACTGCTCAGGTTCTTCTTGTTACATCAGATTCTTCTATGCCGGGGGGCATTTCACCTATTTCTATGGAATCCCCTCCAAGTACTGAGGTCTTTTCCTTTGATTAGAATAGACTGACAGAACCTCATCTTCCTTCCTCCATCCCTTTTCAAATCATTGTCAAGGCTGGTGGTAGGGACATACATCGTACTCAGGTAGATGAAGGTGCTTCTGTTAGTATTTTATCCTCAACAGTTTGGAAAGCTTTGGGTTCCCCTTAGCTTGCGCCTATTACGCAGAGTCTGAAAGCTTTTAACAGAACCATTAGTGAACCTTTAGGGATCCTTCCTAAGTTTTCTATTACCTTGGAAGGTAAAACTGTCTGTATTGATCTTATGGTAGTTCGAGGTCCCTTGGATTTCAATTTACTCCTTGGGCGAGACTATGTTTATGCAATGAAAGCTGTCATATCGACACTCTTTTGCGTGATGTCTTTCCCTCACAATGGCAGTATTGTGACTGTAGACCAGCTTTCGTTCCCTAGTCTTTTTTCAACTACCAATCATATGACATCCCTAAATGTTCATGATTCTAAAGTGGTATCTACCCTGCCACGGGTTAATTATGTGGCAACTGGTCCCATGTTTTCAGTTACCGATGTAAGTGAGCCTCTCACTGTTTTCTCATCTTCCTTTGATTTAGATCTGGTAATTGACATGGAAAACTCTATGGGATTACTTGAACACGATGTTCTTATCCCTTTTGAGTCCCTTGACATGTGTTCCTTCCAGAGAAGTATTCTTCCTTCTGATGAAGACCTCTTGGAAGCCATGATCAAGGTGTGTCCATTGACATGTCTTTCTTCCAGTTGGAAGCCATGATCAGTGTGTGCGAGGATAGTTTTTTCCTGTATCAACCTCGTTAAAAAATGAAACAGGCTAGCACAAGGAAAGTTCCTTTTACTGTGTCGACCTTGTTAAAAAATGAATCAGTGAGTACGAGGAAAGTTCCTTTTATTGTGTCAACCTCGTTAAAAAATGAATCAGTGTGTACGAGGATAGTTTTTTCCTGTATCAACCTCGTTAAAAAATGAAACAGGCTATCATGAGGATAGTTCTTTTACTGAGTCAACCTCATTAAAAAATGAATCAGGTAGATTTTAGGATATGTAGGTAGACTGTAGAAAGTAGGATTTTGCGAGGACAGTTCCTGTTACTGAGTCAACCTCATTAAAAATGAATCAGGTATGAGGATAGTTCTTTTCTTGTGTGAACCTCCTTAAAAATGAAACAACTCCCTTTTCAAGTTAAATATTGAAAGTAAATCTTCATTCCATCCATCTGGTTGAATGCAATGAATCTTGGGGGGCATGTACCTCGCTTTGCATCATTATACTGGGGGCATGCGAAATTTTTGAGCATAGTTCCTTGTCTTGTGTCAAGCTCGTTAAAAAATGAAACAAAGAGTCATGAGCATAGTTCCTTGTCTTGTGTCAAACTCATTAAAAAATGAAACAAGGATTTTAGAGCATAGTTCCTTGTCTTGTGTCAAGCTCGTTAAAAAAAGAAACAAGGAGTCTTGAGCATGGTTCCTTGTCTTGTATCAAGCTCGTTAAAAAATGAAACAAAGAGTCTTGAGCATAGTTCCTTGTCTTGTGTCAAGCTTGTTAAAAAATGAAACAAGGGTAGGTTAAGTAGGTAGATTGTAGAGAGTAGTCATGAGCATAGTTCCTTGTCTTGTTTCAAGCTCATTAAAAAATGAATCAAGGTTTTTAGAGCATGGTTCCTTGTCTTGTGTCAAGCTCGTTAAAAAATGAATCAAGGTTTTTAGAGTAAAGTTTTTTGTTAGGTAGATTGTAGAGAGTTGTCATGAGCATAGTTCCTTATCTTGTGTCAAGCTCGTTTAAAAAATGAAACAAGGGTTTTGAGGATAGTTCTTTCCCTGTGTCAACCTCACTAAAAAATGAAACAACTTCCACGAGTCTTTCCAAGATTTCGAAAGTAAAGCTTCATTCCATCCACCTCATTGAATGCAATGAAGCTTGGGGGGCATGTACCTCATTTTGCGTCATTATGCTGGGGGCATGTGAACTTATAACAAGCATAGTTTTTCGTTTCAAGCTTGCGTAAGCATGAAACTGAATCCGAGCATAGTTCTTTTCCTGTGTCAAGCTCGTTAAAAAATGAAACAAATCCTCCTCTACTTGAGTCAAGAGTTTGACTAGATCTCACATGTTAAGTTGTATATTTAGGCTAGTTATTTCAGTGTTAGTTTTAGGTCGAGTCTTTCAAATGATCTCGTACATGAACCTTCATTCCATCCAGCTTGTACTTAGTTGAATGAAATGAAGCTGGGGGGCATGCGCTCTAGCAGTTATGCTTAGGGGGCATCAAGCACAGTTTTCTCTCTGTTTCAAGCTTGTGAAAAAATGAAACTACTTTGAAGCATAGTTTTTCTCTGTTTCAAGCTTTTGTAAAAATGAAACCTATCTCGAGTGAATTTCAGTTATTTTCAAGACTCGTTAAACTCATGAAAATCCCAAGATTATTTTGCTATCTTTCATTCTCATAAAACAAATGAAAATGCCGAGTTCTTTCCGTCTTTTCCTGCTCATGAATTAAATTGAAAGTCGGCCATATGAGTACATTTTTATTATTTTTTCGAACTCATTAAAACTTACAAAAAAATGAAAATCATGAGTACATTTTTATCATTTTTTCGAACTCGTTAAAACTTACGAAAAAGTGAAACCTTGGAGTTCTCTTTTAAGCACTTTTCAGACTCCTAAAACATGAAAAGATTGCCGAGTGTTTCTTTTACACTCGTTAAAACGGAATTAAAAGACGGTCCCCTTATAGCCCTTTTCTGACCGTAAAAACAGGAAAAGATTGCCAGATTTTTGTCGTTTCAAATTCGATACTGGAAATAAAACGACGTGTCCTTGATCGCTTTTTACTTTTCAGGTCAAAGACACTAATCATGAAAGTACTCCTTGGTCGTGAAAGATCAAGCGCTTCTCTCAAGTATTATTTTATACTTTTTCGGGCTTGGGAGACACAAATTTACGAAAAAGTTCAACCCTGGAGTCTTCTTAAGTTTTTTCAGACTCTCTAAAATTGAAAAAACGCCGAGTTTCTCCTATACTGGACTCGTTAAAATTTCACAGTAAAGGACCTGTTCGATTACAAACAGGAACGGACCACTCCTTCTTAGGGTTCGAATCAAAACTAAGTTGGACTCATTCGAAGGATGAGCTTATAATCAAGCATATGTTATCCTCCTCAAGCTTGTAAAAAATAAAGAGGTACTTGCCAGAAATGGTGGGGGAAAAGAGAGAAAAATGAGCCTATTTGTTATCCTTTGTCTCAAAAGAAGCCTTATTACCACTCTTGAACACGACACTTTGCATTCACCTAGGTTGGGAAATCCTTTGCCTCACAGTTGATCAAACCACATTGAAAGTCTTCAGCCGGGTATTAGCTTTGGGTCAAATGTCACCAAGCCATCTGTTGTGTCGTTATGTGTTCAAGAGGTCTCTGCAAATAAAACATTCATCTGCAAAATACCCGTCATCCATCTTGACCATCCCTGAGTCAGTCCTTACAGCTACATTTCTTCAACTTGATCTATGATTTCGTGTTGTGGGCTTTCCTGCAACAGGTCGCTTTCTATCGACATCAGCACATTATCTAGAAAGATGACCTAGGAATCGTTAGTACCTTGAAATCTGCATGCATCAATGGCAGGTTCCTCGCCTTTGACGACGGTTTACATCATTGACTTTCGATCGAAGGATTCCGTGAAATGTTTGAAATCAACTCATTCATTCACATCTCATGGATTGTACTGGGTACTTTGAGAACCATTGACATCACTGATGGTCTCTCTCATGCTTGTTAATAGTTTACATCATTGACTGGTAATCAAGTGGTTTCTACCATGTTCGACATCAACTCATTTATTCGCATGGATAGAATCGTACCTTTTCGGGAAGTAGAAATGAAGACCCTGGATCTAGTTTCCACCATCCAGGCTGCGAGGAGTTTTGTATTCATTATATAGTAGACCAACTATAAACAGATGGCTGCGTCCATACTGTGTCTACACAAGTCTATGATTATGATGTACTGCGAAATCATTCCTGTATCAGAGCAGTAGATAGTTTGTTAGTTAAAGTTTTCAATATGAGTATGGGAATGCCTACCTCAGCGATGATATGATCTTATATATGTATTTTGTGTTGAATACTTGCAGGTTCCGACTGGGCTCTCCACAAGATAATCCTTGAAATGATAAAGTACTTCACCCTTCCTAGATGATATGAAACCCTTATCTACTACAGGCTTCGCACTTTAAGGGGCAATCTGTTACACTAAAATTTGTCACCATGACTATTTGCAGTTAGTATGGCTCCATCAACTGTCATACTATCCTCCTTGGCAAGCCTCATACCTCTACTCTCCATGTCAAACTCCAAAAAAGAGAGAAAGTCATTAAAAATCTATATATCTCTGGGTACGCAGTTTCTCTTAGCCTTACCTGCGTGTACGCACCCCAAGTTCACAATACCTGCGTACTTGTATGCTCTGTCTATAAAGCAATGGGTGTGTACTCCTGTAAAGGTCAAAAGGCGCAAGTTTCACTCCCAAAAAGTTACTTGTGGTCATTTCTAGAGCATTCTAGAAGCTTGTTTGACGTGTATGAAGCACCTCCAGATGGTTCATGTATCCCTACCAAAGAGGAACTTATCCCAT
Source organism: Pinus tabuliformis (assembly GCA_031772625.1). Taxonomy (NCBI): domain Eukaryota; kingdom Viridiplantae; phylum Streptophyta; class Pinopsida; order Pinales; family Pinaceae; genus Pinus; species Pinus tabuliformis. The sequence continues at coordinate 466,366,025 of CM062809.1, read as the reverse complement.
CAAGAGGGGAGCTATCCCATCCAAATAGGGGCTTATCCCATTGATGGTGGACCTGAATAACTTCCTCTAGAGAACTATAAATACATGCATTGGGCCAGAAGGAGGAGAGGTTGAAAGCTAAACATTCCTAAGGGTAGATGCTGCTGGAATTAGGACTCCCTTGTAAAGCTTGAGAGGAGAGATTCCCATCCTTTCCTAGCCTTATTTGAGAGTGGGTGAGCTGATCAAAGTAGAGGAAAACTCTTGCTGGACCCTAGGAGGGACCTGCACAACACCAAGGCTCAGGTTATAATGGTTTCTTTTATTTCCACTTAATACAAATGAACTCATTTTTCTCAACAGATTGTTATTCATGATTTGTTTCATATACTCCTTGGTCTGTATGATGGATATGTATTGTTTTATGAGTTTATCAGGTGCTATTTAATCTTTTGGCTTGTTAGTGAATGCAGGTTTCAAAGAGAAGGAGGAGCTCATCCGAATCGGCGAGGCTGGACTACTACAAAGCGTTGGACTAAAGGTATGTTAAAATCACCTGATTACTTGTATTCTAAATGCATGTTTAGAGAAACGTAATGTTTATTTTTCTTGTTTGTCACTAGAAAGCCTTTGCTTCTAGGGAGGTCGGTTTTGTCCGCATTATCGACTCTTTCTGCATGACAAAGACCTTTTGAAAAATGGTGCTTTCTTCAATGTTTTCATCCAATCCTTTAAGAGATTTGACCACTTCAGCTACTCGGAGAAAGTATCATGCAATATCTTCTTCATCATCCATTTTCAGACTTTCAAATTTCCTTCTATGAGTTTGAAGCTCTTCCTTCTTGACTTTGGAGTCCCCATTGTATAATCTAATTAGCTTATCCCATACTTCTTTGGTAGAGTTACAATTCATGACTTTTGTAAACTTAGAATCAATGATTCCACTAGTGATGGAGTTTAAGGCTTTTGCATTTGCAACATAGACTTTCCTCTCGTCTTGATCTATTGGAAGAGTGGAAGGAGCTATATACTCATTTAAGACCAAATGCCAAACTTCAGGTCCAAGGGACATTAAGTAGTAGGACATTCTCTTTTTCTAGAAACCAAAATTTGTGCCATCGAATAGAGGAGGTCTTCTTGACACTTCTTGAATTCTCATCATGACTAAGAATCCTTCTTCAAGCTATTAGGCTGATATGAAGAAGCCAGCCCTAATACCAATTGTTTGAAATATTGGAGGGGGGGGATGAATCAATATTTCTCTTTTCAATTATTAATTTTATCAGTTAAAAACATTTACATTTGGAACACAGAAATAGATAACAGGAATAGATGCTTTTATTAATGTGTTCTTTGCAATAAATCAAGTACAATATATATCAATATATATATATATATATATATATATATATATATATATATATATATATATATATATATAATTTCAATCAGTTGCCAAGCACCAACTTGGACTCTTTGTGAGGCTTCAACCTCTAGAGCACCAAATCTGTCTTGTCAAGGCACCAACCTTGAGTTAGGAGCACCAACTCCCAAGACACCAATCCTTCCAGTTCTGAGGCACCAACATCAAGGGCTCCAACCCTCTGCTGTAAACAGTCTGGATCTATTTGGTTGTAATTCTCTGCTCCCAATCCTATTTGGGTTATGACTTACTTTTGTCCTCCCGTTCCTTCCATTTTTGCCAGAGATTTGGCTTCCTTTATTTTCTTACAATTTGCCATAACCCTAAACTTTCCTTATTCTCTGTTTTATATTCCTGATACCCCTGACCTTTGGCTTCCTTTCTCCACTGGCTCTTCAGCTTCCTCAATTCCCACTTGATCTTTAAGCTTCCTCTGTGCTCACTCTTCGGCTTCCTCTGTCTCTTCAAATCCATCAATACACATAGGACACGATAATGTGGAAGAGAGGTCGAATTACAATAGTGTTGCATATTAAAAAATATTAGAGAGGCCCTTTTTAATATTCATACAATATACATTAGTTGTTCATGGAAACCATATAAGAGAGACTATAGCCATTTAGAGGTCTCACATGTCACACCATCTTTTTATTGCAATCAACAGATTTGCACATAACATAGCCAATTCCCCGATACCCGGATGCGATATTATTATAAATTGTTTTTAATAACTCTGTTGGGCCCATATATATATATATATATATATATATATATATATATATATATATATATATATATATATATATATATATATCGTAATCGTCGCTTTACAAGAGGCTTGCGATATGCGACGGATGCGATAATATATTAAATCATATTGCAATGGTCTAGTCGGGTCTGTATACATATCGCAATCGGCAGTCTGGCAGTGTCAATTCTTTTGAACATTGCGATTCAACAGATGCGATATTTCAATAGGTCGTATTATAATGTTGCAGCGGGTCCGCATATATATATATATATCACATCTATATATTATATACTCTTCTTCTCTTTGCTATAACCTGTTCGGCTTTGTGTATTATCGCATCTATATATATATATATATATATATATATATATATATATACATACATACATACATACATATATATATATATATATATATATACATACATACATATATATATACATACATACATATATATATATACATACATACATATATATATATATACATATATATATATATATAGATAGATATATATAGATATAGATATAGATATATATATATATATATGTATACATATATATATATATATATCTATATCTATATCTATATATATCTATCTATATATATATATATATGTATATATATATATATGTATGTATGTATATATATATATATATATATCTATATATATATATATATATATATATATATATATATATATATATATATATATATATAGATATCGCAATCGCATATTGAATGTACCATCCCTTTATAACTTATGATATGATATTAAGCGATATTCCTTAGCGATCCTCCACCGTTGACCTCCTCTCGCTCCGACGGTCAACACTTAACCCAATCAACCCAAAACCGTCTGCTGATCCTTCGCCGTTGATCAACCCGTGCTGGATCCAATAGCTTGCATGAATTTCGGGTGAGCAATTTGCAAGGGAAATAACCACCCAAAAAAGTGGTTTTCTCTCTCCACCCAAGTGCTACATGTTTCCCATTGAATGGAATCAAGCGCTCTCCTCTAAATACCACTTACCGCCTAGCGTCCACCCGAAAACCACTGCCACTATTACAAACCCACTTATAGCTGTTGAATGCGGATACACAGAGTAACGACTCTCCACTCCAATAGCTCTTTCTGCTCTTCTCTAGTCTGATATGGCTCCATGATGGCTTCTGATACACTGCTCCAATAGCTCTTCTCTGATATTCCTCCTCTATCTCATGATATGGCTCCTCTGTTAACTGCTCTTCCACTGGCTTCTCCTCCTTATGCGTGTTCCTCTTTGTTCCTTCTAATGAACAATATGGCTCCTCTATTAACTGCTCTTTCGCTTATGCACTTACTTGGCTTTCCTGTGGCTTCCTATACTGCTCCAATACCTCTTCTCTACTTTTATAGCTATGCTCTGATAGCTCCTATGACTTCCGATATTCTCTCCAATGGCTTGACTGTCTTGGCCTTCCTCTGGTTTCTCCTCATGGATTCTTGCTCTTGTTTCTTCACGGATCTACTCTACTTCTCCTTGGCCTCACATCATTGTTTGCTCATCCAGAATATTGCCATATTGACATCAATGCCAATCTAGGTCGATAGTGTTTATATCATAATGGCCAAGAAGAAAGTAATTTGAGCTTGTTTCAAAGGTTGAATGTAGCAATAAATATCACACATGACATGGCATATCTCCATCACCATTGTTTTGTGCAAGTGCTCCACTTTGATTTGAAACCTAGAAATGTGCTTCTAGATGAAGATATGACAACATATTTAACAGGCTTTGGCATTGCTAGTATACATTTTGAAAATTTGAAGTATTCAGAGATGACTTCAACACATGCACTCAAAGGGTCAATAGGCTACATTCCTCCAGGCATTATGTTAACTAAATAGCATATCAAAAAAAATTAGATATTATATGAACTAGATATCATACAATGAAATGTTGTCAATGTCTTGTTTTTATTAAAATTTGTATATTATAAACCTTACGATGAGAATGTTTCAATGTAGAATATAAATTGGGTGGATGTGTCACAACAAAATGTGATGTTTATAGCTATGGAATAGTGTTATTGGAGATTTTGGCTAGAAAGAAGCCCACACACAACATCTTTGTGAAAGGAATGAACTTGTTAAAATGGGAGGGTAGTGATTTTCTAAACCGAGTAAAAGTCATGGTTGATGGGAGTCTATTGAGGAGGACAAGTATGGGCAGTATAGAAGATAAGGATTTGAATTGCCTTAGTCAACTCATAAGCATGGGTTTTCTCTGCACAAAATAATATCCTAAAGCATGAAATACTATGATGGATATTGTTAGTACATTGCACAACATCAAAGAGACTTTTTTGGGAGCTACAAGGGTTCCAAACTTTCAATCAGAAATATCACATTTACTAGGCAGTACAAGGCCTACTCATAACAACATTGGAGTAGCGGTTGAATAATTGAACCATGAAGTAATTTGATCCATTTTCAATTATTTAACTAAACCATGAATTAATTTGAGTCATTTATCATTAGTTCCATCTAGTTCAAGGCTTATTCTTCTCTTCTTATCTATGCATTTTATTTGTAGTTCTATTCCCCTCTCCTTTATGTGGCATGCCTATTGTAACTTGTTGGGTCCATGCACATGAAAAATAAAGTGAAATATGCCATAAATGGCGTCTTGTAAATGTTTCTACAACAATAAAATCCTTTGTCCTTATTTTATAAAAGCATTATGTATATCAATCTTATTGTTCAATATTCTTCTACATCTATAATAAAATGCAAATGTTCTGGATATAGATAGACCAAAGGTTTCGTATTTGTTTTAAAGGATTAAAGAATAGGTCAACAATTTTGTTTCCACAAGCATTCATGAAAAATGAACATGTTGACAAAAATTAATCGTAGACTATTTTTATATGTTCCTCCTTTACATGAGCACTATGAAGCCATAGTTGTATCAAAAGATCAATATGTACCAGAAACTGTTCTACCTTATTCCAAAAATAGTTAAGAAATAGGTTGGACACCTAATTTCCATAGGAGGTAGCTGTAGGTTGAAATATGTAGCACAATTATTACAATTAGTTCAAGATTTGGACTTGAATTATGTTTTAAAATGTTATTGTGACATTAGTTTTAAATAGGTCTGTTATCTCTGATATACCATGAAGGTAACTCTTCTACTTTTCAAAACAAGATATGATTTGCAACATCATAGATATGGATTTTATATGGATTTGGAGGTTTTGTTTGTTTATCAGCACGAACTCTTTTAGGCATGCACACTATGAATAATCCATTTCAAAAATATTCATTTGTTAATAAGGAATAAAAGTGATGAGAATATACAAAGGGGAAACAGATTTCTGTTTATATCCATAGATTGGACCACAATAATGTGTTTTTCATTAGGAGTGTTGTATTTGAAAATTGGGAGTCTATATGGTCATGATATGAGAAGCATGAACTTCTAGTATTTCACTAAGGCTAATAATGTGTCTACTGTGAAAATCACTTGGACTCAGTAGTCTCCACACAATATCCCTGTACCTAGAAAAACATAGTTGAAATACTTTTGAGACGTGATTTTAGCATGATTGTCACTAGAGTTGGAAAGTTTGTAAGAAACTTTGATGTCTAGTCTAGGGTACTACGTAAATTGTCTGTTGAGTTTGGAGATATTTTCCTATTACAACAAGAGTATTATGTTGAGAGAGCCTTTCTAGAGGATTTTCCAGCCATGCTTCAGAGTAAGTGTTCTAGTTTTGAATCTCTAGATGTAGTTTCAAGGTTTGTAAGGCACCAACACACATGCTTGCATCAAAAATTTGTTGCTATCAATGAGATGTGGTTGTAACATTCCTAGATCTTCAATGATCAAATGGAGAAGACACTTGGAGCCATTGTTGGGATCAAAAGAAACCTTATCTGTGCTAATTAAGGTGCTGGGTAGATGATTTTGTTTGCCATTTGTTCAAGCGCAATGAGGAAAGTACCTTTAGCATGGACAAATGGGTATGGAATTAAATTTTTGAAGAGCAAAAAACCAACAATGAATTATGTCTTTATAAGAGCAAAGTTCATCCATGCATTAAGATCTTGTAATCCTACGCTAAGGATACACCATAACACAAGAAATTGTGGAGATTCGTATTTGTTGATCTAAATCATAGGATACATTAGGGTTTACCTATCTTTTGTTATCCAAAGAACGCATATGTAAACCTTGTGCACCTTATTTAGGATCTATGAAGAACTAAGGTTTTTAATATGACTAAAGCTAGTAGTGAGGGACACTGTGGAAGAAGCAACAAAGCATACTTCTTCGCAGTATTTCTCCACAGAGGATACTTACATTTTTTTCCATGCATACTATTGTGCCTCATTTGTAAATAAATATGTCCTTATGTGGCATGAAAGCAATCTAATTATGCATATATATATGATAGCAAGAGCACAAACTGGTTGGAAGTCAGAATTGAGGTGTCCTCTTTCCTTTTCCTGGTAGCAAAACTCAATTACATAAAGAGCATAATTAGGATTTGTCACAGTATAAAATCATTTAGAAAGACAAGGCAGAGGCTAAAAAATTAGAATTTTTTCCTTTATGTTTTCACCTATAATGCAAAGGCTACAGATATTTAAAGAAAATATTTTTGCTAAAGTATCAATGTCTCTACAACCCCTGGTTTTTTCAGGAAAGAATATAACCAAAATCGCTAACTAGTTTTCTTAGTTACACTTTGCAATGTTGTTGAATGGTTATAGTATCTTTCTCAGCTAGTTCAATTATCAATAGTGTAATTAGGGAAGGCAAGTCAAGAGGTCCATCACAATTTAGGCTAAAATATCAATTAGATAGAAAAATCTAACATTATGCATGACTTTTGATTTGTTTAATCAACCCACTAGTCCATGGGTTCAGGGATCTAAAAAAAAATAAAAAGTGAAAAAAGAGAGATAGAGAAATGGACATGGGATGAAAAAAGAAGGCATAAAATATGTAGGGTGTACGAAGAAGAAACACATGAAAGATATTATTCTTGAAAGAAGAAAGGCACAAAACAAAGACATTGAGGTTGGGTTGGAGATATATCCTTTTAAGAGGAACAAAATTAGAGAGAAAATAATGATTTCCATTTTCTGATGATGTCTTCCATGAATTTTATGACAAATATTTTGAGTTTTTTTATGCCTTTCTTTTGGAGGGAAGTTTCCAAGAAATAAAATTCTTATGAAGAAGGTGGTCAGAACATTGAATCAAGATCCTATTGGAAAAAACATTATTTTTATGAAATAAGATGCATAATTTTTCATGTATGCAAGTCCTTGGAAAAACCAAATAATTTGAAAAGTTTGGTTCAAAGGTGAAATAACACAAAAGAAGGAAAACAATCTGTTCATAACTTTTGTTAAATCCAAAATTGCAAACTCCACAACGAGCATGGACAACTTCCTCAAAATATTGTCCAATAGGCATCATTAATAAGATAAAATTATAAGTGTCCATTGAATCCTAGTGGGTAGCACGTCACTCATAGTACATGGAAAAACATAGAGGCCAACGTTTTAACCCACATTAAGCAAGGTATATGGGGATATAATGCAAGATGATATTTATGAATCAAGAACTAGTAATGGTGGAAAATCAAGCCATCATATTCCACAAAATATTTGATGCATAACTATTAATAGAATGAAATAGTCAAGGTTGGTAATAAAAAAATATATATATGAAATCTCGTCGTGCAGGGAAAATCATCATTGAGGGAGGAGGGCATTTGGTGGTCATTATTGCATTTGGGGAAGGTGAAGGATGGAGAGTTGCTACTCTTAATTGGTAAGCTTTTGTTGTTTTCATTGGATTTTAGTTCTCAACTTACACTATACAGAGCTTTGGATTGCCATGTCAGTCTCCTCCCTATCTACCTATTCTTCTTTGAATCTGAGTGGGAGGTCTAACACTTGAGGGTGCCACCATGGATATTTATTATGTTCCTGAGATAAAAGGGGGTAAGCTGAGAGGGGGGGGAAGAAGTAGACAAAGAGACTCTTTCTCCTCCTCTAAATTTTCTAGGCACAAGAGAAACTCTAGGGTGGTGGTTTTGAGGCAATTGAAACACATCCTAGTGGGAAGAACTAAGGTCATTTGTCATCCACTCTTCAAGTATGAAGATCCAGTTGGTAGACATGAACAGGAACTTAGAATTTTCCATCCAACACCTCAAATTTACACTTGGCAGCATGCCAATGGAATTATGAAGGAACAAAAGACTAAAGAAGAGATGAGGAACCCTTCTGATTCTCACGAGGCAACCTAGAAAATATTCCAGAATATCAGAATGTCTTCAAGGTGCCTATAGATTCGCAGTGGATGGTAAATTATGTCTTCATGGGATTCTTGGGATAACAAACAATAACCTAAACACTCTACATCAGGATTGCAATCAATAAATGCTTCCAGTCTATGAAGGATACATTCCCACTTCAACAACACATGTGAACTTCCTGGAGAAATGTTGATAGAAGAAGCATGCTCAGGAGACAAATAATTACCTGAACTACCTGCTCCATGAGATAAGGACCAACCGATGTGGAAGATGGAATGAGGGCTCTGCAACAGTTTAAAGAAACCAATCAAGTGACACATTCCCTATGTTTGTTGATCAAAAATGTTGCTAACTTAATTAAGCATTCTGATATTTCTTTTAGTTGTTTGACATAGGATAACCTTAAAATTTTCTTATGAAAACATATATATAGGATTTGGTTTGATGATTATTTTTCTAGTTTAAAGATTATAGTGGGATCTATGGGTATGACCAGTAGTCCTTTTAGAGATTTGAAAATTTTGTTATTTTATTCTTCTCTGTAATCAGTAAATATCAAATCCTAAAATTGAATCTATGATATGGTTAAGCATGGCAAGGCAGAGTCTAGCTAGTATGGACAAGAATTGAGACTGATGTTGTCAAGAAAAGATTTTTTTGGCTTTATCATAAAATAATGAAACTTTACTTCTTAGGTAGTGTAGCCAGAGTGTGACAATGCACACGGTTGTATGTTATTATAAAAATTATTTAATTTACCAAAACAAATAAGAACAAAATATCAGGAAACCATCCAACCCATCAGGAATGCCCCTGACAAAGTCACAAAATTTCTTTCATGCCCCATCATTCCCCTACCACACTGGTGGATCATGCTAACATCCAAACACATTAAAATTGTAGAAAAAACACTTTTAAGTTCAAAATTGCAAGGGTACCAAAACCCGTGTGAGAACACCCCACGGGTTGGCTAAAGGTTAGATGAATCTTATAGACACATTGACAACATAATATCTAGGGTAAAGGGAATAAATCTCCAATGAGTAGGGATAATTGAAGTCATTAAAAAATTCAAATTCCAACTAAAAGAATGAAGTTTTAGTGCATATTCATTTATGTATAGTAGACAGCTAATCCCTAACAGTTAGCTTGATTAGAAGATGCTTTGTGCTAAGTCTATAGAGTTCTCAGGATCTAATCTCACAAGTCCTTTGGGGTTACTTATCTATGTGACCTGTGATAGATCTATCTTCCATCCAGAAATTATGTAGAAGGGAAGGGAGAGCTATATGAGGAGGATACAAAAACACCTTGGACTGAAGAAAATGACCACTATTTAGATGTTTGTACTGCCCATACAAGCTATACATACACATGTATGGATTCCAAACACACAATGGACTGAGCAAAATGACTGCTATATAGATGTTTGGCCCACCCATACAAACTATATGGGCACATGTACGGATTGTCTATATAATTGTATGGAACCAAACAACACTGGTTGTATGACTATACAAATCCATATTGTGCTATCCATGTGACTGTATGGGACTAAGTGTTGTTAGAAACATATATTTCCTAGTTACCTTCTCTCTCTCCCTCTATGTTTCTCAACCTACTCAACTTCCCAAGTGTGTTGAAGGCCTCTACCTTGCCCTATCTATATACTTTTAGCAGAGAATCTATTTTTAAGAGTCCTCCTAGTCTAAGTAATGCATGAGATACAATCTTAGGCTCAACTTCTAAACATAATAAATTCACTTTTTTTTACTAAATTTAATTACAAAATAGAATTATTTTTCAAAATTATCTCAAACTACTTCTTATGTTCACACTGAACCTGTGCAGAAGTTCATGTCCGAGCTATAATTCTCAATAGTGAGATTTTTAGTACCTCAAAAAGTGTCAAGTAAAGCACCATTAATGGCAGCAATGAGCATAAAATTAAGATCTTGGCAAAATGGATCTTGAATGCCAAATATGGTTAATATGATTGATTGGACATCATGGATCACAAATAATTTAGTTTCAAAAATTATTTTTGACAATTTGTTTCTTTCGGAAATTACCTTAATAGTTCACTGCGCCATGTAATTATTACATGTAACCCCTCTAAATCAACTGGTATGTTTAAGTTTAAGAGAGGCACATCACATATAGTTAAGTGATATACTTGTGTAAATTGATCCCTACATAGATGAAATGTAAGGGATACCGTGCTTGGCTAAACTCCTCCACCATGTATTTATTTCCCTAGTAGGCTACTTAGCAGAATTTAGAAGTGAGCTTCAACAATATTAGTCCATTATCTCCATATAAATTCCTAATTTTCTTATGTTAATTATTCATGGACTCTTTGCAGTCACATTGAGGTTTCTTCACACTTTTCTCTATATTTTCCATGAACCCTTTGCAGTTATATTAAAGTTTCTTTGAATAAAATTGCTAAAACATTGATGATAGAGTTTTAATGATTTAAAAATTCCAAATGCATTTGATTTGTGTTTTTTCTTGAAGCCCAACTGTACTAAATGTTGGAAAAAATGGTGAAGCACAGAATCACTAAAGCTTGTGTTCATTTTCATCATTGTTTGCAACACCATGTTTGCCTCAGCGGTGTTTTATTAGCAATTTTAATGGGTGTTTTGTCTTGGTTTATTTTTAACAATTTTGATGGGTGTTTTTGTCCTTCTTTATTTTTGGCAATTTTGTCGGGTGTTTCATCTAATTTTCCAAGAGAAAGATTGTAGACTGGAAGATGGAAACTGTATTAATACTTGCATGGAGCATTAGGCCTATCTCAAGTTTCAATTGTTGGCCAGGATCCCTTCACTCAAATTTTGATGCTGCCCCACTTTTGTGGGATGGCTCTATGAACTAGTAAGAATAAATTGATCTCAACAATAAAGATCAAATGTAGTGTTAGAATTTATTCTCAAAGATACAACTTTTATTGAAACTTGCAATATGTTTTGAATTTGAACTTTGAGTTAAATCCATAATTACACATAAATGGTAAATGGTAGAGTTTCTGTACAAAGAAATTTCAAATTGTTTGTAATAATTTCATTGGAATATAATCCTATCAAACTAGAAATATCCCATGTATAATTTGTGGTAAGGAGAAAAGTGAGAAAAGATTAATTACCAGTAATAATGGTAATCTTAATGTCCCTATGGGATGAGTTGAATGTGAAGAGTTTGGGAGGTGAGATATGTTTCTTGCATTTGTGGAAGTGTTAATCAAAGGAGAAGTAGCACTATCTATAATACTTAGTGAAATTGATCTTATTTCCTAATGGAAGTAATAGATCCAAAACAAGACACTGTTATTGATAGTTTTCTCAACCTGAAAAAGCATGTCCCTGATGCGTATTGCCTCCTTATATGTCAATGGTGGCTTGGAAGATATGCCTTAAACTTCCTTCTCCACTTACATTATTGCTTCTATTTTGACCTTGAGAGTGTCTGTCTATGATGAGGATGAGTATCTCTTATCATGATGTATATTATTTTCTCTTTGACAAATACCTCATATATTTCCAAATGTACATCACTGAAACTGTTATGAAACCAGCTCAAGAAAAGATAGAAAAGATAGATCAACGCCTTAGAATTCAGCCTCTTCGAGGGGGCAACCTCCTTTACATTACATAAATGAAAAATTCTTCGATAATACAAATGAAAAGACCTCCTTTCTATATATAGGAGTCTAAGGGGTTATAACATAATCAGAGCCGACATAAGAATAATAATGTAAGGGCACAATAATAACAATAGTGGGCTTCTATGGGGCACAATAGTAACAATATGGGCACTACATGGGTACATCAATATAATAAGTGGGTTATACTAATAACAATAAGTGGTTACACTAGTAGTATAGGGGCCTAACATGCCCCTCTCCTTCAAAAAGAGTTGTCCTCAACGCTTGAGTAGTTCTTGATGCTCCTGTATAAAATTCTTTTCCTCCCATGTGGAATATGCAGCGGGTAAGTTCTTCCACTTGATGAGATACTCTGAAATTGATCGATTTCGTAGCTGTTGAGTTCTTGTTTCTGTGACTGCTCCAGGTTCCAATATGATTTTTTCTTCCTCTTCAATTTTTGGCAATATTGCTTGAATTGGGATCTTTTGCAACTTTTGAAAAAGTGGCCATACTTCTTCGTCCTTCTTCCATTCATCCCTTGCTTCGTTTATCCAATCTGGTTGGATAATATAAATAGCACAAAACAATGCTTCCACATCCTCATCCTTGAAGAGTCTTCCTATTCGGTAAGGTTGCCATTTTTTAAGTGCATGTAGTTGGTTGAAGGGAAAGTACCCCTAGGGTCCTTTGGGCTAAGACTCTACCAGACTGAAAATTGCTTATTCAAAGAAACACACACACAGCCATTATCTTTACTTTTAAGCAAATTCTAATGTTAATGGTACGTACCTAAGGTCCTACGTTCGAGAAGGCCTTTAGGGTCCAAACTCTTCTTGGAGTTCCCTTCTTCATCCTTTGACCTGTAAGACAAACAAATCAAAGAACACAACAGTACATGTACAAATACTTATATATAAACCATCTTTATGCTATAAAGTTAGTTATAAAAATCTTTAAGTAACCACTTGCATAAGAATTCAAAACAAGAATCTCATAAGCATAAAGAAAGATTGTTTCGGGAACAAAGACGTGTTTCTTTATATATAAAGGCAAATAAAGTACATATAACGGAAAGATATCACCTGAACACCTTCAGCAGGCTCCAAGCAAAGCTTCCTCCCGGATTCGTTCCAGCCTCAAGCCTCCAACAAGAGCTCCTTCCAAGTCTTACTCAATGATGATATCGAGGATGAATGATCACCAATACACATGGAAACAAGGGTTTCCTATGCAAAATGGGGGAAGTGCAGAAAGCACCAAGGACTTTAGACCTGGTCTATGGGGAAAATCTCAGCATAATAATCTTGCTCTTCTTTTCTCTCTCCTTTGGCCTTCCCTTTGATGTCTTTTTATACCATCTCCAAAGTAGTTTTTTAGTTAGGAGTTGGTTGGGAACAGTTGGGCCACGGGCACTAACAGGTGATCCAGCAGGTGAAACCCGCGATCTCCGCCCGAAAATAAGGAATTTATTATTTTTTTAAGTGTTTTAATACATACACGTGGGTTGGGTATACACAGACCCGCGTGTACACGCGTTTAACTCAGGGCAATGTCGCGTATAGGGAATAAAACACTGTTTTTTAAATTTTAGGACCAGGTCTGGAAGGAGGGGTTGCCCTAGGCCATGAGTGCAGCATCACAAACCATAAGAGTGATATTTGGAGCTATAACAGATGCCCCCTAATGTATGAGGTCAGAAGGGGAACATGATGGCCGAAATATATTATGTAAGTATAAGGAAAGGAACTCTGTCGAAAAACCGAGGAGGACTTCACCAGAATTCAGCCTGCCAAGCCACCGAAAGGAGATCAGAAAGAAACACTGTCTGAGGCGGGCATACCCATGCTCAGGAAAAGTAAAGCATGTCCGCATATCAAGTACAAGCGGATCCACTAAGTATACAAGTATAAAATGACTGGAAGATACATAATGGATCATCTGATCATAATGAGTAAGTACATGTCTAAATATCACATATAAAACTGTCAATGATGCTGAAAGATGCAACGGATCACTGATATCAAAGACTGATCACAAAAGGTACCAACTGATCATGATGGAATAGGATGGTACTACACTGCAAACTCAGGTGCCAGCATATAGAATGTCGCCATGACTGACTGCAACATATAAGGTGGAGTGGTATCAACTAGCAGCAACAGGAGCAACTGTCAAGTGAACCAATGAATGCTGATACAACCTGAGGTCTTCACCGACCGCCGTGGTACATTTCTACACCATGGGAATAAATGATCTGAAGTCGACCATGTGAGAAATCATTTGATTACCGGTCATTGATGTATACTGTTAACAAACGCGAGACTACTCACCGATAATGATAATTAGCGTCAAGGTACCCAGTACAATCTAACAAGTGTGAATAGATGAGCTGAAGTCGAACACCTGTAAGAATCTATCGATCAGGAGACAATGATGGTTTCCCACTGTCGATAGCGAAGGATCTTCCACTAATGACTGCAAACCCCAAATGGACTCTAGATCTTTGCCCCAGAGCAATGAGTCGGAGTTGATAGGGAAAGATCCGCTAGAAGGAAGGCATTAAGGCATCCTCCATCAATCTAGCGCGAGTGTAACCCGTAGGCCAATAATGTGGAAGGAATCGGACGAGAAAAAAAAATAAAAAATGTAGTAACCCAACCGAAGTATGTTTCCGGCGTACACAAGATGTGACTAGCGCACGACAGAAACCCTCTGAACCAACCAATAATGAAAGCTGACACAGAGGCGAGGTATCCACCAATAGGGTCAAATGGAAACCAAGGTACTGCATGAATCCCAATGTGTGATAATGTATGCTGATGTCGAACACAAGGGAAACCACTCAGTCAAAGACCCATGATACTGATCGATGCTGAGCACAAGGTGACCTATCAATAATGAAAATAGGGCCAGGGTGCGGCTCTAGGCCTGTCCTCAGAGCAAGGTGTCGTTGTCGATAAGGACAAGACCCGCCAGCAATAAGTCAATGGGGACCTTCTCAAACCGGCACGAGTAAAGGACCAATATAGCTGATGTGATGATAGACATGATACTGACAACCAGGGATGGCCGACTGAAAAATGAGTCAAGAGACACCGCAGAAAGGCCGACTCAAGCTAACTTCCCTTGAACAAAAGCACGACTCAATGTGACTGTGTGGCAGCATATGATGAATCTATATAAGTTCGTCATGCAGGAGGCACGAACGAACCCTCCATATGATTGGAAGAGATAACCAATCGGGGGAGAACTGACTCGAGAACAAGGTTATGGCATACCTAAGTCAAACTAAATCCCACCCATGCGGAGGAGACTTTGTTTTGAGTGCTTTGTTCAACGGTGACACGACTGACTCTAGCTGCCAACAATAAATGGAAATAATGTCCCTGTTCCCGCTCTTTTTTGGAATATTTAATTTTTTTGTCTTTTTCTGATAAGCCGGAAAAAGAATAAAAGAATGCTATGGTACAGTGGAAAGAACGAGTGTCGGTGAAGCAGATGATCTAGTTCTTGGGAAAGGAACGTTCCTATGCTCAATGCAGGGAGGTGAAAACTGGTCAGTGACACTCAGAGGTATGTTCCTTCCACGGATCAGGGTATGTCAAGCTGTAGAAGTCAAAGGTATGCAAGGTTGATTTTGCAGACGTCATGGTCAAAAGTTGGCTTAAACACGAGTCCAAGTGAAGCCGGCTCTAGGCCAAAAGGTGCAAATGGTCAACATGCAATGCAGTAGTACAACTCAACACAAAGGAGCCTCTAGGGTATAAGGCCAGAACAAAGCGGAGAAGCTAAGAGGAATGAGCCTTCAACGCATAAGTCATGGCGGGACTAAAGAGGATTCCCGAGCCTAGGGATGAAAAATCAGCATGAGTACCAAGCGACAAAAAGGTACTAACTAGGGCACCCATGATAAGGTAGGCTCTACCACACAAGTCATGATACTTCTAAGCAATGAGAAGGTTCTGCACCATAACTTGGTGGGGTCGATCCTAAGGCAAAATGGGAAAGGAAACTGATAAATGCACAATGCAGGTGGAAAAACCTAACCTATATGCTAGTTTCGATAACCAATACCTGTTAGAACAGACCAACCATAAAATTCCAAAGGAGAAATCTTCCAAGTTCTATAAACATAAGTAGGAACACTAGACACGAAGTTAATACATCCCACATATAAACTTCATATAAGATCTTGTGTTATAGAATACAAAACTTGAAAATGCGTACCTCATATATGCAATATGGTACAGGGGACCACGCAGCCTTGCAGCTTACGCATAATAGTTCTTCTGGACAAACCCCTTGCAGGGATTGGACCAAGGACTCCTTTGGTAGTCATAACTCATGGCCTCAAAGAGTTCCTCCTGTGAAGGCAAAACAAGTTCTAAGAAATCATGAGAACTACAAGGATCAAAAGAGGGAATTAAAGGGTCCCATGTCCCTATAGGATGAATCTCTCAGTCAACTGCCGGGACCAAGTCCCAGGAAGGAGAATAATAAGTCAAAGGATCCTTCTCAGAAGCAATTGAACATTGAGGACTCAATGCCACATAATTCACCTGTGGTGGGGTAGAGTCTACTTGAACACTTGGAACAAACCAAGGGGCATTCTGCAGTAAAGTCGAATTAGGGTGGTGATTATCAGATGCAAGCTGATCAATAGTGACAATATTCCCATTATGAGGAAAGCACATTACTCGAAAGAGTGAAGACACCACAGCATTCATAGCATAGACATAATCACGCCCAAGTAGCATATTAAAGTCTAAAGGGCTATCAACCACCATCATATTGATTAAGACAGTCTTCCCACCTAAAGTGATAGGCACTTGAGGAAGAACACCCATAGATTCACCAGGCCTTCTATCATAGGCTAACAACTGACTCTGAGCTGTCAACAACTTTGGGGAACCCAAAGCTTTCCAAGTCAAAGAAGATATAATACTTGCAGAGGATCCTTCATCCACCATACATCGATAGACATTTGTGGAATTCACTCTGACCTTTATTTGGAAAGGTGCAGCGGAAGGAAGACGAGGCTCAACAAGACTACCCCAATCAAAGGAAACACTCTTAGAACTTGGAGGGGGAACATTCGAAGTAACCGGAATGCCCCCTATACTAGAAGACTCTGTACTAGAGATCAAACAAACTCTTTTGTTATGCACTTCACCCCCCAATAGAGGAGTGTAATCGGCCAGCGATTTCACTGGCTCTACCACATTATCAACCAATGGTTGATGGGATTGATGAGAAACCATATCAGGTCTAGGAGTAGAAGTACTTTCAGACTCGGACCATATCTTTTGAACCTCTGTAATACCAGGGCATAAATGAATAAGATGGTCTCCCTTGCATATCTTACAAGGGAACTTAGGTTTAAAACTTCTACGTCCGGGTTTCTTATCAACCTCCATTCCGCCAACATGACTAGCAGTGGTTTGCCGAGAGTCCTGAACATGACTTGCAGAGGTCGGTGACTCTTTGCTAGTATGACTCGCAGTGACTAGACTCATGCCCCCAGCATGACTTGCAGCGGCTGAAGACTCATCTCCAACATGACTGGCAGAGGTTGAGGATGAAGTGCTAGTGTGACTTGCAGTGACTAGACTTGTGCCCCCAGCATGACTTGCAGCGGCTGAAGACTCATCCCCAGCATGACTGGCAGAGGTTGAGGATGAAGTGCTAGTGTGACTTGCAGTGACTAGACTTGTGCCCCCAGCGTGACTAGCAGTGGCTGAAGGCTCATCTCCAACATGACTTGCAGAGGTTGAAGATGAAAGGATAGACTTATTCTTCTTCTTTGACTTCCTTTTTCTCCTTTGTTTAGATTTCTTGTTACAAGGAGGAGAAGAAGGAATCCCAGATTTCTCTTTGAAAGAAGATGAACAATTAGCACCCATGTGATGCCCCTGAAATAAAGCATTCAACTGAGAAGCTTCAAGAGCATTCGGAATATTCGGAGTGGACCACAGCCAAACGGGTAGTCCAACATTCAACCCAGGAATATTCAAAGTGGCCATCAAGGGAGTACCAACGTTTCCAAAGAAAGGAAAAGCATAAGGATCCCGTTTTGGGAGGGTACCTTGGTTGGTTTCCACATGAATATTAGCCATATCTAACTGTTCCAAAGACCCTTTCCCTTGCGGGAATATAGAAATAACTCTTCAAAGAATATGGATAAGCAATCTAAACCTTTGCCCTTGAGGAGGCAACCCCACAACTTCCGAAAGAACGACCAAAAGCCTTTCAAGATCGGTAGAGTGGTAAGCCAGTCACTCAGACCACAAAGTCCAAATGTGACTAGACAAAAATACCTAAAGCCAACTATATACAAGGAGCAAAGAGCAGTCACTATAAAGTCCCTAAAGATACAGCCAATCAAACAACTTCCAAGTATTTCCGCTCCGGGTGATGAGGACCGGACACCAAAATACAAGAAAGTGGAGTCAGGGGCCTTCCAAAGATAGTCTGGGATAATGACGACCCAGTCCTATCAGTGAAGGTAACAGAGGAAGTTACGCTGACCTCCTAACAACAGCCTGCACCGGTCCAAGCCCCCAAGCTTCGCAAGGGTGCCCTCCAGTAGTACTGTCAAGAGTGATGCAACGTCGACCTCAGGTGCCACGGGATTCCCCTCCGCAGCCACCTGTGTAGATCCCTAGGAGAGGCAACTATGAGTAGCAACTCGTCGCAGAAGCCAGGCGGAACAGTCGTGAGGTAAGTTCGGACAAGTAGGAGAGGGGGTATCTCTCTTCCCTGTCTTCACAGACCCTCGTGCTTAACTCCCAGATTCGGAGCTTTCCTGGTCTTCCTAACGCTATTGGATTTTCTCTCGTTATTCAGACTCTTATGTTTGACGTTTTATGTGGCCTTGGAGAGTTAACTCTCCACTCGCCTAATCCAAGGCCCTAAAATCCTAATCTTGTTGGTGTAACTGACTAAAACAAAAAGTTCTAGTGAATTTTAGTTAGCGCTTGATTTTATTAGGCTGTTCTTTAAGTCACAAGGTAACAGAAGTGAAACTAGTGGTGTTTTTTGACGCAAAAGAAGTTAAACAAAACTTAACTACATGCACATGCACTTTTCGTTTTTCGATGGAAAGTAATCTCTACAGGGTTCAGAGGAACTTCAAATAAAACAATTTTTTTTGCTTTCTTTTCAGACTCCACACTCACAAAAGCTAACAAAGCTAGGTATGCATAAAAAGGGATGCAAATCTATCCTAATGCAACAACTATATGTGAATGCAAGACTTTAAGACTACTCTGCAAACAAAGAAGGAAAGTTGCTCACTTATCAAATTTGTCTTGCCACTAAAATGCTTAGATAGAATATGATGTGTTACCAATCATTTCATCCAAACAATAAAAACAAGTTCTAAGATAAACACAAAGCACTTTCACTTCGCAAAAAAGGAAATCAAATGAAAAGCAAGTTTAAGAAAGCGAAACTCAAAACTTTCAAAAGATTTTCTTTCAAACAACAAGCAAAGAAGTCTTTTTCAAGGAATGCTCTCAAAAATACTGACACTAATGATTGAAGAATAGGCAACCAAACACTTTTGCGAATTGACACCTTTCAAATGATGAAAACCCAACAAAAATAAATGTGTTTGAAATCGCTCTTGACAATCAAAAGCAGCAATGAAAGTCCCAAAAGATCAAAAGACAAGTCTCAAGAAAGTGATAACAAAAAACTTTCCGAAACGAAGGAGCAAATGGTCACAAAAATGGTTTCGTTAAGCAAACAAAAGGGTCACCAAATCAAAATGAACACAAAGATTGAATCCAATCTTCCTACTATGCCAAAACGGAGCAGCCAAGATTCTTAACCAGAAATCTTGTGTGTCAAAAAACAATGACGCTTGCAATCAATGAAAACAAGACTAATACTCCTTATAACTAGAGAGAGTTCAGAACAAGATGCCCCCTGTTAAACAGAGGACTGTTATTGGAAAATGACTGCTTCAAACTGACCCAAACCACCAGACAAACATTCAACAAAAAGAAAATTTATAAATCCTGAAAATTATGTAATATATGCGCCTGCAGTTATGTGCAGAATGTGTGTACACACGACTGTAACTAAGGAAACCTGCGTATACGCGGGTTCACTTAGTGCAACTTGCGTATATACGCTTCTGTAATCCAGAAAAAGAGCGTATCTGAAGTCTTTCAAGAAAAATAAAAAACACAGACTGAAAAACTGGAAAAGCTTGGAGTTCAAGAACAGATCAGACAGTCAGAGCCAACAAATAGAGGGGCTGAGCCTTGATTGGCTTGAAGACTACCCAAACTAGGAACAACAAGAGTGTTGTCCCCAGTGGAGTCGCCAATTCTGGTTGAAGGGAAAGTACCCCTAGGGTCCTTTGGGCTAAGACTCTACCAGACTGAAAATTGCTTATTCAAAGAAACACACACACAGCCATTATCTTTACTTTTAAGCAAATTCTAATGTTAAGGGTACGTACCTAAGGTCCTACGTTCGAGAAGGCCTTTAGGGTCCAAACCCTTCTTGGAGTTCCCTTCTTCTTCCTTTGACCTGTAAGACAAACAAATCAAAGAACACAACAGTACATGTACAAATACTTATGTATAAACCATCTTTATGCTATAAAGTTAGTTATAAAAATCTTTAAGTAACCACTTGCATAAGAATTCAAAACAAGAATCTCATAAGCATAAAGAAAGATTGTTTCGGGAACAAAGACGTGTTTCTTTATATATAAAGGCAAATAAAGTACATATAATGGAAAGATATCACCTGAACACCTTCAGCAGGCTCCAAGCAAAGCTTCCTCCCAGATTCGTTCCAGCCTCAAGCCTCCAACAAGAGCTCCTTCCAAGTCTTACTCAATGATGATATCAAGGATGAATGATCACCAATACACATGGAAACAAGGGTTTCCTATGCAAAATGGGGGAAGTGCAGAAAGCACCAAGGACTTCAGACCTGGTCTATGGGGAAAATCTCAGCATAATAATCTTGCTCTTCTTTTCTCTCTCCTTTGGCCTTCCCTTTGATGTCTTTTTATACCATCTCCAAAGTAGTTTTTTAGTTAGGAGTTGGTTGGGAACAGTTGGGCCACAGGCACTAACAGGTGATGCAGCAGGTAAAACCCGCGATCTCTGCCCGAAAATAAGGAATTTATTATTTTTTTAAGTGTTTTAATACATACACGTGGGTTGGGTATACACAGACCCGCGTGTACACGCGTTTAACTCAGGGCAATGTCGCGTATAGGGAATAAAACACTGTTTTTTAAATTTTAGGACTAGGTCTGGAAGGAGGGGTTGCCCTAGGCCATGAGTGCAGCATCACAAACCATAAGAGTGAGATTTGGAGCTATAACAGTAGTATTGCGAACAATTCCTTCTCATAAATAGCTTGCTTGAGATGTAGCAGTAAAAATACCCAATCACCTACATCAAAACATTTTTCACTACGATGTTGATCTACCTGTTGTTTCGTTTGATTTTTCACCGAAGTGGCATTATCCTTTAAAAGTTGGAGAACTTGCTGTTGATGCTCGATGTGATCTTTCTCTGCTTGAACCTTTTTCTTCTTGATATGCACTTCTATTTTTTGAGGAGTGGTAATTTCTTCCAGTCCTTTACAAGATATGGTCGGATTCATTTCTTGATGCTCAATGTGATCTTTCACTTCTTGAACATTTTTCTTCTTGATGTGTCCTTCTATCTTGATAGTTTGAGGAGTGGTAATTTCGTCCATTGAATTACAAGATATGGTTGGATTCATTTCTTCTTTCTCGATGTGATATTTCACTTCTTGCACCTTTTTCTTCTTGATATGTCCTTCTATCTTGAGAGTTTGAGGAGTGGTAATTCTTGCCAATGCTTTACAAGATATGGTCTGATTCATTTCTTCTTTCTCTGGTGTGGTGTCCTGGCATATATCCTCTTCTTTTGATGTTTCTTGATCGTTTTGTTCCTCCTCTTCATATTCTATGTAAAATAATTTCTTCTCAGCACACCTATGACCTTTAGTTCATTTGCTATCACAATTGTAACAAAGCCCTTTTTCTCTTTTTTCTTCCAATTGTTGTGGTGTAACCCTTGTAGGTTGTGGAAGGCTGGGAGAAACAACACTTCCATCTTTATAGTTGTGAGGGGTATGCTTCCTGGTTTCCATAATTTTGCTTTCCATTATGTCACAAAGCCCTTTTACTCTTTCCAATTTTTGGGGTGTTTCTCTAAAGAAGGTGTTGCTCTTTGTATCCTCATAACGTGTTATCATTTCCTCCATGAAAATTGACCACGTAACAAGTTTTTTACGAGAACAAAGCCCTTCATACCATAAAAATTGATCTGGTTCTAAATATGAAGATGCAATACATACCTTTTGTAACAGTTGCACACCATGTAGATCAAAATATTTCTCCATCTGAAGTATCCAATTTAACGGATCCTTGCCATCAAACTTCCTCATATTGCTTTTTCTTGATTTTAGGAGCTCGACCTTGAAACGACTGTAACTCTGTACTTTCAGATCTTTAAGTTCTGAAATTGTGAACTATAGTAGCACTCTGTGTCCTCTTTCAAATGCCACCAGTCTGATCCAAATTGGATTCTCTAAGAAAGAGTTATGCACAATCTCCCAAGATGACGTGATTATAGATGTTTCCAGAAGAGCGAAATTGTATGAAGTTCCACGTGTCACTGTTTCAACCTTTGGATCTGAAAAATGCATACAAGAAACTACAGTCTGTCCTCTTTCTGTACCTTCTTATGAAATTTCAATCCGATCCCCAGAGAGAAAGTTATGACGATTTTTCCCAGGTCACCTGTTTTGAATGTAATCCAGGAGTCTGCAAAAAGACCAACTTCCTCAGATCATATCTCCGTAAATATCACGTGAAAAGCTCTGAACTTTGGACCAAAGGTTCAGCGCGAATTCTTCTCAAATGGGTTTTTTTGCGACTTCTGAAACGTCACAGAAAAAAAGTTATATCGAAAATGCCACGATGACCTGTTTGGAGCAGCGAAACCCTAGAATCCAAAGCTCTGATACCAAATGTTATGAAACCAGCTCAAGAAAAGATAGAAAATATAGATCAACGCCTTAGAATTCAGCCTCTTAGAGGGGGCAACCTCCTTTACATTACATAAATGAACAATTCTTCGATAATACAAATGAAAAGACCTCCTTTCTATATATAGGAGTCTAAGGGGTTATAACATAATCAGAGCCGACATAACAATAATAATGTAAGGGCACAATAATAACAATAGCGGACTTCTATGGGGCCCAATAGTAACAATATGGGCACTACATGCGTACATCAATATAATAAGTGGGTTATACTAATAACAATAAGCGGTTACACTATAGTATAGGGGCCTAACAGAAACCATGAACCTCATCTCTCCATAACTCTTGGCACAAGATAGTAGCTTGCCCTACCACCACCCTCTTGGAGAAAGGTCATTGTTTAGTTAGTAGATTGGAAATCTCTCCTAATATGGAAAGGTTTGGGTATATGGAAAATCCATTAGCCATTTTAAGTTTACCATCTCAATTAAGGTCATCATCTCCTATATGGAGTATGTCAACTCCCATTCAAGAGGGAGTTCAACTAACAAATGTTGCAAGGAACCCTTACACTCTCCTAAAATCACCCCATGAAGGCATATTTGTCTAACCCCATGGCCTAAATGTGTGTAATGGGAAGAAAAATTATTAAACTTCTCGTAGTCCATCATTACCCTCGGTAACTCCTCAAGCAAAATATAAGTCTAAATTGTCATTTTGTCCCTTTGTTGTGACCAAAACTATTCATGGTACCCTTAATGATGGGAGTTTGTTAGCACTTTTTGTTCCTTATAAATGATCGGACCTCTTACTTCTTTTGTTTCTTTTTCTATGACTGGAACTACTATTTCTTGGGTTGGCACTAATGATAAGATGGATGCCCAAAATGGTGGCATGAGAATTGAAGGACAGTTGAGCATTGAGTAGAGACACAAAAATAAGAGGAAGAGAAGTATATTAGAAGGGATTGTTGAAACTATTGGGTTGAATTCTAGAAGGCTAACAATGGATGCCTTTGGTGGCTCTACACCTTTGCCTACGTCTCAGGTGGTAGTGTTTCAGGGGTCAATGGTTGTTGTTCAGGATAGTCATGATGATGAAATTTCAAATTATTTCTTGACCATAGGTTCAAGTATGTCATTTTTACATTCTCCTTCTTATTATCAAATCATATGAAGAAGAGGGGCAGAGCACATAGTCATTTTTACTAAAGAAACAAAAAGTTGTATAGAGTAGGCTAGATTGTATTCTGAAGAGGTTGCTTCTTTCCCAGCAACTACAGTCAAGCACAGTCAGTTGATTTGGAGCCATATAGTTTCTCAAAGAGACTCTAGAGTGAGTCCTAACTATGGAACAAGGCTTGCATCCTCTATCACTGCAGCATTTGTACCTGCTGTAGTAACAAAAGTAGCAGCAACAACAACAAAGGTTGCACATGAAGTTTCTCTTTAGTTTATTTTGAAATCTTAACGATATTTACCACTATTATTTATACTAATATCTAAATGAAACCTCTTTCCTATGGCAGGTCATTTATGATAGGGTGGAAATTAATATCATGCAAACACCCAATATGTGTTCACATGCCTGTCACCAATAACATGCTTCTTGTTCACAAAAGAGGATGATGTACTCTTGGACTAATTGAATCAAGATGGAATGAAAATTGAACCAACATAGTAAGTAGTTTGATATAGAAGGATATTAAATTGTTTTATTCATAAATTTTGCATAAATTGATAGGAAGGTACAGAAGGATGACGAATTGTGGGATTTAGGAATTTTGTATAACTCTGGGGAGTTTTGTACATTAGGATTTGTGTTATATATATGTCTTACTGCAAAGCATGCGTTTTCATTGGTATTATGTCTGTGGCTCAAATATGTGTCAATCATTCCAATGTTCCTTGTGAATAGAAGTGAAGGAACCGGAACTAGTTGGAGTTCCTTTGGGCCTAACTACAACCCAAGGGATATTGCTGCAAATATAAGGTGCATTCATAATGATGATCCCTTGAAGCCAATGAATCCTTGGTACAAGGGTGTTAAGGTAATATTTTTTCCATTATCCAATAAAGATATTTGTAGAATATTTTACAAATTTGAGGTGCACACTCCCAAAACTTCACTATTGATTATGTCATTAGTTTTAGCTAGCACTATGTTTGGAGGTGGTATGAGGATTGTCAGCCATGCCATGATTTTCTCTAATTCAAGAGTTATGGGCATGAGGTCAGTTCACATGGTAGCTGCAAAAGGTCATTGTTCAGTTAGTATATTGGAAAGCTCTCCTAATATGGATAGGGTTGGGTATATGGACAATCCATCAACCATTTTGAGTTTACCATCTCCATTTAGGTCACCATCTCCTATATGGAGTATGTCAACTCCCATTCACGAGGGAGTTCAACTAACCAATGTTGCAAGGAACCTTTACACTCTCCTAAAATCACTCCATCAAGGCATATTTCTCTAACCCCACAGCCTGAAATGTGTGTAATGGGAAGAAAAACTTATTAAACTTCTTGCAGTCCATCATTAACCTGGGTAACTCCTCAAGCAAAATCTAAGTCTAAATTGTCATTTTGTCCCTTTGTTGTGCCCAAACCTATTCATGGAACCCTTAATGATGGGAGTTTGTTATCACTTTTTGTGCCTTATAAAATGACCAGACCTTTGACTTATTTTGTTTCTTCTTCTATGATTGGAACTACTATTTCTTGGGTTGGCACTAATGATAAGATGGATGCCCAAAATGGTGGCATGAGAATTGAAGGACAATTGAGCATTGAGTAGAGACACAAAAAGAAGAGGAAGAGAAGTATATTATAAGGGATTGTTGAAACTATCGGGTTGACTTCTAGAAGGCTGACAATGCCTGCCTCTGGTGGTTCTACACCTTTTCCTACATCTCAGGTGGTAGTGTTTCAGGGGTCAATGGTTGTTGTTCAAGATAGTCATGATGATGAAATTTCAAATTATTTCTTGACCATAGGTTCAAGTATGCCATTTGTACATTCTCCTTCTTCTTATCAAATCATATGAAGAAGAGGGGTATAGCATATAGTCATTTTTACTGAAGAAACAAAATGTTGTATAGAGCTGGCTAGATTATATTCTGAAGAGGTTGCTTCTTTCCCAGCAATTGCAGTCGAGCACAGTCAGTTTATTTGGAGCCATATAGTTTCTCAAAGAGACTTTAGAGTGAGTCTTGACTGTGGACAAACACTCACATCCTCTGTCACTGCGGCATTTGTAGCTTCTATAGTAACAAAAGTAGCAACAACAACAACAAAGGTTGCACATGGAGTTTCTCTTTAGATTCTTTTGAAATCTTAATGATATTTACCACTGCTATTTATACTGACATCTAAATGAAACCTCTTGCCTATGGTGGGTCATTTATGATAGGGTGGAAAATATCATGCAAACGCTCAATATGTTTTCACATGCCTGTCACCAATAACATGCTTCTTGTTCACAAAAGAGGATGATGTACTCTTGGACTACTTGAATGAAGATGGACCAAAAATTGAACCAACATGGTAAGTAGTTTGATACAGAAGGATGATAAATTGTTGTATTCATAAATTCTACATAAATTGATAGGAAGGTACAAAAGGATGACGAATTGTGGGATTTAGGAATTTTGTATAACTCTGGGGAGTCTTGTACATCAGGATTTGTGTTATATATATGTCTTACTGCAAGCATGGGTTTTCATTGGTATTTTGTCTATGGCTCAGGTATGTGCCAATTATTCCAATGGTCCTTGTGAATAGAAGTGAAGGAACTAGAACTGGTTGGAGTTCCTTTGTGCCTAACTACAACCCAAGGGATATTGCTGCAAATATAAGGTGCATGCTTAATGATGAACCCTTGAAGCCAATGACTACTTGGTACAAGGGTTTTAAGGTAATATTTTTTCCATTATTCAATAAATATATTTGTAGAATATTTTACAAATTTGATTCAACTTGTGTTTTCACCTTTAATCTTGGGTGTGTTCAAGTGAACAAATAGTTGTAAAGGATAATTGTGTGACTTACACGATTAGTGGAATCATAGAGGAAATTAGTGAGACCACATTGAGAATTATAGAGTTGCATGTTCGCAAGTGGACTTAGGATTACAAGGAATTTTTGGAAGCATTGATGATTGGGAATGATAAGATTACAGATCCTTTATAGGTTATGCCTAAGAAATTTTAAATATTCTGAAATTATTTTCTAATGAAAATATTTTTCTTCCAAGACTACAAGGAATACAATATTGATTCCAGGTTCCATTTTTGAGGTGTCACTGTCTGAAGAGAATACGAAGATTGAACTTCAAGGAGGTATTTTAAATACATTCAAACTGACTACTATAGTCAGTACAAGTAACATGCATCTTTTTTACTCAAAGGAAATCATTTATAAATATGAGAGCCATGAGCAAGGCACATTCCTGAAACTCATCGTTATTTGGTTTTCTAGTAGGTTTCAATTCTTGTCTTTAAATGTACAAGTTAAAGAACAGTTCTAGATTGGATTACCTCATAAAATTGCAGTTCTCGAGGAATTATATCATATTTGACTAGAATTCTATGAAAAGAGAAAGGTAGGTGTTTTATTTATTGTCATCTTTTGCCCTGGGTCCTTCTTTTAGGACAACCATTACCAACACATATGTTTTCTTCCATTTATGTTTTTGTTCTCTTTGTTTCATTTTACAGGTTGGATTTTGTTTCCTTGGCCCTTGATATTGTTGTTATAGGTTTGTATTGAATTCTTAGTGTACTTTGTGTCCAAGGACTTTTTTTAGCAATGCCTCTTCAAAAGTTACCATGGGTTGAAAATTTGAAAGCCAAAAAAATTGTGTTTTTTTTTTCATATAATGAAAAACATTTTTTTGGATCAACACTCCTAATATTGAATTGAAATTGTGAATTCAAAAAGTCCAATTAGACAACCTTCAACTTGATTTGCTGAAACCAGACAATAAATTTAGATTCATACTAGAAGTTGTAAATGGAGAAATCATAGTGAACAACTGGAAATGTGTAGATTTGTTGCTTGAATTGAAGAACAAAGGTTTCACTCCATTCCCTAAGAAAGAAAAACCTATTGAAGAATATATTTCTAGGGAAATAGTAGATGATTAAAAGTCTCCCACAGACAACATTGAGGCAACAAAGGGTGTTTTTGCTGGAGATTATTAGTATCTTCTCTCCATGGAAATAGGAACATTGACTTTAGAAAAAAATCTAGAAATTAGGTGCTGAGAGAGACAAGTTTGAGGATGATGTTGAGGTGCTTAAAAAATAAACATCCAAATATCTATGGTGCAAAGACCTGGATAACCTTACAAAGGATTTGGATGTATGTTCTTCATCTTCTGGCACTTTTGGAAGATCCATATTTTTCTTGACTCTTCCTTTCTGAGAAGCAAGTTGCTTCATCCATTCTTATGGCTTTTGGTATATTTGGTTTCTATATTTGGTTTCTCATTTGTTTGTAAATTTTGTAGGATCAAGAAGTGAAGGAGGCCAAGGATGATGAATATGAGTTGAGTAACATGGGAAATGATGCTTCTAAAATCTTCAAACAAGTAGGCAAAAACCAGAGAAAAGATACCAAAAAAACTGTAATTACCTTTAACTCATATTACCTTCGTACCTTACTAATGATTTCACACAAGGATTAAAAGTCTAGCATCTTTATTTGATTGATGCAGTGAAGAATTAACAAGAAATTTATTTTACTTGGAGGTTTAAAAGATTAACCTACATTGTTTTTTGTATATTGATTATGTTTATGTTTCTTCCAAGATATTTATGATGAATCCTTATCTGCTTAAAGCGGAGAGAAAATATTTTACCTACATTGTTTCTGAAAGTTGTTCGTGTGTTTTTTCTTCTCAGATATTCATGCTCTATTCAAGGTTGGCTGCAACAAAGAGTATGGAACATTATGTCATAAGGGATTTGCTAGGTGCTAAATTTCATATAAACAATTATGTTGTGAGTTCTCTTCTGAGGTCATAGGCTTCATTGATTTGGTGTTAAGAAAATACTATTTTTATCTCTAATCTTTATGTCATCTACTGCTATGATTTCCTACTAATCTGTACTAGATAATCAATAAGTACAAAAGATAGAAGAAAAATCTTAGTGTCAGAATGACAAGAAAAGGTTTGTCTACTTATGTCTACTTATGTAATAGTTTTCAAAGAACTTGAATGAGAAATTTTTAAAACTATTTACTTGATTATGATGGGCAGGAACAGGGAGTGCAGAAGCTAAGAATCAATTGGATGATTTAATTGAAGAAAGAGAGAGGTACCTGCATGTTATTATTTCTTAGACTTGGACGTATAGTAGAATAAGTAGAATGGTAGAATAAGAAATCTTAGATAACATGCCCATATGTTTTTTTTTCCAATTTTACTAAACTATATTTCGCTGGTTTTGAATGCTACATTATGGATGAACATAATAATTGCAGTAAGCTCTTGAATTTGTTTGGACAGCTGGATTGATGAAATTAATTGTAGAAAAGCAGAAATGGTGGCTTCCCACACCATAAGCAGAGAAGAAACCATCTATGTATATGAAATTTTGGACAAGATGGTGCATGAGGTCTTTTACGCACATGTTTATCAATAGAGGATGTTGATACAAAAACTTTGTAGTCACCTCCTGGTCCAGATTTGAAACCAGAGGCTGTGAAAATGTGAGAACTTCTATACTTTTGGAAATATTTCTTTCAATGGAAATAATTTACACAGTTTTTCTCTGTAGGGAACTAATCTCTTTAATTTGTTTTGGTAGGCTCCACTCTCCAAATATTCTACCATGTCATTTTTCCTTCATTTTTTGTTATTCTATTCCCTTCTCACAAAATATCAGTGTACAACATTTTTTTATTCTAATACAGTAGTTCTAAAATGCTTCTTGCTTGTTGTCATTATTGATAAAAACAATGATGAGATGGAAAAATAGAAGATTATGCAAAAATACGTTGTGTATCTATAATTTTAAACTAAGTCATGGCTTGATAAATAGAAATAATTTTAGTATCATAGTGGAAAGTTGGACCTTATTTATATATCAAAATACTGCCATTTTATTGATTTCAATTTGTAACTTTTCTATGTTGAATTGTAGATTAGGAGGAGGCTAATTTCTTAAGGAAGAGTAAATATATTCCAGTTGTTTGATGTGTGCAAGTGTCTTGAAGCTGCTAGTGCTAGATGCAAATCCTCCTACTGTTGGTCCAACCATTGCCTTAATGAGAAGATTTTTGGATAAAAAGTGTAGTTTATATCTTGGTTCTATTTCTAGGTAGCCAACCACCTGCTAGAGAATGTTTGACACACACGTGTCTAAAGGTCCTCCAACAGTATCATAATATAGGCTATAGCTCTTTCTTGGATTCCACAATTTCACCGTTTGTATCCTTTTGTGGCTTTTGGGCTTGAATATCATTCCTGAGCTCAAAGATAAACCTATTCATTATATCCTCTTCCTTCAGCTTGTTTTCCCTAACCTATTTGTATTTCCTTTTCTAGAGGGTTCATTCTTTTTGTGACAATAATTCCAATAAACGTTTTTGAAGAGGTGAAAGAATAGATTCACCAAGAATTTGAAATGATACCGCAATATTCTTGAAATATGCTTTACAAGGTAGCCAAAATCACACTTTGTGAACAAAGGTTCTCATAATGATATTCATTTCGCAAGAATAATAAAATGAAAATACGAAGGGATGTATCATTTCACATTAATCAATATTCTCCTTTCTTCCATAGGAAACTTCCTCTTGGTCTTGATTGACAATCACAGATCCTTTGAGAGAGGTGAGATAAGAATTTTGATGGCTACCTCCATCCACTCCTAGACAAAATTCTTCCAAATTATCATCTTGGAATTTAATGCCTCTTCTTTATCATTAACTTGTTCCACTTGAGCCTTCCTATAGCTCTCATCTTTGGTATCATAACTTATTTCCAATTGAAAGCTTGTTTTATATATCAAGAGCAAGAAGTGCAATTTTTTCCTTCAATTTTTGAACATCAGTGGTATTGAATTCACTATGTGCATTGTTTTCTTTGAGGACTTAAGTGAGACGATTTCTATTGCAGTCATTTGCAAATGCAAAGGGTGGTAACTAGCAAGCTATGATTGAACTTCTAAAAGAACATGGTGCACAATCTTTAGTATGTTTGTTGATACAGTGAAAAAAAATTAATCACATATTTATTGTTTATTATTTGACTGTCAATATGTGCTATGATTCTCAGTTAAGATCTTTCATCCTCTCTCCTTTTCTTTGTTTTTTTAATCATCGACATCAATTTATTCTATTTGACATCCGAAGGCAAACTTGCCCATGATTAGTTTGAAATTTTGAAAGGGGTGTAGCACTAGAGGGCTAATCCTATATTGATAAACCCAACCAACATGAACCTTTCTTTTTGGGCTTTAACCCTTTCCTAAAAAGAAATATTTGGAACAGATCAAGTGTCAAACTACAAAATAAATTATGATGGGACACCTTTGTAAAACCTAAAAATATATCTGTTGAATATTGGATATATGTGATTTAGCCATTGCATTATTATTTTATGTTATGAAATTAAACATTTATGCCTGAGCAATTAATACTATAAACATCTAAGGTATCTTTCATTCCAATTTTTAAAATTCACTTGTTGCCTTGTATCGTAATTTATTACAATTTCTGCACATTGTCTCATCCCAATGGGATATTGTTTATATAGCACTTCTGTTTCAATGAAATGAGTGCTCAAAAGTATTTATTGGTTGGAAAAATTGATTTTCTTTTTTCTAAAACAATAATCTGAGTTCTTCATCAAATAATTACATAGATCTTTAGACTGTATATGGACCAAGATATACAAATGGCAGATAGGCCCTACATCCAACACTTCTTTGTTAATATTTATGAACAATTTTTTGAATATGTAAATAAATTTGTATATGAACTCTATTAGTATACCCATCCAGGGTTTTTATGTAGGTTTTCTTAACATTTTTTAATAGTTCACAGATGACCATGGTCATCTTACAGCTTATGGCAGGGGAATTTACAACATGTAATTTTCTATGTTAATGAAAAATACGATTTTTCTTTCTGAGAAGAAAAAAATTACATAGATCTTTGTTTCACATTTTTATATTTTTGATTAAAAAAGTTATAGTGAAACTTTTCATATTACCATATGTTTGGTCAATTTAGTGTCCTAAATTTCTCTACATAAATTATCAATTCGGGTATCGTAAACTGATGAAGTGTGGTGCACTATATGTGCTAGATGACCCTTCTTACCTCACTGTTTTTGAGTTTTCTGTTGTTTTGGGGTTTGATCTTTTATTTCCTAATGTCCTACAATGTATTTAACAAAATATTAAATCCACTACTGCTAAGAATCTAAAGAAATGAAATGAGAGCTAATATTAAAATTGAGAATGAGATTGTAGCTATCTATGATGAACCAAAAATGAAATACTGAAAATAAGATTACAACTATTGTCCAGTTTATTTGCAGAATCAAAAGCTAAATGAACAACTAAAAAATGGACTTGCAACTAAATTAAAAACTATGATTGAAAATGAAATTGCAACTAATCTGTCATAAAAGCGAAATGGAGTGTCTTGTCACTCTACAACACAATTTTGGGAGAACTACCTCCTCGTGATAGCATTTTGAGGGATTCAATACTTCATTGTTCTAAAACTGAAAATGAAATTACAACAAAATTAAATTAAAGACTAAGACTAAAAGTGAAATTGCAACTAATCTACTATAACGGCTAAATGAAGTTCTTTAACACTCTGCTATACAATTTTGGGAGAACTACCTCCTTGTGATAGCATTTTGAGGGACTCCATACTTCATTGTTCTAAGAAAAAGTAAACATAAAAATGTAGAGGAAGACTCATTCATAAATGAAATATTTCACCACTTAATTTTTAAGATGAGCCATCAACTGAAAGGGCTTTTGGAAACATTCACTTACAACATGAGTTATTAAACTAACAACAAAAATGGCATTGAACAGTAAATGAAAGAAACTAGACTAATGATCAACAATTCTAAATTACTCTATGCTACTAACATCAACTTCAAACTACTGATAAGAAACTAGAAAGTAATGAAACAAAAGAGCTATTCTATGGACACAAGCTGCATTATCAATAGAGTTAGAAAATAGTCATAAACATCATGGAAAAACACAGTGAATTTACAATTAACTATGAAAGACAAAACATAAATAAAATGTAACCTTGACCAACGCAGGGGCCCTCTGCAAAGGTCTCGGATTATGAGCACTTAATCAACACTCTAACAGCGCTTCAGGTATCCATGAAATAGAGTCTTTATATTAAAACAGAGAATGAGTTCTTCAAACTACAGAGTGGAAATCTGAACTTAATACATAAGCAAAAACTTAACTTGTTCTGCATTCTTCACACAGGTATATATAGGGAAATTATACAATTGTTTTAAAGAGAGAATTAAGCTACAAAAAAGCACATAGACAGGAAAGTATGTGGAATTCCCCTTGGTTGCTTGGAAACATAAATCTTATGGTAATGGCTGTTGGATTTTGTTTGCGCAGGTGGCAGATGAAGTCCGTGGCCTCAGGAAACTGCTTCGTATCCTATTGCTAAGAAACATGCAAAACAGAGTTCTGCTTGCCATAGGTTTCTATGTTTGTCTTCCCTTTGACCAGAGTCTTCTTCGTCGATCTAGGCTAGATGAATAGGATACGATCCCTGCTTTGATGTTTTCCAAGCTACCCATGTAGTCCTTTTCCCCTCTTGACACCTAGAACCTGGAAAAGTGTGAAAGTAGCCGCGGAACAGCCGATTAGCTGCAGAATGTGGCTGTGTTCCGTAGCTAAAAGTCAAAAACTTATTCAAATAGCAAACATAAAAGTATAACCTGTAAATCATTGAAATATACTCCTTGAGGCAATTTTTAATGGTGTTTTATGATAAGGATGCATTTTTCATGGAAAAACAGAGAAGGAAGGATGAGAAAAGTAGCTAACGGAAAGGTAGTTTTGGAACTCAACATACCCCCACTGCTAGAGTATTGCATGTCCCCATGCAATCAAAATTGTGAACTCCATCCTCCTACTCCATTTGTTTTAAGAATTCAACCAAAACATCCAACCTTTTCTTGCTTTTCTTTGCACCAACTACCATCCTAGGCTTCCTCATGAGAAATCTGTACTTGAGGCTAATGAGTGCCCTTTTTAACTTCTTATTCTTTTTCTTTAGTTTTCTGTTCTTCTTGTGCCATAAACCCAAGTGAAGCATAGTGTTATCATGGATAATCTTATCCAACTTGTTCTATTCTTTTAAGGCTTCATTTTCTCTTTGGATATGCCTATTTAGAACTTCTAGCTCATAGATTTCCTGTTTAAGTGAGCTAGTCAAAGTTTCTTGTGATGTGGCAGGCTTCTCAGGATTAGATGAAGTCCCTAGGTCCACTGATGTACTCTTTTTCTCCAATGACTCTATGTAGTCATAAATCTGTTGTTGGACTGGATCAATGCCTGGAGAGGCTCTTCTTGGGCTGCTTTCAAAGTTTTGTTGAGGAGAGATCTGTGGGTTTTGCTCATATGGAATATTGTCTTGGGATTGAGTTGGAGTTTCTTCCCCCAAATCTATGAACTGGGTCTCTTTTGATTTTTCTTTCTTCACTTTGCCCCTCAGTCTAGAACTTCTCCTCAAACATTGGCAACCTATGATTTCTTCTTCTATCACTTGTTTCCTTTTTCCTTTCTCTTTATCCTTCTTGACTTGTTCTCTGATTTTGATTAATTTCTCTGAAAGTAGTTGTTCATCCTCCTTAGATGATGAAGGTTCAAGAATATTCTTATGGATTTCCTCAATCTTCTCTTTCATTTTCTTTCTCTGCTTTGTCTGCTTTTTGATCTCCATTAATGTTTCAAATATGGGCTCTTCTTCATTGTTTTTCTATGCTGAAGTTTTAGGAGTGTTTTGAATGGTGAGACTGGTCTTCCTTCTCCTACTTCTTTTTACAGAACTTTCCTCAGTCACTTCTGGAGAATCTTGGGAAAATTTTCAGACCAAAAAGTCATCCCATGTGTCCCTTACACTCTTTAAGTGATGTTCAACTAAAATTTTTACCAGTCCATGATGATAAAGAGTGGTTTCTATTGATTCAATTTTCTTTTGAACATTAGTGGTCATTCTTCTCAAACTATTCAACATGAAAAATGGGAGATTGATGGCTCCATCTTAAAGAAAATTCATTAACAGTCTTATGTGATATACATACATGGAACCAAACCTTCCCTCGCATGTCATAAACTTTTGCAAAATTAATAGCATGCTACTCCATTTGCCCTTAAGTGCAGAGATTGGAATTCCTTTCCTAAAAACTGAAGTGTCCATACCTGGATTTTTGAGAATGACCTTCTAGGTCTCATCATGAAATTATTTATTCTTGAACCACCTCTCTCCTAGCCTTGGTAGCTCGGTTGCTTCAGCAATAAAAGACTCGGTCACTGCAAAATTTATGTCACCTATTTCGACGTCTATCCCATCAAACGATCTGGCAAAAGGTTTGGTGATTTCTTCATTGGAACCATTGACTTTTTCAATGAAACTCAACCAACCAGCCTTCTGCAACATCCCTTTCAACTGAGGATAACCTTCCATGTACTTCACCCCTATGGGCTCAGTTCTGACGTTGAGCCCCATCACCTTTGTTCTCTACTATTCTTAAAAGAATTCCCTTCACCGATTGAGAAATGGAGTGACTGTGTAAAGAGGACTGTGTATACGACAGTGGAACAACTGGTATATAGAAACAAAAATAACTATGGATATGGGGACAGAATGACAGATTATATGGAAGTGAAATGACTATGAGTATGGGATAAAACGACTGTACATACAGGGTATACGGAAACAGAGTAGCTGTATGCGTAAAATGAGTGGAAACAGAGTGTGTACAAGGTATATGAAAATAGAGTGGCTGACTGTATACGTAAACTGTGTGAAAAATAGAGTGACTGTGTGCACAAGGTAACAGAATATTTGTATGCACAAAATATAGGAAAACAAAGTGATTGTATGCACAGAAAAGTTGTGAAAGTATAAGAGAAGAAAACTTGGTGTAATAAATGAACAATCAGGGTTTTGAGGAGTCGTATTCAAATAGGTTACGTCATCAATCTAATCGTTTAACATGTGTGTTGGAGGAGTCCGGTTAAGTACGAGTCATTAGGTTTAAAACAGAGATTGCATCATAGACCGTTAGGTATTAAAGACAGAAGGTGTGGCGGGATCATCATGGAAATCAAATCTCATAATGATAAATCAAGGAGTCATGTGATTATATGAGTTATACAAACTTATGTTTTGTATTGCTTTTTGAAATAAGTTTTTGCTTTTACCTTTAGAACCATACCTTTTCGCTTGCTAATATCTTGTTGTTTGCTTCCACATGTGCTTAGATGTGATTGGTCTTCAAAATTTGTTCTCCCCTCAATTACTTGCATATGAAATTTTATTATGAACTGGCCTCTTTATGCTTCGACTGATGATCAAACTGTTTATGTAGAATCAGATTGGCTGCAGAACATGATTAGCTACGAAACAGGAACAGCTGCAGAATGTGGAAACAACTGCAGAATGTAAAACAGAGAATAAATATGACTTTATGAATGAATGAAATGGAGATGGTTGTGTGGGTGAAAATATGACAAGATGATAAATGAAAAATGGAGATGGAAGAAATGCTGGAGAGGAAAAATTTATTGGTGGAATATGGTAGTGGAGTGAAAGTGAAACTTTGCAAAAGTAAAACAGAGTGAAAATGAGATAAAACAATAAATTTTGCAGAAATGCAAAGTGAGTCACCATTTTTTTAGAAAAGGAAATGGAAAATATAGGGTGTCAGAAGCTTCTGATTTTCACCCTATATTTTCTGTATAAGCATGCCAATCAGTGATTGGTTTTCAACCTTATACAATTATTATTATTATTATTATTATTATTATTTTAGATAAGAGAAACAAAGACTAAGTTGGTGGAGAAGAAGGATTCTTCTTCACCAACTTCATTTTAGAATTGTTTTGAAAGATCTTGATGAACTCCTCCTTTGAGATTGGTTTTTGATAAATTTTCAATCTATGACCATTCACAAGGAGAGGAGTTTGACTTTCATCTATTGTTCTGATCCTTACTGCTCCATTACTGAAAACTTTTTCAATCTCATATGGCCCAAGCCAATGAGTTTGAAACTTCCCTTGAAAATCTTTAAACTTTGAATCAAATAACAGTGCCCAATCTCCCTCTTGAAACTTACTGTCCTTGATGTACGTGTCATGCCACCTAGCCCTCTGTTGTTGAACTAGACCAGTCCTTTGAATAGCCTCTTGTCTGATTTCATCAAGTTCATTCAATTGCTCTAGTCTATGCTTTTGAGCTTCTGATAAATCCATCCCCAACTGGACTGCCATCTTGAAATTTTTGACTTAGAACTCTATGGGGAACAAGACTTGCTTCCATAAACAAGTTCATAGGGTGTATGTCTAGCTGTGTTCCTCCATGTAGTTCTATAGGCCCATAAGGCTTCAAGAAGCCTTTCTGCCCAATCTCTTCTATGTTGATGCACGGTCTTGGTGAGGATTCTTTCAATCACTTTATTTGTAGACTCCACTTGACCATTTGGTTGTGGATGATAGGGAGTGGATTTCCTATGGTTGATTTTGTATTCCTCCATAAGCTCCTCCACAATGTTGGATGTCAATTGAAGTCCCTGATCTATCACAATTTCTCTTGGGAAACCAAAGCGAGTAAAAATATCCTCAAAAAGAAAACTAACTACAAAATTTTCATTAGCAAAAAGTAATGCTTTGGCTTCTACCCATTTGGTGACATAATCAGTGCATACCAATATATACTTTTTCTGCTTTGATGGAGGATTAATAGGTCCAATAAATTCTAAAGCCCATTTTTCAAAGGATTTGATAAGTACCTGAGGTTGTAATGGTATTTCATTTGAGGGAGCAGGTTTCCCTACCATTTGGTAGTTGTCGCACCTTCTGACATATTCCTTAGCATCTTTGAAGATGGATGGCCAAAAATATCCTAAAGAAAGGATTTTATAGGTTTTCCTCTTCTCAGCAAAGTGTCCACCACACGGCTCATCATGAAATTCTTTGAGAATATCAGGCATCTCATCTTCCCTGACACACCTTCTGATCATAAGATCTGGCCTTGTTTTATACAATTCGTTAGTGATCCATGAATATCTTGCAATATCTTGAATAATCTTTCTTTTCTCTCTAGGAAATAAATGTGAAGGTAACTTCCGAGTAACCAAGTAATTAGAAACATCTGCAAACCAAGGAGTTTGAGTAGCTACTGCAAAGATATTTTCATCAGGAAACTTATCTTCAACCAGATAGTCTTCTTTGATATTCTAAATCCTGGACAAGAAATCAACAACTTCGTTTTGTTTTCTAGGTCTATCTAGCACAATAATATTGAATTCATGCAAAAGTAAAAGCCATCTTGTAACTCTGCCATTAGTAATAGGTTTATTCATCAAATATCTAATTGCAAAGTGATCTGTATGAACAAAGATTTCATAGCCGGTTATATAGTGTCTAAACTTGTTAATTGCATGAACAACAGATGAGAACTCTTTTTTAGTTATAGTATAATTCAACTTAGTGGGAGTCAAATTTTTACTTGTATAGTAAATGGAATAAGGAATCAAATATTTTTGTCCCAATGCAGTTCCCAGAGTTGTATCTGAAGCATCTATAGAA
This sequence comes from Pinus tabuliformis, assembly GCA_031772625.1. NCBI lineage: Eukaryota > Viridiplantae > Streptophyta > Pinopsida > Pinales > Pinaceae > Pinus > Pinus tabuliformis. Next base: position 466,327,006 of record CM062809.1, on the reverse strand, counting down.
ATATGGAAAGGAATTTTCCAATTTGGTCCTCTTAAGTTAGGTGCTTTAGATATTTTTGCTTTCAAGGTTTCAAATGCTAGTTGGCAATCAGGATTCCACTTAAATTCACAATATTTTGTAAGCAACTTGGAGAGTGGAGATGATGTTTTAGTGAATTTTTCTATAAATCTTCTATAATATCTTGTAAATCCTAGAAAACTTCTAACATCCTTTTGGCAATTCGGAATTGACAATTTAGAGATAACTTCAACTTTAGATTTGTCAACTTTAATCCCTTCTCCTGAAATGTGATGTACTAAAACAATATCTTCTATAAACATCATAAAGCATTTTTCATGGCTTAGTGAAAGGTTTGTTTCATTAAATCTTTTAAGGACTCTTTCCAAATTCTCCAAAGCTTCTTCAAATGTGTTACCATAAACTATAAAATCATCCATATATACCTCTACACAATCATGTATTAGATCAGAAAAAATTCCTAGTACTGCTCTTTGGAATGTTGCAGGTGCATTACATAACCCAAAAGGAAGCACTCGGTGGGCAAAAGTTTCCCATGGGAAAGTAAATGTGGTTTTATCCTGATCCTCAGGTGCTACCTGAATTTGATTATAACCACTAAAACCATCCAAGAATGAGAAATACTTTTTATGTGCTAATGTATCTGACACTTGATCTATAAAGGGAAAAATAAAGTCATCTTTCAAGGTTGCTTTATCCAATTATCGGTAATCAATGCACACCCTCCATTTACCATTCTTTTTAGGCACAATTACCAAAGGAGAAACCCATTGGCTATATGAAATTGGGTAAATGAAGTTTACATTGAGTAATTTTTGGAGCTCTTCTTTCACAATTTCCCTAACATTTGGATTCATTCTTCTTTGAGGTTGTCTGATTGGTCTACTATTTTCCTCAATATAGATATGATGGATACAAGTTTTAGGATCAATACCTTTCCTGTCGGTATACTCCCATGCAAATGCAGCAGAATGTTTTTGTAATATTTTGGTTAGCTCTTCTTGTTGTAGTTTCTCCAAGTTTTTGTTTATGTTCAATGTTCTACCTGGAAAAATTCCAATTGTAGAGCTACCAAACTCTTCCATAGAATAGAGAGACATTTGCCTAGATGACAAGTATTCAATATTAGATATTTCTTGAAATTGTGCATGATCATATTCTGAAGATGTTTCAAAATTTTCCAATGTGTTCAAAATTTGACTATCTTCACTAATTTCAGATATAGTAAAGAGAGGTTGAATATCATCTTCATCACTAATCCATTTCTTGTCATCTATTTCTAATATTGATTTTGCTGGAGGATACAAAGTAAATTTCTTTGTTGAATACCATCATAAATATATATATCACCAGATCTACAACTAATAAAAGCATCAGTTGTGGCCAGCCAAGGTCTTCCTAATATGAGTGGATGTCCTCCTAAATTATTCTTGGGAGTTAAAATCATAAAATCAACAGGATATTCCCAAGAATCTAAGGAGACTGAAATATCTTCTAGCACACCATGTGGTTTAATTACTGATCTATTTGCAAGTTGCAGTAGGGTAGGTGTGTAACGAAGGTTAGGAAGTTTAAGCTACTCCATAGTTTGTCTACTGATAATGTTTATTGATGCCCCTAAGTCAATTAATGTATTTGGAATTTCAATCCGATTTATATGTGTCCTGACAATTGGACTTCCCTGATCCATGTATTTCTGCATGGTAATCATTCCCATCATGATGTCTTCCATCTTTCCTACCAGGTGAATTCTTTTTGTTTCTCCTGGTTTTCTTCCTGGTCTTTTGATGCTCAACTCGTTTATTGTCTTGGCTAGAATAGGAATTTCTCTAATGGCTTGTAGCAAAGGAATTTTGATGCAAACATTCTTCAGTTCATCTAGAAAATCATAATTGGCAACAAGATATATTTTTCTACCTCTCTATCAATTTGTAATCTCTCAGGAAAAGGAGGTGTAGAAGTAGATGTTGGTTGCTTAATTATAGGAGTTGTTTTTATTGATCTTTTTTCTTTTTCTATGTTTTGGTTTTGGAGGGATGTTCCCTCAAAACTTTTATTGACTTTCAGAGAATCCTCCTCAGAAGTGTCTTGCTCTTGAATAACTATAGAAGCTTTTTCCTTTTCTAATATCCTACGAGATCTAAGTTGAACATCATTAAGGTCTAGAGGAGTAATCATGTAAGTTGGAAATTGTTGTCCTTCTACCATATAAGCATCTTGAGGGTTTTTATTATTAGGTTTTTGTAATGGTTGGGTAGGTAACTGTTTTGGTTTTTGTTGAAATGGAAGTAAGATTTGAGGATTTTGACCTTGTTGTTGAGGTTGTTGTGGAAATGGCAATGAAAGTTGAGGGTTTTGATTTGGAAGTTGTTTATGATTTTGTGGCTAATTTTGATAAGATGGAGAATATTGGTAATATTGGGAAAATCTCCCATAAGGATTTTGTACCCCTTGTGCCCATGGTTGAGATTGGTACTAAGATTGATGTTGAGGCCAAGGTTGCTGCCAAGAATTCCAGTTTGGTGGGGGTTGAAGATACATTGGATTGTTGAATCCTTGATTTTGTGACCCCTGCCAAGTTCTTCCTCCAACAAAACAGAGAGATTCTACAGGATTTGGGACTATGTCCTCTTGAAAGACAACCTTAAGACCTGGGATTGAAGGACAATCCTTGGTCTCATGACTTTCTGAACAAATCATACAAGTTTCTACAATTTTTGCATCTAAAGGGCATTCCCGTAGAGCATGTTTCTTTCTGCATTTTGGACAAAAAATGGCTAAAGCATCAGCCTCTGTTTTCTGCTTGTTTTGAATTTTAAGGGTGTCTAGTTGCTCATTAAGTCTCCCGAAAATGTCAATTTTAAACTCATCAAGCATATTGCCAATTTCTACCATACGTACAGATCCGGTTGCAGATTTGTTTGCTCTAACAAGAGAAGGATCTCTTGGCACTTTCCCAGTTTTAGATTTCCCTCTTGAGAGATGAACACATAGTTCTGCTATGTCACTCAATGGAAGTTGAGAAATATCTCCCTTCTCCATCATGTTAAGGATTTCTATCCATTCGTATCTAATGAACTTTAACAAAAACGCTTTCAGAGTTTTCTTCATCTAAATTGTTCATCTTTTCTCTTTTCAAATTATAGTTGAATCTCTCAAGCAAATCCTCTAAGTTTCCATCTTCCTTTTGTATCATTTTGAACACCTCATCTTTATGATTGGTAGGCATACAATAATCCAAATATCTATCCAAAAATGCCTGTTTCATGTCATTCCAAGTTCTAATGGACTGAGTGACCAACCCCATAAACCATTTCAAAGAAGCCCCTTTTAGTGTTGAAGGGAAAAATTTGAGTTTTTGAGAGTCTTCTAGATAGTCATAGGTTCTGCACAAGACTTCAAACTCAAACAAAAATGTTTCAGGATCCTCACTTCTCAACCCATAAAAGTTTGGGAGGACAGATGGTGAAATGTTTTGCATTGTGGTATGTGTTTCCTCATCTACTATAGGGAATCCAAATGAGTTATCTACTTCCCTATTTCCTCTGCCTCCTCGATTATTACCTCTACCTCCTCCAGTGTTTCCTCTACCTCTCCCTCTACCCATTCCTCCAAATAGTGTGAATTCTTCATTTTGTTCTTCTTCTGCCATTATAGTTTCTTCAGAGTCAGTATAGGGTTCAACCTGCAAGGTTATTCCTTCCTCCTCTGGTTCTTCTATTAATGGACTATGAGAGAGAGTTTCTACTTCCTCACTAGGTATTCCTAATTCTTAAACTACAATAGGCTCCCCTGTGGAGGTAAAAAAGGTCTTCTCTCCTAGGACTATTTTGGTGGATGATGTAGGAGAATCGTTTGATTGAATTTCAGCCCCTTAGATTCTAGGAAGCCTATGGCTGGGAATATGAGTATGGGATGGAGGTGTGTCTTTCCTAACTCTTGGTGGAGTAGGTGGAGTTGTAGGAATTGAACTTCTACCCCTAGCTATAAATCTACCCCTAGAGTCTTGTTCTCTATGCATGTCATTGTTTTGTTTTATTGTTTTTGTTTTTTTTTATGAATGTAAGAGATAAGGCTACCTAGTTACACTTCCCCAGCAATGGAGCCAAAATGTTTAGTCAATTTAGTGTCCTAAATTGCTCTACATAAATTATCAATCCGGGTTTTGTAAACTGATGAAGTGTAGTGCACTATATGTGCTAGATGGCCCTTCCTACCTCACTGTTTTTGACTTTTTTGTTGTTTTGGGGGTTTGATCTTTTAATTCCTAATGTTTTGTAATGTATTTAACAAAATCTTAAATCTACTGCTGCTAAGAATCTAAAGAAATGAAATGAGAGCTAATATTAAAACTGAGAATGAGAGCAGCTATCTATGATGAACCAAAAATGAAATACCAAAAATAAGATTACAACTATTGTCCAATTTATTTGCAGAATCAAAAGCTAAATGAACAACTGAAAAGTGGACTTGCAACTAAATGAAAAAATATGATTGAAAATGAAATTGCAACTAATCTATCATAAAAACTAAATGAAGTGTCTTGTCACTTTGCTACACAATTTTGGGAGAACTACCTCCTTGTGATAGCATTTTGAGGGATTCAATATTTCATTGTTCTAAAATTGAAAATGAAATTACAACAAAATTAAATGAAAGACTAAGACTGAAAGTGAAATTGCAACTAATCTACTATAACAGCTAAATGAAGTGCTTATCACTCTGCTATACAATTTAGGGAGAACTACCTCCTTGTGATAGCATTTTGAGGGACTCCATACTTCATTGTTCTAAGAAAATGTAAACATAAAAATGTAGAGGAAGACTCATTCATAAATGAAATATTTCACCACTTAGTTTTTAAGATGAACCATCAACTGAAAGGTCTATTGGAAACATTCACTTACAACATGAGTTATTAAACTAACAACAAAAATGGCATTGAACAGTAAATGAAAGAAACTAGACTAATGATTAGCAATTCTAAATTACTCTATGCTACTGACATCAACTTCAAACTACTAATAAGAAACTAGAAAGTAATGAAACAAAAGAGATATTTTGTGAACACAAGCTACATTATGAAAAGAGTAAGAAAATGGTTATAAACATCATGGAAAAACACAGTGAATTTACAATTAACCATGAAAGACAAAACATGAATAAAATGTAACCTTGACCGACGCAGGGACCCTCTGAAAAGGTCTCAGATTACAAGCACTTAATTAACACTCCAACAATGCTTCAGGTATCCATGAAACAGAGTCTTTATATTAAAAACAGATAATGAGTTCTTCAAACTACAGAGCGGAAATCCGAACTTAATACATAAGCAAAACTTAACTTGTTCTGTGTTCTTCACATAGGTATATATAGGGAAATTATACAACTGTTTTAAAGAGAGAATTAAGCTATAGCAAAACACGTAGACCTGCAAGTATGCGGAATTCTTGTCCTTGGTTGCTTGGAAACATAAATCTTATGGTAATGGTTGTTGGATTCTATTTGTGCAGGTGGCAGATGAAGTTTGTGGCCTCAAGAAACTGCTTCGGATCCTATTGCTAAGAAACATGTGCAAAACAGAGTTCTGTTTGCCATATATTTCTATGTTTGACTTCCTTTTGACTGGAATCTTCCTCGTCGATCTAGGCTATATAAATAGGATACAATCCATGCTCTGATGTTTTCCAAGTCACCCATGTAGTCCTTTTTCCCTCTTGACACCTGGAACCCGCAAAAGTGTGAAAGTAGCTACGGAACAGCCGATTAGCTGCAGAATGTAGTTGCGTTCCATAGCTAAAAATCCAAAACTTATTCAAATAGCAAACATAAAAGTATAACCTATAAATCACTGAAATATACTCCTTGAGGCAATGTATAATGGTTTTTGATGATAAGGATGCATTTTTCATGGAAAAACAAAGAAGGAAGGATGAGAAAAGTAGTTAAGGGAAAGGCAGTTTTGGAACTCAACACCATATTTATTAGATTCGCAAAAAACTATTTTATTAACCTCACAATGCTTTGAATGTATCATCATTATTGAACACAATTTTATATCCTTTATTCTTGTGTTGTTTTCTAAGAATTTGAATAATATGTTGTGTAAGGGAAATCATGGTAGTTGTTTAGAAGCCAAGATGCAACCAATCAATCATTATGTTAGTAGGAGGTTTACTTCCTCTAGAACCTAAGGATCATGGCATACTGGGGTAGGTTTCCCACCCACATGTATGGGTAACCATGGGATGTTTTTTTTCTTCTCTGATACAATTTTCCAGCCATCTGTCATACATTATTTATTATATGTTGGTTTTTTCTTTCCTTTTGTTTTCACAAGTTATTTATAGCTTCAGATTTTTGGCATGTAACTTAGTTAGCATGATTGTGCCTAAGTTTTTCCTGAAGGTTGAATATTAAGTCCTAAGGTGTTCTTTTCTATGGTGACATTTTATTTTTTTTGTTTATGAAGGTCGTCTTGCCACATAGTAGCCACTATTGTCCAACTAAAGAAAACTTTTTTGAGCTTCTTGCTTTTCTAGGGGAAAATGGCATTGACATTGTTGATGTTAAGATATATGTCATATAAATTCCTTATAGTATACTCTTTTTTTATATTTCAGGTTCATCATATTTCATGTCTTATACTCTGCATTGTATCTTATCTCATTTTCATAAGAGGAACTCTAGGTTGATGGTAAGAAGCAATAATTGAAGAAAGAGGAGAACAATAACACTGGAGTCACAAATGCAAAAAGTGATAGAGAATAAAATCGGTCTAATGATACCCTTAAAGCTAATATCCTGCATGAGACACACATATAAAGAGTGATGGTCAAGCATCTAGAGTTGGTGAATTCACCTACATTGCCTTGGCAGCACAATGATAATTTTTTGAAGTGACGAAACAATATTTCATGCGTAAATTGTAGTCCAACCAATATTAAGTTGGAAACTCATATTGTAATATTTGAGATTTTATATAATATGATTTGTGTGGTTGAAATTATTTATAGTTGCACTTGATATTATTTAGTATTGTAATTAATATATGTAATTCTATGTTTTCATATTAGATGAACATGCACATTGTATGATTTTTTTTATTTAGTAACAAAATCATACTAATTAATTTATGTTGATTAATAATTAACACATAAAATCAATATAAAACTACTAAATTAGTAGTTTATATTGACTAATGATGAACACAAATAAAATGAAAATATGACTAAATTAGTTATTTATAATTATTATTATGAAAGTAAATGAAATGAATATAAACTACTAAATTAGCCATTTATATAATGAATATGAAACTACCAAAAAATGGTAAATGACTAATGCAAATGATAAATTTGTGATTACAAATGACGACTAAATTTTCCATATATATGACTATTAGTAGCTAATTTATAATATCTTATAACATGACTAGAATTTAGTCATATTTCTTTGGTCATTAATTGGTTTCAAATGATGACTAAAATTTGCATATATATGACTATTAATAGCTAATTTACAGTATCTTATAACACGACAAATATTTTGGTCATTAATTGGTTTTCTCAGGTGATCATATAGTATAATATTTAGTTTTATATCTGGTCATTAATTGTGGCAATTAATGACTAAATTTATGACTAAATGTACTACTAGACAATAAAATTGATACAATCAATTAATGATGAAGCTAAAACGACTAAAAGTTGGTCACATTATAAGATACTGTAAATTAGCTACTATTGGTCACCGACTGAAAATGGTCGTTTATATGCAAATTTTGGTCATTTTTTTAGTAACTAATTAGCCATTTTCTACTAGTGAAATGGCTAAAGTTTTGGAAAGGCATGAGGCATTAATTGGCATTTTATTTATGAAAATAATGGAAATTAGGAGAAAATGAAGGTGAAAGGTCACAAGTTGCATGTGAGGAGGAAAGTGAAGAAAAATAATGGAAAATGAAGAAAATAGAGGCCTCATTAATAAAAAGGCTTCTGAGGATCAATGGGCAAGGCATTATCAGTTCATTTTTGGAGCTCTCTCATATTCTCTCTCTCTCATACTCTTGGATACTTAGAGTTTCCTTGGAGCACTCTTGGTGGGTGTGGCATACTTTGATTCTTGGAGCAAGAAGGAAAAGGAAGAACAGGAAAGTGCAAGAAGGCATTGGGATCAACAACTACATCATATTTTCTTGCAGGTACCAAGTTGCATATATGTTTCCTTCACTAATTTTGGCATGCATGACATATTCATGTGGATTTTTTGTTGTGATCTATCATTGGCATGGATGATCGCCGGGATTGAAAGTGGATTTCCTATCCATGCCATTTCTAAATAGCCATGGTGATTGTGGGTTTACTTTCATTGTTTGCTTTTGGTTGGTTCTCATGTTTCCTTAGCTTGGTTTGAGTTACTAGTTCCCATAGCCTTAGTTGGACAAATGCTCTGGAACCCTGGAAGGCTGGGATAGAGACCAATTGGATGATGGTTTTGGTGATGCTCGACTGTGAGGTGCAATCATTATTTGATGGGTTGAGGTGGATGGCCTCTAGAATCCCTGCATGGTTTTTGATTGATGTGTTGTATGAGATCCCACATTCATGCTTGAAATATGGCATGAGGGTGAATGACAGAAGAGAGATTTGGCCGAACCATTCTATGGTCAGGTGGAACGTGGAAGTCCCATCTCGGGTTTGGATTTTACATTATTAATGAAAAGTTATTTCTCTTAGTATTTGTATGAGTATTATAATGGATTATATTTGGTTTATATGGTTGTGATTTCATGGATATTTTTGCCCCCCTATTATGCTGGTTATTTATATGTTTTATGATAGCAGCTATGCATGGATCTCATCATGTTTTTACTTATATATGAATAAACAATGTATATATGACCTAATGGATGAAATGATAGATAAAGTGATAAGGAAACAATGCTTCATGGCAAATCTCAAATAAGTATGAGACCCCTATGCTCAGATATGTTAGTTATACCTGTAGATTTCATATTTACTAAGTGTTTGACAAAATGTCTTTTATGGCTAGTAGGGGTCCAGTTAAGGTCTTGAACAAGTTTTTTCTCTAGTACTATCATTTCCATTTTATTTTATTGATTTGAAGAGATGGTTCAATTCTAGGCAGTGACCTAGGTTCTGGGCCCAAAAAATTGGTTCAAATCCCAAAGTCACTGGCATAACACTAACAGATTTGGTCTTGAGTTGTTGGAAGGAAAGCCTGTGAGAGCGACTATAGGGTTACAGTGTAATGCATGTCATGTCATGGGAGAGAGTTTGGGTTTAATTCATCTAACTGCTAGGTAACTTAGGGGTTGGACACATCGAGTGGTGGATTAGCTCATGGGGATCCTGAAGCACCTTAGGGAGGTCAGCGTGTTGGGTTTTCATCGATTCCATATCCTTAAGGTTACCTAGGATGTTGAATCATATCATAGTAGGCTCTCGTCGCATGTTTACCTCGACTAGTTGGTTTCTTCGACATATGTGGGAGGAGGGTGTTACAATGATAATGAGGTGACGAAGGAACTTGCAAGGTCATTCAATAGAATTAAGGCACAAATTGGAGATATTCAATGAAATTTATAGAGTCCTTCATTACAGAAGCCACAAGAATGTTGTAACATAGTGAGTATTGGTTCAAAAATAAAAATATTAAGGGAGAAATATGAAGATATTACTTTGTAAATCCTTTATGGATGCAAGTTGGCATAAGTTTATACCAATGACGTCAATAAAGAAGAAATGGAGGGAAATTTTTTTCTTTTTTTTGAAGTATGTCAACTATGAAGGAAGGTATGAACTTGTGTTCTTTCATCAACTTCATTTTCTTATGCATTTTATAAATGGATATGAAATAAACTTGCCACGTTAGTTACTCAATAGTTTGAAGAAAACGGCCCTTGGTATATAATACAATTCTAGGAATCCGGAGAGAAGTATATACTACTATCGATTAGTCAGAATTTTAGTTGAAGCTAAGTTGCACTAGAAACATGATAATTGGGAAGCATTTTTGATAAGGAACCATTTCAACATGGAACTTCAAGAGATAGAGGTCCAATGTTTAAAACATAAAAGAACTAGAGAAAGGGTTTTAGAAGTAGATGCTCTGAAACCTAAACCCATAAATCTCAACAAATAAATAGAGCAAAAACTCAAGGGATCAAAATGCAAGAATAAGAAAACTAAAGCTTCTAAGGAAAATTTTCTAGAACCTATAATTTCAATTTTGGATGAGGAAATAAGAGATGAGATTAGGGTTTCAAATTTTGAACTAAAAATACATGAAGTATTCCCACAAGTAAAGAAAAGAGGAATGTTACAGAAGAAGGAAAAAGGGAAACTAAGGGTGAAAAAGAAAAAAAAAAGTAAGAAAAAGTAAAACCCCTATACAAAAGCCTTAATAAAGTGAAGTTGTATAGAAGAGTGAGGAATTTGAAATTGAGCCTCGAAGGACGAAAAGGAGCATGAAAAATGTTTTGAATAAAAAAGGAAAAGGATAGTTTTAATGTCCAGGATAAGCCGGTGATTGAAGTAGAGGGGTCTGACAAAGAACAATGCAGTCTACCAGAAAAAAATAAGTATTTGAAAAGGTAAACAAAAAGGGGCCTAGGTATAAAAATATTTCTATGAAGGACAATAAGATAAAGTATCCTAAATTATCTAAATCATCACATTCAGTACATCCAGAGTTGGAATTGATAAGAATATAAATTGATGAAATTCACAACAAAAGGTATATGATTACATCGAATATATAGATAAGGATACACAACATTCAGTTTTTTATCAGGTACCATCCCCCTTTGCCTATAGTCCACCATGATTTACTTTTGAATAGAAACATACAATATAAAATTATAGAGAAAGATTAAAGACTTAGAAGTTTTAGACCATCATATGAAGGATGAAAACCAAACTTTGAAAAATCACAATCAAAGAATGTTAAAGGAATGCAATTTTGGTATAAAAAGAATCATAAACTTAAGAGAATCAATAAAAGACTTTAGTTGAAAATTAAAAATTTAAATTCCATGTTATTGAAGGCAAAAACGTGGTGGTTAATCTAAATGAAAAATCAAGGATTGGAAAGTGGCAACTTGGACATTCTAATCCAAGCAACACAAACATTAGAATGGAAAAATATGGTTTCAAAATTTGGCCTTTGCACAGGGACATGAAAAATCTACAATGTGGCGGAATGTTGTATTCGTGAAATGAACTATTTTTGCCTCTAATCATCCATTATTATGTTTGTCAAAATCCCTAGAAATTTATCACATCAACCACCTTACACTATATTTCTATTTTTTTTAATAAAAACTCATGCTATGAACTACATGAGCTAATATACCAAATAAATCCAAGATAAAACAACCATTCTTCTTGTATGTTTATATATTCTTCCAAATAAATCCAAGATAAAATGACCATTCTTCTTGTATGTTTATATATTCTTTTGTAGAATTATTTGAAATGTCATAAGATATGGAATTAGAAATTCCATAGCTACATATCATTATATATCCAATTATTGATCATGTATCTGAGTTACAGATTCAATTAGAAATGAGCAAGGAGAAGTTAGATCAAAGGTTGGAGCTTGTTGCAAATGAGAACCCTAAGCTTCTCCACCTTCCAGTGCAGCTCCAATGGTTTATAGGATATCATAGGATCAGACTCAAAGGCACGGTTAGAAGAAACCATGAGGTGGCAGAGTACGGAGACAAGTAGTAGAACAATTGGACCAGTGGCATGAGAGACATATTGGATCCACTTTTCATTCTATCACATTTGATCATGATAATGGGTTTGAGAGAATTATGCATTTAATCCATTATTCGTGCATTTAACCTCTCATACATGCATCATACGTATCCTATATAATTTAATTTTTTATATCAACAAAACCTTCCTAAAAGCATGCATCCCATATCTCTTATCATTGTTATTTAGAATTGTATAAATACCCATAGTATGCACTATGGGAAAAAAATAAATTCTGAAAACGTTTATCTTTATTATTAATACAAGTTTTTCTATTCTTGGAGTTAAAGTGATGGTGCAAGTGCATTTTATGTGTTGTTTCACGTTTTAAGAGTTTTTAATAACATAAAGTTATATGAGTTCTCTAGCCGCACTTTACCGAGCCAAGTGACCCCTACGTAAGGAAGAAATTTCTGATTATTTACCTTTCCTTTAATTTTAGTCAAATCAATGTGTGCTTGTTTATAGTACATGTTACTTATAGCTCGAGTGTGAGTGCAAAGTGAAAGATACCTCCATGATCTATTAAATTGCTTAAGGAATTATTTGATTTGGTTGTAAAACTTACGAATAATTGAATTACTAATTAGAATGAATATGCAATTATCTCAAGACATGGAATCCTTATAGTCTGATGGTTTAAAAGCATTTAGGTTATGACTTATTTTATTTGTATTTCCTTTTAAATTTTGTTTCATTACTTAATGATTAGATAGTTTGCAAAATGATTTCAGTGGCTAAGCTAGAAATTAAATATCACATATATTTTGCATTACACTTCATAACTTTACAAACTCAAATTGATGAATTAATTGTAATATAATTATCAAAAAATAAAATTAACCAACAAAGGTCTTATTTCTAAGACAATGATTAATCATTGAATCAGGGAAATATTTTATTTTTTTCTCACCTTCTATCATCCAATGGGTACAAGATTTTTGAAACAATACAATTCCCTCCTTCTTTCTCTTGTATTCCATTTGATTTATGAGACATGCCTCTTCTTTGGTTAGTGTGTTTGCTCAAACTTATATAATATTTTTTTAACTAGATATATCTCATGTGTTCCTACAATACCACCTATGCTTGGAAGATATTCCCAAACTTTGATTTGATCCCTTTTTTATGCATCTCTTTAAATATTTCATTTTTTGTTGAAAGGGTTTCATTGTTAAGCCAATTTCATTTATTGGAGCTTGCAACCATGTCTAAGCTTTAACAAATGAAGGAGGGTTTTGGAATCCAAAATATTTCAAAATGAGAAAGGTATTTTCATAAGGAAATTTTTAAGGTCTATCATGGGGTGAATCAACTAGTGATCATAGCCTTTGAATGGAAACATAGAGGTCCCCAAGAAGAGATATTTTTCCAAAATAATTTCATAAACCGACAAATGATCAAGTAAAAAAGCTACATGATGAGAGCCTTCTCATGTATTCTTCCAGGTGAATGTACCATTCATCATTTCTAGGTCCACCAATTTTAATGCTTGCATGGTTTCCTTGATTTTTTTTGCATCCCAATCTAGTCTTCTTATGCCTCCTCTTTTTTCATCTAGGGACTTGAATAGGTTGAATATCCTCCTGCAATACATAAGAATCCATCTGACATCCAATTGAGCCCTCAAAACATTCAAAGAAAACTTATTTTCCCCCCCAAATGTGTGGCGCATACATGTTGGATATGTATCCTTTCTTGCTAGTTCCCATTAATCAAGATTTATCCATGAAGATTATGGGGCTAGCATAATAGTCTTTGAGATCTAACTTGTCGAGATGTAAACAAATAGCTAGTACCCACACTTTCCCATTTTCATCGATATGTATGCTTTCAGCTTCCTTCCAACATTTTTAGACTATAGCAATGACCATTTAAATGGAGCTTCACTAAAGCATTTGGTTTCTTAGATCATCATGATATTGAGTTAGTCTTAGTTTATTCTACACATGAGAAGCCTTTGTTTTCTGTTACAATTGAGGCTTCACATATTCCATGAGATAATTTTCATTAGGTAAAGGGAGAGGGCAAAGAAAATGCCTCTGTCATTAGGGTAATTCTCCCCGAGTGTACCATAATTTTTCCAAGTTCATGGACGAGCTTCTTATTGCTGTGATATCCTTGGCGTCAATATTCCTTGATTGGTTTGGTTGATTATTTAGGATTATTCAAATTGATTCCTACGTTGGATGGAGAAGTGACTGTTGTCATAGTTTATAGAGGATTTTTTTTCATAACATTAATAATTGCATGTTTGAGGATTTGAATTTGATGTTCTGGGATTCCTTTAGGGTCTTTGCTTCTCTAATCTCTTGATATTTCTTATAGGTCAAGTGATTCCAACTGTAATTCCTCAATTCCATTTGGGTTATCTTGTGTTGGTGCTTTCATGATGATGACCTTGTGATTTCTAGTGGTGATATCATCTAATGCTTTGAGGGTATTACGGAATGTGAAGGTGTTAGGTCATCTTCATACCTTTTCTTCCTAATAGAGAGGAATTTGACATATTATTCCCCAGTACTACTAGAGGATTTTCTAATGATTTCCCCATAATGGTTTCAAAGATATGTTTGACTGTGAATACCTATGTCCATTTGCTTAGATTCTTGGGCCTGTTAATGTTTAATCCTTGAATTTACTAGAGTGGAACCCTTAGAATCTTGAGGGGATCTAGGATTTGATGTGTCTTTGAATAAGTGCCCATATTCATGGTAGCACCTACATCAAAATGGAATGTGCTCATAATCTAGTAGTTTTTCCTAGATTTCATCTCCATAATATATGTATGTTGAAGATATAAGGGGCTGAGAGAAGTCCTTTTATGCACATAGTCAAGCATATGATGTGTGTCATCCCCTTTTTGTGACTTTAGAAGCTTTAACATAATGGTCCAAGTTATCTCCAATTCTTTCAAGGGTCTCTTCTTCCCAAAATTCCTAGCGAAGGGTATAGAGGCGGATCGAAGCTAGTGCATCTGTGAAATTTTCCTTGTTAGGGCTAAATCTTTCCATCTGAAATGTGAGGTAAAGCCCTGCTAAATTGAAGAAGTATGTCCTCCCATCAAAGATCCTAGTGCACTATTCCAAGTTTCAAAGACTGTTGTGAAGTATCTGTTAGCTCCTAGCTCCAAGTCTAATTTTCCCTTGGGTTTCAATTTATTCTAGATCGATGTAATGAGATCCTTCTCTGTTAGCTAGAATCCCAAGGATTTTCCAATGAGGACATGATCATGCATATATTGAATGTATTCTCCTATCTTTGTTGTTTTGATATCAATTTTTGGGTCTTTGGATGCCTTGGGTAGGCATCAACGTGAACTATAAACTTGCCATGCAGCTCACACTAGCGAGTTCATAGGTGTTTGAAGATTCATGACTCCATTTGGTGTTCCATTATGTGGTTGTCGGGGTTCTCCTAGGTCAGATCCACCACCTATCTAGGCATCTCTAAAGGGGATGTTATGATAGGAAGAGAGAGGACTTACCCCTCTAACTTGGCACATGAGAAATTGCTAAATAGATGGACTATCAATGAAACCTTGATTACGTATAAACCTTATTCACAATTTTTATGACTATTTCAAACTTCTCATTCATTGAATAAATGTTTTCACCTCCACATAATATTATTAATAAACTTCTCCCATTTAAAATTGATCGAACACATCAATATTGATCGAACGCATCAATATTTAGAATGATGTAAATATATTTAATGTTTTTAGATAAAATCTAAAATTACTCTAAATTAAATAAATATATATTAAAAAAAAATGTTAACATAACCACCAAAAATGTAAACATTTTTAACAAAAGTCAAAGCCTACTCATTCATTATAACAAGTTATTACCAATAAAATGATTTCCATTCAGAATTAATTAGGTATCATGTATTGCTCATGATGACATTGATGGATACCTTGATTGTGAAGTGACACCTAAATTATAATGGTGAAGTTTTACTTTTCAACATTTAATTTAGAAAAAAATGTGAGAAACTTATTTATATGGATGTTAGAATTAAAAATTGTTATTTTAATAATTTTGAACTGAATTTAAAATCAAATTTATTAAAAAAATATTTTAATTATAATTTTAAAGAATTTTTTAAAACAAAATTCATTTAAAAAGAATTAAAAATATATTTTAATTATAATTTTAAAGAATTTTTTAAAACAAAATTCATTTAAAAAAAATTAAAAACGAAAATATAAAGTATTTAAATTGTTATTTTTATTAAATTCAGAATTCGTTTAAAATTATAGGTTAAAAAGAAAAAATGTTTAAACTAACACTATGGCCTTCTAAAAAAGCATATAGATCTTTGAAACAGTAAGATAACTTCATGTGGAGGTGCACATCTTAATTAACAAACGTCAAGTACTTCAATTCAATTTTGCGATCATTATGACATCGTCTTTCAACATCCAAATCCCGGAAAGAGCCGTATCTATTTTTATGCTTTACCTGAAGGCATTGACAACAAAAACGTCATCGGTGAAATCATAACGAAATCTCCCTCATTCAACACAGTTAACGAAAGTCAAAGACCAACCTTCAGGGTAGATTTATACACAATGGAAGAAACCAGTAAGGTGCCGTGACCAAGTGTTAATATGAGGAACAACAGTCTAGATGGGTACTTTTCAAAAACAAAGAAACAGTCCCAAATAATTAGTCAAATGCTTTAGATTAGCTTCACCACATAAGCATTGACGAAGAAGTTTCAGTGAGCTGACACAAACCATGGAAAGTACGATAGCCAATGATACCCAGAAATGACTCGCATTAATTATAGCAATTCTTAAGTAATGGAATAATCTATGAGCTGTTAGATTGGACTAAAGATATGATTAAAAAAGTATAATAATATTATTCAAGTTTGTGGGAACGAGGGAGGCCTGAACGGTTGTATTCTCTCTCACGCTATTTCGGTTCAACTACTCCACTGTACCCTCTTCCCGGATACAGCACACCATGACTAAGTTTGTGTCGCAATGCCTAACTTCACCAACTTTAGGCCTTCCTAGCAACCCCTAACAAATTCAACGTAGACTAAACTTAGTTGAATTGCTAATCTACATGTATAAATACTTGCTCACCGTTCTTTTGCATTCCATCTTTATATTTTTCCTTAGCCATCTCTCAATCAATTGAGGCTAGTCTTTTCCCAATAATAGATTTTAGTGTGAGCATCATCTTGGATTACCTTCTTTGCATTTAAATTGAGCCTTTTCCGATATTTGGATATTAGGAGGCCGTTCTCATATTTTGCTGGCTTCATCTCTGCAAAATCTATCTGCAGCAATGGAGGCGTTTAATCAACATGGTTGTGCTCAACAGTTTGCAGCCAGATTCGTTCGGATGCACTTATGCCTGACCTTGCTGACAGCCTTGGCACATGCGAAGCTACACAGTCACACATTTGTTGTACGTCTTCGAAATACTTTCAATATCTGACTTTTTACATGTGTTAATTATTTGTTAAATGGATGTGTTCTTCATGGGAGAATATATGTTTTGATTCCTGCGTCCCACTTTGAGTATTATTTTACGCTTCTGGTTTTATATATGTGATAATTGGGCAGAGAGAAATAAGTGCCCCTCATATTTTACCTCATGTTTTCTGGGCGAACGTTTAGGAAGTGATCAAACGATAGGAAATGTTATGCATGCATGCCAATCGCTGATTTGTTAACTAAGCTAATGCTTTGCTGCTGGTTGATTTAAAATGCAGCTTCAATCTACGCCTGTGAGGAAGCTATGTGGATTACATAATATAATCACCGTGAACGGACAGTTCCCTGGTCCAACGCTCCATGTTAGGAACGGAGATACCCTTAGGGTAAAAGTCTACAATAACGCGCAGTATAACGCTACAATCCACTGGTACGTCTCTAACTCCGCTGGATTACATGGATATTAATGCATTCAGTATTGAGAAATGACATACCAGAAGTATTTGTAAACATTTGTATTTGTATTTGCTTGCAGGCATGGAGTAAGTCAATTTCGCACAGGGTGGGCTGATGGACCTGAGTTTATAACCCAATGCCCTATTCGTCCAGGAGGAAGTTACACATATAGATTCACCATCACTGGCAAAGAAGGGACTCTCTGGTGGCATGCACACAGTTCATGGCTTCGAGCTACTGTCTATGGAGCCTTGATCATCTACCCAAAGCTGGGCACCACATATCCCTTTACCAAAGCTGATAGGCAGATTCCTATTGTTCTAGGTATGTTAAAACGATGTTATTTTCTTCATTGTTTAAGCAATATTCTATGGTGCTTGATTTCAGTTTCATTTCCTAATGTGATTGAAAATTTTGATCCTCCGTGCATTGGCAGGTGAATGGTGGAATAGGAATCCTATTGATGTTGTGAACGAAGCAACAAAAACAGGAGCTGCCCCGAACGTTTCAGATGCATTTACTATAAATGGACAACCGGGAGACCTATACCAATGTTCCAGTTCAGGTACATTTATCGCTATATTAATCAATTATAATTGAGTGAAATTCTTTAACTGTTTCTAAATTTAGTACTGGCAAATGATGGAATATACAGATACATTTCGTGTCTCCGTGAAGGCTGGGGGAACCAATCTCGTACGCGTTATCAATGCTGGAATGAATACTGACTTATTCTTCTCCGTAGCTGACCACACAATGACTGTTGTGGCTGTGGATGCTTTGTATACAAAGCCTCTTCAGACGAATTTTCTGATGCTCGGCCCCGGGCAGACTACCGATGTACTGATAGCTGCCGATCAAGCAATAGGCAGATACTACATGGCTGCCCGTGCATATTCTAGTGGGCAAGGAGTTCCGTTCGATAATACAACTACCACTGCAATTTTAGAATACGAGGGAAGCTCTTCTACATCAGTTCCAGCCATGCCCATTCTTCCATTTTACAACGACACACAAACTGTGACTAGCTTCGCTGATGGTCTCAGAAGCTTGGCCTCAAATGATCACCCAGTCTTCGTTCCTCAGACTGTGGATGAGAATTTGTTCTACACTGTCGGTCTAGGATTGATCAACTGTCCAGGACAGTCTTGTGGAGGTCCTAATGGATCAAGATTTGCAGCAAGTATGAATAACATATCATTTGTGCTGCCAACGTCGTTTTCAATCCTTCAAGCTCAACAACTTGGCAAGAAAGGAGTATTCACGACGGACTTCCCTGATAACCCTCCCATGCAATTTGATTATACTGCTCAGAACATAAGCAGAGCCCTCTGGTCCCCAGTGAAAGACACCAGAGTGAAAGTCCTTGAGTATAATACAAGGGTGCAAGTAATTCTTCAGGGAACGAATATATTTGCGGGTGAAAGCCATCCTATCCATCTCCATGGTTATGATTTTTACATCGTGGGAGCAGGCTTTGGGAATTATAATTCTCAAACAGATCCTCAGAAATTCAACCTGGTGGATCCTCCTATGCGCAACACTGTGAACGTTCCAGTCAATGGCTGGGCTGCAATAAGATTCGTTGCTGACAATCCTGGTGAGCATTTGTTTCGCTGTATTACACTTTCTTTTTCTGTTGTCTCTGATTCTGAATTGGCCTGAATGCTTTGTGCATATTAGTAATGGTGAATGTGTATTGCAGGAGCTTGGCTGATGCACTGCCACTTGGATGTTCACATAACATGGGGATTGGCAACGGTTTTTGTGGTAAACAATGGACCTGACGAACTTTCGAGTATCGAGGCACCTCCTAGAGATCTTCCGCTCTGCTAAGGACAACTGCGATGGATGCCGATCAATCTTTCTTTATCTCCCCATAATTTTCCTAGTTCATTCTTTTGTCATTTATTATGTAAATTTTGATTTTCCTGGTTCATTCTTTTGTCATTTATTATGTAAATTTTGATTCTTATTGTTTCGTGGAAGTTGTAATAATTTTCCGTGTATAATAATCTTGTGTCAGTCAAAAGATCACGGAAACATGTTTATGTAATTCAGTTAGAAAGGACATTCATATGCTTTTTCTCTGGAGCTTCATGAGAGCCCTTTTATGCATTTTACAGAGTGAACACATTTAAATGCTTGGACTTAATTTCAATTAAATGAATACATATTTATGTAATTTTTAAAGTATTTTTTTATAAATAATTGTATTTTAAGGATAATTATAAATTAACTATATACTTAATTAAATAATGCGTTAATAAAATATTATGTTTTAATGAAATTAATCTTTTAAGGAGAAATCAATAACGGCAAGATATCACTTTAATAATAATTAAAGAAATTAGTGTTTAGCATTCATAAAATATGAATTTAAAAAGCTCATTATATTTTTATATATTTCTAAATATTTTTTCTATTAAATTAACAATAAAAAAGCACACTATTCAACATGTCTTTTTCATCATTATTTTGTGAGTAAATTTTTGAAACATATTTTCATTATTACTCTTATACGTATATTTAATCAGCCTTGCAATTTTTTCTTTCATTTTAAAATTTTATTTAATTATTAAGTCTCGGAAAAAAACATTTATTTTATTAATTCTTATTTAATTAATTAACGGACACAAAATTCAAATTTGAATGATCCACAAGATTTCCAAATTAAGCAAAGAGATGAGGCTTCATATTTCTCATAAAGGGCTGTAGCTATATAGCTTCACAAATATGGATTTTTACGCTATGGCAGTTAATAGTCCTAAATGTACGTAGTTAGTTCCACAAATATGGATCCCTTTGTCGTTATCCAAATCTGTGTCGAAAGGAGGTTGGGAACCAAATGTTTCAACAAGGCTCTTCTTATTAGTGGCCTATGCAGGGCTTTTAATGGATCTGGTGGTTTGCAAGACATGATTGACGACAAGTACTTAAATAATATGAACTTAAAAGATTGGATTTTGGTCGGTAAGTTCTGTGGCTCATAGCTCCTCATACATTTTGCGTAGTTTTATGAAAGTTAGCTAGTGCCAACTTACGCTAGGAAGTGGGTTTTGAGGAGAAGGTCTGTATTGTTCTTAATCTAATCAAGGGCATGTCCGTGGTCTCACAATTCTTACCTTTCCATCTCAAACAATGCCTATTATGGAATGGGCTCTCATCTTTGGCCTTTATAGAGAGGATGGTCGAGCCTCATTCAACTCTCTCTATTAGCTTAATTGCTCAAGAGTTGGGCATTATAGAGATTTTTTAGGCGGATTGTAATTCTTATCACTTGAACCTCATTAATGCGGGCATTGCACTTTTTGATAGGGCTCATAGGCTTGCATGGGTTGATTCTACTTTTGGTGGGACATCCTTGTTAAGGGAGTATACTATTTTTTATCATCTACGGTCCCGACTTAGCCACTATTTGGATGGTTGGTTAGGATGTGGAGGTGGAATGCCCATTAAAGATCAAATGCTTTATATGGTTGGTCTTACACAACCGGATTCTCACATGGGATGTGCTCATCAATCGGGGATTTTATAGCCATAGTCACTGTTCACTTTGTGGATTGGCCCCTGAGGATGTCGAGCACCCGTTTTTATATTACCCCTTTGTTCTAGATGTTTGGGAGAAGCTCACACTCATGCTCACAGTGGATCCCTTGGTGGTTCGTTCCTCCATTTTCACTAATTTGTTGAGAAATGGCAACAAGAAATTCCAGCTAATATTTGTCCTTGAATTTAAACTGAGAATTAAAATAGAATTCTATTCTTATAGAAACTTGTAAATAGTTAATTAAGTTTAACTGACTTAATTAGCTTAGGAATTTCAAGTTAGAAGTCTTTTGGAAGTCATGTAAGGGTTCTCCCTAAATTTTAGGGGTCTAGTGTGAGTTTAGATTGAGTTGTAATTAGACAGTTAAACTAGTTCTAATTGTTTGTTGAACTAGAAGAGGATTAGCAGTCAGTTAGTGCATTGGTGCATCCACAGGTGCTATCCCAGTTAACTGAATATTGTCTCATCGGAAACTCATGCATGTCAGTTCTGAGAAAGACCCAGTTGAGACTAGAGTGCAAGGACAATGTACTATTAGTTGTATGATTTAGTGAGTTGTATAGATCATGCATGCAATTAAGAAGATGACCTAGATTGGATTGCGCAGTTTTGGAAGCATTGGATTCCCATTAATATGGGTTATATAGCCTAGGAGTTGCACAAGGAAATAGGGGCTTAGTAGGCAGCAGAAATTGGCCAAGTGTTGGTAGGTGTGGGTTTGTGAGGCAGAGAGTTGAGCATACTTATGCAGAATTGTTCTTGTGAGAACAAGTTTTGTATCTTCACTCATATTTCCGATTAATGCAATACAGATAGGCAGGGTTTTGAGTAGTGGCTTGCCCTAGAAAAACTTATTGTGTTATGTGCCATTGATTTGTCTTCTTCTTGTTCATATTATTTTCATCGATCTATTGGCTTCCACATGTTGAAAGTAGATGTAGATCCTTGTCTCTTGTTTTAGTAGATTATATGAGCTTGTGACTCTACTAGAAAATATACATTGTATCGAAGCTTAAGACAATATACTAGAGGAGATTTTGAAGTTTTGAGTTTTGGGTTACAGGTGAAATTCAAATTTGTAATACATACTTCAGGATCGGAAGATGGCATTCTACAGTTTGCGGCTTGAGTATGCATTTGAAGGCAACTCGAATTATATAGCCTAGAAGGACATAATGGAGCCTATGTTAGAGGATAATGACTTGAAGGAATTCATTGATCAGGACATTCCTAAGCTAGCAACATCAGATGCACACAATCTGGATGAATGGAAGAAGTGTTTGGTGAAGGCGAGGCAGATAATCCTTGAGGGAGTTTGAAACCACATTGTCTCAAGTCTCCATGGCAAGGAAACTCTGTATGCTATGTGGAAAGCATTCACTAACTTATATCAGAACAACAATGACCAAAGGAAATTGGCACTGAAGGACAAACTATGAAAAATCAAAATGGAGAAAGGTGATACTATTACGAAATACTTGATCGAGTTCACTCAATGCCGTGATGAACTTGGAAGTGTTGGAATCACAGTTGCCGAGGATGATATGGTGAGTCTTTCTCTTCTAGGACTCCCAAAGAGTTGGCATAGTTATCAGGACTCTGTTAATAGTCGGGAGAAGCTGCCGGATTGGGAACGAATGCGGTCAGATTTGATGCAAGAGGAGAAAAGGAGGCACACTATGGTTGGCTCTTCATTAAATATTGATGATGAAGATAACTATGCATAGAAATTAAGGCGAAGAAAGGGAAAGGGAAAGCTTCCCATTCCAAATTGGATTCTTTCCATGGAGGTAAGAAGAAAGGCATTACAAAAGTTAATTTCTTTCATTGTCACGAGCTGGGCCATTTGCTACAAATTGTCTACCTAAGAAGTCCAAGAAGAAGTCCTTAGGAGGAGTGGCGGGTGAGGCTTTGGTCTCTCAATTAGAACACGACTTTCCCTCATTGCCTTCATGGTGCCATAAATGATGGGAAGTGTAAGGTACTTAGACAGTGGAGCTTCATTCCACATGACTGGAGAAAAGGAGTTATTCAATGACCTGGAGGAGAAAGATCGACATATGCATATCGAGATGGGTGACAACGGGAGGTATAGTGGTACTTGATTGGGCACAGTTACTTTTTAGAGGGAGGATGGGGTTCCACTTACCTTGAAAAATGTTATGTATGTTCTGGGGCTGAAGAAGAACTTGGTATCTGTTTCCATGCTTTAGGATAGAGGCTATGGTGTGATCTTCTTGAAAGGAAAGGTGTTCCTTCAACACATAGCCACGGGTCAAGTAAAGAAGACAAGGATTCAGGTGAAGAATATATATAATTTGGAGGTATAGGATTGTGCTACTTTGAGCACAAAAGTAGAGATGGTGCAAAGCCAAGACGTTGGAAAGTTGTGGCATAGGCAATCAGGCCACATGCATCATAGGGATTTGAAAATCATGCACTAGATCTCTATTGGTCTTCCCAAAGGTACGCTAGAGCAAGTTGATACATGCAAGGGGTGTACTTTGGGAAAATATACCAAGGCTTCCTTTCACAACAGAGACAGTCGAGTAGAGGCTATTCTAGAGTGAGTCGATTTAGATGTGTGTGGACCATTCTCAACAACATCCACGTCCAAACACAAGTATTATGTTATATTTGTTGATGACTTTTCTTGAAAATATTAGATATTTTTCATGCAAAAAAAGGATCAAACCTTCACAAAGTTTTGTGTGTTTAAAGAATTGGTGGAGAAAGGGTTGGGCAGGAAGATTAAATATCTATGGAGTGATAATGGTGGTGAGTATGTCTCAAATGAGTTTAAGAAATTATGTGCAGTGGAAGGGATTAAACGAGAGTTGAAAACACCCCATAACTCTCAGTAGAATGGTATGGCGGAGAGGAAGAATAGAAGCATAGTAGGGGAAGCGAGGGCGATGTTACATGATCAGGGTCTCCTACTACACTTGTGGGCTGAAGAATGCAACACAACGGTTTATGTTCATAACCATAGCCTGCATCAAATACTTGGGATGAAGACACCAGAGGAGGCTTATTCCATTAAGAGGCTAGATGGTGCTCAGTTCAGGATTTTTGGGTCATCGGTATATTTCCATGTGACCAAAGATGCATGGAAGAAGCTTGAGCCAACAACAAAGTTCGAGATATTTGTGGGGTACAATAATACACCTCACAACTATCGGGTGTACTTTCCGACTAGTAGGATGACACTGGTTTGCAGGGATGCCAAATTCGATGAGGAGAAGGCCATGTGAGTTTCCCTTGAGAGGGAGCTTTCGCTACATGCGGTTGAGGAGATTTTAGCTCCTAAGTTTGAGGAGCCTTAGATTGATGTGGAGCAGCCACATATATAGGATTTGGGAGTGGAGACATCCACTCAAGCAAAGTCTTCCAGAGATGGGAGAAAGCGCACTAGAGGGGTGGATAGTTTGTTGTCAGATGCTAGAGAGAATGTGAGAGCACCTACATCACAACGCATATGTAGGAGGTCACCTGAAAGGTACACTGGATACATGTCTCTTATGGGTGGATGTGTTATGACAGAGCCATCTTCCTTTGACGAAGCTGTGCAATAACTGATTTGGGTTGATGCCATGGTGGAGAGGTATGACTCATAGTTCGTAACAATGTTTGGGATGTGGTCCAGAGACCGGAGGATAAGTTCGTGGTATGCTCCCATTGGCTTTACAAGGTAAATCAAGGTGTAGATGGTAGTGTGGAGAAGCATAAGGCTAGATTTGTGGTCGGTGGCTTTTCATAGGTAGAGGGGATTAACTATGATGAGACCTTTGGTCCTGTTGCAAGGTACTCGTAGATCAGATCTATATTAGCACTATCAATGCAGATGGGATGGAAGATACATCAGATGGACGTGAAGGCAACCTTCTTTAATGGCACATTTAAGGAAGAGGTGTATATAGAGTAGGCTGAAGGTTTTGAAACCTTTGACCGTGAATCGCATGTGTGTTGGCTCAAGAGAGCATTGTATGGGCTGAAGAAAACACCTCGTGCTTAGTACATTAGGATAGATAGCTACTTCATTGGGTTTGGCTTCACAAAGAGTGAAGTGGATGTGAAACTATAGAACATAGTGGTGGAAGGTAAACTATTGATCATTGTACTTTATGTTGGTGATCTCATACTAACCGATGGTGATCAACTAATCAAATCATTCAAGGAGGACCTTGCAGGAGAGTTTGAGAAGAAGGACTTAGGGCTCATGCATTACTTTTTGGGCATGGAAGTATGGTAGGGTGATGGGTAGTTGTTTGTGTCTCAAGGCAAGTATGCCAATGAGATACTCAAGAGGTCCCGCATGTAGAGCTACAAGCCTATGGAGACTCCTCTAGCTGGTAACTAGAGGAAGGAGGATGCTACTTCGGGAGAGGTAGTGGAAGCTACTGTTTACAGGGAGATTTTGGGTTCACTCATGTAATTGGTGAGCACACAATTAGATTTATGCTATGCAGTTAACTAACTGAGTCAAGAAATGGTTAGGCCTACCAAGTTGTATTGGAAGGCGGAAAAGCATGTATTGAGATACCTCAGGGGTACTACTCATTACAAATTATGGTATAGACAGATAGAGAGAGTGAAGCTTGAAGGCTTCATGGATGCAGATTGGGAGGGGAGTCCATCTGACCAAAAAAACACTTCAAGAGGTATTTTCAGTATTGGGTTAGCAGCAGTTTCCTCGTACAGCAGGAAATAGAGATCGACTACACTCAGTTCGGTAGAGGTATAGTACATGGCTACAAGGCAGGAAACATGTTGAGCCATCTAGATGAGGAAGATCTCGTTGGTCTGTTTGGTCAGCAAATGGGTTTGACAGTGATTACCTGTGATAATCAGAGTTGTATCAAACTCTCTGAAAGTCCATTTTTTCATGATAGGTCCAAGCACATTGATATCTGATATCATCATCTCAAAGTGTGTGTATTGAGGTGGATCATGTTGTTAGAGTACATTCCCACAGAGGAGCAAGATGCTAACATTTTGACGAAATTGTCAAGATGTAAATTTGAGTCTCACAGAGACATGATCGGGGTAGCAGATAATCCATTTCTTGTTGAGAGGGAGTGTTGAGAAATGGAAACAAGTAATTCCAGTTTAAATTTGTCCTTGAATTTACATTGAGAATTAAAATAGAATTATATTTTCATAACAACTTGTAAATAGTTAATTAAGTTTAATTAACTTAATTAGCTTAAGAATTTGGTGTTGGAAGTTTTTTGGAATTCATGTAAGTGTTCTCCCTAAATTTTAGGGGTCTAGTATGAGTTTAGATTGAGTTGTAATTAGATAACTCAGTTTACTAAGTTATAGACAGCTAAAATAGTTATAATTGTTTGTTGAACTAGTAGAGGATTAACAATCAGTTAGTGCACTGGTGCATCCACAAGTGCTAATCCAGTTAACTGAATATTTTCTCATTGGAAACTGGTGCATGTCAGTTATGAGAAAGACGCATTTGAGACTAGAGTACGGGGACAATGTACTATCAGTTGTATGATTTACTGAGTTGTATAGATCACGAATGCAATCAGGAAGAGGACCTAGATCAGATTGTGTAGTTTTGGAAGCACTCGATTCCCATTAATATGGACTATTTAACCTAGGAATTACGCAAGGAAATAGGGGCTCAGTAGGCAACATAAATTGGATAAATGTTGGTCAGTGCCGGCTTGTGAGGCAGAGAGTTGAGCATACTTGCGTGGAATTATTATGTGAGAATTCTTTGTTTCTTCAGTCATATTTCTAATTAATGCAATACAGATAGGCAAGGTTTTGAGCAGTGGCTTTCCGCAAAAAAGCTAATTGTGTTATGTGCCATTAATTTGTCTTCTTCTTGTTCATATTTTTTTCATAGATCTATTGGCTTCTATTGGTTGAAAGTAGATCTAGATTCTTGTCTCTTGTTTTAGTATATTACATGAGCTTGTGAATTTAAAGGAAAATATACAGTTCGATTAGGGAGGTGCTCAGAATCCACTTCAGAGCCTTCATTTATTTTTCCAATGGGGTATTTGGAATAGAAGGAATAAATTCATTTTTGAAAATTAGTTTCTTGAAAGTCACAGTGCTTGTATGGGCATCTTGGATTATTTATTAGAGGTGGATCGTTGGATGACATGTGAATACCATAAGGTGAAAAATTTCATACAATTGGACTTTTCCTGCCCAGTTGGATTGTTTGATGGTGCATGCATTCAAGGTAACTATGGTTGTGATGTTTTCAACATGATGGACTAGTCTACTAATTTCAGGTTCTATTGGTCTGGTGGCTCGGGTACCTATTGTAGAGCGGAGGTCCTGACACTCTGGGGCATTCTGCAAATTACGAGTTGGCTTGCCAATGATGAGCTCACAGTGATTGGAGAGTCCAAATTGGTAATTGATTGGGAGTGGCATATTTATTCTCTAGATATCCCCTCTCTACACCATTGGGCTCAATAGATATTGGGCCTTTGTCCCTCCTTCAACTAAATTTCTTTCTCCCTATTGTAGCGTCTGCAACACCCTCCAAAATTTTGGACTGCACTCAAATTTTAGAGCCTTCATTGGTATTTCCCTTAATTGTTCCAAACGCTTGAGCTCATTTCATGAGCTTTCTTAGAGTCCTTTCACCCCTTTTTCTTGTTTGATCAACTGTCATCTTTTGGCTTGTTTGACTATTTTCCCATGCTTACAAGCATTTTCTGGTGGTTTCCAAGGTTGGTATTCAAGTATTTGAGTTTTCCTAGTTATGTAAACAATAGTTGGACTCATACACAAAATTTTGAGCATTATCAAACAAGTGTCGTCATGATTGTCCTAAAGTCTATCTCAAGTGTCACACTTGTCACTTATTGTGATGAGGCAGTCATGCGAAGGGTAATACTTTTTGTTGTTGTTTCGGTGGTCTATTTTGTTATGTCATCAAAGTATTCTAAGTCTGTAATCACAAGTTCAGGTTCACAAGTTCATCTTCATCCCGCACTTAGCCATTTTCCAAAAAGCTTACTAACCAGGCAACTCAATTTCACAGAACCCAACTAAACTGCACATTGTGCAGTCTCAGCCCCTTGTGATGCAAAATTACTACCTGGAACTACAAATTATGTAGTCATTGTCATCCAAGGCAGTTGCATTACGCAATTCCAGAGCTCAGTAGCCTCCCTACATCCCCATAATTGTGCAATAATTCCTCCTAGTCTGACTTGAACTATGCACTTCGCAATCTCAGTCCTCAATCTTCTCCCCTTGCCTACTAGAACCCCATAATGCGTAGAGAACCCAACCTCCCTTGGCCTACAGAATTGCGCAGAAGTTTTCCCTAGTGTCCTCACTTAGTCGGAGCTCATTGACCTCATGAACTGCACAGATATG
The DNA here is from genome assembly GCA_031772625.1 of Pinus tabuliformis. NCBI lineage: Eukaryota > Viridiplantae > Streptophyta > Pinopsida > Pinales > Pinaceae > Pinus > Pinus tabuliformis. The sequence continues at coordinate 466,298,361 of CM062809.1, read as the reverse complement.
TCCTCCAAGTCTCTCTATTTCTAGTCATCCTTGCCTCTAAAAACTAGCCAGTTCTGTCTCCCAGGTTCCCATCCCATATAAGCCATTGACTATCACAATTGTACAATCTTGAATCCTAGTGGCCAGTGCAAAAAAATTTCCCATAGTGAGGATTGTGCTCAAAATTTCTTCATTCAACTCAGAGCTGCGCTCTGCACAGTCTCAATGATCAGCCTCTCTCCTTATCATCTGGAACTATGCAATGCACAGGCACTAGGCCCTCTTTCCCAGCCTATCACCTGTCCTGGGCTCAGTTCATGGATAGAAATGCGTGATCTTAGACTATGGAGTTTTCAAATTGATGTCGTCACGTCATGAGTGAATTGGAGGAACATGTACACTATCAATTCATGGCAAGATGATGAGGAAGGAAAAGAAGGAGGAAACATGCCTAAAGAATCACTTGTAGCTGGACAGACAAAGGAACCTATCAAGAGAAAGCAAAAAGGAACACATGTATGTAACCACCTCTCAGGACCAATGATCAATGAAGACCCCGCATCATCAAGCCATGCAGAGGAGAAGAGAAACCATATCCAAGAACACATCTATCACTCAACAGCAATAACGACTTGACATTGCCACATCATCAATCTAGTCCATGTCAGCAGTGTCATGTCAAGTCGTGTCATGAGCTGTCAAATTCCACATCTCTATTATGGATCATGTATATTGTAAATCCAATGTATTGTAAAGTGGAATTCCAATGGACACACATGAATATGAAGAGTCATGTCAGTTGAAAGTCATAGGAAGTTGAACAGTCATGAGGGTAGTCAAATAGTCACATGGGGCAAGCATCACCCTTGGTTATATATACTCCCTCATTTTATGAGAAAAATACTTTTCACCTTAGCTCCTTTCACAAAACATAGAGAGTTCAATCAGTTCTTTGAGGAGCAAGGAGTGACTCCAATGTCCCACTACTGAGGTTAGTGATGTACAATGTAAAATATGTGTCTTGGAACTTTTGGTTAAATACAAAAGCCTTTTCTGGCTAGCATGTTTCCTTTCATGACTTATGGATGTTTGTAAGACTATTTTTTGAGCATTTTTATTTCATGTCTGCTTTCACATGTACTAAGATATTTGAACTATTTCAGTTGTTTTCATTCTTATCTTGTTGAGAATGTGATGTAATGGTTCTCACTGTTATCTCATCCTTATGGACTATTTCATAGGATACTAGACAAACCTTCCTTACTCATCAGTTATAACAACCATCACATCCGTTGTGGATTACTCTGCTAGATGATATATGGATCAATCCTTGTTCATTGATTGTAATGACTATCACATCCATTGTGGACTATTCCACTAGATGTTGGGCAGGCCTTTCTGGTTCATGTGTGTCTCTTCCTTTTGGTACTATTACCTCTCACTTAGAGGCTTACTTTTTCTCCCTTCTGCAACAATAAAAACTAGACATAGTTGCATTGCACACTCACCAGGCACACTCACCTTTGTTTTCGAAGATACCGTTGCATCACTCTCTTGTGCTAGTAGCTAGAGCCGAGGCAAACCTTTAAGTATTTGGAAACCGGTCCATTATACCGGACGGGACTCCTACACCAAACGGTGTGAGGTCTAATTCGAACTTAATATCAGGGAGATCCCCTAAATGTTGGTGGATCTAGCACCGTCAACATTTCTGGTGCTAGAAGGAGGGCAACAAATATTATATTGTTGATTGTCCCACTGAACCCACTCATCCATCTTCTGGTCAAGGTAGTAATGCCCACTCCCTCTCCCCCACTCACAATTACAAAATTTGTAAATCCTCACCACCAAGGCCTGAGTGTGGAATCCCATACCATTTGGGCTCTTCACCCCAACACTTCTTAATTTGCAAGAGTCATTGGACTAATTTTGGGAGTAATCACTCTTCCATATTCTTAAAATAAGAACAGGACCACCCCCATAGGAGTAGTGGTCTCCTCTTTTGAAGAAGTGATCCTCGCCACTCTTGAAGAACTAACATAGGTCATTAAAAAGGAAGAGGAGCATCCACTCTTTCACCAAGGAGAAGTAGATAATCCCTTACTATTGGGTTCAAATTCCAGTGGAGGAGGCGGAGGGGGAGGAAACAAAGGAGAAGAAGAGGAAGAGGAACCAACAAATCCAGAAGAGGAAGAGGAGGATAATGAAAAAGACAACATGGCATACCAATATCTCAATTAGATGACTCAGGGCCCACTGGAACTTCTAGATATCCTGCACAAGATGCCAAGGCACACAAGAAGCTCTTAACAAAATATGACCCTGACAAGATGATGAAGGCTAAAGATCACTTAGACAATTTTTACCCAAATTTACAAACACTTGAGGTATGTTATGATGACATTGCATGTAGACTATTTTCATGTACCTTGGATTGTATAGAAGTTGTATGGTACCACAACCTTCCTGCAAACTCCATCCAGAATTGGAGGTCATTCAAAAGGATCTTTCTCGAGAAATTTGCTTAAGATAAGACCCCTGCGATGTTACAGAAGGAGTTGGGTAGTCTCAAGATGGAGCAGAAGGAAAAGGTTAAAGGTTTCAATCAAAGGTTCAACTGCATCTTGAACAAGTTTTTAGACAACACAAAACCTCATGACTCCATCACCGTCGACTATTACACTTCTTCCTTGCCAACTAGTATTGCAAATTTTTTCAAGCGAACTACGAGACTGACTCTAACAAAAAACTATGAAGAGGCTATTTCAATAGAATGATGTGTGCGCTATTGGAGTCATCATAGATAGTGAACCCACCAAAGACTCCAAAGACACAGACAAGAGGTCTCAGGCCTTTATAATCAAGGCTAAGGAAAAGGAACCGAATGATCTTGAAAGCATTACTTGTTTCGTCAAGTCCCTGCCACTAAAATGGTTGAACTTAAACAGAGGAAAAGCGAGACTACCATGAGCAGAAACCCCCCCAGGTTCATGTCTAGAAGGAATGCAGCTTTTGGTAGTAGCAAAAATGAGGCAACAAAATCTAGGGAGAGTTCCAATATGGTTCTAAACATTGAGAAATTTGGCACGATTTGTACTACAAGTTCCAAAATGAGCATCATTCGGAGAAGACATGCCCATAATGGAACCAAGGCATGAGCAGTCTTGATGCGTAGTTTATTGACTTAGTCATGGTTGAGGAACAGGATGAGCCTAATGATGAAGTAGAATAAGTTGCTACAGTTGATGAAGCTCCAAGCGTTGGTGTTATAGCTCCAAATATCACTCTTGGTATTTGTGATGCTTGGCTTATGGCCTAGGGCAACCCCTCCTTCGAGACATGGTCCAAATATTTTAAAAACAATGTTTTACTCCATGTACGCTACTTTTCCCTATGATAAAAGTGTGTACACGTGGGTTAGTCTATACCCAACTAGCATATATGTGTTAAACACTTAAAAAAAATTAAATTTCCTTAATTATGGGTGGAGTTCAAGGGTTTTACCTATTGATTACCTCCTAGTGCTTGTGGCCCAACTGTTTCCCAACTAAAAAGCTAATTTGGGAGAAGTATAAAAAGACTTCAATGGGAAGGCCTTAGGGAGGAGAGAAGAGATATAATTACTATACCGAGATTATCCCCTGATCAAGTCTGAAGTATCCCTTTGCTTCAAGCACTTCCCCAAGTTTAGGAAACCCTTGTTTCCTTGAGTGTTGATATTCTCCCACTTGCTTGAGATATCATGGTATTGGTTATGGAAGGAGGTTGTTGAAGACTAGGACTAGACAGACCTAGAGGACGGTTCTGATTGGAGCCAGAAAAAGAAGACTCAGGTGAACTCTTTCCATGTTTATTATAGTTTTCTACAATAAAAGAAAATTATGTCTTGTTCCTAAGATCGACTTTGTTTATACATAAGATGTTATTGTTATGGTTCATGTATGAATGACTATTTTGGTGTATAACTAACCATTTACTTATATGATATAAATTCGATTTCATTAAAATGCTTTATCTATATGTTGTTATGTATGTTCGGATTGGTTTATTTGCAGATTCAAAGATCATAAGGAGTTGTAGAGGGTTTGAACCCTGCTTGGACTACACAAACGAAGGACAAGTGGGTGTGTTGATCCTCGCATAGTTTGTTTATTTAAGCATGTTTCCTGAGTTGTATGTGTGTTTCTTGCTGTAGATTACTCTTGCTCTGTTGGGGTTCTGACTCAAAGCCATAGGGGACTTATTCCCTTAACAAAATTGGTGACTCCGCTGGGGATAAAAATCTAGTTATTTCTAGTTTGGGTTGTTCAGTGTCAATCAAAGCTCAGTCCTTGGTTTGCCTACTATGTCAGTATTGCCTGCTCCTATAGGAACTCAGACTTTAAGTATGATCTTTTTCATCAGGCCTCGTTTTTTATTTTTCTTGTAAAAATTCATATATGCATCTTTGTCTATTTACAGAAACGTACACATGCTTGTTTCTATGAACTAAAACCACGTAAACACGAGCTTCTTTTGTCAGAAGCGCGTGTACATGCACTTGTGTAGGGACACAGTTGCATATACAATTTTTTGCATTTTCTTTCAAATCTTTCAGTCCATAAAGGTTTGTTTCTTAGTCTGTGTGGTTTCTGAGTGGTTAGTTTTTGTCTTTAGAATTTCATTATCCAGTGAGCTTACTATTTCGAATTCTCTTCTACTTTGAAAAAGTCTTGGCCTAGGTTTTCTTTAGAGTGAGTTTTGTTATTCTTGTTTGAGCACACTAGACTTCTTATAGAGGTTCTTGATTGTTTTGGGCTTCTAGAACATAAGGTTGCTTTCAATCTTTGTGTCAAACTTCATTATTGCTCTACTTGCTTTGCTTTCTACCATTTTGTGGCCATACACCTTTTTCTTGCTTTTCGAAAATTTCTTGTTGATGAATTTGAAAGTGTGTCTTGCTTGACTTCTTGGTCACTTTCTCAAAACTCTTTTGCTTCTTTTGGATCATTTAGTGCAAGTTGAAACCATTTTTGGTCAAGTTTTCATTCGTGTTGAATTGGTAGCTTACAAAGTTTCATTGTTCTTTGTTTTCAGTCTTTGAGTCTTTGGTAGCATTTTGAGTGCTTTTGGAAAGTTGTTTTTATTGCTTCTTGAAAAAGAAAAGTTCTTAAAAAACATTGTTTTTGCTTTCTTTTGCCAAGTTTGCTTTTGGTTTCTTTTGGTTTTTTAAGTGTTATTTGTGATCAATTTGATTAGTCCTTCTTGTTTGGTGAAGATTTTGTATTCAAAATTCATATCCTTTTCAAATGTTTAAGTTGGCTTATTCAAAAGTTTTAAACAATTGCTTTCATCTGTTTTTAGAGTAATCTAGAATTTTGCATTACCATATACATCTTGCATTAGGGTAGTTTTGCATTATTAAAGCATCAATAGTCTTTTTAGTTTTTGTGATTGTGAAGTATGCTATAAGGAAAGAAAAGAAAAGGAAATTTTTTTTGCTTTATAGAAGTTTCTTAGAACCCAAGTAGAAGTTGCTTTTCATTGAAGAACAAACAAGTGCATTGCATATAAGTTAGTTTTTCATTAATTTCTTTTGCATCATACAAACACCATCAATTTCATTTCCATATTGTCCCTTTGACTTAAAAGAGCAACCACTTAAAATCAAGCACTTAGTAAAATAAACTAGAACTTTTTGTATTGTCAATCAGTATACACCAACAAGTTTTAGGTTTACTTAAGGCCTTGGATTAGGCTAGAGGAGAGTAAACTCTCTAAGGCCACTCTAAATTGTAAAGCATAGAAGTCTGATTAAAGAGCGAAATCCAATAGCGTTAGGGAGACCGGGAAAGCTCTGTGGCTGGGAGTTAAGCGCGAGGGTTTGTGAAGATAGGGTACCCCCTCTCTTACTTGTTGGATCTTACCTCACAACTATTCCGCTTGGCTTCTGATATGAGTTGGTGTCTTTAGTTGCCTATCCTAGGGATCTACATAGGTGGCTGCAGAGGGGAATCATGTGGCACCTAAGGTTGACATTGCATCACGTTCAACGGTGCTTCTGGAGGGCACCCTTGCGAAGCTTGGGGGCTTGCACCGGCAAAGGCTATTGTCTGGAGGTCAACATAACTACCTCTGATACCTTTGCTAGTAGAATTGGGGTGTAATTACCCCAATCTATTTTCAAAAGCCCCTTATTATTTAAATTTCTTGTATTTTGGTGTCCGGTCCTAATCACCCAGAGAGGAAATAGTTGGAAGTTGTTTGATTGCTAAATTATTTATGGACATTTCAGTGTGTGTTTTGTGCTCCTAGTTAGCTTAGCTTTCAATTTTCTTGAGTCTTTAAGTAGATCTTATAAAAATAATTAAAAGTGGCTGACCAACCACCTCGATGGTCCCATAGACTTTGTGGGCTTTCACCTGCTAGTCCAGGGCCTTCTCCCAGAAGGTGTAGGAGTGAGTCTGCCAATGGTTTGCAACCAGTGATAGTAGGTGCATCAAAGATTGATCCTCTGCTTGGGGGAATTAGTTCATGAGATATACTTGGTACTATTACAGAGTTAGAGAGGAACACTCTAGTTCTTTCTCGAGTGCTCTTCCAGTCGAAAGATAGTATTGAAGTGGAAGAGATTTCAGAGTTGGTTACGGCTCCGAATTCTCCTATGCCTCCTGATCATCCAAATGTATTGTTATACATTGGAACTCTGACTCACAGGCCTTCAAGCCCATATCCACACATATCTATCCCTTCGATGACCATTGCTGGAAGCATGGCATCCACCACGAGTGCTACGAGTATGCAGACTCCCATGTCAGTGCAATTTCTATCCCTTCTACATCCTTATTTGGGTCTGCTGCCGGCACATCCTTATTTGAGTCTGCTGCCAGCACATCCTTATTTGGGTGTACTTCCATTCTATCGATGAATGGAAGTTCTCAAGCCAATGCATCCAGTTTTGGATTCTTCCCTTTTGGAATGCCCTCTCAAGGTATTCCTTCAGTTCCATTGAATATACCATCAACCGCCTCCATTTCCATGATGAGTGGATCAGTTTCTTTTCAGGGTTTCCCATTTGGAATTTTTTCATATACCACATTCTAATCCAACAGTAGGGTCTATGCCTTTTCCTTTCACAGGGCGAGGTAGTAATCCTTTCCAGAGTTGGACAAACCTTGCGGTTAGTGGGATAGGAACTGGGAATCAGTTTTTCGGCCAACAAGGGAATGTCCTGTATTCCTTAGTCAATTCATTTCAAAGTTTTCCACCCTTATCTAATGCTTGGAACCCTTACTAGGGGCTGTCGACTCCTTCCAATAATTCTTTAGGAGGAAACTTTACTAGTTATGGGGGTTTTCTGGCTGGAGTTGGTCAAACTCTGAGTTTTGTTGGACCATAAGGGCCACCTTTTGGTTCAGTAGGTTCTACCAGTTACTTCGGGCAACTTGGTTCCTTTCAAAATCTAGGTCACTCTTTTTAGACTTTTGGGAACCCTGCCCAATCTAGGTGGAATCCCCAAGGTCCTCCAAGACTTCCGTCTCTAGCCACGCTTAATCTGAAAGACTTGACTAAGTTAACAAATGATCCAATCAGATACAATCTGACTTGGCCTCCGGTCCCAACCAAAATTCCATCGAATATTCCAAAATTCGAAGGGAAGAGTGGTGAAGAACCAGGCGACCATGTAACCACGTTCCATTTATGGTGCTCATCTAACTCCCTAATTGATGATTCGATTAGGTTGAGATTATTTTAGCACACCTTAACAGGGAATGCAACTAAGTGGTATATAGAGTTGCTAGGGGGAACCTTTACTTCCTTCGCCTATTTGGCTGGCATTTTCTTAAACCATTTTTAGTTGCTTGTCTGTTACGAAGCCAGAATTGAGCTTCTGGCCAATTTTCATCAGGACATGGCTACTCACATTTCGGACCATATCCGGGAATGGAGACGGAGAAAAAGGCTCATAAAAACTGAAATTTTGCCTGAATTCCATCTCAAATGGTTTTTAAAATCATTACAACCCGAGATCTCCAAGGATGTTTCTATGTCCGGCGTATATTCAGAAGACTAGGCTATCTTTCGTGCCCAACAATTAGAACTGATATATTCTTAGTCTGGGACTCTTCAGAAAATCTTCCCTGATGCTCCTAGATCCATGGTTGATATAGCCAAACCAAAGCCAAGCCTTCATACTGATGGTATAGTTGGATCGATTGATGCAAATGTGGTGAACTTCTTGAATCAATTGCAGTAGTTATCTCTACAAACTACTTCTTCTAATCAGGGTGCTCTGTCTACTCTTTCGCCTTCCCAACCTTCTTCCATAAACATCGTTTAAGCCTCTAACCCCAAAGGAAATCAAAATTTTGATGGGAAGAAGAAGGGACAAGGAAAAAAGAAGAATCAGGATGGGAAGGGTAACGCAAACAAGCCCGGCAACAGTGCTGGTGAGGGTGGAAAAGAGTCTAAGAAGAAAGTTAAATTTCCATGCAAGTTATGCAGTGGAGATCATTTGACTCATCTCTACCTGAAAATTCTAGATGCTCAGTGCTTGTTAGTGCAGCAAGGGTCTTCTAGCTCCCAAGCTGTCTTAACTAACACTTTCCCCCAAGGGCAGTAGTTACTCGCTGGCATGATCTCAAACCCTGGTACCTCTGCATGGGGCAACCAAGAAGGGGACAATTCCTAAAGTGTTTTCATGATGAGTTCTAATGTCAATGTGGCTACATGGTCACGTGATTATGGTGAAGCTGAAACATGTAAGGACAAAACTGCTCCCGGAACTACGGATCCACTTCATATTGAGCAACCCTCAGTCGAGTCTAGACCTTGGATATCGAAAGGTTCCACCAAGCATGCAATTGTTAACCATAATGCTAGAGAAGCCCAAAACTACTCCATTGTATAAGATCTAGCTCAAAGTCCTTGCGCTATGTCTGCTTTAGATGTACTCCAGTCGTGTCCTGCTCAATGAAGTGCTTTGATTTCAGCGATCGGGGCAGTCGATCCAAACAATTCTTTAGTGCTCACTTTTGATATGCTCAATGCCAAAAAGAGACTTCCTCCTCATATGGATTTTCAAATAAAGTCTACTTATCGGAAAACTAATATTTTTCGAACAATTATAGATGAGGGAGCTTCCACATGCATAATGTATATGTCATGTTGGAAGGCCATTGGATCACCTTCATTTGTTCCTTCACCCACTCTCTTGACTGCATTTGACGGACATTCTCATAGGCCACACAGGATGATCCTGGCCTTTCCTATATGTGTTGGAGGAAAGGTTGTTAATGTCAAAGTAGAAATCGTTGATGCCAACCTAGATTACAATCTCCTCTTAGGACGGAATTGGATTTATGAAATGGATGTCCTATTTTCGACTCTGTGTAGAGTCCTTTGTTTTCCTCATGAGGGGAAAATTGTTAAGGTTGATCAATTGGATTATTCTCCAGTTGACCATTGAGCAACTTCGGATTCTACTATTCCGTTGGTTGATAACCCCCGTCAACCTATCGAGAATCTAGGAGTTGGGATGTATTCTTCATTGATGGGTACATTTCATCTTCCCACTCCTATAGCTAGAATCAATGCCATTTCATCCTCCAAAGAGTCTTCACGAGAAGAGTTCTTACGGACTCGTTATTTTTCAGACCCTTGGACCTTACCTTCGCCTACGACCACATTAGATGAAGGTCAGGTTGGTGGAATGTCATTCCCTATGTCTGCAGCAGAGCTTAGATATCAATCTATCATTAACTCTGCAGATGACCATCCTACTACCTTTTAAGAGGAACAGTTAGATGGTGATGTGGCTCCAGCTTGGACCCTTGACTCCACTTCTGCTATGGATTGCTTATATACAGTTTTACCATTTGAGGAAGCAATCTTAGAAGAAATGACGGGTATAGATCGACCATGGGAAGATTTACACCATCGTTCATATTTTCTTCCCCCATTACAAGAAGTTGAATCCAGGTTCTCCAATCTACTTACTAGCAATGTTTGTACAGTTTCAAACCCTTTGGCTCTAGCACACATACGTGCCAAAGGTAATATGTTGGTCATTTCAAAAACTGTACCAATAAACATCTCTAGGAACCCTAATGTGATAGAAAATGTCTTCATCAGAGCCGAGTGTTCCCCTAAAGAGATTCAAATTTACACCAACCTTTTTAAATAGTTTCGGGATGTATTCACTTGGTCTTATGAAGAAAGCCCTGGTATTAATCCATTCATCATTCAAAATGAGATCAAGATGTATGAAAACGCTAAGCTGATTCGTCAGAAGCTTCGGCCGGTCAATATTAGGAAAGCAATAGCTATTAAAGTTGAAGTAGAAAAGCTGCTCAATGCGAGTTTCATATACCTCGTTCCTCTAATGGATTTGGTTTCTAAACCAGTCCCAGATGATAAAAAATAATGAACGATCTGAGTGTGCATTTAATTTAGGGATTTGAACAAATCTTGTCCGAAGGATAATTACCCCCCACCATTTATTGATTAGATAGTTGATAAATGTGCGAGTAATGAGATTTTCTTGTTCATGGATGGATTCTCCAGTTATAATCAAATATCTATTCGTCCAGAAGATCAACATAATACAACTTTCATTTGTCCCTGGGTTACCTTTGCATACAAAAAGATGCCTTTTGGTCTTAAAAATTCTAGAGCTACGTTTCAGCGGGCCATGTATTACACTTTCCACAACATCAAGCATGCAATCGAAGCATACTTGGATGATTTAGCTGCTCATTCTCGAAAGAGAATCGATCATCCTAGTCACCTTTGGTTAGTTTTTAAGAGATGTCTATTTTACAAGATCTGTTTGAATCCAAATAAGTGCGTTTTCGCGGTTACATCTAGTCATTTTTTAGGGTTCATGGTATCAACTAAAGGGATTCGAGTTGATCCCTTCAAGGTCGAGGCAATAATTCGGTTGCCTCCCTCGTCTTCCATCCAACAACTTCAAAGTCTTCAGGGAAAGGAAAATTTCTTGAGATAGTTTATAGCAAATTATGCTAATATAACTAAAGAATTTATGCGTTTGCTGAGGAAAGGAGTTCCATTTTTATGGGATGACTTTGCACAATGATCTTTTGAAGCCTTGAAGTAGGCATTCATCTCTGCCCCACTTTTGAGTCCACCAGATTATGGTAGAGATTTCCTTTTATATCTTGTAGTCATAGAATCAACCATAGGTATGGTTTTGGTTGAGGAAGATGATGCTCTCATGGAGCATGTGAATTAATACTTGAGTCGAGGCTTGGTAGGTCCTGACTAAGCTATTCTTTAGTTGAGAAATTGGTCTTGGCAACCGTCCATGCTGTCTAGCAGCTTCGTTATTATATTCTGGTATGCAAAATATTTATCTTAGCAGCAGTTAATCCTTTACAATTTGTCCTTAGTAGGCGAGTGATTGGGGGAAGATACAAACGATGGATTGTTATTCTACAAGAATTGGATCTCGAGTTGCTGTCAGCCAAGTCTAAGAAATCATTGGTTTTTTCATATTTCGAGATGCCTTGTGAAGATGATACTGTTTATGAGGAAATTTTCCCAGGCGAACATCTATTCCTCATCTCTTCACAAGATCTCTGGTATGGAGATATCATCATCTATCTCCAGACTTCGAAGATCCCTTCTGCTTCCTCCAAGGATGAACAACAAAAATTATGTCACCTGGCTAAGTGTAGAAATTTTGAATAATATGACACTTATTCACAGAGATTATCCCGATTATACACTATTGTGGAACGCATGCACAACACATAATCTCCTCTATGTTGATCATCAATTTAGCAACATTAAAAACAATGAAACATCAACCGCATGCACACATTAACACAATATGTAACCCGGGGAAAGCATACAGCTGAAATCCCCAGACTATCTGTATATTATAATGATAGAGAACATGTAAGAGAACATGTAACAATACATAGCACAATACTCCTCACAAGCACTCAGTACTATCTCCACCTGTTACACACAAACTAGCTCAGATCTGATGCCTCAAATCTTCTCCACTGTTTGCCTGCCTCCACTGCGCAATCCTGCAAGAAAATAAATCACTCTGTGAAATCAAATTCCTATGGTTATACTACGCAAGCCTCATGGGCAATCTCCATCCATGCATGTGCAAATCTCATGCACAACTATAGTCACAACTGATAGCAATCTCAACCTCCAACACCTGTCTCCACTGAACTGTACATGCACTGAGTTAACTGATGTATTCTTCAGTTGCTTTATGAGTTAATAATTAGTGAATTAATTTAATCAATTAATTCACATCACTCATCACTAGTCTATTTTTAGTTAGACTAAATACAACTAGTTCAACCAAGTCAAACTGAACACAACTCCATCAACTCCACAATCAACTCCACCGAAACTCAACCACATGAGTTCTAACTGAAGGCCTGCATGCAATAGCTCAACTGACCCACAAAGAAAGCATATTTCCTTCTGACAGCTGCATGTGCCACATCTGTAGCTCAAACTGAAGTGCTCCAAGAGGATAAGATAATGTTTATAGTCCAGATATTATTATGAGACAATAATATTCGACTGTTCTATTTTTAGCCTGGCAGTCTAAAAATAGAAACCGCCCATATGTCTAAAAATAGAAGTCCATCTATTTTTACCAACATGACCAATCATCCACAAATAGCATCCTTCAACTCATAGACCATCATCCATATGTCTAAAAATAGACATAGTCTGAAAATAGACTTTGCGCCAAAAATAGCCTGCGGGCCCACTTAGTGAAGGCAACTTCTTTCCACTAAGCTCCATCATCTTGTTGCATTCTCAACACTAAGAACTATGTCATCATTGGTGATAAATTATATCATCGAGGGGTTGATTCAACCCTTAGGCATTGTTTAACCTTAGAGGAAGTAGAGTTTGTGCTTAATGATTGCCACAGTGGAGCTTGTGGTGGTCATCTACCTGGGCTTGCGATAACTCAGAAAATCTTGCATGCCAGCGAATTTTGGCCTTCGATTTTCAAATATTGCATTGAAGTGGTCAAATGTTGCTACCCTTTTCAATTCTATACTCAGAAGATGCACAGGCAGCCAGCTCCTCTTTTTCGTATTATCACTGTCAGTCCTTTTACAAAGTGGGGTACTGACTTTACTACTTGTAATCCGCCTTCAGCAGCGAATCACAAGTACATTATAGTGGCCATAGACTACTTTATGAAGTGGGTTGAGGCCATGCCTACTTATAAAAATGATAGTGAGACATCAACATTGTTCCTCTTCAATCAGATTATTTCTTGTTTCGGTATCCTGAGAGAGATTGTCACTGATCATGGCAGTCATTTCCAAACCAACTAATGACCAAATTGGCTCTTAAGTTGGGCTTCTGGTAGGAGCATTCATCTCTGTATTATCCTTAGGCCAATGAGAAAGTTGAAGCCGTGAATAAGTCCTTCAAGATAATACTGTAAAGGACAATTGACAAAAATCACTCTAATTGGCATATCATGTTGTATTTGGCTCTCTAGGCTTACCGAACCTCAGTAAAGACTGCCACCTGTTTTACACCTTTTCAGTTAGTTTATGTCTTGGAATCTATTTTTCTTCTCGAATGCGAAATTACATCCCTTAGGCTAGTTGTTGAGCTCCTTCCAAAGACCTCTAGTCTCAAAGAGCGCCTCCTTCATTTGGAACATATGGATGAGCACCATCGATATGCTGCCATAATCAATGAGGCTCATAAGAAAAGGGTTAAAAATTAGTATGATAAAGCCATCCATCCTCGAGTCTTTTTTGAAGGTGACCTTGTCTTGGTCTATGACCAAGATAAAGATGCCTTAGGGGCAGGAAAATTCAAGTCTATATGGTATGGTCCCTTTATAGTGAAATGAGTTTTAGGAAAAAGGGCGTATGAATTAGTCGATTTTGAAGGGAACAAGTTGGCGAAGCCCCGAAATGGGCTCTACCTCAAGAAGTACTTTTCTTAGGTTACAACCGAGCAATGGATTCTTTGCATATTTTGTATTTTTGTACATATTTTGTTGGGAGTTTTTGTGATATCGACACTTTTTTTATCTTCTTTGGGAAGTATTAATGGATGACTTGCTCTATTTTAGATTCGTCGATGGTGCTAGTCGGCACACTCGGAATCTCGCTTCCGCAGCTTGGGTGATTTATTATCCATCTGGTCAGTTGATGGTGTCAAGGGGAGTATGTATTGGTTCTGCGTCAAATAATATTTCCGAATATACTACCGTCATTAATTTACTATCCGAAGCTATTTCTAATGGAATTGATTCGTTGGTAGTGTATATTGACTCACAGCTAGTAGTGTCACAATTAAATAACATTTATCAAGTTTGTGATCCTTATTTATATCACCAATTTTTTAGAGTGAGGGTGTTGCAATGATCATTTGTTTATATTACTTATTTTCACATTCCACAATCTGAAAATTCATTAGTGGATTCTATTGCTAATCAAGCATTAGATTGGCATATCATTCATTCATCAAGATAAAAGCAAACATCAAAATTTGGAATTGTATATATATATATATATATATCATAAAACTTCCCGTGTGTACATAAAGTGTTTCAAAAATAATATACAAAATCGGGACTAAATGCCCATAATTATTTCCAGTCTATCTATTGACCTGACTCAGGATGACTGGCTAAGAAAGTGACCACTGCATTGGACACATGTCGAATGATGTGAACCCAGTCTTGTGGTACTTCTACCACGCGGTGCTGTATCTCCTTAGGTTGGTCTTCTATGGACACCATTGGTACCTAGTGAGTCAATCTCACCAAGTTCCTTTGGACTTCATATAAGACCCTCTCTGTCTCAGCAGCCTCCTATTCAACACCTATTCCGCGACGCCTGTGCCGCAGAAATTTGTCTGGTCTAACCGGACCCACATCTAGAACATGATCATTATGTCAGTATTTTAATCCCATCAAAAATATTTCTAAGTCAATTTTCATATTTAATAAACACAAATAATCTTAAAAGTTGATAAAACTTAAAAATGGTTACCTATCTCTCCCCATGTTGCATTTGGTGGCAGCACCAAGTCCAGATCTCCTCTGAAATCCATGCCAGCATAGGGATAGTCGTCCATAGCAATGATTTGTTGTTCCCACCAGGACAAGAACTCATCATTGAAAGCAATCCTCGGCACGTCCCCGCCTCCAAGGCGTTTCATTAGGTTGACCCACCTACCCATCCAAGGATCTCAGGGGCTACTGATAGAGATTGATACTTTTGGGCACAACCCAAGCACCTTCTCAAAGAAGAAGGAGCATAAAGTGGTCCCATATCCGAAATTTTTGGTCCACCCTTTCTGAATGGAGGACAACTAGCTCTTCACATTGGTAAGAAGAGGTTTGCACCAATCAAAAATAGTAGTGAGACACTCCACGACCAAGCTCATGGATACTCGTGACGCTTGGTGCAATGAGGCTGATCCATTTATCCTGGCTATGGTGAACGGTAACATCCTTAGGGACAAGCTCTCCACATGTTTTATTGGAATCTGACTTCCAATATTTTCTGGATGCCCAAGATAGTAAATGTGTATGTAGTCTTCCACTGAAAGACTACCTCATGTCCAGCCAGTCGAATGTACAACTTCTCCTCTCTGGAAGAGACCAGTGATAAAGTAAATATCCTCCACCTCTATCCTCAAAGGCATTTGATCAATCATAAATCCATCATCTTCAAAACTCCAATAGTGGATTAACATTTCAAGCAAATTGGTGTTGGCATTCATGTCTGGCATTTTGAAAAATTCTAACAAGCCACATCCCCTCAATGCATCTAATGCCTGCTGATCATTCATAACTTCATTATCAATGGTAGTATGCTCCCTCTCTCTCCATGTGATTGTCATCCTGAAAAGGAATTGAGTTTCAACCGTTAGATTTTTTTGTTTAAATTTCAAACCACATATACGCAGGTCCCTTTTAGACACAGTCGCATGTAGGGCTTGCATATATGCAGGTTTATAATATCCAACCTGCATATACGCCGCGTTGAAATTTTTAACATAAATTCCTACGGTCAAACCTTAACAAAAATTTCTAAAAACAATCATAAAGTAATGCAAGCTTGAATTGGGGGTTACCTGATGATTTTGATCCAATTTGAACGGCCCAATTCTTTGGGGGACAAGTTTTCTCTTCTTTCTCCACAACTTTTGCTCTCAACAAAAATGGTACAAATGGTGACTCAAAAGGTCATTTTATAGCTTTGGAAATGTCAAATTTTTTCAAAACTTGATTTTTTTCATCTCATGAATATTTTAACTTGTGAGCTTGGATTGTCGGGAATAGGTTGTTTTTTAAGGACATTTTGGATGCTTCTTCAGAATTTCATATCTGTTCCATAACCACTGACTCGTCATGGCAGGTATCATTTACTCACTGGCATATAGGTGGGTCATGGCAAGTATCATTTACTTACTGGCATATAGGTTAAGGAAATCATTTTTTCCATTGTATTTTGCATACTAGCCTCCATTTGTCGATAAACTTGCCATATGGTTGATTCCATTATGTTATGGTTAGTAAACCATGTTCACTTGCCAATTTTTAAATCATGACATGATGGTAGAGCCATCGTTTACATGGGCATCGTAGTTAGCACCTCACTGACATTTGTTGCCCATGCTATTATATTGAGTAGGATTAGGAGTCCTCTTTAGTCCCGCCATGACTTATGCATTGAAGACTCATTCCTCTTTGTTTCTTCACTTCATTCTGGCCTTATACCCTAGAGGTTCCTTTGTGTTGAGTTACTACTGCATTGCATTTTGACCATTTTCACTTTTGGGCCTTGAGCCGGCTTCACTTAGATTCGTGTTTAAGCCACTTTTTGACCATGCCTTCTGCAAACTCAAACCTGCAATCCCTTAGCTTTTGCAACTTGACACACCCTTTGATTGTTGAAGGAACATCCCTTTGAGTGTCCTTGACCAGTTTGGCCTCCCGGCATTGAGCATAGGATTGTTCCCATCCCCGGAACTAGATCATTTGTTTCACTGGCACTTGTTCTTTCCACTGTACTATAGAATCCTTTTATTCTTTTTCTAGCTTAAAGAAAAAGACAAAAAAAAATCATATATTCCAAAAAGAGCGGGAATAGGACAACATTTCCATATATTGTTGGCAGCTAGAGTCAGTTGTGTCACCCTTGAACAAAGCACTCAAAAGAAAGTCTCTCCTCCATTTTGGGCGGGATTTAGTTTGACTTAGGTACGCCTTAACCTTGTTATTGAGTCAGTTCTCCTCTGATTGGTTATCTCTTCCAAGCATATGGAGAGTTTGTTCGTGCCTCCTACATGACGAACCTATACAGAGTTATCATATGCTGCCACATAGTCATCATTGAGTCGTGCTTTTGTTTAAGGGAAGTAAGCCTAAGTCGGCCTCTCTGCGGTATCTCTTGACCTATTTTTCTGTTAGCCATCCCTGGTTGTCAGTGTCTTGTTTGTCATCATGTCGGTTATATTGGTCCTTTGCTCGTGCAGGTTTGAGAAGGTATCCATTGAATTCTTGCTGGTGGGTCTTTCCTTATCGACGATGACATATTGCTCTGAGCGCAGGCCTAGAGCCACACCCTAGCCCTATTTTCATTATTGATAGGTCACCTTGTGCTCAACATCGATCAGTATCATGGGTCTTTGATTGAGTGGTTTCCCTTGTGTTCGACATCAACTTTCATTATCACACATTGGGATTCATGCAGTGCCTTGGTTTCCATTTGACCCTATTGGTGGATTCCTCGCCTCTGTGTCAACTTTCATTATTGGTTGGTTTAGAGGGTTTCTATTGTGCACTAGCTACATCTTGTGTACACCAGAAACATGCTTCGGTTGGGCTACTACATCTTTGTCGTTCGATTCCTTCCACATTATTGGCCTATGAGTTACACTCGTGCTAGATTGATGAAGGATGCCTTAATGCCTTCCTTCTAGCGGATCTTTTCCTATCGACTATGACTCATTGATCTGGGGCAAAGATATAGAGTCCATTTGGCAGTACCTTGAGGTTTGCATTAATCAGTGATAGATCCTTTGCTATCGATAGTGGGAAACCATCATTGTCCCTTGATTGATAGATTCTTCCAAGTGTTCGACCTCAGCTCATTTATTCACACTTGTTAGATAGTACTGGGTACCTTGACTCTCATTATCATTATCGGTGAGTAGTCTCGCGTTTGTTAATGGTATACATCAATGACCAGTAATCAAACAATTTCTCACATGGTTGACTTTAGATCATTTATTCCCATTGTGTAGAAATGTACCATGACGGTCGGTGAAGACCTTGGGTTGCCTCAGCATTATTTGGTTCACTTGTCAGTTGCTCCTGTTGCTGCTAGTTGACACCATTCCACATTATATGTTGCAGTCCTTCACAACGACATTTTATATGCTGGCATCTGAGTTGCGATGTAGTATCATCTTATTCCATCATGTTCATTTGGTACTATTGGGATCAGTTTTTTGACATTAGTGATCAGCTTCATCTTACAGCTTCATTGATCATCTTCTTATATGTGATATTCAGACAAGTACTTGTTCGATCATGATCAAATGATCCATTATGAAATCTGGTGAAGTCCTTCTCAGTTTTTTGACAGGTTTCCTTTCCATATACTTGATAAATTTCGGCCATCATGTACCCCTTCTAACTCATATATTAGGGGGCATCTGTTATAGCTCCAAATATCACTCTTGGTATTTGTAATGCTTGGTTTATGGCCTAGGGAAACCCCTCCTTCCAGACTTGGTCCAAATATTTTAAAAACAACGTTTTACTCCCTGTACGCTACTTTTCCCTATGATAAAAGGGTGTACACGCGGGTTAGTCTATACCCAACCCATGTATATGTGTTAAAACACTTAAAAAAATTAAATTTCCTTAATTATGGGTGGAGTTCACGTGTTTTACCTGTTGATTACCTCCTAGTACCCGTGGCCCAACTGTTCCCAACTGTTTCCCAACTAAAAAAATAATTTGGGAGAAGTATAAAAATACTTCAATGGGAAGGCCTTAGGGAGGAGAGAAGAGATAGAATTACTATACTAAGATTATCCCCTGATCAAGTCTGAAGTATCCCTATGCTTTAAGCACTTCCCCAAGTTTAGGAAAGCCTTGTTTCCTTGAGTGTTGATATTCTCCCACTTGCTTGAGATATCATGGTATTGGTTATGGAAGGTGGCTGTTGAATACTGGGACTGGATGGACTTGGAGGTTTGTTTGGAGCTGGAAGAGGAAGACTCAGGTGAACTCTTTCCATGTTTACTATAGTTTTCTACAATAAAAGGAAACGATGTCTTGTTCCTGAGATCGACTTTGTTTATGCATAAGATGTCATTGTTATGGTTCATGTATGAATGACTATTTTGGTGTATAACTAACCATTTACTTATATGATATAAAGTTGATTTCACTAAAATTCTTTATCTATATGTTGCTATGTATGTTCGGATTGGTTGATTTGTAGATTTGAAGATCACAAGGAGTTGCAAAGGGTTTGAACCCTACATGGACTACCTAAATGAAGGACATCCGGGTATGTTCATCCTCGCATAGTTTGTTTATTAAAGCATGTTGCCTGAGTTGTATGCATTTTCTTGTTGTAGATTACTCTTTCTCTGTTGGGGTTCTGACCCAAAGCCCTAGGGGACTTATTCCCTTAACAACTGGGCATGTAATAAACAAGTATCAATGTGTTCTTGCAACCCAGAAAAACATTGTTGATAAAGAGCCTTCGAGTGATGGTCCTTCCGAGAAGTAGAGTAGCCGATACAAGTTGAGAATTCAAGGGCCGACCACTATGATTGAGGTTGCAAAATAGAAATTCAAAGAAAATCTATTAAGAAAATTGAGTCCTCTGTCTAACTCAAAATAGAACACTCAGAGCAAGTTCAGGAAGACCTATTCCAATGAAAAGTGTTTCCACCTACAGTAAAGACAAAACCATTCCACTAGAAACCATTAATCCAGTTTCACCCCCAGACACCTTGGTGAGTCTTCCCACAGTAGAGTACAACATTGTAGAAGAGATGAAGAAGGTTCATGTGAACATCTACCTCTTTGAACTCACAAAAATCATGAGCCAACGGGACATTCTTCTATGAGCACTTAGGAAAACTTTAATGCTACTTCTTCAGATAGCTAAGTCTCCTAACACACTCACATCTATGCTTATTTCACTCCACCTAGAAGCTAACTCACTCTTCCCACCATTCTTGTTAAAATTTTAAATATTTATCTTAAATGTACACAATTTCTTGGTTGATTCTCATGCATCAGTTAATGTCATGTCACTCTCCATGGCCAAGAAGATGAATGCTCAATGGAATAAGACAAATGTGTTGATCATCCGACTGGATAGAACTTGTGTTCCAGGAATTGGTGAACTCAGGGATGTTATCATCCAATTATCAACTAACGGATGAGTTCATTAATGCATCAACATTATAATTGTGGACATTCTGGAAGCATATGGGGTATTGTTGTAGATACTGGTCAAGTAAGCTGCAGGGATACTTTGCCACTGACTGGTCACACTTATGGCTTTCGTACATATGTAGAAATAATAATACCCGGTTATAGTCAAAGAGATACATGAAGCACATTGTGACTCCCTTGGATGGGCACAACGAGACGTTGGCTTTCTTAGAACTTGTTTTCGGATTTTTTTTTCTAGAAACACAGTTGTGGTGCTATCTTGTAGATCCATCTCTAGTTCCACGAGACACATAGTTGGACCTCCTCTCATGTCCAACTGGAAATAATGAACTTTATAAAATAAACAATAGTAATAGTAGTAGTAGTAGAACTAGAGTGGTAAGCAGTCCTTGTACAGATGATATGTGGACCATGTACTTCGATGGACCCAAGACATAGGAGGGCTCTAGAGTTTGTTGCGTTTTAATAGATTTTTTGTAGAGAAATAACTTAATATTTAGTCGCTTGGAATTCAAGTGCACAAATAACATTGTAGAGTATGAAGCAATCGTCTTGGGTTTACAAAAAGCCATTAACCTCAATGTTGTTATTCTGAAAGTGGTAGGTGACTCCAAAATCATGGTGCATTAGGTACATAACACTATACATTGTGTGTCACCTTTCTTAAGAGTTATCAACAAGAGGTATGGTGACTCATCTCTCATTTCCAAGCTTTCAATATTACTTCAGTACCAAGAATATGTAGCACAATTGTGAATGCCTTAGCAAACATAGCTGCTAGGATGTTACCATTAAGGGATGACTTTACTATTGAAATTTTGTATAAAACTTCCAT
This sequence comes from Pinus tabuliformis, assembly GCA_031772625.1. Classification (NCBI taxonomy): domain Eukaryota; kingdom Viridiplantae; phylum Streptophyta; class Pinopsida; order Pinales; family Pinaceae; genus Pinus; species Pinus tabuliformis. The sequence goes on along the minus strand of CM062809.1, from coordinate 466,277,086 downwards.
CCTAGACAACATAACTAACATAAGAATTTTTTATGGTGACCAATAGATATTGTACTTTATGGCCAATGTTGACGTATTCAAAGACACAACAATTGATGAGGACGAGCATGAGTAGACTCTGCAAGACAAAACTAGTACAAGCAATGGATACCTCATCCCTAAGGGTGTGGTATCGCTCGAAATGTTGTATGATCTGCAAAATATTTTATGGGGAGATGTGAATGCCAATACCCACAGTTCTACATTGTCACATGAGCAAATCAATTTGGGAATGGAGAAAGATCTGAAGTATATTAATCTCGGTACTTGTTGTACACCACAAGAGAAAAAAGATTTTATCCACCTATTCAAGCAGTACCATGATGTCTTTGCATGGATTTACAATGATCTCAAGACATATGGCATGCGAATAATCCAACAGGTGATACAAATCAAGCAAGGATCCATGCCTTTTCAACAAAAATTAAGGAAAGTTCATCCTACGCTTGAGCCCCTCATACATAAGGACTTAAGAAAATTGATGGATGCTTGGATCATTTACAAGGTGTGACATTTGACATGGGTATCTTACTTAGTCCCTATAAGGAAGAAGTCTAGGGAGATCCTCCGGTGTGTAGATTTTCGCAATCTTAACCACGCCTCGGACAAGGATAATTAACCAATGTTGTCCATGGAGCAGATATTGGAAACAATATCTAGGGAAAAAATGTTTTCTTTGTTAGATGGTTTCTTGAGTTACAACTAGGTCCTAGTAGCAGAGCCTAACAGGCTAAAAAATATGTTCCGTACTAAGTGGGGAACGTTCGCATTTCAACGAATGTCATTTGGGCTGGTGAATGCGGGTGCAATGTTTCAATGTGCAATGGTCATTGTCTTCTGCGAGATTATTGGAAAGAGTGCACTAGTCTACCTCAATGACATGATAGTGTTTTCCAAACAATGGTCAGACCACCTGTGCAACCTGAAGAAAAATTTTGAGTGATGCTGAAAATATGGGATATCCTTGAATCTGAAGAAGAGTATCTTTACAGTGTCCAAGGGTAACTTGCTTGGACATATTATTGCTAAAAGTGGTACCAAGGTAAATACAGATAGGGTTTAGACCATCACGTAGATTCCTCACCCAATGAACAAGAAAGCTATGTAGTCTTTCTTAAGGAAGATCATCTTCCTTAGAAAGTTCATCTTTGACTACGCTTAGATCATTAAACCAATATAGGAGATGATCAAGAAGGACACTATCTATAAATGGTATAAAATGGAAAAGGACACATTCGCATGCATTAAGCAAGAAATAATAGAAGCAACATCGTTGTACATCCTAGACTTCAACAAAAGACTTCTTGCTCTAAACTTTCACTTATGACACCTCTCTTCTTGTTGTGCTCACTCAGAAGGATGAGTTGAACAACGAATGACCTATCTCCTTCCTGAGCGCAAGCTTTCAAGGACCAGAGATCAAGTACCCCATTGTGGACAGATAATCTTATGATGTATACAAGGCGGTAAATTACTTTAGACCCTATTTTTTCAAAAACCATTGTATTATATTTGTTCCATACCCAATAGTCATATCACTACTTGTTCAACAAGAGTTGGGTGAAAGAAGGGGGATTTGGATGACCTAATTACAAGAATATGATCTTGACATAAAACCAGTTCATACCATCAAGGGTCATGGTCTTTGCAAGTTAGCAGAAAAAGAAGTCAACTCACAAGAGGAAGAAGAAGAACTCGTAGGATGGGAGAAACATATCGAAATGTACAATGTTGAGTGAGCCTCTCCCACTTTAGACATAAAATCTTGTTACATATATTTACACCAATACCTTAAGCAGGGCACCATTCCCTCTCATTGATCTATGTAACAGAAGAGGGTACTCCAACTCAAAGCACTATCATATCAGTTGGTGCATGGGGTGTTGTTCAGAAATAACCACAACGGGATATTGATCAGGTGTATAGAGGCACATGATTCAGACAAGGTTTTACATGATCTCCTTGATGGACCAGCTTGGGGACACTTCGCAGGAAACACTGTAGCACACAAGGTCATGTGCGTCAATTTCTATTGGCCTACATTATTTAAGGATTCTCATGCTTATTCTCTCAAGTGTTCGATTTGTCAAAGGTGTGCCGACAGAAACCATAAGTCAACAACCCCACTGTAACTTGTTGCAATAGAAGAACCATTTCAACAGTGGGGCGTAGATATCACTGGGGAAATTTTCCCTCATTCATCGAAGTAACAATTTTATATTTTGACTGGTACAGATTACTTCACATGGTGGAAAAAAAAAGGTTCCACTAAAATAAGTGAATGATCAGGAATTCATCATCTTTTTGCAACATATATCATCTCCACGTTTGGTGTTCCTACGTCCCTTGTTTTTGACAATGGAACATATTTTTCCTCGTTAAAACTTTGAGATTTTGCATTAGAAAAGAGTATTATCTTGACACATTTTGCTAACTATTACCCATAGGGGAATGGTCTTACTGAATCCACGAATAAGAACCTCATCCATATAATAAAAAAGATCATATTCTTTGAGAAGCAAAACTAGCACTCCTCTTTGGTGAATGGCTTATGGGTTGACTGAGTCACATGTAAACATTCTCTAAACGCCTCCCCTTACTTCCTAGTGTACAAAAAACAATTCATCCTCCCGCTGAACATCTACTTTCATGCTATCTAATCATCCTAAGAATCCCAAGGCAAGCCATGTCTTTTAGTTCAGCGTAGGATGGACATGTTGCAAAATCTCCAGGAAGAAAGGTTAAAAGCAAAGAAAAATTTTCACTCCATCAGAGTCATATCAAGAGATGGTATAATAGAAAGTCTATAGGGAAGAATAGCTTTAGTGTGGGTGACTTAGTCTTGAAGTGGGAAAAATCCCATGAGGACAAAGGAAAATGCACTAAGTTTTAATCCCTGTGGATTGGTTCTTACACAGTCTACGCAAATTTTTGCCAACACACATATTGCCTTCAATCACTTTTTGGGAAGATTGACTCTATCCCTGTCAATGGAAAAGACTTAATACAATATTTCCAATGAAAATATGGGGCTCCTCCCCACACTATGTACATAGCCTTTTGTTGTTTGATGTTATGTTTTATTTAGCTTTGCATTGTTTTGATTATGCAAATAAGTTTTGTGCCTTACTACGTTGTGGCTTCCAAGTGTGTGTGTGGCTGAAGTTCAAAAAGTCTTGTGACACTACAGTGCATGGCTAGTCCTATGTCCATCTTCCTTATGTTCGTTGCATCTTTTGGTTGATGAAGTTTTGACGAAAAATATGATCCGTCCATAAGGATATTTATGGTCCAACCATGAACCTATGTCCAGTCCAGAAACCTCATGCCTATACTCATTTTTTTGCTTTGATGTTTTCAAGCTTATCCAACTAGTATAAATGGAGAAGGGAAAAATCTATATGAGAAAACCTAAATTAGAGGTCTTATATGGTTCTCTGAAGGAACAACATCTCCTACTCTCAATAAGTCAGGATCCCTCTTCTGCCCCAAAAATAAAGAAGTGTCGATGCACAGTTCTCTTTAAATAAATAAATAAAGGTGGAAGAAGAGAAAGGCTTCCTACGTAGAGAGGTGAAGAAAGAAAATCCACCAAGGTAATATCTAGGCTTGATAGTAGTAGATAAATTCTTGTGTTTTTGCATGACTCTGTCGAGATACTGTTTAGGCGCTAGTAGCAGAGCAAAACCAGAGATGAAAAACTATACTTTGAATATCTTAATATCGTGAGCTAAACTACTTGTCCCAATGTGAAACACTGTGATCTGGTTGAATATTATGTTGTGTTCAACTGAGAAGGTGTAGAGGGGACCATGTCTTCCCATGGGGTAGGTGGGGAAGCCAAGTTAACTTGCACATTGAATCAATACTCCATGAAGGACCAAGGCCCTGCACTAAAAAACTAACCAAGACAGAGAATCTATAATTCAACTAGTGTGTCGCAAAGTGTTGTAGCAACTATACCACCCTCCAAAAATTTGGCTTGCACTCAAATTTTGGAACCTTCCTTGGTCTTTCCGTTGATTTTTGCAAACACTTGAGCTCATTTCATGAGCTTTCTCAGAGTCCTTTCACCCTTTTTTCTTGTTTGATAAACTATCATCTTTTAGCATGTTTGACTATTTCTCCATGCTTGGAGAAATTTTCTGGTGGAAGGTTGGTATTTATGTATTCTAGTTTTCCTAGCTATGTAAACACTGGTTACACTCATACACAAATTTTTGAGCACTGTCGCACAAGTGTCATCACAATTGTCCCAAAGTCTATCTCAAGTGTTGCACTTCCCACTTCTTGTTATGAGGTAGTCACGCAGAGGGGAATGCTTTATATTTTTGTTCTAGTGGTCTATGTTTTCATGTCATCCAAGTATTCTAAATGTGTAATCACAAGTTTAGGTTCTTCACAAGTTCATATTCATCCCACACTTAGCCATTTTCCAAAAAACTTCCTGACCAGGAAACTAAATTTCACTGGACCTCGACTAAATTGGGCATTGTGCAGTCTCAACCCACAGTGATGCAACCTTTTTATGGAAATGTGTAGTGTGTATTCATTATCCCCTAAGGAAATTTCACAATCAAATTCTAGAGCTCAATGACCTCCTTCATCCCTATAATTGTGCAACAGTTCCTCCCAGTCTGATTTGAACTGCACACTTCATAATATCAGTCCTCAAGCTTCTCGTATTGCCTCTTGGAACCCAAAAATTGGCAGAGAACCCAACCTCTCTTAGCCTCCATAACTACACAGAAGTTTCCCCTAGTTTCCTCACTCGGCCAGATCTCACTAACCTCATGAACTATGCAGATATGTACTCCAGATCTCTCTGTTGTCAGTCCTCCTTGCATTTGAAAAATGTGCAGATTTTCCTCCCATGGTCCCACCCTACATCATCCATTGACTGTCTCAACTACACAATATTGACTCCGAGTGGCCACTACACAATTTTTCCTCAGAGTGAGGACTATGCTTAGAAGTTCCTCAATCAAGCCTGAGCTTCCCTCTACACAGTCTCACTGATCAACCTCTCTCCCTGTCACCTGGAACTGTGTAATGTGTAGTCACTAGGTCCTCTTTCCCAACCTGTCACATGTTCTGGGCTTAGTTCATGGATAACAATGCATCATCTTAGACTATGGAGTTTTCGGATTGATGTTGTCACTTCATGAGTGAATTGCAGGAATAGGTACACTAAAAAATGATGGCGAGGTGATGAAGAAGGAGAAGAAGGAGGAAACATGCCTAAAGACTCACTTGTAGCTGGGCCAACAAAGGAACCTATCAAGAGCAAGAAAAAGGAACACATGTATGTGACCACCTCTCAGAACCAAATATCATTAAAGACCACACATCTCCAAGCTATGCAGAGGAGAAGAGAAAGCATATCTAAAAATACATCTATCACTCAACAACAACAACAACTTGACATTTCCACATAATCAAGGTAGTCCATGTCAACAGTGCCTTTTTAAGTCATGTCATGAGTTTTCAAAGGCCACATCACTATTATCAGCCATATATATTGTAAATCCAATGTATTATAAAGTGGAAGTCTAATGGACAAACATGAATATGAAGAGTCATGTCAGTTGAAAATTCATAGGAAGTTGAACAATTAAGAGGGTAGTCAAAGAGTCACAAGGGGCAACTCTCACCCTTGGTTAAATATAACCCCTCATTGTATGAGAAAAATATTTTTCACCTTGGATCCTCCCACAATGCATAGATAGTTCAATCAGTTCTTTGAGGAGCAAGGAGTGGCTCCAATGTGCCACTACTGGGGCTAGTGATGTACAACGTAAACATGTGTCTTGGAACTATAGCTGAATTACAGAAGCCTTTTCAGGCCAACATGTTTGCATGCATGACTTATGGATATTTGTAAGACTATTATGTGAGCATTTGTATTTCATGTTTGCTTTTACATGTACTAAGATAGTTGAAATATTTCGGTTATTTTAGTGGTTATCTTGTTGGGAATTTGTTGTAAAGGTTTTCACTATTGTCTCATCCTTGTGGACTATTTCACGGGATACTAGACAAACCTTCATTACTCACTGGTTATAATGATCTTGACATCCACAGTGGACTACTCCATTCGATGGTAGACAAATCTTTCCTTGTTCATTAATTGTAACGACTGTCACATCCCCTGTGGACTACTCCACTGGATGTTGGAGAGGCCTTTCTAGTTGATATGTATCTCTTTCTGGGTGGTACTAATTTAATTCTCACTTAGAGGCTCACTTTTTCCCCCTTTTGTAGTAAGAGAACCTAGACACAATTGCTTTGCACACTCATAAGGCACATTCACCCTTGTTTTCAAAAATACCATTGCATCACTCTCTTGTGTTGACAACCAGAGGTGAGGAAAACAATTAAGTATTTGGCAACCAGACCATTATACCAGATGGGACTCTTCCACCAAACGGTGTGAGGTCTGATTGGGACTTCATATCGGGGATCCCCTTAATGTTGGCGGGTCGAACACTACCAACACTCCCATATCTATCAGGAGCATAATTTAGTGGCTGGTGTGCTATCCAAGTGTGCATCTTCGATGCTCCGTTTCTATGTTTGATACAACCTTTGGAATCAATGGGTGTCTCTATGTTACTCATTTTTGGACTAATTTGTTTCTTGCTTCTCTCTGGTTGACGCATCAATGTATAGGCACTTACTTTAGCATGTATTTTCCATGTTTTCTCTCTATTTTTTTTTTTCTCTGTGGCCCTATGTGAAGGCTTTACTTTGGGCAGTTGGTGATTTTCTTCCTAGTATATTCTATTTTTTTGGCTGAATTATATTTACAGAATTCATGAACTATGTAATAATGTTTTTTAAATAAAAGTTTGAATAAATTTCTTTCTGAAAAGATATGGGTCCCTTCGCTATAGGAGTCAATAGTGATTTTGTTGTTTCTTCTATCCTTTAATTTATATGCATGCCAAATTTAAGGATTGACTCTTCAACTAATGGTCTCTTTGTAAAACTATAAAGATATCCATTGTGAGATGAATAAGAACCAATAATTTTTCTTTTGGATTCATTTATGATTTACTTTTTCTATTCTCGGGGTTTTTTGTTTGCATTTCTTTGTGGATGTTTGAGATAAATATCATTAAACCCCATCAAAATTATTCTTCTACTTGAAAATTTACTAGGTTTTGACAACATAACGATAAGACGAGGAGTGACATTCCTAGAACCTTAGTCTAAGGCATGTTACCATAAATCCAACTCTAATACCATTTTGAAAGATGAATATATGTTTCCTGGAATATAGGCTCATGTGATTTTCCATGATTTTAAAATTCAAGAATGTAGATGAATTAATCATGCGCAATAACATTTAAACGTACAAAAAATAAATTGAACATAACATTCAGGCATAACATTTACATAATAAATGACAGAGTGATTGGAATATTTATCCTTATAAATGTTTTACACAACTAGCTACAAATGTTAAATATTCAATCCAACCATAGTTATTTTTGGACTAATTCTCTCTACAATAGGCCACCCCTAATCTAGGGCTATGATTCCACAAAGGTGAGCATGCTTCTATGGATGTCTATAGTCAACTCTAAGAGACCAATATCTAGTAAATTAAGAATGATGCGACCCCTACAATAATTCCTACTATCCAGCTCTCTTTCCCATCATTTTTCACAATCTGAGGATGATATTTATTTCTATGTATTATAGTATCTTAGACATTATCCATCCCCTCTAGGGCCCTAACATAGATTGGTAAGGAATCTTTTAGTTATGGGATTTAGGAAATCTAGGTACTAGTGGTATCTTTAGGAAATCTAGGTACTAGTAGTCCTCCCACATAGCCTCTTCATGCTCCCATGTGGTATCTTTAGGATTGCAGTAGGTCCACTAGACCTTTACCAAGATAATGCATTTGTACATGAGCACTTTGAATTCTGAGTCTAAGATGCGTATTGGCTCCACCCAAAAGTCCCCTTTGTGCTCCACCTAGATCATAGTCTAATCAATCACAAGGTTAGGATCAGGCACATAATTTCCCAATAAAGATACATGAAAATATTTTATGAATATTCATGGATGAAAGTAATGCAAGAACGTATATAACCAACCTTATCCTATCTAGGATTTCAAATGGCCCAGAATATTGTGCTACCAATTATGGGTAGCTTCCCAATTTTAGTGAGCTCTTTTTAGCCTTCACTTTGAAAAACACATGCCCAACCAATCTAAATTATCTATACATTTTTTCTTTGTTTGTGTAACTTCCTACCTATATTATGTATCCTTTATCTTTTTACTTATCTTTAACATATGTTCTTACATCTCTTTTATAATATATAGCCCAACAATCGCTTTGTTTTCTCGGTTATCCCAACTCAAAATTTAACTTCACAATTTTCTTTTTGTATAAATTTCCACAATATTGGATTCTTTATCAATCAACTTAATGAAATAATACTTGTGATTTTCATAAGCTTGTCCTTTAATACCATGATGGAATCATCTCACCTTGTTATCCTTGGTAGCTTGATGATGAAATTTATGGTAAAAATTAGTCATTGACATTTAGGAAAAAACAATGGATATCAAAATCATGTTGGAGGTCTATATTTAGCCTTTACCTTCTAATATTACATGCATTTGGTTATGTAATCATATACATGCTTTTCCATACTAAGTCAAAATAATGGATTCTTATAGCTACAATAGTTTTCTGGTACCAACATATGGTACATCACACATTTCTCTTATCACTAAATTTCTCAATTCTTGAAATTATGAACATAAACTTGTGTTCCCTGCAAGAGGTTTCCATCCTCTTCTAGCATGTAGTATTTAAATTTTTGGTGTGAATTACCTTGTTGAAAGCCTTCTTTAATTCGTAAATAGTGTTAGCTTGATCCTAATCTTCCAAAATTATTCTTTTTTTGTCTATGTTGTATATGCTAATAGCTATAGCATCATGCATTACATGCACCCTCTTAATGTTGAGTGCATTAACCTCTTTATTCTCTTTTCCCTTAATGTTGTTGATGTCAAAGTCAGATTCACTAGGGCATTCCAACCATCTAATTTTTCTATGTGAGTATTTCAAACTGCTATGGTCTATTTTCAACTCAAAATTTCATCCCATAAGATAATGTCTTCACATTTTCAATGCATGGATAATAGTTGTAAGCTCCAAGTCATGGGTAGCATAATTTCTTTCATGTTCTTTGATTTTCTTCAATTCATATGACATGCCTATCTTGCATAAGGGGTCCACCAAGTCCTTCTTTACATGCATTTATGCACACGAAAATATCCTCATTTGTATTTTCATTATTTAGAATAGGTGCATTGGTTAATAAATATTTCAACTATTGAAAATTATCGTCACAATTTGTATTCCATTAAGTCTATACTCATTTTTTTTGCAACGAAATAATTGAATGTACAAGCTTATAGAAACATTCAATAAATATCACGTGGTAACTAGGTGAACCCATAAATAGTCTCACCTTTGAGATATTCTTTGGTGATGGCCAACCTTTGATGGATTAATTCATCTTACCTGGGTCCATTTCTATGCCCTCCTCTAAGACATTGTGAACTAAATCATGGATTTTGCTTAGATATAAAGTGCACTTTCTCAACTTGTCATACAATTATTACTCTTACAACACCTACAACACCATCCTCAAATGTCACTTATGCACCTCTTTTGGCTTGGAGTGTATAAGAATATCACCCAAGAAGGCAATAACAAATTAGTCTATAATATAAACTCTAAACACTCTATTCATCAAACACATAAAACTAGCAATTGCACCACAAGTTTCAAAGTAAACGTTATAAGGTGGTAGCATAGGAAACAATAGCATAGAAGAAAGAAATTTTTTTATGCAATTTTGTTTCCTTACTAGCATTTTTTTTTTTTACCGTATGTTATGTTTCAGGGAGATTTCAACCAGGCTAGTATTCTAGAATATGTTAAAAATTAAGGTAATGCACAACATCTTAACTCCAAAGGATTTATGACAATTCTCTTCATTAAAATTCATGAACTATTATAAGTAAATGATTTAAATCAAACATTTCATAGCAAAAGTGTTGGGTCCCTATAATACTAGTGATTACCCCATTACTATTGTAGTTATACCCCTTATTAATATTGTTGTGTCCCTATTGCCCCCATATTGTTATTATTGTGCCCCATAGAATCCCTCTATTGTTATTTTTGTGGCTTTATATTATTATTGTTAGGTCGGTTGGGTTATATTGTGACTCCTTAGACTCCTATATATAGAAAGGAGGTTTTTTCATTTGAATCATCCAAGAATTGTTCATTTATGTAATTTAAAGGAGGTTCCCCCCTCGAAGAGGCTGAATTATAAGGCATTGATCTATCTTTTCTATCTTTTCTTGAGCTGGTTTCATAACATTTGGTATCAGAGCTTTGGATTCTAGGGTTTCGCTGCTCCAAATAGGTCATCGTGGCATTTTCGCTATAACTTTTTTTCTGTGACGTTTTAGAAGTTGCAAAAAAAATCCATTTGAGAATAAATCGCGCTGAACCTCGGGTCTGAATTTTAGAGCTTTTCACACTATATTTGCGGAGATGTGATCTAAGGAAGTTGGTCTTTTTGCAGACTCCTGAATTACATTCCAAACAGGTGACCTGGGGAAACTAGTCATAACTTTCTCTCTGGGGATCGGATTGAAATTTCGTAAGAAGGTAAAGAAATAGGACAGAATGTAGTTTCTTTTATACATTTTTCAGATCCAAAGGTCGAAACAGTGACTCGTGGCACGTCTTACAAGTCCGCTATACTGAACTAGTATATGATCAAGTCACTGTGGGAGATTTCGCATGACTCTTCCTTGGAGAATCCAAATTGGGTCAGACTTGTGGCATTGGAAAGAGGACACAAAGGGCTACTGCAGGTCACAAATTCAAAACTAGATGATTGGAAACTACAGAGATACATCAAAGGCAATATCGAGCTCCCACAAAGTGAAAAAAGGTGTGTATATTTTCTTAAAATTTTGCTTAGGCATGGTTTGAAAATTTATTTTGAAGGAATTAAAAGGGAATAGTAGAGCATTATTATCGGTAACTGATGCCTCGAGGAAATAAAATGCAAACACCTAGTAAGGACCCTGAAACCTCAAGAATGACTCATGAAGAAGAGGAAGAAATGCTACATGATATATCAAAATTACAAGAACAAGTGCAACAAATGTCACTATCACAAAAGCTAGCAGAAGCTAAGATAAATGGTGTGGAAGCTAATATGAATGGCGTGGAAGCTAAAATGAATGGCATGGAAGCTAAGATGGACAAATTGAAGATAGATTTGAACAAAAATTTGAAGACAGACATGGCAGATTTGAAGACAGATTTGACAAATTTTCTACAAGAAATACTTACCAATGGTGAAAAGGTAGTAAAGGAAACTCATGATGCGAACAAAAGAAATGTTAATCATGATTTCTTAGACTCTAATGTGGGATTGAAAACCCACCATATTCCAAAAATCGATATGAGGAAGTTTGATGGCAAGGATCCCGCAACATGGATATACAAATGGAGCAATTTTTCGATCTCAATAATGTGCAAAACACACAAAAGGTACGTATGGAAACTTTATATTTGGAATCAAATCAGTTTGTATGGTGTCAATGGCTTTTCTCTCGTAAAAAATTTATCACTTGGGCAATTTTTACGGAAGAATTGATATCACATTATGAGGATACAAAAAGCAACACTTCTTTTAGCCAATTGATAAGTCTCAAACAAAAGGGTTCAATAATGGAGCACATTGAGGAGTTCCAAAAATTGAACATAATGGTAAAAGATATTCCAGAGGAGCATAGGATTGATGTGTTCATAGGGTATTTAAAGGATAATATCGAACATGATGTTCGCCTTTGGGGACTTGATTCATTAGAGAAGGCATTCACGTTAGTAAGAAAAATGGAAAGCAAAATTATGGCAACCAGGAAGCATACCACTCACAACTATAAAGACTGAAGTGTTGTTTCCCCTAGCCTTCCACAACCTATAAGGTTGACACCACAACAGTTGGAAGAAAAAATAGCAAAAGGGCTTTGTTATAGTTGTGATAGCAAATACACTAAAGGTCATAAGTGTGCTGAGAAGAAATTATTCTACATAGATTGTGAAGATGAAGAAGAAAAGGAGCAAGAAAGGTCAAAAGAAGAGGATATACTCTAGGAACAAAGCTTAGATGAAGAAAAAATAAATCCGACCATATCTTGTAATGCATTGGCGGGAATTACCACTCCTCAAACCATCAAGATAGAAGGACAAATCAAGAAGAAAAAGGTAATAGTGTTGATTGATTCATGAAGCACCCACAATTTTATTCATTGTAAGGTAGCAAAAGAATTGAATTGCTTCCTATATCTAGCACCAGAGTGTCAAGTGATGATTGCAAATGAAGCAACAATAAATTTCTCTGGAAAGTGCCATAATATCAAGCTATGCATGGGAGAATATGTATAGACTAGCCCAATGCTTTCCATTCCAATGGGAGGTGCTGATGTTGTACTAGGAGTCCAATGGCTACAATCCTTGGGTACAATAGCTTTTAATTTTCAAGAACTTTTCATCAAACTTTCTACGGAAGGGAAGGAAGTTGAATTAAGGGGTATTTCAGGGAAACCAGGAAAGATAATCAGCTCTAATGGTATGACAAATCTTCTAAAAAAGGAAAAAAGAAGTGTAATTGCACAATTATGTTCGCTAGATGTTTCCACATCAGATTCATCTATTTCTCCAGATCTCCAAAAAGTCTTGGACAATCATTCCAAGGTATTTGAGACTCCCAAAGGTCTCCCACCTATGCGTGATCATGATCATGCTATTCATCTGATTCCAGGAAGTGTTCCTCCAAACATCAGGTTGTACAGATATCCCTATGTCCAAAAGAGTGAAATTGAACATATGGTTGCAGAAATGCTAGAGGCTGGTATAATTCAACCGAGTCAAAGTTCTTTCTCTGCTCCAGTAGTATTGGTGCACAGGAAGGATGGATCATGGCGCATGTGTCCGGATTTTAGGGAGCTAAACAAGCTCACTATTAAAGATAAGTTCCCCATTCCTGTCATTGATGAATTACTGGATGAATTGAATGGATCAATTTACTTCACCAAGTTGGATCTTCGTTCAGGATATCATCAAATCAGAATGAAGACTGAAGACATTCCGAAAACAGCATTTAGAAGTCATGAGGGTCATTATGAATTTTTGGTCATGCCTTTTGGCCTTACCAATGCACCTTCAACATTTCAAGGTTTGATGAATTCAATTTTCAAACCATTCTTTAGAAAATTTGTGTTAGTATTTTTTGATGATATACCAATCTACAACAAGTCTTGGAAGGATCATGTTGAACATGTTGACAGGGTGCTACAACTATTGGAGGAGAAACAATTATATGCAAAAAGATCCAAATGTTTCTTTGGAGTCTAAGAGGTGGAATATCTGGGTCATATTGTATCTCATGAAGGAGTTAAGGTAGACCCTAGCAAAATTAAAGCCATTAAGGAATGGAAAATCCCCACATCCATAAAGCATCTGCGAAGATTTCTCAGGTTGAAAGGGTATTATCGCAAGTTTGTTAAGAATTATGGGAGAATAGCAGCACCTCTAACAACATTATTGAAGAAAGATGCATTTTCATGGACTCCGGAAGCAACAAAGGCCTTTGAACATCTTAAAGAGACAATGTGCCAAGCACTGGTCTTAGCTACACCAAACTTCACAAAAACATTTATTGTGGAATGTGATGCTTTAGGAAATGGAATTGGTGCTGTTCTAATGCAAGATGAAAGACCCACTGCTTTTGAAAGTCGTCCAATCAAGGGAAAGTTTTAAAGCAAAGCTATTTATGACAAGGAAATGTTGGTAATACTCCATGCACTTAAGAAATGGTGACCCTACCTAATGGGAAGACACTTCAAGGTAAAAACGGGTCATGATAGCCTTAAATACTTTTTAGAACAAAGATTATCCTCTAAAGAGCAACAAAAGTGGGTCACAAAGATGTTGGGTTATGACTTTGAAATCATCTACAAAAAAGGGAAGCAAAATGTGGTGGCAGATGCACTCTCAAGAAAGGATGAGGATGTGGAAGCATTGTTGTGTGCCATTTCTATTATCCAACCATATTGGATAAACGAAGCAAGGGGGGAATGGAAGAATGACGAAGAAGTGTGGGCACTTATTCGAAAGTTACAACAAGATTCCAATACGTTTGATACATTTAGCTGGCAAAATGATTCATTATGGTAGAAAGATCGCTTATACCTGTGTAAGAATTCCTAGCTAAAACAAAATATTCTTATGGAATTTCACACTTCTCCCTTAGGAGGGCACTCAGGATTTTTAAAAACTTACCACAGGGTTAAGAGTGAATTTTTTTGGGATGGCCTTAAATCAGATATTCAAAAGTTTGTGGTGGAATGTTTGGTTTGCCAACAAAATAAAGTTGAAACAATTAAGACACCGGGTCTATTACAACCGTTATCCATTCCAAGCCAATGTTGGGAGGAGGTTTCAATGGATTTTATCATAGGTTTACCCAAGTCTGAGGTAAAGAGTGTCATCATGGTGGTAGTTGACAGACTTACCAAGTATGCACACTTTTGTGCATTATCACATCCATTTAAAGCCAGTACAGTTTCTATTGCATTTATGGAAACAATTCAAAAGCTACATGGAAACCCAAAGATTATTGTAAGTGACAGAGATCCCATTTTCACTGGAAACTTTTGGATAGAATTATTTTCTTGTCTTGGTACTCAATTACCTCATAGCTCATCTTATCATCCTCAATCCGATGGGCAAACTGAGATAGTAAAATTTTTTTTGGAAGGATACCTTCATTTCTTTGTATCTGATAAACAGACACAATGGGTCAAATGGTTGCCTCTGGTTGAATGGTGGTATAACACTTCCTTCCATACAGCAATAAAAATGACCCCATTTATGGCACTTTATGGGTATCAACCACCATCCATCACATCATATTTAAGAGAAAATTCTAAGGTTCAGGCAGTGGAACATCACATTGAACATCAACAACAAGTCCTCCAAATCTTAAAGGATAACCTCGTGTTGGCACAAAATAGAATGAAACAATAGGCAGATCAACATCGCAGTGAAAGAAGTTTTGATGTAGGTGATTGGGTATTCCTACGGCTACAACCATATAAGAAAATGTCCCTCAAGCAAGCTAAGAAGGATAATAAATTATCACCAAAGTATTATGGTCCGTACAAGGTGTTGCAAAAGTATGGCATACAAATTGGAGCTTCCTGCAGCTTCTCGATTGCACCCAGTTTTCCATGTTTCATGTTTAAAGAAGGTTATAGGCGACAAGCTCCCAGTTCAAACAATATTGCCAGAAATTGACGAGGAAGGAAAAATTATATTGGAACTGGAAGCAGTCACAGAAACAAGAACTCGACAGCTACGAAATCGATCAATTTCAGAGTATCTTATCAAGTGGAAGAACTTATCCGCTGAAGATTTCACATGGGAGGATGAGAATTTTATATAGAAATATCCAGAACTATTCAAGCGTTGAGGACAACACTTTTTTGAAGTACAGGGGCATGTTGGGTCCCTATAATACTAGTGATTACCCCATTACTATTGTAGCTATACCCCTTATTAATATTGTTGTGGCCCTATTACCCCCATATTGTTATTACTGTGCCCCGTAGAATCCCTCTATTGTTTTTTTTGTGGCTTTATATTATTATTGTTAGGTCGGCTGGGTTATATTGTGACTCCTTAGACTCCTATATATAGAAAGGAGGTTTTTTCATTTGAATCATCCAAGAATTGTTCATTTATGTAATGTAAAGGAGGTTGCCCCCTCGAAGAGGCTAAATTCTAAGGCGTTGATCTATATTTTCTATATTTTCTTGAGATGGTTTCATAACAAAAAGTAATCTCATATCACCTTTTATTCACAATGCAACGAATAATAGTTTTTGTTAGAAGGGATTCAAGATAATCTATGTGCATTTTGAGTCATTTTTATGTCAAATGTTTCTATGACTAGAAAATTTTAGTCATTTTGAGTCATTTTTATGTACTTAACATTGCAGATGGGTTTAGAGACCCTCTTAAAGGGGTCCCTAAAGTTTAACACTTCAGATGGATTTAAAGATGGGGGTCTTTGAATCCATCTGCAGTGCTGACATTTAGAGACAAAAGGGTATTTATAATTTTAACACCGTACATGGATTCAGAGACCCTTGTAGTGAAATGTAAGACTTCAATATCAAAATTACAATTTTCCATTTCTGTAGTGACATAATTAAAAATTACTAACATAAATGAGTAATTCATATACTTGTTGTACTTGTTATTTGGTCATATTTTTATTCTTGGAATATAGTAGTAATTTAAGTTAATCATTATTAATTTTATCACTTATTATCCTGTCATATATTTTAGTCTTGGAGTAAATTAGTCATTTAAGTTAGTCAATTTTAGTTTGGTCACTTATTATCTAATCATATATTTTATCCCTACACTAAATTAGTCGTTTAAGTTAGTCATTTTTAGTTTAGTCACATAAAATTGCTCAAATTTAGTAGTAATTCACTTGAAATAATTGCGGTGACTAACCTTTTTAGTCACCTAGTCAGTAATTTCATCATTTTCTACTAGTGCTACTTCTGTTCTGTTTGTTTCAAATGTGGCCTCTCAAATTCCAGTACCGACTGTAGTTTCATCAATTCCTATACAACCAATAGTTACAATTGGGGAAATTAATGTCCCTATAAGTTTTCAAGGTCCTCCACTAAGTGGACAGTATGTGCCACCACCTATCCCACCGCATGGGGGGAAACAACCACCTCCGCCTTATGTACATCTTGTTTCGGGTGGAGCTTATGTGAGTGCACCTCAAACTCACATCACTAGAGCTAGTTAAAATGTTCGCAGTGTACCTTATCTTAGTGGACCATCAATTCCATCTGGATTAGGCCAGATCCCGTATCAACAACCTCTTTCAACTTAGATACCCTACCAGCAGCCATACCCTCCGTATGGCTCTCAACAACCACAAAATCCACCCTTTACACAACAGGAAGGTCCCCAAATGCAGCTTGGTTCAAATCCCTCATTTGGGGCATCTGGTCAAATTCAAGCTAGAAATTATCAATACTAACTTGGAACTGAGTAAACTCCACAGGGAACTTTTCAAAAACAATAACCTTATGTACAACAACAACCTTTTGTACAACGAGGACGTTATGTGCAGCAAGGACCTTACCAAAAACCATTGCAACAGAACGAACTACCTTTGCAGCAGAAAAACCAACCCTTATATCAACAAGGTCAATCCTTGTAGCCACAAGGTCAACCCTTGCAGCAGCAGGGCCAACAATTTTACCACCAGGGTTAAGAGTTGCAACAAAAACCTTGTAATCCATATGCTTCGCAAGCTATTTATCCACCTTATGGTTCTCAATGGCCTATGGTAGGTCAGTATCAACCTTACCCTGGTCAAAACCCACCTTTGTGGGGGCAGAATCCACCTTTGTATGGTCAGAATACCCTTCAGTGTGGTAAATATCAAGCTCCTAATGGTAAAAATACACCACTTTGGGGACAACCCATACGAACAAGGATGGAATCCAAAAGTTAGGCCTTATCAAAGGCCTCCCATGCCTTTCAATCCATAATTTCCATTTCTAGCAACGTTGGAACTGCCAGATGTGTCGAGGCTCGCTAATGATCCAATAATTCATTTGCCCTATTGGCCTCCATTTCCTACTAAGATTCCTGGTGATTTTCTGAAATTTGAAGGAAAATCTGGATAATACCCCTAGCCCCACATTATGACTTACCATTTATGGCATTCATCAAATTCCTTGGTTGATGACTCTGTTTGTCTACGTATTTTTCAGTGCACCCTTACAAGTCCTGCCACGAAATGGTACATCGAGTTTCCTCGAGGTACTTATCAAGAATTCAATTCTTTGGCAATGGCATTCCTTACTCACTTCCAATTATCGGTTCACTATGAATCTGGAACCCATCTACTTACGTCTTTGAAACATAATACTGCTACCCACATCTCTGATCATATCCATGAATGGAGACATCAACGTCAGCTTATTAAGTTTGATATACCTGATGAGTTGTTAACTGAATATTTTACCAAATCATTCATCAACAAAATTGTTTTAGACATAGCAATGGGAGGTTTTGTAACTCAAGATCAACCCATTTCTCATGCCCAATATTTAGATTTGGTGTATTCCCAATCCGGCACATTATATGATCTCTTGCCTGATGCCTCAATACAATCTACAGATCTAGCATCTTCTAAACCTCCAGATGTACCACCTGTCAATGGTATTATTGAATCAATGACTCAAAATTTGAGTAAAGCTTCTTTGAAGAAAAAATCCATTTCGAATCCTGCATCCAATCCTCCTTTGAATCCCTCTCCAAATCCTGGTAAAACCTTTGAGGTTAATGATGTTCAGTTTACCATGATAGGAAAAACCTCTAAAGGTAAAAATATGGGTAAAGGAAAAGGAAAATATGATATCCTAAAATAGCATCCTCCGAAGTCATCTGGTGATGATGCATCTAAACGTAAGCCCAAATATCTTTGCCTCATTTGTGAGGAATATCACTATACCAAGGATTGTCCCCTTTGTGCAGAAGTTAGTCGGTTGTTAAAAGGAACTCAAGAAATGCTGATTATACTAAAAGAACCTTTCCCATCATAACAGACCCAATTTGTAGAACCACAATATTCCACATCTTTGGGTTCTTAGGTTTACATGAGTGGAACAATGCCTATTTCTATTTCCACTCGGTCAGAAGACTATCAAACTCCTCTAGAAATAGACTATGGAGAAATAAGTTATTGATACACCTTCCACTTCTTCTCTGCCTAGTTCCGGTCCTCTTCATATTGAGAGACCTAGTAATGACTCCATTATCTGACTGCCTCCCAAGGGTGTCCTTCAGAAATCTTCTTACTATCTGAATGCGCAGGCTACCCAACATTACAATATTGTCGAAGATTTAGCTAAAGCACCTTCGGTGATTTCTACCTTTGAAGTTATCCAATATTTTTCAACGTATCAGAAAGAATTACTATCCAATATAGGATGAATTAACCCTATGGATTCAAATTTCATTACTTGTGACCTGGAAAAGCACGTTCTTCGTCTTCCCATCAACTTCTATTTTTAATCCAAGTCATTGTAAAATGGAAGAAATTTCATCAGACTGTGATTGATGAGCGTGCTTCCATCCAAAACATGTATGTTTCATGCTTGAAAGCTATAGGCTCTCCACCTCTCAACCAGTCTCCAAACACCTTAGAAGCCTTTGATGGTAGAGGATCTTGTCCTTAAAATATTCTCACGAGTTTTCCCATCACGTTGGAAGGGAAAAATGTCAAATTAGAAGTAGAAGTCGTTGATGCAAATTTGAATTATAACTTTCTACTTGGACGAAGTTGGACTCATGATATGTTTTTTGTGGTTTCTTCTTTGTTCTGTGTGCTCCATTTTCCTCATGAAGGGAAAATAGTCATCGTTGATCAATTAGCCTTTTTCTCTTCCAGCTCTTCAAATGGAAATGTGCCATATGTGGGAAATACCGACATTCCTTATGAGAGCATGGGGGTGGTGTTACCGGGAAAAGTGTCTATTTAGAACTGCTCTATCCCACTAAGGTGTGACAGCTGCCTTAGAAACAAATAGAGAAAAACTACTTTTGTATTTCCTTTATGAACTATAAATAGGGAGGAATAGAAAGAACCAACCTGTGTCTTGCGCTAATCCTTTGATTCAATCCCTCTCTTCTTTGAAAGCTTCCAGCTACCTGCTCCCTTACTTGCCTAGCTTCACCAAGTACCTGTAAGATCACAGAAGAAGAAAACTATACAAAGACATGGATCTATATTCATAAACAACTTAGGATCAGATTTAAGTTAACCATACAAATGTAACAAGCATCAATGATACAAAAGCATGGAGGAGAAACTCAAATAGTTTTTATTGATAAACAAGAAGATCCAGGAGGAGTTACAACCGATGATTCCTGACCTAGCATCAACCTCCCAACAAAGAAGCCCCTCTTCACCTCCAACAAAGCATAGATCACCCAATTCTCTGATGTTTGTCTCAAAACCAACAGCAATTCCTTACAATGTGCAAAATTCGAGCCTCTGGATCTCTGGGATGAGGGATCCATATATAGATGTGTGTAAGGAGGATGAGTCAGCTTGTGATTTGATTAGTGTCTTCTCTCTGTTAGTTCTTGATTCCACTTGGAGACTGAAGGCCTCTTACTCATCCTTGGTGGAATTCAGTGAGGCAAGTGTCATAGGAGAAGATTCTAGAAGCTTCCATTGTCTCTCCACCTCGCGGAATGACACTGCCATTTGTCATTTCTTGCCCAACGCACCCTTATAGTGCATTTAGGTGCGTTGCAACGCACCTAGCCAGTGGATTTAGGTGCTATGCAACGCACTTAGCTAGTGGAGCAGCTGAAATGATCCTGTTTTGACTTATTCTGAGCAGTTTTTGGTGGAGAACTTCTGGGAGAAGCTGTAATTTGTTGACCTTGTTCCTTTAGGGGTTAGAATAACACTTTTAGGGACTTAGGAGCCCTTGGTTTATGGACATTTCATGCTTAGAGCTGTAAGGCACAAAAATGTCTATAACAGTTGCCCCCTAAAGTATGAGGCCGTTAATCGGGTGAAATGCTTTATTATGAGGATCCAAAGTTCTTTCAATGCTGGGAGGAGACCTGTAATAAGATACAATACAATATATTATCTTCATACTGTTTTCATGATCTAGCTGAGGCGGGCATTCTAATGCTCAGCTTTATAAATTCATTTTCATGTACATAGGACAGAAAATCGTCTGATTGTAGACTGATGATTCTGATAGAGCCATCATCGTTTTGGTAGGATGATTATCTGTGCTGCAATGTTGTACATTTTAATGTCTTTATTTCCTTGAATATATATCGCAGCCCAGATTGATGAAACTAGATCCGGGTTCTTCAATCTCGTCCGATCTTCACTCGAAGTACAAGTCGATCCATGTGAGAAATGTTTTGAAGTCAAACATGGAAAGACATCGCTTGATTACCAGTCAATGATGTAAACTGTTAACAAGCGCGAGAGGAATCACCGATAATGATAATGATCCTCAAGGTACTGCAGTACAATTCACGTGGTGTGAATAAAGGATTTGGCGTCGAACACCACGCAAAATCTTTCGGTCGAAGGTCATTGATGTGAACCTGTCACCGGAAGTGAGAAACTTGCCATTGAGGCATGCAAGCTTCAAAGTACTGAATGGGGTGTTCCTAGACCAACTTCTTGGATAATGAGCTGATGTCGACAAGAAGTGATCCGTCATAGGAGGGCCTTAATGAATCCCACATCAATGACACAGAACGGAGCAAATGATTTTGATGGAGGTGAAAACGAACTGATGATATACGGTTCAGGGTGGCGGTCATGAAAGAATGGAGTATAATGTATTGTAGTGGGTGGGAGACAGGTGGCCTTTCTGGATGACTTCTCTTAAACATGTCGGCGACACTGATGTGATGGATTGGTAGCATTAACCCCAAATGTGGATGGTATGGTGTGACCATGGCAATGTGACCGGTGAATGAAACAACCCAACCCGACTCGGACACAGAGTGGAAGTGTCATGTTCAAGAGCGACTTGCTACCAATAAAGATTCTTTGAGTTTTCTTCCCAATTTTTCCCCAATCATTGCTGACCAGTACCTCTTTATTTTTGTCAAGCTTGAGGAGGATAACATATGCTTGTTCTATAATTTTCCCTTCGGGCAAACCCATCGCTATGTTTTAACGAGCCTAGCGATAGTGAAACTCGTTCTCGTCTAAAGACAAGTTTGTCGCAATTAATCTTTTTAACGAGTTTAACGACAAAGATAACTCGGTCCTTTTCATTTTTAGAGAGTCTGAAAAGGTACGTAAAGGTAACTCCAAAATTCCTTTTTTGTCATCTAATCCCTTAAGTCCGAAAAAGTATAAAACAATACAGAAGGGATGAATTTTCGATAGTTTTAACGAGCCGAACAAAACAAGCGCTTGATCTTTTTGTGCAATAATCCCTCAGGTCCGAAAAGATTAAAATCTAGATGAGGGATATCACTTCCTGTCCCTTTAACGAGCTGGAAGGCCAAGAACTCGGCAATATTTTCATATTTTACGAGTCAGTTGAAAAGAGCTTAAAGAAGACTTGTCTTTTGAGGAACGAGTGATAAAATGGGTAGCAGCTGATTCCAGGTAAGGTTTGGAATTTTCCAATCACGGCAGTGTCATAAGGATGGCTAGTGAAATCACTCTTCACAGCTATTCCTCAAAATGGGTAAACAATCAAGTGGAGGTGAATGATCGGCCAATGAAAAAGTGGAGGTGACGGTGCAAACACGACCAAGGCTTTAATGGCTGAAGTACTACATTCACGGTGGTTATTTACCAGGGAATAGTTCATTTTTTAACGAGCTTAAACGCAGGTGGAAACATTTGCTCGGTGCGGGTTTATTTTTTAACGAGCTTGAACCTTGCGGTAACACTGCTCGATTAATCCAGTCGTATGATAAGAATGTCTCATATGAAAACGACAACTTTTAGAGTTTTTCCCCACATCCTTTCTTCATGCAAGTTAGGAGACGACTAATCCTACGAGTTTAAAGGGTTAGAGGTCCTAAAAATTTATAAAAATAAATAGTCGCCCTTCGCTTGCACTCAAAAAGGTTTGCATGCCCCCAGGTATAAAACAGAGTTTCAAGGTCACCCTCTATTCGAGCTGACAAAACATTTGTTTTATCAGGAAGGGTATACCTCTTACAGGTTACCCAAAGATTGTTATATTCGCGGCGCAAACAAAACACTTCTTTGGAAATGTCTACCAAAATAAACAAAGGTGAACGGATGATATAGTGAGACCATCCCTGACATAACTTTGATAAGAGAATCTTGTTCTAGAATAACCCCCTCTTCCAACCACGGACGGCGGTATAGACTAGCCATATTTTCCCGCGGAAATCTACCCTATACCCGAAGTTCTCCTGCCGAAGCAGACCAGGATGCATGTCCCCTGGGTTTCAGTCATATCCCTCCGAATTACTCACGCTCATCGGGAGGACGAACTGGAGATTGAGACATTTCTTGCGTGAAAAGACCATTCAGGGATGGTATATGACTATTTGCTCTGTATGATCCGGGAAATGAAAGCTGGTCCACGAGCTTGACCACTCTTCCTTCATGCGGAAAACACATTACTCTAAAGAGTGAGGAGACAATTGCCCCCATGCAATAAATATAGTCTCGTCCAAGGAGTAGATTGTAATCCAGGGGTCCTTGAACTACCATTACATTCATGCGAACTGTCTTCCTTCTCAATGTTATGGGCACATCGGGAAGGATCCCTAAAGGTCGACTGGTTCCTTTATCAAAGCCCGTCAGATTTCTCATCTCAGGCAAAAGCGATGGCGAACCAAGCGCTTTCCAAGCAGTTGAGGAAAGGATACTCACAGAAGCCCCCTCATCTATGATGGTACTAGCCATAACCATTCTATATATTTGAACGATGATTCGGAATGGTACACTTGCTGGTAAACGGGGTCTGCCTAGTTGATTCCAGTCGAAGGAGACAACTAGGTTGCTTGGAGGTGGGACCGAATAGATGGCCGGGTACGACTCTGACGAACTTCCTTCCTGCGATAAAGGAACGGGTAAATTGCCCCCATGTTCGTTGGAGTCTGTGTTTATGAAGAGAATTTGGACGGTGTCATCCTTGTTCTCTTAAGTGACTGTATCATCTGAAGATAAAACCTCTGAAGGCAAGACCGGGTCAACTGCCGCCTTGACCATTTGAATTTCATCTGGTATGGATCTGAATGGTTTATCTTCAATGATAGGTGCTTTGGCCGACCACCTGAGCGGGCCAGCCGGATTTTCAACTAATGACAGACTCGACAAGAGTTTTTTATATCCAGGAGGAAGTCGTAACAGTGAAACCGGACGATCATCCAAAACTGTTTTAGCTTCATCTAAGAAGGGACAACGGTGGACGGCATGATCGCCTTTGCATTGTTTACAAGGAAATCTACATTTCCCTTTTTGTCCTGGGGCTTCACTTTCACTAGTTGATGGTGTGCTTTCAACATGATCATCAGAGGTTGACGACACTGGGTTGTGCAAACGAGGAGACCAGTCCTTTAATATCCGAGGGATGCAAGGACAATCTCTGTGAAAGTGGTCTCCTTTGCAAATGACACATGGCGATTTAGGCCTGGTCGGTGTAGTGTGTGGATTTTCGTTAGACGACACTCATTTTCCCCCATTCGCCTTTGGCTCCTTCTTCTTCTTCTCTTTCTTCTTCTTTTCCTTCTTCTCCTTAGGAACTTGACCTTTGGCTTTACCAGCCCCATCAAGGGAAGAGGAAGGAGGAGAGGAAGAATTAGAGGAAGTAGAAGGTTGGTGGGCAACTCTGGACTCGTCTAATTGCTGATTCGATTGTTCAGGAATAGTGGTGTTCTGAACGACAGAGGTTGAGAAGAGCCATACAGGCAAACCAATTGTCAGCTCTGGAAGCGATAATGTGGCCATATGGGGTGCACCAACATCTCCCCAAGAGGAGAAGGGACTAGGATTTCCACCAAGGGGAATTCCTTGGTTGGTAGACTCCATTTTCGCAACCCAAGATCAACGTAGGAAAGGGTAATGAATATTCCATTTAACTTGTTTTTTCAGTTTTTAAGAGTCGAGAAAAAACAAAAGATGACTCTAGTCTCCTTCGATTTTTAATGAGCCTAAAGTGACAAGTGCTCAGATGGACCTATTCCGTTAAGGAGTCTGAAAAGGAACGAAAGGGACTGCTCTGGAGGTCTAGGTAGAGGGAGTACCAAACCAATCGCAAAACTGCAGAATACTTTTTACGGTACGGCAATCAATCTTCCCGAATGCTGTGTTCAGTGCATTGCGATCAGTAGGGCGGCCGACACGGCTTCCTATGGATAAAGGATTTAAGCCTATAGGGGTCTCCCAAAATATACTCGACGGTACATGGGAGCACAAGTTCGTACTGGCACGTATCGTCTCAAAGTGGAGGAATCACCCAACCATCAGTGAGGAAAACAGTTACCAGGCTTTACGACGCCGGAATACGTCTCTAGCCTAGACCTCTAAATGTTGTGTGTTAAGTTCCAAAGCGTTGTTAGATTCATTGAATTTATTTTAAGTTGATCTTGCTTATGAAGTTTGCCTTTTGGGTTCACCACGGGATGTAGATGTAATTCCTAAAATGCAATCTAAAGATGATAAACAAACTTTTATCTCTTTTCTGCAATGAAAATCCTAGCTACTAGGGCAAAGACACAATCTTTTCACAAAGAGCAAAGAGCACACTGTAAATGCACTTTCCTAAATCAAGCCAAACAGACTGCCTATATGCAAATGCACATGCATGTATTTGTTTTTCACTTTCTTAGTATTGATGCTAAAAAGAAAGTTGATGTACAAATCTGAATTTGCTTTCAAGCGACAAACACAAACAAGCTTCTTTTCGAAATCAAAAGATAGAGATGATTACGACACTTTACGATTTTGAAATGAATACTCGTTTTGACACTAGAAAATCACAAATTCAGACCAAAGGCAATAGTAAAAGTATAATCGACCATCTACAGCAATTAAACTTTCTCCTATGATCGAAATCAACACTTGCGATAGATCTAAATCAAAGGACGACAGTACGATTATTTTACTTTTGCAATGGAAAACTGTAAACGACTCAACAAACACACAAAAACATCTACAGTTCTTTTGTACAAAGGAGGCGGAATATCAGTAAGGAAAAGGGGTTTTAAATAGTCATATACTGATCACAGGCTGCAAAATTCAGAGACAAAACTAGAAAGAATGAAGCACAAGAACCTCAGCTGCACAGGGCTAGGCTGATCAGCACACCTGTAACACAGAGAAACTACATTGCAGTGCAGGTTGCCCTTTCGGGAAGTGCGTTGAAATGCAGGATCTCTTCACAGTACCTGCGCTGGGCCAGAAACGAGAAACTGTACGGGTTCTGGGTCACAGTTTGCAGTTTAGTCTTTGGTTTTTGGCCGAGTAAAAGCAATCAGTAATGCCCAATCAGGGGTAGATCTAAGGAGGGTCTAAGAGCTATCACAAGGGCAATCAGATGGTCTGTGAATCAGCTGTTCAAATAATAAACAGATACAGTGAATGGATTGAAGCAACAGATGTCTACTTTGCATTTGTTATGGCAAATGCAGTTCAAATGCTACTTATAAGTTTATGAAACAAACAACAAGAGATACACAAACAAACTAATTAGACATTCTCCCCAGTGGAGTCGCCATTTTGTTACCGGGAAAAGTGTCTATTTAGAACTGGTCTATCCCACTAAAGTGTGACAGCTGCCTTAGAAACAAACAGAGAAAAACTACTTTTGTATTTCCTTTATGAATTATAAATAGGGAGGAATCGAAAGAACCAACCTGTGTCTTGCGCTAATCCTTTGATTCAATCCCTCTCTTCTTTGATAGCTTCCAGCTACCTGCTCCCTTACATGCCCAGCTTCACCAAGTACCTGTAAGATCACAGAAGAAGAAAACTATACAAAGACATGGATCTATATTCATAAACAACTTAGGATCAGATTTAAGTTAACCATACAAATGTAACAAGCACCAATGATACAAAAGCATGGAGGAGAAACTCAAATAGTTTTTATTGATAAACAAGAAGATCCAGGAGGAGTTACAACCGATGATTCCTAACCCAGCATCAACCTCCCAACAAAGAAGCCCCTCTTCACCTCCAACAAAGCATAGATCACCCAATTCTCTGACGTTTGTCTCAAAACCAACAACAATTCCTTACAATGTGCAAAATTCCAGCCTCTGGATCTCTGGGATGAGGGATCCATATATAGATGTGTGTAAGGAGGATGAGTCAGCTTGTGATTTGATTAGTGTCTTCTCTCTGTCAGTTCTTGCTTCCACTTGGAGACTGAAGGCCTCTTACTCATCCTTGGTCGAATTCAGTGAGGCAAGTGTCATAGGAGAAGATTCTGGAAGATTCCATTGTCTCTCCACCTCGCGGAATGACACTGCCATTTGTCATTTCTCGCCCAACGCACCCTCATAGTGCATTTAGGTGCATTGCAACGCACCTAGCCAGTGGATTTAGGTGCTATGCAACGCACTTAGCTAGAGGAGCAGCTGAAATGACCTTGTTTTGACTTATTCTGAGCAGTTTCTGGTGGAGAACATCTGGGAGAAGCTGTAATTTGTTGACCTTGTTCCTTTAGGGGTTATAACAACACTTTTAGGGACTTAGGAGCCCTTGGTTTATGGAAATTTCATGCTTAGAGCTGTAAGGCACAAAAATTTCTATAATAGGTGGGTCTCTTTAAAGACTCTACTCTTATGAGAATTTTTTCCCTCCCACCTCCTCAGGTCACTTTTGTCAACATGATCTCTACTTCTTATGATCCTTGGATCGTTCCTTCTCCTGATGAGGTTGATTCTTTTGGCGATGTTAGGTTTCTTAGCCCAACAGAACAAGCTTACCAAGCTATTGTTTTGGCTTCAGCGGTTGCTTTTGAAAGTCATACTACTCTCAGTATCAATCTAGGCACATATTCATAGTCCCTTTAGCTTGATTCTTGGGATTCTCCAGATCCCTTAAACGATACATTTCCCACTGACAAGAGTATCATTGAGGTTATGTCTCTTGAGGAAGCTCCCTAGAATGATACTCATAATCATTCCTCATTTCTCCCCAGCCTTGGATATATTTCATCGTGTTTGGATACCTTTGTTTCCCATAAAATCACCCGTCCACTTCAAATGCCCATCTTCGTGCACGATGTTTTGTCTAAGAGAAACATGGGTGACATCACTTCTACCATGCCTATCGACATTTTTGTTAGATCAGAAATTATCTAGAACATCCATGTTGGCATTTCGTTTTATCCTAATGAGATCAAGATTTACATTGCCCTTTTTAAGGAATTTCATGATGTCTTTTCTTGGTCATATGAAGAAATTCCTGATATTGATCCGAGTATAGTTGTGCATGAAATTCCTACTTATCTAGAGGCGAAGCTTGTTCATCAACGACTTTGTCTAGTGCACCCTTGAAAGGCAATCACTATAAAGGGAGAGTTTGAAAAAATTCTGAAGGTTGGCTTCGTTTACCCCATCCCATTGATAGATTGGGTTTTGACCATTGTCCCTATGACTAAAAAACAAGGGACTATCCGCGTTTGTGTTGATTATCATGATATTAGTTGGGCGTGTCCTAAAGACAATTATCCAACTACTTTTATCGATCAAATCATTGATGAATGCACTAGGAGTGCGATTTTTTATTTTATGGATGGTTTTTTTGGCTATAACTAGATTAACATTCTTCCCGTCAATCAACATAAAATTGCTCTTATCTGTCCATGAGGAACCTATGCCTACAAGAAACTTGTAACAACCTTGGTGAAAATTCTGTGTAATAAATGTTAGAAACAATAACCATGGATGACTAGGACACTTATTCCAAGCTAAATGTTGGGCAAGACATCCTAGGGGGTGTTCATTTGATTGTTTATGGCTAAGGAAATTGGCAAAGGCAATGACTAAGGCATTAAAAGGCATTTTGGCACATTTATTTATTAAAATAATGGAAATTAGGAGAAAAAGGAGGTGAAAGGTCATAGGTTGCATGTGAGGAGGAAAATGAAGGAAAATAATGGAAAATGAAGAAAATATAGGCCTCATTCATAAAAAGGCTTCTAAGGATCAGTTGGAAAGATTTTTTTAGTTCAGTTTTGGAGCTCTCTCATTATCCTCTCTCTCTCTCTCATACTCTTGGTTACTTAGAGTTTTCTTGGAGGG
The DNA here is from genome assembly GCA_031772625.1 of Pinus tabuliformis. Taxonomy (NCBI): domain Eukaryota; kingdom Viridiplantae; phylum Streptophyta; class Pinopsida; order Pinales; family Pinaceae; genus Pinus; species Pinus tabuliformis. The sequence continues at coordinate 466,248,072 of CM062809.1, read as the reverse complement.
TGTGGTATACTTGGATTCTTGGAGCAAGAAAGCAAAGCAAGAGCAGGAAAGCACAAGAAGGCATCAACATCAGCGACTACATCAAATTTTCTTGCAGGTACTAAGTTGCATGTATGATTTCTTCACTATTTTTGGCATGCATGGCACATGTATGTGGTTTCTTGGTTATGATTTGTCATTGGCATGGAGGATGGCTGGGATTGACAATGGATTGCCTAGTCTTGCCATTTCTTGGATAGACATGGTGATTGTGGGTTTACATTCATTGCTTTGTTTTGGTTGCTTCTCATTTTTCCATAGCTTGGGTTAAGTTACTAGTCCTGGAAGCCTTGGTTGAAAAAATGCTCAGGAAGCCCTGTAACATCTTGGGTTGAGTTACTAGTCCTAGAATCCCTGGCTGGAAAAATGCTCTAGAAGCCCTTGGCGGGTTGAGTTACTAATCTTGGAAGCCTTGGTTGGAAAAACGCTCAAGAATCCTTGTATAAGATGTGGGTTGAGTTACTAGTTCTAGAAGCCTTGGTTCAACAAACGCTCTGGAAACCCTAGAAGGCTTGGATGGAGACTGATCTGATGATGGTTTTTAGTGATGTCTGACTGTGAGGTGGAACCACTATTTGATGGGTTGAAGTGGGTGGCCTCTGGAAGCCCAGAATGAGTTTTGATTGATGTGTTCTATGAGATCACACATTCATGCTTGGAATATGGCACGGGGGTGATTGGCTAAAGAGAGACTTGGCTCAACCAATATATGTTCGGGTGGAACATGGTAGTCCCATCTCCGGTTGGTTCATTACATTTATTAATGAAAAAAATTCATTCGCTTGATTTTCATGTGAAAATGTGCTAATGTATATATGGATTTTGATGGCCGATATGGTTATTGTATTTCTATTCATATTATGTTGTTTTTTATGCACATTTACCCTGGAGGTTGTTACAAAGTTGTATCAGAGCATGGTTCAAACACTTGGACTGGATGGGCTCTATCACAGGTAAAATGAAGAACACAGGTTAAATTTTAGACCTTTTTGTCATATATGTTATAAATTTTCTTTTGTAGAATATTAGAAGTAAAAAATTTGTCCATATTGAAGGTAAATCCCACTGATAATGTGGTAAAAATTTCAGATATTGATTCACAATACTTTAGGAATTATGATCTAAGGAAGATGACCTTCCTGAATGCACCTTTAAACAGGTCACATTGGAATTTCTGCAACGACGTTTCTTCTGAAGGCTTTTAGAAGATGAGAAATCGTCCACATTGAGGGGAAATACCAATTATTATGTGGTAGAAATTTCAGATATTTGGTTGCACTATTTTAGGAGATATGAGTAGAGGGAGTCAAGCCTTCTGAATGCTCCTAAAATCAGGCATCAAACAAGTCATGTTGACATTTTTGTTATAACTTTTATTCTGAGAAATCTCAGGAGCTAAAAATTTTTCCACAATGAGAGGAAATCTCGCTTATATTGTGATAAAAATTTCAGACATTTATTCTCTATATTGTAGGAGATATGACCAGTGTAAATCGCTCTTTCTGGATACTCCTAGAGTTGTGCACCAAATAGGATTGTGTTGGTATTTTGTTAGAACTTTTCATCTATGAAATCTTAGAAGATGAAACTTCAAGCATAGTTAGGAATAATTCCACTGATCATATGGTTCAGTTTCCATAACTTGTACTACTACAATTTAGGATATATGCATTGAATCATTAGCTATATTAATTTGCATGCAAAGTTTTTGATGAAATGCTTAAATGGTTCAATGATTAATTGCATACAAACTGTTTGATAAAATGCCCCAAAGAGTATGTTGTTTGTGGTTGGGGATAGTATTGATATGATAGTATTTCTGTAGTTTATATATTCTTACTTGTATGCAAATAATTTTCTATATTAGTTTGCATGTAAAGTGTTTGAATAAATGCTTACATGCAAATGTAATAGCATAGTAGTTGTTTGTGGAAAAGGTAAAAGTATCGTAATTGTTTGAACAAAATGTTATTTTTTCTTGGATGGGATAGTATTGCAGTTTGATAATATGGATGTAGTTGATCTATGCCTATTTTTCATGCAAATAATTTGAAGAGTTGCATGTAGGGAATTTGAAAGGTTGCATGCAAGGAATTTGAAAAGTTGCGTGTAAGGAAATGGAAAAGTGGCATGTTTTTAGTTATGATGTTACAAGCGGAATAAGTGCAATATTTTTGACTTAGTCTCATTCAAATGTATGAGAAATAAAAATCAATTTCTTTTCAAGTATGGTTAAATTTAATAGAGATTTGGAGATCCCATTTCCATAATTGGACATTGGAGATCAGACCATTATAGTAGCTTCCTCCTTCTACATTAGTGTGGAACATGGATAGTAAGAGGGTATGCTTATAGGTTGTTAACATTGGTGAATATTGATTTCAAATTAAAAGACACGATGTATTGATTTTTGGAACATTCGACTCACTGTGTATGGATTATATGTCGCTTACATGTTGATTTCATGATACCTACTTACATCCTTGTATGTTAGGTTACATTTTTGAATATTTTGATTACATGCATCAGTCTTGTAGATTGATTACAAGGACTGGTCGATTATGTTCGACTACATACGATTATGTGTACTAGTAGATTTTTTTGCCTTGCTTATGCATATTGTTGGTTGCATGTGGAAATGTGTACGATGGAGAAATGTTGTTGTCATGCCTAAGGTCATAACATGCATTGTTGATATGGCCTTGCATTGGTGACTAGACCCTAGTTAGAGAGATGCTTATGATTTGAGACATTTACTTGTGTATATCGATATGTTATACATGTATCACACTGATTTGGTAATCTTGTAGACAAGTATCCTCCCCGAGCTATACTAAGGTACATTGGTTTATTGTGATTTGGTTTATCTGACATATCGTGCCTTGCAAGAAGAAATATCAAATGGCTATCAAGATGTTTGACTATAGAGACTCTCCCTACAAATCTGAAGTCCAGTATGGTGTTGGGAACCACTTTGAATTGGTAGTTACATTGAGAAGTTTAAAGGAGGAGATAAGGAGTTGTAAGGCCGATAATGACAGAATCATACAGTCACAGGAAAAGTTAGCAAAGGTGAACGCAGTAATACTTTAGAGCTTGTTGGATTTGCAGTGAAAAGGACCACTACAGATCAGCCATGAGGAGGAAGATAAAAATAATGGGGCATATGGAGGCAAATCGCATGACAATCACCAATCAGATAGAGAGGACACAATCCGGGATGGCAGACTGTTGGAAACTCCAGAGAGGAGAAGGGATAGGAAGAAGTATGATTCTAGTTTTGATTCAGATAGGCACTATGATTGTTGTCACTATCATCCTTACAGGAGGAGTGATAGGCAGTATTTTCCAGAGGAATTTAATAAGGAAAAGCCACCTACTTTTGATGGAGAGATAAAGAGATCACAGGATGCAGAGGCATGGTTGCTTGGCATGAGGAAATTCTTTAGGTTGCATGATTATTCAGAGAACATGAAAGCTAGAGTGGCTACTTTTAGTCTTAAAGGTAAAGAAGACATCTAGTGGGAAGATGTGAAGAATGTCAGAGACATAGATGAGGAAGATCTGACTTGGAGTGAATTTGAGCAACTATTCAAGAAGAAGTATTTGTCTGAAAGGTACTTTGATGACAGAGCAAAGGAATTTTATGAACTAAAGATGGGATCCATGACAGATGACGAGTACACCAGTAAGTTCTTGGAACTGTTGAGGTATGTGCCTTACCTCAAGGAGGAGAAAGCTAAGATTCAGAGATTTGTTAGTGGGTTACCAGTTGCATTCAAATATAGGATTGAATTCGATGAGCCTAGATCATTGGAGGAGGCCATTCGAAAGCTAAAGCATTGCTATGAGCAATCGAAGCATAGAATTGAGACTAAGCCAATTTGGAGAGGTAATGAAAGGAACAAAGGAAAATGGGATAGAAAGCAGGCAAGGCCACAAAGTACAAATAACAAGGAAAATGTGGCACCATCAAAGAGGTTCAGTGCATCAGATAGAGGACAGGGACATAGAGCTGAAGATAAGAACAAGGATGGAGGCTAGAAACCCCTAGAGTGTTGGAATTGTGACAAAGACCATCGCACAAGAGATTTTCTACAGAATCAGGGTGGTAAACCCCAGATATACACTGCATAGGAGGCGCAGACTATTGGATATGTTGGATAGAGTATTACTTGTATCTATTTAGTTGTGGACAATGGGCAAGAAGAACACTAGGCATATATCATAGAGATGGATGGTAAGGTTTGTGATCAAGTTATTTCTATTTTGATTGACCCTGGATCTAATTATAGCTATGTTAGTCCTGAGTTGGTGCATAAGTGTGGTTTGAGCAAGGAATTGCATGCAGAGTCTTGGTTAGTGCAGTTGGCTAAAGGTACAAAGAAGTGAGTTCATCATTGGGTAAGAGGTTGCACATTTGATTTAAATGGTATGCCTACATCTGCACATTTGACTATATTACCATTGGGTTCATACAGTATGTTATTGGGCATGGATTGTGTTAGAGTCGGTCTTGTCAGTCCTCCGTCAAAGATCAAAGCTCTTTCTGCATTTCATTTTTAGGTGTCTCGCTCCATTCACTCACCTGCATTCCACTGGGGGCATGCCATAATCTGACGGAAAAGGTCATGTCAGTCATTTCCCCTCATGTCTGGCACTTCCTGGCTTAGATCTTCTCATCAATGTTCACTAAAGTCCATGACAATCAATGTTTGATCTTTTAGTGGACGAGAGTCATTTTCACTCATTAGGTCTAGGGATTAGATAAATTGGTCTTCAAACATGTCCAATAAAGCCATGCAGGCCAGAGGGAGACCCTTACAAAGTTATCATTTAAATAATTTCATCGTCATGTTGACAGATTACGACTATTCTTCAAAACTCTGTTTTGAAGAAAAGTCAAACAGTGTGTCATTTGTGATAATTTTCAAAAAAGTCTCCAGTTGATTTCTTCAAGTGCAGTCATGGTTTCCTTGGCCAAGCACCATGTCATGCGACCCCTGCAAAAGTGCCAAAAAAATTTCATCATTTTAGCTAAAAATTCAAAGGGAAAAGTGAAATTCAGTGTTGCATTAAATCAGTGAAAAGTGTCAAAATGAAACATTATTAAAGTGGGTTTTGAAGAAGCAAAAATTAAACCCATGACTCCGAGGTCTTTATATACAAGTTTCCACAAGCAACCAAATCATTGTGCACACCAAGGTCATAGAGAAACATATAAAAGTGATTGAGAGTGCAAAGCACGTGTTTGGAGTGAGTTTGGAGTCATTTTCAGGAGCGCGGCGCACACACAAAGGGGCGCGGCGCACATAGGGAGCGCGATGCACAGAGTGCAACCCCGCAGTGTAAAGTTGACATGGGTGCGACACATATACCGAGCGCAGCGCACCCACCAAGGCCCCGACTTGTGCCAAACTTGCAACAAATCTCTTTGAAACCCTTCAAATTGACAGGTAGGGTCTATACCTTAACTTTCTCATCAAATTTTGTGAACATATGGTGGTTCATGGCTATGTATAACTACAATAAAAAACGCCTAAACCCTACCTCTTGAAAGCATCAAAGCCATTGCTCTAGGGTTGAAAACTTGTTGTGTTGATGCCAAGGCTCCTCTTTCACCTCTCATTTTTTCACTCCTTTCCATTGTTTCCTCCCCCCCTATCCCATTTTTCCCTATTTTCCCTACCCTAAAACATTACTAAACCCCTATTCCCTATCCCTCCACACATTTGTCAACTATAAAACCCCAAAACCCTACCCTATAAAATCCCCAAACCCTCCTACATATCCATAAACAAAATTCCCCCCCCCATAAACCCTATTCCCATCATATTATTCCCCTTCCTAACACTCTCTTTTTGCATTGTTCCCCTTGGTGGCAGATATCACAAAAACACCTAGTTTCATACCATCATCAAAGGGCAGTCCAAGCACAGTACACATAAAGCAGTCATGGCATCTAAGCATTCATCGGAGTATGAGATGGAAACGCAAAGTGATTTATCCTCGGAAGAACAGGCTCCCCCGAGACATCACAAAAGTGGCAAACATGTTAGGGATGAGCCAACCACCCTCACTGAATTGCAGGCCCGCCCTCTTGCTATGTCATGTTTCCAGCATCTATCATGTTTTGAGTTTTGTCAAAGGGTGGCTAATGTTCGAGTTCATCATGAGTTGGTCTGTCCTTTTGTGCTTCACCTACATGGAGATCACTCTATCTTGGCCGGGGTCACCTTCACACTGACACCTGAAACTGTCTCATTAGCAACTGGCATATCGAATGTTGGAGAACCATGGCACAAGAAACAGAAGGTTTATCAGTAGAATTATGAGCCTTACATTAAGGCCAGTTGCTTGAGGTAGCTCACAAGAGTCTTTCCATTCCGATATTTGAAATATGAATATGCTCCGCTCATGAAGTTGATCATGAAGTACTTCAGCTGTGAGGGGAGGTTCTCTCGTCTATATGCCTATCACATGAGGTTGCTCATGCAATTTACCAGGGCATGGATGATGAACATCCCATATTTCATTTGTAGGAACATAGAGAGGATGAACACCTTCATGCAGCACAAGACCCCTCAGCAACAACTTAACAGTGTTTATCACTTTGCTCTTATTAAGATTTTGGTGGTTCATAAGCTGGGGTTGCAGGGCATTACTTGGGATGATTTCATCTCCCATGACCTCTTCAGCACTTCACAGGTATTATCAGAAGTTAAGCATGAGGGTGAACCTTCTCTTCGCTATGAGCGCCATGAGACTGCTAGTGTGCCGGTTTTCATCACATATCAGAAAGGCACCAGATGTTTGTTTGCAGTGGCAAAGCGAGTGTTATATCCACCCAGGGTGGAAGGGGCCTCGCTTCCTCCATCAGCATCACAAGAACAAGACAAAGGCAAGGAGCCAATGCAGGATGAGTGGCCTTCAGGTGATCCATCAGGTGAACGAGAGACTGAATTCGTTCTCCTTCATGATGATGAGACAGATACAGAACCAACAAATGCACAGCTTAAAGAGATCATCTAGGAGAAGCAAGCAGAGATTCAAGCCTTGTCCCTTGATTTGGAAAGAGCCAAAAGGAACATGAAATATTTGGATTAGAGTAACAAATAGCTGGAGGATCAGCAAGTGATCATGGAGCTACAAAACATTCGTGAGCATCGCCAAGCTGCACAAAGGAGAAGGGTTGAGCTCACGTCATTAGAGCAAGAGATCAATGAGGATCAGGAGGCCAATCTAGAGAGAGTTAACATGCACTTGGAGAGGCTATTGGACAAGGCTAACAAGGACTATGCATTTCTGAGACACATGGATTTCCACTACATGGCGCGAAACAAAGTGTGCAAGGCCCGAATCAAGAATTTGAAGGCGAAATTGAGGAAGGCAATCAAGAAGCAAAAGAGGCAAAGGGAGCTCGATCGACTTTAGATATTATCCGAAGCCTCTTTGGCCCAGCATACACTTGATAAGGAAGCTCCAACCCGAATTTCAAGAAATTTGGGACAATTTTGGTCACATGACAAATTTTTGGGCACAACACAGGTTTTTTCTCCTTATGCGCCGCGCCACTGGCGCGACGCTTAGGATTGGGAGCTCCAAATCACAAATGGTTGGCATTTATGGATTTAGCATGAAAAATCATGAATGCCGGTGCATGTACAAGAAGTTTGGGCAAGTTTTGAGTCCCCAAGAGGTCAAAAACACTCAAAAAATGACCTCTCTGCCCCTATTTTGACACATAGGAAGCAGTCTTGGGAGAATGCACTTTTGGAGGGGAAAACGAGCACCAAATTCAGAAAATACACTTGGGTTGGAAAGTAGATAGGTAGGGATTTTCAGCAAGAACACTTGGGAATAATTTGGACTCCAGCAGGTACCTCAAAATCACCTCCAAAGTGGTACGACACGTATAGATTTGGGTGCGGCACATATAGAGAAAAAGGCCAAAGTCACTTCCGCTTCGTGACATTTCGATTCACGAATTTCTCCAAGTGGGCCCACTCATATACACTACACTTTTTTCAGCACCTAAGGCAAAATTTAAAGTATTTCCACTAAAGGTTGGCTTCTATCCAAGTGGCAAAGGAAGGCGAGCAGTCACCCAAGCCATTTGTCATTTTTGTAACGTTGCACCTGTAACTAATGGTTGGCTTTCCACTTCTACTTTGTAATGATTCGAAAAAATCCCCAACTCTTGGTCGTTCTATTTCCTCATGGCATAGTCTATTTATTGTATGAAAAACCATTCGAAAAGGGTTGGTTGGCATTTTTGGGAACTGTGGGAGAGAAACCCAGTCACTCACTGTACATTTTGACAGAGAATTAATGAAAGATTGCAGCTCTGGTTCATGAAATTCCCGTGGCGTGAGTTTAGCAAATGTATCTTCTTTATGTTTCATATGTATTTCATTATGTTTCATATTTTCATTCACATTCATTTCCAGTGAAATCTTTCTAAGTAGAAAAGGTAGAATTCAGTGCACTCCTCTGCCTTGGGATAGTTTTCACGTTCTATGTTTTCTTCTGTTTGAAAAGGATTCATGTATTTATGCCCTTTTCACACTCTCAAACAATCTCTCCATCTCACAATTTTTCAACTCTAATTGCTAGACTTTCCGCCTGTCTTGCCTCACGAAATAACCTACGTCTTTGAGTTAAATTCTCTTCTCATGCTGTTCTTTGGCCCCACACATCCAAGAAAACTTAGTTATTCTTCAAACATCTCCATCATATTTATTTACCTAGCCTAAAATCAGTATCCATTTTTATGTCATCTCAGACCCTATTGTTTATTTTCCTGAGTGTGACCCGAAGAGTGCCCTCTCCTGTTCTGGTAGGGCTAGCTACCAGACTGAGTGTGGTTTGTGGTTACCCTGAATTTTGCCTTCCTTCAGCCTAAGGCATATTTAGGTGCTAACATAGTGGCGAATCCACTGGGGAAGAAAATGGTCTGCTTGAAGATTGTTTTGCCCCAGTACATATCTCATGTTTAGAGCAGATTGTTGATGGTGAACAATGATCAGACATAAGAAGGTTGAAATAATTCACCTGGTGACTCCATTCACTAAAGAATCCAGCAATCAATCCTTCATGGTGACTCCACTGCAGAGAGATTAGTAGCTTTGAGATTTTCAAAATGGAGCGGGTTGCAAGAAGACACGCTCCCATGAGTCGAGATCACATCCTAGGTTTTCCAAATAAAATTCCAAAGGTAGATTGGTCAAGGAATCTGACTACATTTAAAGATGATGGTAAGAAGGATGCTGCTTTACATCTAGTTCGATTTCACATGCATATTCACAAGTTGAAGGTTGATTTTCCTAAAGATTGCTTGATGAAGATATTCCTGGCCACTCTGGAAGGTGAAGCCCAATCTTGGTATGAAAGTTTGCCGCCTTCTTATATTTACTGTTTAAAGGATTTTCATGCCCTGTTCATTGAAAGATATCAAGAATCTTATCCATCATTAAATCTAGTTCATGACTGTTGCAAACATCCTTCTACTTTTATTGAAAGCCTTGAAAAATACTATGAGGATGATAATTTTATGGATGATGAGATCATGGAAGCCTTGTACGAGAATCCATTTCAGCAACATGAAGAGAAACTAAAGGAGTCCCATCAAGATGCTCAGGAAACATTGCAGCAGAATCAAGATCTTTGTATGGTGGAAAATGAAGGAATTTTGCATCTTGACAGTCAACATGAATTACATGAAATAGATCAGCAGGTTAAAGAGTTCCATATGGCTGAAACTGATGAGAGAAAAAGTGTCGGTTCAGGTCTGTCCATAGAAGAAAACAGTATGCAAGGAAGTCCAGTTCTAATTCCAGAATGTGATAATGTCAAGTCATCCATTTTAGATTCAGATTCAGATTGTGATGACCAAGAAAACCTTGTACTAAGTCCCATGAAAGAGAACTTTGTTGCTGAAATCATCTGGGATGAAGAAGACAGAGTTTTGGATCCAAATGTTCTCATGTCAGCAGAACATAGTCTTCATGAAGAGGTAATCCAGTCAGCTCATGAACATCAAGATGAGATCATTGCTCAAGCAAGTAAAAAAGTTCCTCTGGATGAATTTATGGTAGATGATAGAAATGTTAGTGTTAGGTTTCAAAAAACATCTGAAGTTGCTTTTCTCATGATTGAGGAAAGTGATGAATGTAATGAGAATCTGGCTGTCATATCGTATGAAGATGACCTACCACATATTCAGACTTCAGCAGACTAGACTATTCAGGATTCCCTTTCAGATTCTTCCACATATGTCTCATGTTTTGAAATGTTTTTTGAAGAGGAAATCTGCTCATCCAATTGTTCAGAATTTTTTGAGGACCAGGAACATACTCTTATTGAAGTACAGTGTGAAGAAAGATCAGGATCAAAGGAGAAAGACAACTTACTCTTTCAGCAGGAGAAAAGTCTTCATGTTTTTCATGATCCATTGGCAAATTGTTACAGTCAGAAGTGAAGGTGTTTATTGCAGTATTAGATTATGAAGGAGATCATGGTCAATTATGTTTTTGGATGCCCAGTGACCAGTATCTGTTGTTGACCAGAAGATCTGATCAGGAGAATCAATCAAGGAGGCATCTGCTTGATTGGTTACAATGGAAAGCTCATTATACATGATTGTGTATATTTCATCAGTATGCGGGTGGTTGTAATCATTATTTGAAATCTTGATGGATTGCTGACTTTTTCAAAAATCTTTGTAAATACTTGTTTTAGTTAAGCCAGTCATGAGTCATTTGTGGAGTCAGTTTTTAATTGAGTCATGAGTCATTTGTGAGTCAGTTTTCAATCATTCATTTTAGCTTGAGTTTTGACTCCATTGCCCAATGGACAAAGGCACTGTTTGCTCACCCAAATATTTGCCATTCTTGGCACCTCCAAGGAGTTACCATCCCCCATTGGAGCCAATGTTAGAGTTTGTCTTGTCAGTCCTCCGTCAGAGATCAAAGCTATTTCTAATTTAATTTTTAGGTGTCTCGCTCCATTCGCTTAGCTGCATTCCACTAGGGGCATGCCATAATCTGACGGAAAAGGTCATGTCAGTCATTTCCCCTCATGTCTGGCACCTGCTGGCTTAGGTCTTCTCATCAATGTTCACTAAAGTCCATGACAGTCAATGTTTGATCTTTTAATGGAAGAGAGTCATCTTCACTCATTAGGTCTAGGGATCAGATAAATTGGTCTTAAAAAATGTCCAATAAAGCAATGCAGGCCAGAGAGAGACCCTTACAAAGTTATGATTTAAAGAATTTCATCGTCATGTTGACAGATTACGACTGTTCTTCAAAACTCTGTTTTGAAGAAAAGTCAAACAATGTGTCATTTGTGATAATTTTCAAAAAAGTCTCCAATTGATTTCTTCAGGTGCAGTCATGGTTTCCTTGGCCAAGCGCCATGTCATGCAACCCCTGCAAAAGTGCCAAAATTTTTTCATCATTTTAGCTAAAAATTCAAAGGGAAAAGTGAAATTCAGTGTTGCATTAAATCAGTGAAAAGTGTCAAAATAAGACATTATTAAAGTGGGTTTTGAAGAAGAAAAAATTAAACCCATGACTCCAAGGTATTTATATACAAGTTTCCACAAGAAACCAAATCATTGTGCACACCAAGTTCATAGAGAAACATAGCAAAGTGATTGAGAGTGCAAAGCACACATTTGGAGTAAGTTTGGAGTCGTTTTCAGGAGCGCGGCACACACACAGAGGGGTGTGGCTCATATAGGGAGCACGACACATAGAGCGTGACCCCGCAGTGTAAAGTTAACACGGGCGCGATGCATATACCGAGCACGGCACTTTGGGTTTGCTGCACGGTGCACACCCACCAAGGCCCCGATTTGTCCCAAACTTGTAACAAATCTCTTTGAAACCCTTCAAATCGACAAGTAGGGTCTATATCTTGGCTTGCTCATCAAATTTTGTGAACATATGGTGGTTCATGGCTATGTATAACTGCAATAAAAAAACGCCTAAACCCTACATCTTGAAAGCATCAAAGCCATTGTTCTAGGTTTGAAAACTTGTTGTGTTGATGCCAAGGCTCCTCTTTCACCTCTCATTTTTTCACTCCTTTCCATTGTTCCCCTCCCCCTATCCCATTTTTCCCTATTTTCCCTACCCTAAGACATTACTAAACCCCTATTCCCTATCCCTCCACACATTTTTCAACTATAAAACCCCAAAACCATACCCTATAAAATCCCCAAACCCTCCTACATATCCCTAAACAAAATTCCCCCCCATAACCCCTATTCCCATCATATTATTCCCCTTCCTAACACTCCCTTTTTGCATTGTTCCCCTTGGTGGCAGATCTCACAACAACACCTAGTTTCATACCATCATCAAAGGGTAGTCCAAGCATAGTACACATACAGCAGTCATGGCATCTGAGCATTCATCAGAGTATGAGATGGAAACAAAAAGTGATTCATCCTCGAAAGACTAGGCTCCCCTGAGACATCACAAAAGTGGCAAACATGTTAGGGATGAGCCAACCACCCTCATTGAATTGCAGGCCTGCCCTCTTGCTATGTCATGTTTCCAGCATCTATCATGTTTTGAGTTTTGTCAAAGGGTGGCTAATGTTCGAGTTCATCATGAGTTGTCCAATCTTTCTGTGCTTCACCTACATGGAGATCACTCTATCTTGGCCAGGGTCACCTTCACACTGACACCCGAAACTGTCTCATTAGCAACTGGCATACCGAATGTTGGAGAACCATGGCACAAGAAACAGAAGGTTGATCAGTAGCATTATGAGCCTTACATTAAGGCCAGTTGCTTGAGGCAGCTCACAAGAGTCTTTCCATTCCGATATTTGAAAGATGAATATGCTCCGCTCATGAAGTTGATCATGAAGTACTTCAGCTGTGAGGGGAGGTTCTCTCATCTATATGCCTATCACATGAGGTTGCTCATGCACTTTACCAGTGTATGGATGATGAACATCCCATATTTCATTTGCAGGAAACTAGAGAGGATCAACACTTTCATGCAGCACAAGTATCCTCAGCAACAACTTAACAGTGTTTATCACTTTGCTCTTATTAAGATTTTGGTGGTTCATCAGCTGGGGTTGCAGGGCATTACTTGGGATGATTTCATCTCCCGTGACATCTTCAGCACTTCACAGGTATTATCAGAGGTTAAGCATGATGGTGAACCTTCTCTTTGGTATGAGCGCCATGAGACTGCTAGTGTGCCAGTTTTCATCACATATCAGAAAGGCACCAGACGTTTGTTTGTAGCGGCAAAGCGAGTGTTATCTCCACCCAGGGTTGAAGGGGCCTCGCTTCCTCCATCAGCATCACAGGAACAAGAAAAAGGCAAGGAGCCAATGCAGGATGAGTGGCCTTTAGGTGAGCCATCAGGTGAGCGAGAGACCGAATTCGTTCTCCTTCATGATGATGAGACAGATACAGAACCAACAAATGCACAGCTTAAAGAGATCATCTAGGAGCAGCAAGCAGAGATTAAAGCCTTGTCCCTTGATTTGGCAAGAGACAAATGGAACATGAAATATCTAGAGCAGAGGAACAAATAGCTGGAGGATCAGCAAGTGATCATGGAGCTACAAAACATTCGTGAGCATCGCCAAGTTGCACAAAGGAGAAGGGTTGAGCTCACGTCATTAGAGCAAGAGATCAATGAGGATCGGGAGGACAATCTCGAGAGAGTTAACATGCACTTGGAGAGGCTGCTCGACAAGTCCGACAAGGACCATGCATTGTTGAGACACATGGCTTTCCACTACATGGTGTGAAACAAAGTGTGCAAGGCCCGAATCAAGAATTTGAAGGCGAAATTGAGGAAGGCAATTAAGACGAAAAAAAAGGCAAATGGAGCTCGATCGACTTCAGATATTTGCCGAAGCCTCTTTGGCCTATCATAACACTTGATAAGGAAGCTCGAGCCCAAATTTCAAGAAATTTGGGACAATTTTGGTCACATGAAAATTTTTTGGGCACAACATAGGTTTTCTCTCCCTGTGCGTCGCGCCACTGGCGCGGCACTTAGGATTGGGAGCTCCAAATCACAAATGGTTTTCATTTCTCGATTCAACATGAAAAATCATGACTGCTGGTGCATGGACAAGAAGTTTGGGCAAGTTTTGAGTCCCTAGGAGGTCAAAAACACTCAAAAAATGACCTCTCCGCTCCTATTTTGACACACAGGAAGCAGTCTTGGGCGAATGAAGTTTTGGAGGGGAAAATGAGCACCAAATTCAGAAATTCCACTTGAGTTGGAAAGTAGATAGGTATGGCTTTCCAACAAGCACAACTTGGGCACAATTTGGACTCCAGCAGGTATCTCAAAATCGACTCCAAAGTGGCGCAGCGCGTATATATTGGGGCGCGACGCATATAGAGAAAAAGGCCAAAGTCACTTCCGCTTCGCGACATTTCGATTCGCGACTTTCTCCAAGTGGGCCCACTCATCTACACTACACTTTTTTCAGCACCTAAGGCAAAATTTAAAGTATTTCCACTAAAGTTTGGCTTCTATCCAAGTGGCAAAGGAAGGCGTGTAGTCACCCAAGCCATTTGTCATTTTTGTAACGTTGCACCTGTAACTAATGGTTGGCTTTCCACTTCCACTTTGTAATGATTCGAAAAACTCCCCAACCCTTGGTCGTTCTATTTCCTCATGGCATAGTCTATTTATTTTATGCAAAACCATTCACAAAGGGTTGGTTGGAATTTCTGGGAACTATGGGAGAGAAACCCAGTCACTCACTGTACATTTTGGCAGAGAATTAATGAAAGATTGTAGCTTTAGTTCATGAGATTCCTATGGCGTGAGTTTAGCAAATGTATCTTCTTTATGTTTCATATGCATTTCGTTATTGTTTCATATTTTCATTCACATTCATTTCCAGTGAAAGATTTCTAAGTAGAAAAGGTAGAATTCAGTGCACTACTCTGCCTTGGGATAGTTTTCACGTTCTATGTTTTCTTCTGTTGAAAATGATTTGTGTATTTATGCCCTTTTCACACTCTCAAACAATCTCTCCACCTCACATTTTTTCAACTCTAATTTCTAGACTTTCCTCCTGTCTTGCCTCAGGAAATAACCTGCGTCTTTGAGTTAAATTTTCTGCTCATGCTATTCTTTGGCCCCACACATCCCAGAAAACTCAGTT
The DNA here is from genome assembly GCA_031772625.1 of Pinus tabuliformis. Classification (NCBI taxonomy): domain Eukaryota; kingdom Viridiplantae; phylum Streptophyta; class Pinopsida; order Pinales; family Pinaceae; genus Pinus; species Pinus tabuliformis. The sequence continues at coordinate 466,232,865 of CM062809.1, read as the reverse complement.
ATTCTTCAAACATCTCCATCATATTTATTTACCTAGCCTAAAATCAGTATCCATTTTTGAGTCATCTCAGAACTTATTGTTTATTTTCTTGAGGGTGAGCCGGAGAGAGCCCTCTCCTGTTCTAGTAGGGCTAGCTACTAGACTAAGCGTGGTTTGTGGTTACCCTGAATTTTTCCTTCCTTCAACCTAAGGAAAATTTAGGTGCTAAGAGATTTGTTATATCTACATAGAACCAAGGTTGACTGCTATGACAAAGATATTGAATGTGTCGATGACAATGGAGAACTAAGAGTTTTGCAAGGTAAGAATAAAGACACATCAATTAGGAAGGTGACATCTATGAAAGCAAAGCGTAGCCACAGGAAAGGGTGCAAGCTATTTGCAGTGCATATTTCTAGTGATAAGGGTAAGGAGGTGGAGGATGCAGATGTGTTGAACAAGTACCCGGCTTTACAATAGTTCTAGGATGTATTTCCTGAGGACATTACAGAGTTTCGACCTCACAGGGAGGTAGAATTTTCGATTGAATTAGTGCCTGGGGCATCTCCAGCATCGAAAGCAACTTACATGATGAGTACACCTGAGTTAGTTGAGTTAAAGTTACAACTGAAGGTGATGTTGGACAAGGGATACATTAGGCCAAGTGTATCAACTTGGGGTGCACCGGTATTGTTTGTGAGAAAGAAATATGGTACCCTTAGATTATGCATTGATTATAGGAAATTGAACAAAGTGACTATCCAAAATAGATACCCTTTGCCGAGGATTGATGACTTGTTCAATCAACTGAAGGGAGCAATAGTGTTCTCAAATATTGACTTGAGGTTTGGATATCATCAGGTACACATCATAGAGGAGGACATATACAAGACTACGTTCAGGACTAGGTATGGGCATTATGATTTTGTTGTTGTTCCATTTGGCTTAACTAATGCTCCAGCTACATTCATGTGTTTGATGAATAGTGTGCTGCATCCATACTTGGATAAGTTTGTTATTGTGTTCATTGATGACATACTGGTATATTCTAAGAATGAGGAAGAGCATGCTGAGCACTTAGCAGCAGTATTGAGGTTGTCGAGAGAGCATCAGTTGTATGCTAAGCCCAACAAGTGTAGTTTCTTTCAGACTGAGGTGCACTACTTGGGACATGTTGTCTCCAAGGAAGGTATTACAGTAGATACAAAGAATATAAGGGCCATCATGGAGTGGGTAGCTCCTATGAATGTGGATGAGGTGAGATCTTTCATGGGTATGGCAGGCTATTATAGGATTTTCATCAGGAAATTCTTGCAGATTTCTTATCCTATTACATCATTACAGAGGAAAGGTAAGAAGTTTGAATGGACTGTAGAGTGCAAGACTAACTTTGATCAACTTAAGGAGTTATTGACATGTGCACCAGTGCTACAGATTGTAGATCCAGACAAAGAGTTTGTAGTGTGTATAGATGCTTGCAAGAGAGGGCTTGGTGGAGTCCTTATGCAGGATGGACAGGTGGTGTGTTATGAGTCCCGAAAACTCAATGAGCACAAGAAGAACTACCCAATGCATGGTCTCGAGTTGGGGGTGATTATACATGCATTGAAGACGTGGAGACACTATATTCTTGGCAGGTGGTTTGTGCTTATGAGCGATCACGTTGGGCTGAGGTATTTGTTTGACCAACCAAATTTGAATGTCAGGCAAGCTAGATGGTTGGCCACGATCAGTGAGTTTGACTTCGAGATTAGGTACATCAAAGGCAAGGAGAACAGAGTGGCAGATGCTCTCAGTAGACAGATATAGATACATTACTTGGTAGTTATGAGCTTCTATGGGACAGACTTATAGGATAGGATCTTTCAGGCAGGGCAACAGGATGTCAGGTATATGGAAATTGTGCATAGGTTGCAGCAGAGTACAAGTACAGGTACAGGTACAAGTGATAGTACGGGTACATGTACAGGTACACATGCATAGGACTTGGATCATTGTCTTACAGAAGATGGGTTGGTTAGGTTTCGAGACAGAATATACATACTAGATAATAGTGAACTCAAGAAGGTGATATTGAGGGAATTTCATGTGAAACCTTATTTAGGTTACCCAGGTTATCAGAAGACACTCACAGCGGTGAAAAGATATTACTATTGGTTGAATCTAAAGAGGGATGTAGCAGAGTTTATGGCGAGATGTTTCGATTGTTAGCGAGTGAAAGCAGAGTGCAAACATCCAGGTGGATTGCTATAGCCGATTGCTATTCCTGAGTGGAAATGGGAGGTCATTTCCATGGATTTAATCACAAGATTACCAAAGACAATGAAGCAGCATGATTCCATTATGGTCATTGTGGTTAGGTTAACAAGTGTTGCACACTTTGTTTCTATCAAGTCTACATTTTTAGCTAGTGATGTGGCATAGGTATTCATTCGAGACGTGGTTATATTACATGGTGTTCCAAAGAAGATTGTGTCAAACAGAGATGCGAATTTAACTTCCAAGTTTTGGAAGGAGTTATTTGTAGGTTTGGGAACTGAGTTGGCCTTCAGCATAACTTATCATCTGCAAACAGATGGACAGACAGAGAGGGTCAATAGGATATTGGAGGACATGTTGAGGATGTATGTGATGCATCAACAGAGGAAGTGGGAAGAGTATCTCCCTTTGGTTGAGTTTGCATACAACAATGGTTATCAGGAGTCACTGAGGATGAGTCCCTTTGAGGCATTGTATGGGCGGAGTTGTAACACTCCCATTAGTTGGAGTGATCCGGTTAGTAGAGTATTGATTGGACCAGATATGTTGGCAGATATGGAATAGGAGATGTAGGTGATCAAGAAAAATCTTAAGGCAGCATAGGAAAGGAAGAAGAGTTATGTAGATAGGAACACATTTTTCAAGGAGTTCCAGGTTGGGGAATAGGTGTACTTGCACATCAAACCGAAGAATAGCTCCTTGCGAATTGGCTCATGGGCCAAGCTGGCATGACGGTTTTGTGGACCCTTCAGTATCATTGAGAGGATTGGTCTAGTAGCCTATCGACTTGCACTACCTCTGACAATGAAAGTCCATGATGTTTTCCATGTCTCTTTGCTTAAGAAGTATGTTAAGGATGATAATCATGTGATTGATTGGTCTGTATTATAGGTGGAACCAGATGGAGAATTCCAACCAGATCCTCATTGTATATTGCAGAAAAAAGTGCTCATTCTCCGGAACCGGGCAATAGACCAAGTTAAAGTGCAATGGAAGCACTTTGGGCCCGATGAAGCTACATGGTAGATGGTGGATCGGATGCAGGCCATGTACCCTTCCTTGTTTGCCAGTTGAGGCAAAGTAGATTGATATGGTGGTTCCATAGTTGCTTTATGGTGGTTTAGTGTTTTCGTATGATGGCTTGGTATATTCTTTATGATGGTTTAGTATTTGCCTTATGCTGTCTAGTATATGCTATAAGATGTTTTGATATATGCCTTATGATGTTTTGATATACGCTATATGATGTTAGTATATGTTTGATATATGTTTGGTATATGATTTGGCATATGCTTTGGTATATATATTTTGGTGATGTTTTTATATGTACACCTGTGTATAGATGTAAATACCGTAACGAGCTATGTTATAAAGCTCCACTATGCGGTATGGGTGTTATGTTATTATGCTATCATGTGGTTAGGTTATCATGATGTTATGATGTTATATGAGTTTTCTTAAGCAGGATGATCATTGTAAATGTTGTAATGAGCTGTGTTATAAAGCTCCAGTATGCTGTATGTTGTCATTTTTTCATTATGTTATGTTTTGAGCATATCTTTCATTATAAATATTGCATCGAGCTGGGTTATAAATCTCCATGAGCAGTATGTCTTTTCTCAGCAGGTTGTTGAGGTATATGTGTGATTGAACACCGAGGATGGTGTCCCCCAAGGGGGAGGGTTCTGTAACATCACTGGTGAAAATTCCATGTAATAAATGTTAAAAACAATAATCACTGATGGTTGGGACACTTATTCCAAGTTGAATGTTGGGCAAGACATCCTAGGGGGTGTTCATTTGATTGTTTATGGCTAAGGAAATTGGCAAAGGAAGTGGCTAATAAATTAAAAGGCATTTTGGCACATTTATTTATTAAAATAATGGAAATTAGGAGAAAAAGGAGATGAAAGGTCATAGGTTGCATGTGAGGAGGAAAATGAAGGAAAATAATGGAAAATGAAGAAAATAGAGGCCTCATTCATAAAAATGCTTCTAAGGATCAGTTGGTAAGCTTTTTTCAGTTCATTTTTGCGAGCTCTCTCATGATCCTCTCTCTCTCTCTCTCTCTCTCATACTCTCAATTACTTGGAGTTTTCTTGGAGCACTCTTGGAGGGTGTGTCATACTTGGATTCTTGGAGCAAGAAGGCGAAGAAAAAGTAGGAATGCATGAGAAGGCATCGACATCGTCAACTACATCAGATTTTCTTGCAGGTACTAAGTTGAATGTATGATTTCTTCACTAGTTTTGGCATGCATGACACATGCATGTGGTCTCTTGGTTATGATCTGTCATTGGCATGGAGGATGGCCGAGATTGATAATGGATTTTCTAGCCTTGCCATTTCCTGGATAGCCATGGTGATTGTGGGTTTACTTTCATTGCTTTATTTTGGTTGGTTCTCATTTTTCCATAGATTGGGTTGAGTTACTAGTCCTGGAAGCCCTGGTTGAACAAACACTCTGGAAGCCCAGTAACATCTTGGGTTGAGTTACTAGTCCTGGAAGCGTTGGTTGGAAAAATTCTCTGGAAGCCCTTGGTGGGTTGAGTTACTAGTCTGGGAAGCCTTGGTTGGACAAATGCTCTAGAAGCCCTGTATAAGCTGTGGGTTGAGTTACTAGTTCTGGAAGCCTTGGTTGGACAAACGCTCTAGAAGCCTTCGAAGGCTTGGATAGAGACCAATCTGATGATGGTTTTTGGTGATGTCTGACCGTGAGGTGGAATCACTGTTTGATGGGTTGAGGTGGGTGGCCTCTGGAAGCCCTGAATGAGTTTTGATTGATGTGTTCTATGAGATCCCACATTCATGCTTGGAATATGGAACAGGGGTGATTGGATGAAGAGAGACTTGGCTCAATCAATCTATCGTCAGGTGGAATGTGGTAGTCCCATCTCCGGTTGGTTCATTGCATTTATTAATGAAAAAAAAATCATTCCCTTGATTTTCATGTGCAAATGTATTGATGTATATATGGATTTTGACGGTTGATATGTTTATTGTATTTCTGTTCCTATAATATTTTTATTAATGCACATTTACCCCGGAGGCTGTTATAAAACTTCCTTTCGGTCTGAAAAATGCTGGCATTAACTTCCAAGGAGCAATATCTTATGCTTTTCATGACATCAAACACATCGTTCAGCAGTATCTTGATGACTTAGCAACTCATTCTACTAAGCGTCATTATCATCCTGATCACCTATGAGCGATTTTTCTTTGTTCCAAACACTACAATATTCGTTTAAATCTGCATAAGTGTGTCTTCTACTTTGAATCTAGTCATCTCCTAGGGTTTGTGATATTAAAGGGAGGCATCCAAATTGACCCCCTCAAAGTTGAGGCCATTGTAAAATTACCCCCTCCGTCATCTTTACATCAGTTGCAGAGCTTGCAAGGGAAAACTAATTTCCTTCGTCATTTTGTACCCAATTATGTTGAGCTTGTGAAGGGATTTACTTGTTTGCTGAAAAAGGGGATCCCATTTATTTGGGATGAAATCGGTCAAAAATATTTCGATGCATTAAAGAACACCCTCATTAGTGCTCCTTTGCTTCATCTTCCTAACTATCACCGTGCTTACTTCTTGTACTTGGCCACAACCAATAGTACTATTGCCATGGTATTGGTGCAAGACGATGATGATGGAAATGAACACATGATCTACTACTTAATTCAAAACCTTATCAATAACGAAACTCGATATGACCATGTCAAGAAACTTGCTTTAGTAGCTATTCATGATGTTCAACGCTTTCGACACTATATTCTTTTGCAAAAAACCATTTTGATTTCTGATTGCAACTCCGTGACCTACATTCTGACTCATCAGTTGCTGGGGTGCAAATATTCTAAATGGTTATCGTTCAAGAATTTGATTTGGAGTTTTCTATAGCAAAATAAAAGAAATCACTAATTTTTGTTGAATTGATTTGTGACCTTCCCTCTACAACCACATCTATGGATTTTGATGAGCTCATTCCTGATGAGACTCTCTTTCTCATTAGCACTCTTGATCCATAGTATGGAGATATTATTGTCTATCTCCATAACCAAACTTTTCAATCAGAGTTGTTCAATTCTGAACGTCATCGCATTTGAAATCAATCACAACCATATTGAATCATTGGCAATAATTTGTACTGTGTTGGTGTTGATTCTATCCTTTGTAGATTTTTGACACTCGAATAAGTTGAGAGAGTTCTTAATGACTGCCACTCTGGGGCTTGTGGTGGTCACATGTCTAGGTATGCTACGACTTAGAAAATCCTTCATGCTGGTTATTTATGGCCTTCCATCTTTAAGGATTTCATTTTAGCAATCCAAAAATGTCACGCCTACCAGATTTACAACCATAAACAATGTGCCACATCTGCATCCATACACCCAGTTGTTACCGCTGACCCCTTTGCTAAATGGGGTATTGATTTCATGACATGTAACCATCACTCAACTGGGGGGCATGTTTATACCACTTTCGTCGTTGATTATTTCACTAAATGGGTTGAGGCGATGGTCACACGCGATGCTAACTGTAAAATTGATACTCAATTTTTCTTCAACCATGTCATAGTTCAATTTGGTGTCCCTCAAGCCATCGTTACTGATCATGGATCTCATATCCAAAATAACATGATGGAAAAGCTTACTTCTTGGTTGAGTTTGCGTCACCACAACTCAAATTCTTATTATCCACAAGCCAATGGCCAAGTTGAGGTGGTCAAGAAAGTCCTTGTTACTATGCTTCAATGCACCATTGGGATGGATAAATCAAATTGGCATCTTATGCTATTTTCGACTCTTTGGGCTTACCGAACTGTAGCTAATACTATCATTGGATTTACAAATTTCAAATGGTGTATGGTCTAGATGAAACTCTTCAGATTGAGTGTGAAATTCCTTCATTGAAACTAACCATCGAATTACTCCTTGATGCCTCACCTGAAGAGGAACGTTTACTTTAGCTAGAAAGGCTCAATGAAACTTTCCACTTCACAATATTAGTAATTGGGGCCTAGAAAAAATGAGTTAAAGCTCAATACGTAGAACTATTTCTCCTTACATTTTTTCTGAGGGTGCCTTGGTATTGTTTTATGATCAAGTCAATGATAAATTGGGAGCTGGGAAATTTGAACCAATATGGCATGGACCTTACATTGTCAAACAAGTTTTACAAAAAGGTGCCTACAAGTTAGTGGAGTATGAAGAAAATTCTTTGGCTGAGCCTCGAAATGGGTTTTACTTGAAGAAGTATTATGCGTGATCATATGTGTAAATACTTATGTACATTAGTGTGTTTTCATTAGTGTGCAGTGTGGTTTTGGTGTGTTAGTTTGCTTTTGCAAATATTTTCCTTTGCTTACCTCATGCTTTACTTAGTTTGTAGATGTCATCCAACCATTATGTTGGTTTTGCTGATGGTCCTTGTCGTAGTACCCAGAATCTATCTTCTACTGCATGGGAAATCTATGACCCCAATGGAAAGTTACTGAATTTACAAGGTATATGTTTAGGCTAGATGACTAAGAAAAATTTCGAATATAGTGCAGTCATTGAACTTTTGATAGAAGCTATCGCTCTTGGCATTAGAGAGTTAATCGTAAAACTTGATTCACAGATCATTGTGCTACAACTTAATGAAAAATATTCATTTATAAACCCTCAAATTTTGAGAATGTATTTGTGAGTTCATTTATTGGAACGAGAATTTGGTTTTATTACTTATCATCACATTCCAAGATGTATGAACACATTAACATATGCACTGGATAATTATGTGTTAGATAGACATTTTCGAAACTTGTAAATTGCAAAACATCATATATTAGATATGGAAAACAGGAAAAATTGTGTATCTCTCTCTCTCTCTCTCTCTCTCTCTCTCTCTCTCTCTCTCTCTCTCTCTCTCTCTCTCTCTATATATATATATATATATATATATATATATATATATATATATATATATATATATATATATATATATAGTGACTTTTTGAAAAAGAATTTTCTACATCAAAATAACAAAATTTGTGTTACAAGACACATGGCTTTATAAGCCTACATAGTGCATAAAGTAAACTAGAAGCTCGCTATTCACCCACATGGTGCTGATGATAGCACAAGATAGCCCTAATGACTCGGCCCATCAGTCGACACAGTCTGGCAGATACCCCTACAATGTGCCTTTGGTAGCGTAACGACACCTCGTCGATCGAGGCATACTCTAGAATCCCCCTGGTTAAACTTTCTAAGTTGCACTCTACATCAATGATAGGTTCTTCTCCCTCCACATATGGAGGAGCATCCTCAATATCGTGTGCCACTCACCTGGCTATTAGAGAAACCCCTGCAGGTCTCTCTGGTTCAACATCTCCACAACATTATAAGTCAAATATCAGTACACCTATACAAAAAAATGATAAAAACTTCAAAAATTTCAAAACAATTTTTACTTGAATCAGTCCACTATTCCCCTAGAGGGAGTGGAATATCTAGATCTCCTCGGAAATCCATCCCTACATACACCCAATCATCGATCATGATTAGCTACTAACACAACCATTCGAAAAATGTTGGAGGGAATGACATCTATTAACTGCCCCCATATCGCAGCATCAACACTCCCCATCTGAGTAATCGTGGACCTCTGGGCATTGGTGGATCCACTTCCAGCCACTGATCGAATAAAAATGGCACATGTTCCTAGATGAATGTCACTAGAATAGATCTGAAATAAAATTATTTCAGATTCCCCTGTTTGCACTTGGTTAGTTGGTGCTTCATGCACACCAACAAACCTTCACACCAATTGAAAACTATGGGATTTAGGCACTTAATCACATACTGGAAATGAGACTTTGATGCCTCATGAAATTCTTGCACCTTGTTATTCAGCCCATGGTGTGTAGGATTTTTTGTAGTGGGAGGTTGGTAATGGTCATTTTTCTTGCTGGTACCCTTTTTAGCTCCTAGACAATGCCTCACAATGAGCATATCCATGCTTTCTCCTCTAGTACGTGATCGAGATAAGTGCACCCATTGTCCCTTTGTAGACAACCCATTAATGAAGTAAATGTTGGTGACCTTTATTTCGAGCTCTTGATCCCCGAACATGAACAGTTGGTGATCTACATCCCACCAACTAATTAAGTGATGCAATAACTCAATTTGTGCTTTGATGCTAGCAATCATGAAGAACATGAGCAATCTACATTCTTGTAGGGCATCAATACAATCTTCATCCTGCATAGCCTTATGGTCTTCAGCTTCATGACCCATCTCTTTCCATTCAATCACCATTTTGGACTAATTTTCTTGCAAAAAATTGATAAACCAACATTTCATGAGCATCCATGGAGAGAAAATCCAAGATTAACTATTTTACATGGAAGATTTCACTTCAATTTTTTTACCTTGATGCCAGCGTGTCTGTTTCGGAATTTTCTCATGTTTAAAGTATGAGTGCCTAACTGGCCTTAGGGTGAGCAGTGCGCATCCGATGGGTGAAACCTGCCCTAGTCACCCATGATGTAAATTTTTTTCAATTCTTCCTTGCAACCTACCCTATGGATGAAAATGCATAAAATGACTACCAAAATAAAGGGGAGGGACAAATCTCTTACTTGCAACAAGTGGCTCGAAAAATGGTGTCAAGAATTGATCATGGTCCTTGCTTGAAAATTGAGGTAAAATGAGGTAAAAATGCTCTCACAATTGCAAATTGGTAAAATGGTAAAAATGACTTACTTTTTTTCCTTATTTATACATTTTAAATAATATTTTTACCAAATTAGGGCATATTTCACTCATTTTTTAATATTTTTCCTTGAAAATGATAATGTGCGTTTATTTGTGCAATGAAAGATCATATGTTCTTGGTGACAATGATTTATCTTGACTAATTTAATGAGTTCTATTTTATCACTTTTTCGGACTCGTAAAAAATAAAGAAAAAAATGACCCCTGGAGTCATCTTTAAGTTCTTTTTTGACTCTCAAAAAATGAAAACATCACTGAGTACTTATCATTTCGAGCTTGAAAAAGTAAATGAAATGATGTCTACTCAGTATAAGTTTAACCCTTTTCCGGACTGGGATAGACTATTGTATGAAAAAGGAATACCTTAGTCAAACATGGCTAAGAGTTTCTCTTGAATATTGTTTTCTACCTTTTTAGGCTCAAGAGACGATTTATAGAAAAGGGCTTTTGGAGTTTTCTTTTTCAAACTCTCTAAACATGAAAATGATTCCAAGTTTCACCTTCACTGAACTCACAAAACTTAAATGACGTGGGACATTTCACCATGATGAGGCTGAGTTCCTCCTTCTTAGGGCCCATAAAACTTACTAGGATGGATTCATCCGAAGGGTGAACTTATATGGAAACAATATGTTATCCCCTTGAAGTGTTCGATAAAAATATATGGGGTACTCACCATAAATGGTGGGGGAAAAATGAAAACATTCATTTCGTATATCATATAAAGGCAGCATGTCGCTTTTGAACATAACACCCATCTGTTACTCGTGTCAGGTTTGGGACATATTCACTTGGTCACTTGCCTTCCTGGGTTTTGGGAATCCATTTTTCCTCTCATCTAATGATACCATTCCATCATCATGACCTATGATCTTATGTTGAGTCAAATTCTGCCAAACTCCAGAGTCAATTCGTTGATATGTTCAAGAGAAGTCCCATTTGCTAGATTTTCCTATACACTGTTTGACTTTATGCCACAGTCCTATATCTCACTTATCTAATCTAATATATCCTTTTGTTTTGTGTCATTGATGTGGGATTCATTATGGCCCTCCTTCGATGGATCACTTCCTGTTGAATTCAACTCATTGTCCGGGAAGATGATTTAGAAGCTCCTTTCTAGTACCTTAGAGCTTGCATGCCTCAATGGGAATTTCTTCGCATTTGACGATAGGTTTACATCATTAACATTTGATCAGATGATTCCGTAGGTGTTTGAGTTCAGTTTCACTATTCAAAGTCATGGATTGTGCTGATTGTACCTTGAGAGCCATTGTCATTATTGGTAGTCTCTCTCATGCTTGTTAATGGTTTACATCATTGATCGGCAATCAGGTGGTTTTCTATCATGTTCGACTTCGACACATCTATTGACATGTTAGAATTCGTACATTGATCGGGTTGAGATAGAGTGCAAGACCCTAGATTTTGTTTGATAAAATCCAGGTTACGTGGAGTTAAGAGTCATTCATGATTGTACACATGTTTCCTTTACACTGATGACTATAACCATATCGTGGGTCCATATTCATGATCCTTTCTATTCATATGGCTACAACCATACCGAGGATCTTTGCACATGATCCTTTTTATATGGATGGCCACATCCATACTGTGGATTCATGTATTATTAGATTCCTATTCCTGTATTGTTATGCATGATCATCAAAGATGTCATGTATGTATATGTATATGTATATTCTTGATTTGCAGGTCTCCTAACAGTGTTGTTCTCGTCCTTGCACTGACTTGTAAATCATCTTAGCCATCACTCCCTGTTATGGCTTCATGATTTAGGGGGCATCTGTTACACAGTATTTTGTCATATCTCATGTTCACTTCTGATACCATATCTTGAAGTGCCAAAACATTGACTACTATGCAACATATCCATCATGATATATATACCATAACCTCCCTGAAGGATCAAAGGAAAACCGCCTTGCATCCATTCTGAAGAAGGTTGCTTTAAAACCTAATTTTGGCATCAATGCATTCCTCTCCCAACTATCTTACTATAGTGATGGTAGGTTTCTCAGCTATACACTCGCACTTCTAGCACAGGTTTTCATAGGAAAACCCACACTAAACATCTTCTAGCAGGTTTTCCCAAACTAGACGAGAAGCTTCGCTCACTAGAACCTCCGGGAACAACGAGTTCAATATTGGTTGTCGTTGATATGGTCAAGCTCTCTCATTGTGGCCTCTTGATCTTATCATCATGGGATTTCCCCTTGATATGTGGACCTTCCTCCCTCTTTTGTGGATTCCTAACTCCTTCTCCCTTCCTATAACTTCACTCACTTCCGTCCCCAAATGGTTAGTCATTGATTGCTTCATCCCTATGCTGATATTATTCTTACAAGATACTCATTTTATCTTGGAGAAGGAGTGTGCTTGAAGAGTCTTTGCTTGGACTTGGACATCCACCAAAAGGAGGGCTCAACATCAAGGCATAGGTTGTATGCTTCCCTTTTTAGTTTCTTAATATATACATATAATGTTCACTTTCCATAATTGTGTAAATGATTATGCTATTAGCTTAATGTTCCTTGATCTATTAAGTAGCTTAGATTTGATGTATGTTATATATGATCTCGTATCTTGCATAGTACTTTGATCTTACTTGCAGGTATCTAGATGTGAACAACAACTACGGAGCGAGGCCTCAAGCGAAAGATTCAAAGCCATATCTAAAGATCAAGCGATTAGCATCAGAACAAGGTAGCTTTCTCCTTCTTTCTACATTTGTCAAACATAATCTAGGAAAGTGTGTGTCAGATTATTTGGTTTGTTGCTAGACCCACTTATTGGGCTAGAGGGATCGCCTATGTCCGTAGAGGGGATTTTTCTTCAGAACAATTAATGAGGCCTCTATTTTCTTAATTTTCCTCTTCACATGCAACCTGTGTCCTTTCACCTTCCTTTACTCCTAATTTCCATTATTTTCATAAATAAAATGCTAATTAATGCCATATTCCTTTCCAAAGCCTTTGCCAATTTCCTATAGCCATAATAAACCAAATGAACACCCATAGTAGGATGTTTTTGCCCAATATTCAGCTTGGAATACGTGTCCCATAACCTTCATTGTTATTTTTCCTTTATTAACTTTATTACATTGAATTTTGAAATGGATTGTTACATTATTCGCTGATGTCACTATATGATGCTATTTGAGTTGTTGTTGTCAGATGATTATGGTGCGGATGTATTTGTTGAGTATGGTGGTTGCTAGTGGAGAGTTCACTATTGGTCTTTGATATGTTGTTGATCAGTCTTATTTTGATACTATGTATAATGAATTTGGTCTTCATTGATATCAAATTTCCATGTTGCTAGGATTCTTGATTATGGTTGAGGTGTTGAGAGCAACCTTGTTATGTATTATACCCCTATTATTGTTGTTGTATACGGCATATATGTTTGCTCAAGTTGATGCCATGTATCTATGTTATATTTTTTTATTGGGCATGCATAGAGGAGAGCACACTTATGTGCAGTTTCAAAATCCATGTATCATTAACATCTCATATTTTAGTGCATTGGTCATGGAGGGAACTGTGGTGTTTAGCATGTATTGTAAAAGTTAGCAAATTTAACTATGTATGGGCTATTGGGTGTCAAAGTTGATGTCTTGTATTGTATATCATTGATATATCCTTGTTGCATTGGGTGGATGATGTAAGCTTGGGTCTATAGAGTCATTGGTTGATGGCATGCATGCTTATAGGAGAGTCATATATCAATCATATGTGCTTATTACAACCATATATCTACCCCATGAAGCCTTGTATTTGTATTGTACATCTTTATATATCATTGGTGATTTCTTTTTTTAAGTGCTAGTCGATGAGGGTTAGTCTCCTGCACTTAGAAAGGAGGCTTATTGCAGATAAGAGGAAGTGTTTCTACAACAAAAAAGAGAGGAGAGACATTTTCCTTTATCAAAAGATCAGTTTATATCAACTTTGTAGTTAACATAGTGTTGAGTATGATAGGGGAAGTACTTCTCTCAACTCTTACATTGTTGGAATTATTCTTCAATGTTCACATTTCCCTTTTCCATTGATTTAATATCGTGCTCAACTTCAAAGGTCCAGTTTAGGAGGGAAGATCATATTCAAGTTGACATTCAATGCCAAAAGGGGATCATGTTGGCATTGTAGTGTTTCCGTTGGTGTCAACCAGTCCTTAGCAATGTTCAACTTTCTATTGATGTTTATTTTCCTTGTATTTTTCAAATTTATGGTCCTTAATGTTTGTTACAGTGTCTCATGGTTCAAAATTTATGTTATGAAGCCAAGATTCAAATCGGGTGGAATAAGGATGCAATCTACTTGAGTTAGGGAATCTTCTCTGGGAAGCAGTTACGCTCCAAGAGAAGATAGAAACATCATATTTGGGAATCCCATAATATAAAAGTGATGATCATCTCTAGGAGGCCTATATTGTCTAAGAGAAGAAGGATTTTCAGAGGAAATTATGATTTACACATGCAAATCATGTAGTATAAGCATATCGCAAGGTATTTTCCCAAGGATTTTGATGGCTTAGAGTTTATTTGAGTTAGTATTCATTCTAGAACATGATCAAGTAAAGAAAACGTATGTCGTTGAATGATGAATATGGAGGATCAAGTCAAGGAGGAGAAATATGACAATAGCCGACCAATCAAAAGTGTGTGAACATAGATGATTAACTCTCCATTACTCCGATGACAAATTTTGTTTTAATCATTCTAACAAATTTTTTATAGGAGAATGCTTTGAGGAGTTTTGGTTGGTAGTATTATTGATTGAGGAAATGTGTGTGAGGAGAGGAGTTTGCAAGATGTGAGGGACATTATGCAAAAAATATGAAGTGGTTTGCAGAAGTTGCGACAAGAAGCAAAAGCGTGTTTCAACCAACATCTTATGCAAAGAGCGAGGAGATGTTGTAAGGAATGATTGAAGATAATTTGTTGTATGGTTTTTGCTAGTGCATTTATCTAATCGTTGTTTTGCATGAAAACTTAATGTTTTTGGACAAAATTACTGCTTTGCAGAGGACTGATGTGTTTTTGTCAAGAGCCGTGAAGTTCTCCTTGGAGTCCATTTTGAAAGTGAATGAAAGTGTGGCTCCAAGAATTTGAAGAGGTGGTGGTCTACATTTAGTAGTGGATGAAAAATATAGGGGTGGAGGCTTCTTGTTGGTAGTGGCCAAAAAAACATTATATTGTGAGTAGAATCTCTGTCCAGTGTTGTTTGGGCGAGGCTTATTGGGAGTGGTGACTTCTAGTAGGTGGTGGCCTACAAAATCGTGTGAGCAGAGACTTCCTATATTCTTGGCGGGAAAAACTTCCTTAAGTTAAGGGTTGACAAACTCAACAGATCAAAGGTAGACTATCAACAAGAAACATATGTCCAAGTAAGAAAACTATATAAACTACCAAACTTGGGTTTGAGAGGACTACCTGTAGGTCCTAAATTTGATGTCAATCCTATAGGGTGTAAACCCTCTACTTCCTCCAAAGTGATCAGACCTACAACACAGTTCAAAGAAGCATATATATAGCAAGTAGTTCAAAGTGCATGCATAATAAACATATTATATTATCAAGAATAAAAATATAAACCATGATATATTACACATGAATAATAAAAATTATGAGATAATAACATATCAGGAATAGGACAAATATTCTTTAATGGTACCAAAAAATAGTAGTGGATAGATACAACCTAATCTGACCATAGCACCAACAAAACCTTCCTCCAGATCCATTCAACCAAAGCCTCAAATATCACCTCTCAAGTATGTGCAAAAGGATGTCATATAATGGAAGATGAGCATCTCTACAAGGAAACTGGGTTTCATATGACTGAGAGTGCATGAGGCATAGGGAAAAACATACTTGATATGGGGACAAAAGGGACTATAATGTCGATATCCTATCTCTTTCTATCCCTAGGGCTTCCCACAAGGTGTATAAATACCACCAGAAATTAGTTGATTCAGTTAAGCGACGGTCTCCTGTAGGTGGGCTTTCGATGAAACCCACAAACCCTGCCCGAAAAATAGGATATATTTTTATTTTTTCTTATTTTAAATAATGTATGTGGGTTCTATATTATGGTACTCGCGTGTGTAAGAATTTTTTAAAGGGAAAAGTTGCGTATGGAATTGAAAATATTGTTTTTTAATAAATGATCAAGTCTAAATGGAGAAAGGGTTGCCCAAGGCCATATTAGAGCATCAGAATTACAAGAGTGTTGAATGATGCTATAACAAATACCCCTTAATATATGAGGTCATAAGGGGTACATGATGGCTGAAATGTCACTATTAGAAAATGAGAAATTAGTGACTAGGTGACTTAAAAAGTTAGTCACCACAATTTTTCCAAGTGAAATACTACCAAAAATGAGCAATCTTAAGTGACCGTACTAAAAACGACTAACATAAATCACTAATCTAGTCGCAGGTTAAAATATGTGACTAGCTAACAAGTAACACAACTAAAAATGACTAAAATGAATGACTAATTTAGTCTAAGAACAAAAATACAACTACCTAACAAGTACTACAATAATATGAATCAACTTTTTATGTTAGTCATCTTAATTGTGTCAAGCAATCTAAACTTACAAGTGATAGGGGATAGAAAGGTTGTTAAATATTGGTTGAAATGATATCCTTTCTTAAACATTTCTTCATTCTCACATGGTTTATAGGTGAGCCAACTTTGCATTATTTATCTCTAATAATTTGTAAATTAAAAAAATTAGTTTATGTTTTTTTTTTTTTTTAATATATTCATTGAATCTAATTGGATCTAGTTCCAATTTGAAATTAATTTGAAGAGAAATTTTAATTTTTAAGACTATAATATGAAATAAAACTTCCTTTAATTTTATGTTAACCGACCTAGATCCATCTCAACCTCGGATCTATCAAGCAGTGAGAGGGATCCAATATCTCAAGTGCAAATGTTTTTTCTAGTGCAAAACTTGAGGAAATGTTTGCACCTCGGGAGATTGGATTCCCATTAGAACTTGATAGTTATAGGGTTAATATGGATCTAGGTTGGTTATATAATACTATATAATATCTATATTTGTATTTGTCTCTCTTTGTTATTCCCTCTCTCTATCTCACCCCCAAACATACACACACTCTCTCTCCTTCTCTTCCCCTTCTCTATCTATATATCTCTTCCCCTTCTCTCCCTCTCTATCTATATCCTTCTCTCTATTCCCTCCCGCTCTCCTCTCTCCCTCACTCTCTCTCTATGAATCCCTTGTCACCCCCATCTCTCTCCACCTTTCTCCCTTTATGTTTTTATTGTTCCATCTCTCTCCCCACATCTATATCTTCTTTCCTCTCTATCCCTTATCTCCATCCTCCCTCTATCTCTCTCCCCGAGATCACTCTCCCTCTCTCTCTCTCTTTTCCATCCAACTCTATCACTATCTCCCCCCATCCCTGTCCTTCTCCATCTCTATGTCTCCGTCTCTCTCCCTTCCCCTTCTCTCCCTATCTCTATCCTCTCCTCTTCTTTCTCTTCCCTCCTCTACTCTCTCCCTCACTCTCTCTCCATCTCTCCCTTCTCACTCCTCTCTCTCTCCACCTCTATCTCTTTGTCTTTGTTCTTTCCTCCCTCTCTCTCCCACTCCAATTACATCTCTTTCTCTCTCTCTCCTCTCTCTTCCTTCCTCTCACTCCCTCTCTCCCACCTCACTCTCTCCCCCCCCCCCTATCACTCTCTCTTTCTCTCTCTCTTCCCTCCAGCTTTTTCACTATCTCCCTCCCTCTCTCCACCCCCTCCCCAAATCTCTCTTAAATTTGATCACATTGTATTGTGTTTAATAAATTATCTAAATTAAAAAAACTTAATTGGTTGTAAAATATTAAACTTATATTTTGGATCAATCATGTCAAAAAAAAAAAAAAGAATGAAAAACTTTAAAAAATCATGCACTATATTTAATCTATTAGAATTAGTCAATTTGCTTGCTCTCATCCCTTGGATCCTTAGCTAAGATGGATCTATGCCTGTTCTTTATATATATATATATATATATATATATAAAGAACTGGCATAGATCCATATTAGCTTAATTTTATTGAAACCTTAATTTAATTTCTATGGGAACATTTTTAGTAGTTGTGAGGATAGAGGGTTTAGATATATCTCAAATTGTAACATTTTCCCTTTTAGATTCAATTGAAAAAATGTTGTAAAATTGAATTAAAATAAAATATTTTTACTATGAAATAAGTTATGGTTTTTTGGCTTGTGGCATTGATAATCCGTGGTATTGGTCCATGGTATTGCAACAAAGCCAATTTACGAGTTAATATCCATGGTAAAGTGAGGGTGAATATCCATGGTTAACATTCTTGTCATATTGTTATAAAATATTTTGATTGTGAAATAATTTATGTTTTTTGGGCATGTGGTATTGATAATCCATGGTATTGGCCCATGGTATTGTAACAAAGGCTATTCATAGGCTAATAAAAAATCAAAATATAACAAATTGAATTTTATTATTTTTATTAATTTAACTTTTTATCATTAACTGAGACCATATTTAAATGTTTACACTCATCCCAATATCATTTTAAATTCTTCTTCCTCTTTTTAATTTAGTGTCTTATGCAAAAATAACAATTATTATTAAAAATAAATCATTTAACCCAATTGCAATTTATATATTTTTATTTTATATTATAAATATTCCCTTTATTTTTTCCATTGTAAATATTTCTTTTCTTTTTCATTTCCAATTAGTTCAAATAAAATAGTCACATATTACAACATCACATTGTAGCACTGCATTTTTCTCTGCCTTGTTGATATCTGTGTGGAAATTCCAAAAGAAGGAAGACCATCAACGTGATTTATGGATTTCATGGGATTCGAACCCAAAATGGAGTTTTCATGGGAAACACCTTAGGAGAACCCCAGATGGAGTTTTCATGGGAAACAGCTTAGGAGAGCATCAACGATTAGATGGAGGAAGGGCAAGGTGATTGGGCGTGGAGATTTTGGCCATTTGTACATGGATATGAATTTGGACTCTTGAGAGTTTTTCCTTTTTACTAAATATGATTTTTGTTCTTATGGGTAAACAATTTCAAGGGTTTATATGATCAGACATAAATTTCATCTAGAGTTGAGGGTTTAATGATTATGATATTGTAGATCTTGATTGTGGCCAACAATTCATCAAAAAGACAACAAACAAGTAAGAATTTTGCATGTCCTTATTGTACAAAGAGTTTAATGATTATGATAATTCAGATGTTGATTGCGGCCAACAATTCATCAAAAGACAATGGACAAGTAAGCATTTTGCATGTCATTATTGTACATATCAATTTTGTCCTCCCTAACTTTTCTAGGATTAGAATGCATGAAATTTTATTTTTTCTTTTAACCTTTTTCTTAGTGGTTGATTGTTTGTGTAATGGACTCCACCATGCCCAAATTCAAAGGTCTCGAGTGATGCAAGAAAATTTTCTGGTAGGATGCAAATACTAGACCTTCCTCAAACTTTGTTACATGAAATTAAAATTTCTTGTAATCATGAACATAAAATCTTTTATGTTTCATCCTTAGATTCTGATCTCAATGCCTACAATTTTTAACACATGTTACTATATTTTAAGTAGAATATACTTAGATCCATTAAATCTTACAACTCTCTAAATATTAGGTTAATTTCAGCTAAAAAGAAGGAACTTGAATGGCTTTTGGAATTTTGCCTCAATGCTTATAGATAATGACTAAAAATGGCAGAACCCAAATGTTCTAATAAATTTTACTGGACCATCAATTTCCAAGACCTTTGCTATTATTCTAAACCTAAATAGAGAGAGAAGAAGAAGAATGGGTAACTGGATGAGGTAGACCTTGTCCTACTCGATAATTTTCAAAAGATGCGCATGCCCTTGATTAGAAGAAGAGATTGACCAACGTTGTTGTAGATGTTATTTTTGACAGTGTTTTAATTACTACCATGCATAGGTAGACTCTATAGGAGGTTGAGGTTATTGTTTGTTCGTTATAAGAGGTAATTCAGGAGTATCTTGATCTAGTTAGGAAGTAGCCTGGCAGGGTTGTTCCTCCTGCTCATAACTGTTATGCTGCATTGCATTTTTTTTTTTAGTGATAGCTCCTTCTATTAAATCCCCAGGCACACTTTGTCACCTATGGAAATATCCACTTATTTCAGGATGAATGATATGGAGACCAGGCAGTTTGAGAGGACTCTTAGTGTTGTATAGGAGAGGAGTTATGTGAGGTGAGAGGAGTTCTCTAACATATATTGAAGGATGCACTGCACCATTTTATGACACGAATCATATCCATGCCACCGCAGTGGATCTGTATTGCACCGAGGGAGAAATGATAAAGTATTCCACTATAAAGAATTGGTATGTCATGGATGAGGAATGCAGACATGGGATTTATAATTTTATTACGAAAAGAGGTTTGAACAATGTAAACTTTGAAATAGGAACTGATACAGATACCTGTTTCGTAGAGATAGCAAAAAAGTGACCCGATTTTGAAAAGGGGCAACGTAGAACACACATATTTTTTTTAGAGCATAGTTTTTGGCACTTCAAATTTTTTTATGTACTTTACGTTTTAGAATGCTAGCACTTGCAAGTTGATTTAAAAAAGTGGTGATTCTGCATCAAACCCTTTTTTTTAAAGAGCTATTTTTTTACTTTAAATTTTCTAATTTATGAAATGTAAATAATTATTTTCTAAATTTAACAATTTTTGAAGTGGTCTTCTTCTTCATATTTTCTTATTTTTATTTTATTTATCTTTTTATTTTTTTATTTTTTGTAGCGAGGTTTTTATTGTTTTTCATATTTAAAGAAGAAGGTCGATATTTTGAAGTTTCAATATTCTACATATTTATACATCGTTAATTAATTTTTCAATGCACATGAAATAATTGTCTCTAAAAACTAATAATTTTTAACAATTGACATAAAAATAACCATTTTCAACATAAATATAACTAAAAAATAACACATTTTGATAATTTTTTGTAATTTTTTTTAGAAATGGGATGTCAAAATTACAATTTTTATAGGAAAAATTTAACAAAAAATGGTTAAATAATAGCTTTTTTAATGAATTTCATGTCAAAAAAATAATAATAATCACAATTTTTTCAAAAAAATGAGGATTAACATAGAAATTAATGCGAGAATCACATAATACAAATATTGAATACATAACAACATTAATTGAATGCTTATTCTTCTCATAAAATGTCAAATTCAAAACATTACAAGTATAACTAATTAATAGTTACAAAAAATGAGCTTCATTTCCAAGCATAACCTAAATTTAATCAACAATGTCATGTAATCCAAATTTTTCATCCTCTAGAGTTTCATCATTTTCTTCTTCCACAATATTTTCTGCTTCATTTTGCTCATTTTCCTCTTCTAATGGATCCTTAATGTCTGTGAATCTCCCAATGTATGCCTTTCCAATCATTGCATGTAATGGTGGTTGAGGTTCCTTTGCCTTTTTTCCACACGTGATTCACCAAAGTACCCTTTCTTCAACCCAATTTCTTGCATTGCATCTGGAAGAAATTGGAGAGCATTAATTCTTTGCTGAATAAAATTGCACTATACTAGATCTTTTTCAATGGAAATGCAATTTCTTCCTTTTTGAAGGCAACATGATAGTGTTGTACCTAATTATCAAGCACAAAAGAAATAATGAATTAAAATAGTACAATGACATATAAATTAAGAAAGAAGATATTGAAATTCAATTCCATATAATAAAACTTACCTGAGCCAGAAAATAAATCCAGAACCCAATCTTCTTCATTTGAACATATGTCTATAAGATAGTTAATAAATAACTGTGGTATTTGATAAATTTTAACTATCTCTCCTTTTGCTTCTTTTTCTTCATATGTTAGTTTTTTCACAACAACATCATAAGCCAGTACTTGGCTATGACTCTTTCCATCTACCCGATTAAAAATCATAGACATATAGCTATCATCTTTTACCCAACTATCAATATGGATGAACTCATAGTCATTTATAAATGGTTGATCTTCACGGTTAAGAAAATTTGACTTTTTCCTGCAACTTGAAATAGTAAAAGCTCAATTAACTTGACATAAATGAATTTTTTAACATTAATGAAATATAAATTTTCAATGTCTTACCATGTAAGTTGCATCCTTGAGTTTGTTTTCCCCTTGAAGTTTGACAATAACATTGTCAATTGTGTGTCTGAATGAAATGTCACAAATTTCCATACTGGTGATGATGTGACTTCTAGAAATCCCGCAACCAATTTACTAAGAATTTGATAAGTATAAGGGTCACTATCATAGTCAATGTTATTGTTATTGAAACCATGGGGCATACTTGGAATAACTAGGGCATAATCCCTTTTAGGTATGAGTTTAGCAATGTCTTCATAGTTGCCTTGTATTACTTGATATTGAATAGTATCAAACCCATTACAAATGAAATGAGTAAGAGTTGGATCAAGTTCAACATTCATAAGACGTTGCTTCTTTAGTCTTTCGATCTTAATTTTTTCAATAAAGGTTATGAAACTATCTGGTGCTCCATTTGCATCCTTCCTCATATTTAATAAAATAAAAAAATATATGTATAAGCTATAAAATAAAAATAGTATACAGATGAATAAAAATGAATGTATAAATCAACATACCTTTATAAATGCAAGATAAAAAAATGTTAGTGTTGATGTAGAACTTGAATCTGGATAGTTGTTGTTATGAAACCAGCTCACAAAAAGATAGGAAAGATAGATCAACGCCTTAGAATTTAGCCTCTTCAAGGGGGCAACCTCCTTTACATTACATAAATGAACAATTATTGGATGATTCAAATGACAAAACCTCCTTTCTATATATAGGAGTCTAAGGAGTACAATATAACCCAGCCGACCTAGCAATAATAATATAAAGCCACAAAAATAATAATAGAGGGATTCTATGGGGCACAATAACAACAATATGGGGACAATAGGGGCACAACAATATTAATAAGGGATACAACTACAATAGTAATGGGGTAATCACTAGTATTATAGGGACCCAACATGCCCCTCTCCTTCAAAAAAGTGTTGTCCTCAACGCTTGAGTAGTTTTGGATGCTTCTGTATAAAATTCTCATCCTCCCATGTGGAATCTTCAGCAGATAAGTTCTTCCACTTGATAAGATACTCCAAAATTGATCAATTTCGTAGCTGTCGAGTTCTTGTTTATGTGACTGCTTTTGGTTCCAATATAATTTTTCCTTCCTCGTCAAGTTCTGGAAATATTGTTTGAACTAGGAGCTTGTCACCTATAACCTTCTTTAAACATGAAACATGGAAAACTGGGTGCAATCGAGAAGTTGCAGGAAGCTCCAATTGGTATGCCATAGTACCAATCTTTTGCAACACCTTGTACAGACCATAATACTTTGGTGATAATTTATTGTCCTTCTTAGCTTGCTTGAGGGACATTTGCTTATATGGTTGTAGCCGTATGAATATCCAATCACCTACGTCAAAACTTATTTCGCTACGATGTTGATCTGCCTGTTGTTTCATTCTATTATGTGCCAACACGAGGTTATCCTTTAAGAGTTGGAGGACTTGTTGTTTATGTTCGATATGATGTTCTACTGCTTGAACCTTAGAATTTTCTCTTAAATATGATGTGAAGGATGGTGGCCGATATCCATAAAGTTCCATAAATGAGGTCATTTTTTTTGCTGTATGGAAGGAAGTGTTATACCACCATTTAGCCAAAGGAAACCATTTGACCCATTGTGTTTGTTTATCAGATACAAAGCAACAAAGATTTCCTTCCAAACATTTGTTTACTATCTCAGTTTGCCCATCAGATTGAGGATGATAAGATGAGCTATGAGCTAACTGAGTACGAAGGTAAGAAAATAATTATGTCCAAAAATTTCCAGTGAAAATGGGATCTCTGTCACTTACAATAATCTTTGGGTTTCCATGTAGCTTTTGAATTGTTTCCATAAATGAAGTAGAAACTGTACTGACTTTAAATGGATGTGATAATGCACAAAAGTGTGCATACTTGGTAAATCTGTCAACTACCACCATGATGACACTCTTTCCCTCAGGCTTGGGTAAACCTGTGATAAAATCCATTGAAACCTCCTCCCAATGTTGGCTTGGAATGGATAAAGGTTGTGATAGACCTGGTGTCTTAATTGTTTCAACTTTATTTTGTTGGTAAACCAAAAATTCTACCACAAACTTTTGAATATCTGATTTAAGGTCATCCTAATAAAATTCCTTCTTAACCCCGTGGTAAGTTTTTAAAAATCCTGAGTGACCTCCTAATGGAGAAGTGTGCAATTCCATAAGAATCTTTTGTTTTAGTTGGGAATTCTTACATAGGTATAAGTGATATTTGTACCATAACAAATCATTTTCCAGCTAATTGTATCAAACATATTGGTATCTTGTTGTAACTTTCGAATAAGTGCCCACACTTCTTCGTCATTCTTCCATTCCTCCCTTGCTTTGTTTATCCAATCTAGTTGGATAATAGAAATGGCTCACAACAATGCTTCCACATCCTCATCCTTTCTTAAGAGTGCATCTGCGACCACATTTTGCTTCCCTTTTTTGTAGATGATTTCAAAGTCATAACCCAACATCTTTGTGACCCACTTTTGTTGCTCTTCAGAGGATAATCTTTTTCTAAAAGGTATTTAAGGCTATCGTGATCCGTTTTTACCTTGAAGTGTCTTCCCATTAGGTAGGGTTGCCATTTATTAAGTGCATGGAGTATTGCCAACATTTCCTTCTCATAAATAGCTTTGTGTAAAAACTTTCCCTTGATTGGACGACTTTCAAAAGCAATGGGTCTTTCATTTTGCATTAAAACAGCACCAATTCCATTTCCTGAAGCATCACATTCCACAATAAATGTTTTTGTGAAGTCCGATGTAGTTAAGATCGGTGCTTGGCACATTGCCTCTTTAAGATGTTCGAAGGCCTTTGTTGCTTCTGGAGTCCATGAAAATGCATCTTTCTTTAATAATGTTGTTAGAGATGTTGTTATTCTCCCATAATTCTTAAAAAACTTGCCATAATACCCCGTCAACCCAAGAAATCCTTGCAGATGTGTAGAGCTATAAAAAGGGTCTCTATCACCTCTAGTTACCTCACATTAGAATGTCAATCCGGGAACATCTTGCTATTTAAAAAGAGTGTCTCAGTCTGAGGCTTAGCACTTGTCAGAGTAATGCTCGTAGTACAGCTACTTAAAGGCTACAAAAGTAAATGGCTGCATGTCTACAACTTAACTACTTCAACAGGCTAAATCACACCAAGCATTGCATCAGTCGAAGGTTCGGTAGCAATAACCCATCCTTTTCATAACTGATGAGAACAAATCCAAGGTCTGGGAGCTAGGTAGCAGATGCTGGGGCTCACTACAGCCTGAGATCGTCCTTGATGAATATAAATGAAATGGCAAGTAAAGGAAATAGCGATGGAATAGAACAGCACATCAGCCAAGGGTTTAGTAGCAATAACCCATCCCTTTCATAGCTGATGGGAGCAGATCAGAGGTCTGGGAGCCAAATAGCAGATGCTGATACTCACTACAGCCTGAGTCTGTCCTTAAGAAATGGCAAGTAAATGAAACAACAAATCAACAATCTTGAAATAGACCAACAATTGAAATGGAACAACAATTCAGAAATGGAACAACAACTGAATGGAACATCAATTCAGAAATGGAACAACAACTAAATGGAACAGCAACTGGATAAGCAATAACCAAGTTCATCAAGTTGTGATTCTATCTAACCACTCCAATCAAAACATCAATCCTGCAGTCTCAAAAGATATACACATACTATAGAACAATACTACCAATTCCAACCCTAGAAACACAACGTGCTCAATCTACCTCTGTTATTGATCTGAATAAACGCATGCGATTGCATCTCAAGATATAAACAGTAACATTCAATAATCATCTGCAATCAGACTTCTCAAGTTAACTTGTCATAATGCTAAAACACAATCACAATGAACTCTGTACCGGAGTGATAATATCCTGTAGAGATTAATCAACACTTTAATGAATTGGTAACATAATACAGTGTCAATATAAGACTTCAATTTGCAGGAACATTAAACAAGTTAAACATAACAGAGCATGCAATATAACGTTCATAAAACACAATAGATTACCAGATTACACCTATGAACAAACCACACAGACACCACGCATAATGGTACAAGAGAAAGTTTCCTCCAGGGGTACACCACTTAAGATTGATCCAGGATCAAAGATAAAAGAGTAACCAAGTCTGTATTAATGCATGAAATAAACTTACAGCAAAGCGAGTCTTAACAGGACATAAAGATCATAGTCTTGATCTAGTAAAAAGGAATTACAACAGAACCTCCCTCATAGCCAACAATGCTATCACTTATATAAGGATGATGACAGAGATATCTAGATACAGAAAATAGATAAAATAGCGATCCCTCAGGATCTAAGATCCTGAGGGATTCGCAAAATCATTAACCCTGAGTCACTTCTTTCCTTTTCTGCTCCATACTAGTATCTCCGCTTCCTTTTCTGGGTTGGTCCGTTTTGATCTGGTCTGTTTGCGGTTCCCCGTCAAAGGGACAACCGTTAGCTCCTCTTCGTCTTTCCCTTTGAGATGGCTAATTTATGCTTTTCCTCCTTCCTGCACGTAAGAATGACAATTATCAGTTTTGCCTATTAAGCTCACGTGTTTCATTATTATCTAAGTTTAAAATGCAGAAAGGCTTATATATCCAAATGAAAAAGATACTGAAATAACCATCAAAACATACCTTCTTTGAGACTCTACACACCCCCCAGCTTACCCTTTTTCATGACCTCATGAAAACATTGTAGCTGATATGCAATGCAGTGAGTGAGTAAGCTGGAGATGGAATCTCATGTGAAGGTCTACAACCATGATGCGAAACTAAATAATCAAAGAAGTGGCCTGTCTGACCCTCAGGCATCTTATATAGGGCTTGGTATCCGGGTGCTGGATGCCAAATGATTGGAATCCGGAACCTATATCCTAACCAAGATGGCCCTGCCCTCAAAACAATTTCACCATAGAGGGGAAAACGGCTAGCAGCAAGTCTAAAGTTCTCGTATTTAAATGGTTCTCTGAACTGAATATTTGGATTAGATACTTGATATCAAAATTTAGCTGCATCAATCGTAGGGTCCTTAATAGAGGAAAAGTATTCAAGTCCCTGCCGAATGATTGCCTCATGCATGGGTCCTAGCGCTTCAATCACTCCTGGAGCCCTCATAAGGTTTCTATGACTCCTCCATAACTGCGCTGGATCCCTAGGCTTGGCTCTTACCCAAAGATCTAATCCGTTATCTTGTTTTTGAAAAGCGTTATAAGCTTTGAGCCATTTAATTTGATTAACTGCAAATGAGATAAATGCTTGCAATTGAATGTCCCCAACAAAAAGGCCTGGGTTCAATTCAATATCTTGTTCTAGTATAAGGTTATGCAAGTAAAATTGACATAATAATCTCTGCACTTTCACCCCGTAATGTTTACAGCAGTTTATGAAATCATCCATAGTGTTAATCTGTATAGGAGCGTCTACTTTGACAGCCTTTATTTTCAATTGTAAATACCTCTCCATTAAAAATAGGGCATAATTTTTGGCAGGGGCTCTACATGCTAGAATGTCATTATATAAAGAACACAAGGCATCCATTTGTTTGATAACTACATCTAATCTACGGGTTACCTTGGCAACTTTCTCATGTTCCCTTTGCCATCCTTCGAAAGCTTGGCTTTCAGATAAGTTGACGTTCCTTAGCTGCTGCTGTAATTCTTCATATTTTTCTCGGGGGACCATTTGCTCCCTGAGCTTTTCTGCTTCTTGCTCGGCTTGCTTCAAATGTTGGTGGAGGGTTCTTGTTTTCGGGTCTTTCTTCCATGCATCCGTGGAGGCTGGGAGCTTTACTTGAACTTTCTTATTACGCTGCTTCGAGTTCAGATCCCTTATTACTCCCAATGGTGGTGCCTCCATCTGAACCATCTTATCATCCTTTTCAATTTTAACACGAACTCTAGCCCACTGCCATTCCTTTTCAAATGGAACAACAGTTTGTTTTTCAGCTTCAGTTGGAATAGGAGTTTGGCTTCTGTCAGGGTTTTGAGCAGTGGGACGGCTTCTGGTCCTCCGCCTCCTGCCCTTAAGGGGCCTTACTGGTGTGGTCAGACCTTTTCTTCTTGAAGTCCCCTTCACCCTTTGCCTTGCTTTTAGAATCCTAATCTGCTGGTGAAGCTGGGCTATTATGTTCAACAATGTCCGCTTTTCCCTTCATAATTCCCTTATTTCCATCATCTCTTCCGAAGGAACAACAGGCTGTTCGCTGCGGTTTGGATTGTGGCTAGCTTCTTGATTTTCTTCCTGAGGTAACTGTTCCGGGGTAAGAACCTTACTTGGCTCCGTTATTTCTTGGGCTGATTCCTCTTCTGCCCTTATTTCCTCCGGACTTTCCTCTGGCGGCTTCTGACTAGGAACGAGTTGTTCCTGCTCAAAATTTTCTAATATCTTCTCATTGTGAACGGGCAAGTTTTATATTTCTGCCTCTTCTTCATGAAATTCCTCGGGTGCATCTTTCTCCTAGGTTTTCTCTTCGGCATGGAGGTTTGATGGACTCAGGGGTTGGCCATATTCACCCATATTGGCCAACATGTCGGCCAATTCATCTTCCCTTAACGGGTCTTGTAATGGGCTCCCTTCCTGCTGTTCCATTCCTTCCTCCTACTCGAACTGCTCAACTTCTTCATTTTTTGTCTCCTTTTTCTTCAGTCTGCTCATCTTGTTCTTCTTCTCTCCTTGCAGATTGCTCTGGCTCCTCCTTTCCTTCTTCTGTTTCTTCCTCTATAGACTGCTCTTCTCCCTCGACGTCTTCTTCTTCCGTTTCTGTTTCTGCAGACTGTTCTTCTTCCTCGGCGTCTTCTTCTTCCGTTTTTGTCTCTGCAGACTGCTCTGTTTCCTCGCTGCCTTCTTCTTTTGCTTCTGTTTCTGCAGACTGCTTTGTTTCCTTACTGCTTTCTTCTTCTGCTTCTGTTTCTGCAGACTGCTCTGTTTCCTTCCTGCTTTCTTCTTTTGCTTCTGTTTCTGCAAACTGCTCATCTTTGATTTCTATTGCTTGGCTCATGCTTGCCTGGGGCTTCTCCAGCCCTCCTTGTAGCCCTGCGAGCCTTGCTGACTTTCTACGATTTTCTGGTTGTTCGGGTGTACTAGCGTCATGTTTCCTGTTTTCGGGTCGTTTTTCAGATTGTTTTTCAGGTTGCACTTCTGTGCAAGTGTCCTGTTTTCGTTTCTCTGAACGTTGGGGTGTGTTATCAACTCGTTTTCGTTTTTTCGGGTGTCCAGATGTGGCCATCCCTTTATTGATAACAGCAATTAGTTCTTCCCAGCCGCTCTGCTGCTGGGTGAGACTGTAATTTACTATCAAGAGAATTAATCTGTGGTGGCTAATAATTGATTCTATGTGTTGTGCCTTCTTCATACTTCGTGCGACATCATGCAATAGAGAATTCAACAATGCAGGCAAATTCACAGAACATTTTTGTTTTAAGACAGCTATGAGTTTAAGATGTCGTGGTCTTACCACATCTTTTCTGCCTTCGCAAGTGATGTAGCTCTGGATGATTTTTGCCAATTCCTCCCATGGCTCTCCTAGCGTTGCTGGTAGCACCCCCTTTCCTTGGATTGTCAACTTCTGGCCCTTGTCCTGAAAGATTTCCAAAATATTCTGCAGCCTTTGCTTCTTTATTGTCCATACTGGTCCCGTGGCTGGTAGTCCCATGACTCTTGCTATTATGTCATTGGTGACTTCTATTCGCCTTCCTCTTACTGTGGAGTATTCTTCCTGTAAGTTCTGTAAAAATTCTCTTGCTACTATTTCATTAGACTCCTTCAGGCAGTTGAAATAGGTCAACCATCCTTCTCTTTTCAGGATTCTTCGGGCTGCAGCTGAAATAGTTAATGTTTGCGATTCTCGGCGGACTGACCTTCCTCCCATAGTTTCATTGCCAATTTTCAAAGGAACAACAGTTGTTTGTTGAAGCGCAGAGAAGCTGGTAGCATATTCCTCGTTCAAATTTAAATGCAACATTGTATGCAATGGAAATAGCTTCGAAAGTCACCTCATGCAGAAGAAAACAAAAATAGCAAAAGATCATACCGTTGAGCCATGCCGTGCTTGAGTACAATTTTTTTTCAAATAACGGACTGACACGTACTCTGGGGAATGATGAGGTTACCTCCCCCCCCACAATGTGATAGGCTGTCCCAACCGTCAAATAAAGGAGTAGCGTCTGTTCTGTCACGAGGTCTTTATGGAACAGCTTATGGATATATGACATGTTCGCCAAAAATAGCGTAATACTGAAATCAAGGTAAAAAGTTAGATCGCTTTTAATATTATGGGGTTGCGGTGATTTGATGGAAGTTCGGGGATAGGACATTTGCCATAAATAGAAGGTCTCATGCGGTCACTGTCAGTAGCTTCGTAATGATTGGCGATGATATATAGGCATGCGCTATATGGTTGGGTAATATTATATAATTTAATTATCACGGCATAAGAAGCAAAAGGATGTAATCTTCTTACCTATTGGTGTAAACATACGACTTCAATACCATTAACAGTGCTCTGCTGCCGACAGGTGTCCATAACCTTGGCAGAGTTGTTTGTTTCACCCCTAGAACCATAGTCCTTTGTGTATGCCAGGAAGCGTTTGTGAAATGTCAAAATGTAGGCCACTATGCTAGCTTGGTGACCAGTTAGCCATAATGCCATTCACGAGGAAGGAGCGAATAGTGGGCAGGACGACTTGTGGTGAGACCTCCTGTTCCAAGGGTTATTTGTTTGATATACCTTTTGGACCATTTCCCAGGTGTGGTGGCCCTAATGGGAATGCCACTTCGCTTCCATCCTGATGATCATGGGAGGCCAGCTCGTAATGAGACTACCTATCCTACAATTTGACAGTTTTTAGAAACTCTGTTTTGCTTCTTTTTAATAGAGAGCCTTTCCTGTTTATGCACAAAGGGTGGTTCACCACTCCTTAAGAGTAGGAATGGTGGAAGAAGTCTTAATATCCCAATAGAAAGGTATAGATATTTTGATCCTATTGCCATATGATAATTAAAGAAAAAGAACCATCATAATACATATAACCAATCAGAACGAAGTTAGTAGAACAATGGCAACAAAAGATGATAAATAAGCATGTCTTTCTTCGCATCCTTTCACCAAGTCAGGGTAGTTTCTTATAAAGATAGTGATTTATGATTTACTGATTTCAGTATGCTACGTTTTTGCTTTAATCACATAAATGTATAGCCGTATTCCAAAATACTTGAAAGAACATCAGCAATAAACATCCTTAATTTGGAGTAGAGTGACCAAGCTGTTTCAAAATCGTATGAGTAATGTTCCTTTCAAGAAAGGTCATAACAACAGTTCACAGATGTTGTTCGTTTGGAGAAAGGAATAGTAGTTTCAAGGAAATGTCGTTCCCTTTAAAAAAAAAAAAGATCGACAGAAATCAGAAGTGTTTTTCCTTTTGGGAACAGCAAAAACACACAAGTGCTGTCCCTATTGAAAAAGGAACCGCAAAAATCGTAAGTTGCAAGTGCTATTCCTTTTGGAAAAGGAACAACAAAAATCAAAAGTGTTGTTCCTTTTGGAAAAGGAACATTAGAAATCAAATGTGCTGTTCCTTTTGGAAAAGGAACAGCAGAAATCAAAAGTGTTGTTCCTTTTGGAAAAGGAACAGCCAAAATCACAAGTGCTTCCTTTTGGAAAAGGAACAACAGAAATCAAAAGTGTTGTTCCTTTTGGAAAAGGAACAACATAAATCAAAAGTGTTGTTCCTTTTCCAAAAGGAACAGCAGAAATCAAAAGTGATGTTCCTTTTGGAAAAGGAACAACAGAAATCAAAAGTGTTGTTCCTTTTGGAAAAGGAACAACAGAAATCAAAAGTGTTGTTCCTTTTGGAAAAGGAATAGCAAAAATCACAAGTGTTGTTCCTTTTGGAAAAGGAACAGCAAAAATCAAAAGTGTTGTTCCTTTTGAAAAAGGAACAGCAAAAATCACAAGTGTTGTTCCTTTTGGAAAAGGAACAACAAAAATCAAAAGTGTTGTTCCTTTTGAAAAAGGAACAGCAAAAATCACAAGTGTTGTTCCTTTTGGAAAAGGAATAGAAAAAATTAAAAGTGTTGTTCCTTTTGGAAAAGGAACTGCAGAAATAACAAAACATACTGCAAAAATATGTACAAAAATAATTCGATAAGTTATATACAAATTATAAAGAAAAGTAGATTTTTTTAGTGAGTTACAGGCGAGGAAGACTTGTCTTCCTCCCCTAAGATCTCCATATCTGAATCTTGGCGTAATTGTTGGCAGAAGGACTCCCGAGTAAGTGGTTTGCGATAGAGACGGACTCGATGGCCGTTTGCCTTGAAGGTATATCCAGAACCATCGATAGTAGTCAGGGTAACGATCCCATTGCCATGCATTTTCTGAATTTCATATGGTCCCAACCAACGAGTCTGAAGTTTCCCAGGGAAGTCCTGAAATCTAGAGTCATACAAAAGAGCCCAGTCTCCTTTATGGAAGACTCTGTTTTTAGTGAGAGCATCATGCCATTTAGCTCTTGGCTGTTGTATCAGAGCAGTGTGTTGAAGTGCAGAGAGCCTGATTTCATCCAGCTCATTAATATGTTGTAGTCGATTAGTCTGTGCCTCAGTTAAATCTAAACCAACTTGTTGTGCTGTTCGTAATGTTTGGATTTCAAATTCTATAGGAAAGATAGGTTGTTTTCCAAACATTAGCTGGTAAGGTGAGTGACCAGTGGTGCTTCTCCATGTTGTTCTATAAGCCCACAGTGCTTCTGGTAGTTTGGCTGCCCAGTCGCGTCTATCTGATGCAATTGTTTTTGTTAGAATGGTCTCTATTATTTTGTTACTGCTTTCTACTTGCCCATTTGCCTGTGGGTGATATGGGGTGGTAATTTTATGTTGAACATGATAATTATTGAGTGTTGCCGCTATTCTGTTCCCAGTAAACTGTGGCCCTCCATCTGTAATTATCTCTCTAGGGAGACCATAAAGCACAAATAGATGGAGCAGGAACTGTATAACAGATTCTTCTGTAGTTCTGGGCAAGGCCTCTGCTTCAACCCACTTGGTGACGTACTCTGTTGCCACCAAAATGTATGTTTTTTGGTTTGATGGTGGGTTGATTGGTCCCATGAAATCAAGAGCCCAACGCTCAAATGGTTCGATAACTAACTGTGGTTTCAAAGGCATCTCATCTGAATGACTAGGGCGTCCCGCTCTCTGGCAACTGTCACATGCTTGGACGAATTTCTTTGCATCTTTAAAAATTTTGGGCCAATAATACCCTGTTTGTAATACTTTATGTGCAGTCCTATGATCAGCGAAATGTCCACCACATGGTTGGTCATGGCAGGCTTTCAATATATCAAAAATTTCATCTTGTCTAACGCATCTTCTAGTTTGCATGTCTGCCCCTGTATGAAACAAATAACCCCCAATCCAGGAAAATCTGGTACTTCGTTGGACAATCTGTTTTCGCTCATTAGGGGTTAGATGCTTTGGTAACTTACCTACTGCTAGGTAATTGGTGACATCTGCATACCAAGGTGTTTGAATAGCAGCAACAAAGAGATGCTCATCTGGAAACTGATCTTCAATTGCTGCTGCATCGACTGGTTTTGGCACCCTTGAGAGGAAATCAGCTACCGGGTTTTCTTTCCCGGGTCGATCCTTGATTGTAATATCGAATTCCTGCAATAAAATCAGCCATCTAGTTATTCTGCCATTTGTGACAGGCTTATTTGCTAAATATTTTATAGCAGAATGATTTGTGTACATGATAACAGGATATCCAGTAATGTAATGTCTGAATTTATTGATAGCATGTATAACAACTAGAAATTCTTTTTCAGTGACAGTATAATTCAATTCAGCAGGGGATAGATTTTTGCTAATGTAATAAATTGCATATGGTTTTCTATCCTCCTCCTGTCCAAGGACCGCTCCAATGGCTGTATCTGAGGCATCAGATGATATCTGGAATGGCAAATCCCAATTTGGTCCCCGAAGAACGGAGGCTGTAGATACGAGCTTCTTCAGATCGTTGAAGGCACGTTCGCATTTTTCTATCCAAAAGAAATCAATATTACCAGTTAATGCATATAATGGTGCAGCAATACATGAATAATGTTTTATAAATCTTCTGTAATAACCAGAGAACCCAAGAAAGCTACGTACCTCTGTTTGAGTAGTAGGAGTAGGAATAAGCAAAAGTATTTGGATTTTGGCTAGGTCTACCTGAATGCCAGCTGCTGAAATGTAGTGTCCTAGAATAAGTCCTTCTGTCATCATCATGTAACATTTTTCATGGCTTAAACAAAGCCTGGTAGCTATGCAACATTGTAGGACTTTTTCTAGTGTCTCTAATGCTGGATCAAACTCATCTCCATATGGAGTAAAGGCGTCCATATATACTTCCAGTCCTTCATTTATTAGATCGACAAAAATGCTAAGGATAGCCCTTTGGAATGTGGCAGGAGCATTACATAAACCAAAAGGTAAAACTCGGTAGGTGAATGTTCCCCAAGGACAAGTAAAAGTAGTTTTGTCCTGATCTTCAGGGGCAATCTGTATTTGGTTATACCCACTGAAGCCGTCGAGAAAAGAAAAGAATTTCTTCCCTGCCAAAGTGTCCAATACTTGATCGATGAACGGGAGAGGAAAGTGATCTTTTTGCGTTGCCTTATTTAGCTCCCTGTAGTCCACGCAGATCCTCCACTTCCCATTCTTTTTCGGTACCACCACAAGCGGGGAGACCCATTTACTATCAGAGATAGGGTAGATGAAGTTAACATCTAAAAGTTTTTGAAGCTCAGCTTTTACTACTTCTTTTAGGTGAGGGTTTAGTCTTCTCTGAGGCTGCCTAACAGGTCTTGCATCATTTTCTATGTAGATGTGGTGTGTACATAACTGCGGGTCAATTCCTTTCATATCAGGGTAATCCCATGCAAATGCTTCTTTATATTTTCTTAAAATATAGATGAGTTTTGTTTCTTGTTCGGGTGTAAGGTTGGCGTTAATGTTTAAGGTCTTTCCAGGTTCGATTTCCACAATTTTACTATGTGCAACTGAAGTGATAGGGATTGTGTGATCATGTGCATCTTTCAGAGGTTCCTCTTCTACTTCGTTATCAAATGCTGCTTTTATCATATGACACTGGGTACGAGATGTGAGTTCAGTTTGACTAATGAAATTACTGATGGCGTCATCTTCTATTTGGTATTTGAACTCTAGTGCTTCTTGTATAGTTAATGGAGATCTGATGTTGTTGGTAAGATATGATACAGGGTGCCTATTAGTTTTAACTATACTGATACTTGGTTGCGCTGGGGGATATAGTACTAAATTCTTGATATCCGCCCCCTTGGTTATAATCATGTTCCCTTGCCGACAGCCGATATAGGCATCAGCGGTAGCAAGCCAAGGTCTTCCTAAGATCAATCGATGTCCATTAAGTCGGGTTTTAGCGTTTATTATCAGAAAATCAGTTGGGTATTCCCAGGAGTCAACCGAGACCATGATATCATGCAGTATGCCTTCCGGCCTAACCACAGACCGATCGGCCAATTCTAGCAGAGTTGAGGTAGGTTCTGCAGATGTAATGCCTAACTTTTGGCAAGTAGCAGTTGTCAATATATTGATTGCAGCTCCAAGATCAACTAAGGCATTGGTTAGGGTTTGACCATAAATTTGAACAGTTACTATTGGGTTTCCTGGGTCCTCATACTTAATAGGTGTTTCCTTTCCTGACAATAGGTCAGATAAAGTACCGACTACTTGAACTCTTGGATTATCTATTATATTCCTCCTTGGCCTTTTTATGCACAATTATTTAATAGTTTTTGCGTATATCAGGATGTCTTGAATGGCCTGAAGGAATGGAATTTTTATGTACAAATTTTGTAATTCTCCCAGAATGTCAAAATTAGGTTGTTGTATCGGTCGAGGTATGACTAAATGTTCTGGGAACGGGGGAGAGGATGTGGTTGCTTGATTATGAGTTTGTTGTCTATTCACATCCTCTTCTTGTGACAGATGTTCTCTAGGTAACTGATCTTCAATCTGAACTGTTTTATTTCCCTCTGTTTGGATAATACGCCCAGATCTTAGCTGAATATCATTGCACTCCCTCAGATCGGGTCCTTCTTCTAGTGTTTCTAAAATATGGAGTGCTTGGACCGGTCTGTTATTTGGATTGGGATTGGGCTGGGCTGGGAGTTGTGGTCTCAGGTTAGCCTGGGGATTTTTCTATAAAGCTAGTAGTGTAGGTTGAGGGAGAGGGACATTCCCTACTGGCTGATGTGTTGGTCTCTGCCAGTTATTCCGCCAGGCTGAACTTTGTGAAGTAGGGGGAGTCCATTGTGGAGGATATGGGCTTTTTTGCCAATATGGTGAGGGATAAGGAGGATTTGACCAACCGGATTGGCTCGTCTGATTTAGCCATGGATTAACAGAAGGATATGACTGTGGTGACCAGTTTGGGAATGGGGGCTGAAATTGGCTTTGCCATGTATTATACTGTTGAGCGTTATACTGGGGACACTGAAAAGAAGAAGTTGGATCTGAAAACATACTAGTTTGTCGCGGCTGCCACTGACGACGCTGGTTGAGCATGTACACCATTTCTAGTTCTTCTTCTGCCTCCTTACATACTGCTTTTAGTCCAGGTAGTGAGGGACAACTTTCTGTCGAATGATCCTTTGCACAAATGGCGCATGCTTGGACTGCATCTAGTGGGCATTCCTTATGGCTATTCTTCTTCATACATCTGGGGCAGAAGATAGCTAAATTTTGTTCTGCCTCCATTTGCTTTTGCTTGGCCTGCAAAATGTCCAATTGTGTAGTCAGTGTTCCTAGTATATCAGTTTTAAAGTTTTCCAATAAATTTCTGATTTTAGCCCGCGTTACTCCTTTTGATGAAATTTTGTTTTCTCTTACAAACCGATCATGTTCTGCTGGTTTGATCCGTGTACTGCCTCTCGAACTCCTGATACATAGATCAATTATGTCAGCAAAACTTTCCTGATAAATATCCCCCTTTCCCATAATGTTTAATGTTTCAATCCATTGTTCTTTCATGCCTCTTATTAATGCTGTTTTCAACACATTATCGGGTAAGGGTGATGATGCATAGGGAGATCTTTGCAAATTATACTGAAAACGCTCCACATATTCTTCTAATGTTTTGCTTGGTCTAGCCACCATCTGGAATATTTCATCTTTTAGTTCTCTAGACCTGCAGTAATCTTGATATTTTTTTAGAAAAGATTCCTTCATTTGATACCAATTATTTATAACCCCACCACCTAATCCCATAAACCATCTTAAATCAGCCCCTTTCAGGGTTGAGGGAAACAGTTTTAGTTTCTGGGGGTCAGTGGTGTAGTCATATCCCCTGCATAGTACATCAAATTCAAATAAAAATGCATCCGGGTCTTCTGATGTAAGTCCGTGAAATGTAGGGATATGTTGAAGGGGAATTGCTTTCATGGGGGCATTTGCTGCAGAATCCACTGTGGGGTATTGTAATGTAGAGGTTTGGGTGTTTAGTGGATTTTGAGCCATTAGGTCAAATATATGCCAATAACCTTCCGGAATATCTAGAAGAGTGTTCCTTGGTTGAGCAAGAATGGCTTTGACAGGTTTAGTTTTAATAGCACTTCCTCTATCTGGAATTTCTATCTGAGGGGATTGGTTCTCTTCAATAATAATTTTTACCGCACTTCCTTTGTCTGGGCTATTCAATGGCTGAGTTATCCTAGGAGGAGATCTCAACTCTCTAATCTCCCCTATTTCCCCTTCTCCTTCACAAATATTACTGAAATTCCCTTCTTGCAATCGCTCTGAAATAGAATTTTCAATTTCTTGAAAGTCCTGTTTGTCAGTTTGACTATGCACCTCAACCAAGGCTACAGATGGTGAACCTGTGACCTGAAGGGAGCTAGTAGGCTGTCTGGAAATAACTTTCCTAGGTCCTACTGAAGGCTGAGATTCGGCTTTCTTATAGATTTCGTCTATGAATGTTGTTCGACCAAGGGTCACCGGCCCCTTAGCTTTTTTTGGCTTCGGCAAAGGTTTGGGATTTTTCTCCGGCTTTTTCTGCCTAGTCATGTACTCAATTTAACTACTAAATCTTTCTTAAGCAGATAGCAGCAAATCTGCAGGAAAGCGGGCAAAGGAGTAGGGCTTTTACATGCTCCGTACGTAGGTTCTTACCTTCCATTTTCAAAACCCAATTCTTCCCTAGCAGTTTTGTACACTACCATGAAAAAGACAAATGGCTACACTCTTTCCCCGACAATGGCGCCAAAATGTAGAGCTATAAAACGGGTCTCTTTCACCTCTAGTTACCTCACATTAGAATGTCAATCCAGGAATGTATTGCTATTTCAAAAGAGTGTCTCAGTCTGAGGCTTAGCACTTATCAGAGTAATGCTCGTAGTACAGCTACTTAAAGGCTACAAAAGTAAATGGTTGCATGTCTACAACTTAACTACTTCAAAAGGCTAAATCACACCAAGCATTGCATCAGTCGAAGGTTCCGTAGCAATAACCCATCCTTTTCATAACTGATGAGAACAAATCCGAGGTCTGGGAGCTAGGTAGCAGATGCTGGGGTTCACTACAGCTTGAGATCGTCCTTGATGAATATAAATGAAACGACAAGTAAAGGAAATAGCGATGAAATAGAACAACACATCAGCCAAGGGTTTAGTAGCAATAACCCATCCCTTTCATAGCTGATGGGAGCAGATCAGAGGTCTGGGAGCCAAATAGTAGATGTTGATACTCACTACAGCCTGAGTCTGTCCTTAAGAAATGGCAAGTAAATGAAACAACAAATCAACGATCTTGAAATATACCAGCAATTGAAATGGAACAAAAATTCAGAAATGGAACAGCAACTAAATGGAATAGCAATTCAGAAATGGAACAGTAACTAAATGGAACAACAACTGGAATAAGCAATAACCAAGTTCATCAAGCTGTGATTCTATCTAACCACTCCAATCAAAACATCAATCCTGCAGTCTCAAAATATATACACATACTATAGAACAATACTACCAATTCCAACCATAGAAACACAACATGCTCAATCTGCTTCTGTTATTGATCTGAATAAACGCATGCGATTGCATCTCAATATATAAACAGTAACATTCAATAATCATCTGAAATCAGACTTCTCAAGATAACTTGTCATAATGCTAAAACACAATCACATGAACTCTGTACCAGAGTGATAATATCCTGTAGAGATTAATCAACACTTTAATGAATTGGTAACATAATACAGTGTCAATATAAGACTTCAATTTGCAGGAACATTAAACAAGTTAAACATAACAGAGCATGCAATATAACGTTCATAAAACACAACAGATTACTAGATTACGCCTATGAACAAACCACACAGACACCACGCGTAATGGTACAAGAGCAAGTGTCCTCCAGGGCCGTGCCCTTAGCCTCCAGGGGTACACCACTTAAGATTGATCCAGGATCAAAGATAAAAGAGTAACCAAGTCTGTATTAATGCATGAAATAAACTTACAGCAAAGCGAGTCTTAACAGGACATAAAGATCATAGTCTTCATCTTGTAAAAAGGAATTACAACAGAACCTCCCTCATAGCCAACAATGCTATCACTTATATAAGGATGATGACGGAGATATCTAGATACAGAAAATAGATAAAATAGCGATCCCTCAGGATCTAAGATCCAGAGGGATTCGCAGAATCATTAACCCTGAGTCACTTCTTTCCTTTTCTGCTCCGTACTGGTATCTCCGCTTCCTTTTCTGGGTTGGTCCATTTTGATCTGGTCTGTTTGCGGTTCCCTGTCAAAGGGACAACAGTTAGCTCCTCTTCGTCTTTCCCTTTAAGATGGCTAATTTATGCTTTTCCTCCTTCCTACACATGAGAACGACAATTATCAGTTTTGCCTATTAACCACACGTGTTTTGTTATTATCTAAGTTTAAAATGCAAAAAGGATTATATATCCAAATGAAAAAGATACTGAAATAACCATCAAAACGTACCTTCTTTGAGACTCTACAAGATGCTTTATGGATGTGGGGGTTTTCCATTCCTTAATGGCTTTAATTTTTTTAGCATCTACCTTAACTCCTTCATGAGATACAGTATGAACCAGATATTCCACCTCTTGTACTCTAAAGAAACATTTGGATATTTTTACATATAATTGTTTCTCCTCCAATAGTTGTAGCACCCTATCAACATGTTCAACATGATCCTTCCAAGACTTGTTGTAGATTAGTATATCATCAAAAAATACTAACATAAATTTTCTACGGAATGGTTTGAAAATGGAATTCATCAGACCTTGAAATGTTCAAAGTGCATTGGTAAGGCCAAAAGGCGTGACCAAAAATTAATAATGACCCTCATGAGTTCTAAATGTTGTTTTTGGAATGTCTTCACTCTTCATTCTGATTTGATGATATAATGAATGAAGATCCAACTTGGTGAAGTAAATTGATCCATGCAATTCATTCAATAATTCATCAACGACAGGAATGGGAAACTTATCTTTAATAGTGAGCTTGTTGAGCTCCCTATAATCTAGATACATGCGCCATGATCCATCCTTCTTGTGCACCAATACTACTGGAGTAGAGAAAGAACTTTGACTCAGTTGAATTATACCAACCTCTAGCATTTCTATAGCCATATGTTCAATTTCACTCTTTTGGGCATAGGGATATCTGTACGGCCTGATGTTTGGAGAAACACTTCCTGGAATCAGATGAATAGCATGATCATGATCACGAATAGGTGGGAGACCTTTGGGAGTCTCAAATACCTTGGAATGATTGTCCAAGACTTTTTGGAGATCTGGAGAAATGGATGGTTCCAATGTGGAAACATCTAGCGAACATAATTGTGCAATTACACCTCTTTGTTCCTTTTTTAGAAGCTTTGTCATATCGTTAGAGCTGATTATCTTTCCTGGTTTCCCTACAATACCCCTTAATTCCACTTCCTTTCCTTCCATAGAAAATTTCATGAAAAGTTCTTGAAAATTAAAAGCTATTTTACCCAAGGATTGTAGCCATTGGACTCCTAGTACAACATCAGCACCTCCCATTGGAATGGAAAGGATTGGGCTAGTCAATACATATTCTCCCATGGATAGCTTGATATTATGGCACTTTCCAAAGAAATTTATTGTTCCTCCATTTGCAACCATCACTTGACACTCTGGTGCTGGATATAAGAAGCAATTCAATTCTTTTGCTATCTTACAATGAATAAAATTGTGGGTACTTCCTGAATCAATCAACACTATTACCTTTTTCTTCTTGATTTGTCCTTCTATCTTGATGGTTTGAGGAGTGGTAATTCCTGCCAATGCATTACAAGATATGTTCGGATTCATTTCTTCTTTATCTATGCTTTGTTCCTGGAGTATATCCTCTTCTTTTGACCTTTCTTGCTCCTTTTCTTCTTTTTCTTCATAATCTATGTAGAATAATTTCTTCTCGGCACACTTATGACCTTTAGTGTATTTTCTATCACAACTGTAACAAAGCCCTTTTGCTCTTTTTTCTTCCAATTATTGTGGTGTCAACCTTATAGGTTGTGGAAGATTAGGGGCAACAACACTTCCATCTTTATAGTTGTGAGTGGTATGCTTCCTGGTTTCCATAATTTTAATTTCCATTTTTCTTGCTAATCTGAATGCCTTCTCTAATGAATTAGGCTCCCAAAGGCGAACATCATGTTGGATATTATCCTTTAAAGTCCCTATGAACACATCAATCCTATGCTCCTCTGGAATATTTTTTACCCTTATGTTCAATTTTTGGAACTCCTCAATGTGCTCCATTATTGAACCCTTTTGTTTGAGACTTATCAATTGGCTAAAAAAAGTGTTGTTTTTTGTATCCTCATAATGTGTTGTCAATTCTTCCATAAAAATTGCCCAAGTGATAATTTGTTTACAAGAGAAAAGCCATTGATACCATACAAACTGTTTTGGTTCCAAATATAAAGTTGCAATACGTACCTTTTGTGTGTTTTGCACATTATTGAGATCGAAAAATTGCTCCATCTATAATATCCATGTTGCGGGATCCTTGCCATCAAACTTCCTCATATCGATTTTTGGAATATGGTGGGTCTTCGATCCCATATTAGAGTCTATGAAATCATGATTAACATTTCTTTTGTTCGCATCATGACTTTCCTTTACTACCTTTTCACCATCACTAAGTATTTCTTGTAGAAAATTTGTCAAATCTGTCTTCAAATCTGCCATGTCTCTTTTCAAATCTGACTTCAAATCTATTTTCAAATCATCCATCTTAGCTTCCATGCCCTTTATCTTAGATTCCTTGCCATTTATCTTTGCTTCCGTTAGCTTTTGTGAGAGTGACATTTGTTGCACTCGGTCTTGTAATTTTGATATATCATGTAGCATTTCTTCCTCTTCTTCATGAGTCATGCTAGAGCTTTCAGGTTGTGTACTAGATGTTTGCATTTTCTTTCCTCGGAGCATTAGTTACTGATAATAATGCTCTACTATTCCCTTTGAATTCCTTCAAAATAAATTTTCAAACGAAGCTTAAGCAAAAAAAAAAAATTCACTTTGTAGGAGCTCGATATTGCCTCTGATGTATCTATGCAATTTCCAATCATCCAATTCTGAAATTGCGATCTGCAGTAGCCCTCTGTGTCCTCTTTCCAATGCTACCAGTCTGATCCAAATTGGATCCTCCAAGGAATAGTTATGCAAAATCTCCCACAGTGACTTGATTATAGACTAGTTCAGTAGAGCGAACTTGTACGACATGCCATGAGTCACTGTTTCTACCTTTGGCTCTGAAAAATATATACAAGAAAGTACAATCCGTCCTCTTTATGTAATTTCTTACGAAATTTCAATCAGATGCTCAAAGAGAAAGTTATGACAATTTTCCCCAGGTCACCTGTTTGGAATGTAATTCAGGAGTCTGCAAAAGACCAACTTCCTTAGATCATATCTCCACAAATATCATGCAAAAAGCTTTGAAATTTTGACTTGAGGTTCAGTGTGATGTCTTCTCAAGTGGGTTTTTTTCAGCTTTTGAAAAGTCGCAGAAAAAAGGTTATAGCGAAAATGCCACGATGACCTATTTGGAGCAGCGAAACCCTAGAATCCAAAGCTCTGATACCAAATGTTATGAATCCAACTCACAAAAATATAGAAAAGATAGATCAACACCTTAGAATTCAGCCTCTTCAAGGGGACAACCTCCTTTACATTACATAAATGAAAAATTCTTGGATGATTCAAATGACGAAACCTCCTTTCTATATATAGGAGTCTAAGGAGTACAATATAACCTAGCCGACCTAACAATAATAATATAAAGCCACAAAAATAACAATAGAGGGATACTATGGGGCATAGTAACAACAATATGGGGACAATAGGGGCACAACAATATTAATAA
Organism: Pinus tabuliformis; assembly: GCA_031772625.1. Classification (NCBI taxonomy): domain Eukaryota; kingdom Viridiplantae; phylum Streptophyta; class Pinopsida; order Pinales; family Pinaceae; genus Pinus; species Pinus tabuliformis. The sequence goes on along the minus strand of CM062809.1, from coordinate 466,189,173 downwards.
GGGATACAACTACAATATTAATGGGGTAATCACTAGTATTATAGAAAGAAGATATTGAAATTCAATTCCATATAATAAAACTTACCTGAGCTAGAAAATAAATCTAGAACCCAATCTCCTTCATTTGAACATATGTCTATAAGATAGTTAATAAATAACTGTGGTTTTTGATAAATTTTAACTATCTCTCCTTTTGCTTCTTTTTCTTCATATGTTAGTTTTTTCACAACAACATCATAAGCCAGTACTTGGCTACAACTCTTTCCATCTACCCAATTAAAAATCATAGTCATATAGCTATCATCTTTTACCCAACTATCAATATGGATGAACTCACAATCATTTATAAATGGTTGATCTTCACGGTTAAGAAAATTTGACTTTTGCCCGTAACATGAAATAGTAATAGCTCAATTAACTTGACATAAATGAATTTTTTAACATTAATGAAATATACATTTTCAATGTCTTACCATGTAAGCTGCATCCTTGAGTTTGTTTCCCCTTTGAAGCTTGACAATAACATTGTCAATTGTGTGTCTAAATGAAATGTCACAAATCTCCATAATGGTGATGATGTGACTTATAGAAATCCCTCAACCAATTTACTAAGAATTTGATAAGTATAAGGGTCACTATCATAGTCAATGTTTTGAATATTGAAACCATGGGGAATACCTGGAATAACTAGGGCATAATCCTTTTTAGGTATGAGTTTAGCAATGTCTTCATAGTTGCCTTGTATTACTTGATATTGAATAGTGTCAAGCCCATTACAAATGAAATGAGTAAGAGTTGGATCAAGTTCAACATTCCTAAGACATTGCTTCTTTAGACTTTTGATCTTAATTTTTTCAATAAAGGTTATGAAAATATCTGGTGCTCCATTTGCATCCTTCCTCATATTTAATAAAATAAAAAAATATATGTATAAGTTATAAAATAAAAATAGTATACAGATGAATAAAAATGAATGTATAAATCAACATATCTTTATAAATGCAAGATAAAAAAATGTTAGTGTTGATGTAGAACTTGAATCTGGATAGTTGCATACAACATCATCCCAACTATCTCCATTTGTTCTTATATTTTCATGTAAACTTTGTGATTGCATATATAAAGTAAAAAAAGTTAATATAATGATATGTATAACAAATACTACCAACAACAATATGTTATATTTAAAAAAATTGTAATCTAGAAATAAGTAAAAATAATTCAACAAACTTGCTTTTGAAATTCCTCACACATTTCCTCCACTAATAATTCCCTTGACCTCACATGAGATAATATTGCTTTGACAAGTTTTCATTCTTCACTCCTTGCAATGCTCTCCAAGGTGTGATAGTCATATCTTTTGGAAGTTGCTTCATTTCAGGACCTGATTTACTATTGCTACATATCAATGGTTTAGACCTTTTTGTTTTCTAGTTTTTAATGCCAATGTTCTTCCACATGCTAAAAATATCATTAATCAATTCCTATATCTCTCTAGTTCTAAATGCCAATTGGAAAATGTTATCAATACATCTGAATAAATCAGTATTTATTTTTCCACCTTTTGATTTGATTTTCTCCTCAATTTGATAGCCTATTCCTATACAACATTCCTTTCGGAAATCTACAGTCAAATTTATCTTATCCCCACTACATTTTTCTTCAAACTCACTATGAATAAATATAACCCTTTGGATGAAAGTCATAGACCTTCTATATTCACTATCTGAATTATGATCCCATGCCACTAACTTTTCTTTTGTATCTAATAAACCAGCATAAATGATACATTTCATTGTTGCAAAACGTGGGTTATTAAGATATTCCTCCATCAATTTTATTTGATTTTATACAGAATGGTTTCCCCCAAGCACATAATAATTGTATTCAAAACATTTTGACTTATCAAATTCTTCTTTGTTGGGAACTTGAACTAAATCAACAAGAAGCACATAATTAACCACATGAACATATGGATTTTACCTCATCAATGTCTTCAAGTTGTGAACATGCAGGTGGTGTGGCTTTCTAATTTGATATTTACATTGTACTTCACTTACCTTATAGATTTTTCTCACTTTAATATGAAATGTACGGCCACCCTCAATTAATTTGGTCTTTGTCAAGATCTGTCAAATGGCATTTTGTTTTGTTTTAATAATTCCATCCTCTAAATTAGCTCCTGCTGTAATGATTTCTTCGCTTTCTTTTGAAGTTTCACTAGGATCTTCACTGTTCGTAATGACTACTTGAGAATGTTCAACTTTACTTTTCTTCCTCATAACATTCTCATCATTAACTAGAACAAATTTATTATTGGGCATTGTTACTTTTGGTTTTTTATGGCTATTCTCCTTTCTAACATCAGTTCCAATGTCATCCTCAGTAACGACAACATATTCTTCAGTGTCAGTTTCAACTTCCTCATCTTCAAAAGTAACCTGTCTACCTTTGCTATATTTATCCACTAGAGGCATTTTTTCCTGATCCCTTGGATGAAGTTTTGTAGCATCATGAATTACTATCTTTTGCTTGTTTGCCATATATTTTTCTGACACTGGGTAGAAGCTATTGACAGCATTCATAATATCATGCTTTATGAAATGAATGGTTCTCAATATAATTGAAACACTTTCAATAAAATTCTGTCAAACAAAATATCACATCTCAATAAAAAATAAGTTATAAAAATATAATGAGACAGTTGCAATAACTCAAAACAAAAATATGAATAACAATACTTACGATATTTTGTGTCATCCCATTTACGATTTGTTTACACAAATTTTTAGATACCTCTCTCGTGTCATACAATGAATATAACAACTGATACTTAATCCTTTCACGTGACTTGGGCGGTTTTGTAAGTATATAAACAAATTCACAATCCAGTACCGAAAACATGTCTATGACCTTTCCCAACACCTCATAAATTCTGCTATCTTTAGGTATATGAACATATAGATATATCTTCACATCTTCATTTTCTCTTTCTTTCACATACCATACATTTTTTGGAAGTTTCACTTCCTTTGATTTCTTCTAGTATGAAATCATCTTCTTATCGTTTTAGGCACTTGAAAGATTTGTAGCTATAATCTCAGGTTTGGTTCATTCAACAATGCTTTTTGAGGATCCACCTTTAACCGTCTTTGGTCTAGAAATATTCCCAGAAATCTTCTTTGATGCCATTTTTCTGCAAAAAAAAACACATATATAAATCAGTGAATTACAAAAAAATAATAGCTTAAATTAACAAATAAAATGATAAATGATAATTAATTTTTTAAAACATAACAATTTAAAAAAAAAATTAAACTAAATAAGAAATTTAGAAAATACAGCCCCCTACCACTCCACTCCAGAAATCTGCTAGCCGTTGGGCCACCGGGGTGGGTCGAGGGGTCGGGCACTAGCCCCCTACCCCACCCTAGCCGCCAGCCCCCCGGCCCACCTCGGTGATCCATATTTAAACAAGAATGCAACAAATTATAGATCTAACCATAAATACAAAGATGCAGTAGAAATAAAACTTCATTTCTTTAATATCAAATACTGAAATATGATTACAAAAAGAATGGAAATAAGACTAGCTCGGGCGATGGTAGCTTATCTTTGAGAGGAGATGTGGCGGCTACATGCCTCCAAACTGTGTTACAATGAGGCTCAAAGGCCTATTTATCATTGAGAAACAATGGAAAACCATAAACATCCAAAAACCTAACCCTAGGAAATGAAGTGCCAAAACTATGGGCCCCGTTTGGGTAAATTGGTACATCAACTTCTCGGGGTCGTAACTTTGGCATACGATCTCTATTTGGCTATCGTAATACCTATTTTCGAAGATCTCAAAGAGAAGGCCAAACACAAACATGCAAACTAGTTTGGGACATTTCCAGTCTCTCCTTTTCCCTAAAAACAATGTTTAGGGCCTGAAAATGGCTTCGGAAGTTCAGGACCTGAAAGACCACAAAAAATAGTAAATTGTGTTACAATTAAAGAAACTGAAAGAGACACTATTGGGGATCCAAGTGGAATAGGCAGGTGGCCACCAATATCCACCTAGATCATTCCTTCCCCCTTAGGAAGTAATGGTCCCCATTGTGTTGAGTTCCTCCATGAGATGAGGAAAATTCTGCTAAACTTTGTCCCTGGTGAGCCACTTGCCCTGGTGAAGGAGTTGACATGCTTTGACAACTCGATATGGTTGGATCCTTTGTTGTCGGGTGTTCTTGATCTCCGTGTCCATGATCCGATTAGCTGTGGCTTGTTCCACGCAATCTATATTTAACTTTGTAGGTGTGAGTTGTTCTGCAATGTCTGATGTGTCTAGAAATGGTGGGAAGTACGGTTGAAGGCAGTCCACATTGAACACTGGGTGTAGGCCAAGGAATGGGAGAATGATGAGCTCAAATGCATTGTCTCTGACTGCCTTGGTAATGGTGTAAGAACCATATCGGAGTGGTCTGAGTTTTTGATAGGCTCCGTTAAGGCATTCCTTTTGCAAATGCAACCATACTTTGTTGCCCACCTGAAACTTGTGTGGCACCCAATGTTGATCATGTTGCTGCTTGTACTTGGCATTTGATTTCTCCAGAATGTCATTGACCTGTTGGTGGATATGTTGGATGTGCTCAATGAAGTTGATTGCCTTATCAATTTCAGACTAGACATGAGCTGAATCTGCATGAGTAGCTGCAAATCGCATGGCCAGGTCAATGGGATATAGTGGCTGGAATCCCAAGCCCACCTGAAAAGGGTTGTGCCTAGTTGAGTTGTGGAGAGCCCAGTTATAGCTATGCTGGACATAGGGGAGGCTCTCATCCCATGTGCCTAGATGCTTTGAGTTGTACATGCATAGAATGTGTACGATCATCTTGTTGATGACCTATGTCTGACCATCAGTTTGGGGATGGAAAGTTGTGGACTTAGTGAGCTTGGTGTTTAGGATCGACCAGACACTAGACCAAAATGTACATTAAATTCCGCTGTGATATTCTTCTTATAGGCCACCATGATGGCCATCTTCGAGAATCTGTTGACGACTAAAAAAACACAGTCGTTTCCATGCTTAGTAGAAGGAAGGCCCGACATGTAATCCATGGAGATGGATTCCCAAGGTCGATTAGGGGTAGGAAATGGGGTATAGAGGCCTTGCTTCTTGATGGTCGGGTTGGCAATGGCATAGGAAATAGAGGATCTGATGTACTTCCCAACATCCTATCGAAGATTCGACCAATAGAAATACTTCTGCAGCACTACCACCATTTTCTCTACCTCGAAATGCCCAGAAACCCGACTATAGTGTGATTCCCAAATCATCTTGGTATGCTCTCTTGAAGGAACACAAAGGTATCCTAGGTGGCATAATAGGTCATCCTAGAGGTGAAAATATGGAACTTGCTGATCCTCCAAGAGAGTTTGGTATGTGTGGCTGAATTCTAGGTCGTTTTTGTAGAGAAAGTGGACAATTGGAAGTCTCGTGCCCACAAGAGTTGAGCACGGTGGTTAACGCCATGATTGGTGGTCAGCTGAGGCAATTTGCAACATTATTGGTGCTGGAATTCTTATACTTGATATTCAAATGGAACTGTTGCAGGTATGTGGACCACTTCTAATGGCAATCACTCTGCAACTTCCCTTGCGTCTATATGAACTGTAGGGGTCGGTGGTTTGTGTGGATGATGCTTTCCTTCCCCAAAATGTAATGCTTCCATTGTCGGTAGGACTGCACAATGGAATACATCTCTTTGTCATAAGTGGGATACTTCCGGACTATGTATGAAAGTGCCTCACTGTGATCTACCACTGGATGCCCCTGTTGAGTAAGGAATGCCCCAATAGCATAGTCAGAGGCATCTGTATCGATCTCAAATGGTTGTTGCAAGTCTGATAATGTGAGCACTGGTGTAGAGCAGAGGTGATGTTTCAACTCTGTGAATTCCTTCTGTTGATATTAGACCAAAAGAATTTTTCGTTCGCTCCTCCATTGCTAACTTGACTCAAGGGCCAAGTGATATGAGAGAATCCCAACACGAACCTGCGGTAGAAATTGGCAAGACCTAGAAAGCTGCAGAGCTCTGTCAAAGTGGTTCGAGCTGACAAATCCTAGATGACTTGGAGCTTGGCTGGATCCACACGCACCCCCCATTCATTAATAATGCATCCTAGATACTGAACCTGGGTCATGCCAAAAGTGCATTTCTCCAAATTGGCACAGTTTGTGTTGCCACAGTGTTTGGAGAACTTGTCAGATGTGGTGGAGGTGCTCTTCCCAACTCTAGCTGATGATCAGAATGTCATCCAAGTATACCACTACAAATGAGTTGGTAAATGGCCACAAGCATCCATCATCCTCATGAAGGTTGTAGAAGCATCCGTCAACCCGAAAGGCATAATCAACCATTCGAAAAGGACCTCCTTGGCTTTGAAGGTAGTCTTCCACACATCGGAGGTTTCAATTCGTACCAGGTGATATCCTGACTTCAAGTTGATCTTGCCGAAATATTTTCCCCCCTTCAGTTGGTCCAGAAGGTCATCAATCAATGGGATCGAGTACCTATTCTAGACAGTGATCTTGTTCAGCACCTGATAGTCAATACAAAAACTCCAAGTCCCATCCTTCTTATGTACCAGTATGATTGGGCTCCCATAGGGAGATGAACTTTGCTAGATGTGACCTATCTGCAGCATCTCCTAAATCTACCTCTTGATTTCATCATTTTCCGTAACGGCGCGCCGATAGATCAGTCCATTGGGTAGCAGTGCACTTGGGGTCAAATATATGAAGTGCTTGACCTGACAGTGCAGAGGCACCCCTGCGGGAGAGGTGAAGATGTCCTCGTACTCCTCCATGACCTTGTCTATCTGTTGTTGTCGTGCGGAGGGGCCCTATTTGGAGATCGTGGCCACTGTCTTCTTCTTTCCCTGAGGGTGTATCATCAGAAAAACAAATTTCTCAGTTTTGGGAAATGAGCTTATTGCATTATTTTGCAGTAATCAAAGAGATGGTCGTAAACGGTGCTACCTTCGGTATCCTGTAAAACTTATTTCCCAAAGTAACAATAACAACACAAGGCCTTGACTCATACACAGAATGTCACTTCCATAAGTACGGTTGTCTTAATAATACATCACAAACATCAAGGGGAGAAACGTCACACGATACCTCGTCTGTGAAGGGCTTGATGCTGTATGGAAGGCGGCACTGCTGGTTCACACAAAGATCCCATCCTTTGTGAAGCCACCCGATGGTGTACAGTTGTGGATGTGATGTGGACGGTAAGCCCAACTGCTTCATAACCTCTATCGAAACAAGGTTTTTTGGCTCCTGCTTTTCGACAATGAACTGTAGTGGGGAACCCTTTATCCACATCTAGGAGTGGAAGAGGTGCTCCTCCTCCTATGGATCTTCGAGTTCCTCCTTCTGGATCTTCATGGTGGCAATGGTGGCATTGGGCTATGCATCAATAATCTGCTTCCCTTTGTCATTTCCCTTGTTAGGTTCTGACTCAGATTCAGAATATGCATCTGATTCCAAAGCCTTTAGCTTGGATACCAGTGACTGCTTGGTGTGAAACTCACTTGTGTTGTGAGTGGAGATCTTATGGAACTCACACCACTTTCTGTGTCCTTCTTCAGCTTTGCAATGTTGTTCTTTGCTTGCGACTTTGGTGGGTTGTCCTGGGCCGCCCCGCCTTGACTTTGTCATTTGTTCTGTGGCTTGGGGCTACCTTTCCCTTACTTCAGATTCTCAGAACCAAAGTTTCACTTCCTATGTTAAAACTTTTGCTCGATCTTGATGGCATATTGGTATGTCATGCCGAGCGAGGAGATGTTCAGAAACTCCATCTCGTCCTGGATGTACCTGTGTAGGTAGTTGCGGTACTTGAGAACAAAATGGTTCTCAGAATCCTTGATACCCAACTTTGTGTGAAGGGTATGAAAAACATTGGTAAAATCTGCTACGTCTTGGTCACTTCCCTGTTGCAGCATTTTCCACATTATGTATTTATCCTCATAGCTCTCGATAATGTAGTATTTCTCCTTGATGGCATCCTGGAACGAGTTCCAAGTGGGTGCGGTTGAAAAACGTTAGTTCATACTTTCATCCTTCCACTCACAATAGGTTTCCCACCAATCTTTGACATGGGGGGCTACTTTGAGAAGTGCAAAAGTGATCTTTTCCCGACTCGAAAAATCATGAATGGAAAAATATCCTTCTAGCAGATTTAACCATTTATCTACAACGTCTGCATCTATCTGACCCTCAAATATGCCAATGTCAAATTTAACTTGTACCTTAAAGGATGTGGCACTTCTAGAGTAGCTGTCGGAAGTAGATGTGTCGCCCTTGGGTAGTCGCTGAAGGATCTGGACAAAATTGTCCATCATCAGATTCCTTTGTCGCTCGAGGGCTTCTTCAAGCAAGATTTTGATAGCATATCCTGTCCCCTCATCTTTATTTTCATCTGAAATGGGAGGTTGTTGGGATTTGCGAGGCTAGTCTTGCAATGGTTTGACCAATTCAAGCCCTAACTCCTTATATCCTGACCTCATTAGTGAAATGCAAAGAAAAATAGAGAAAGAGCAGACTGCTCTGATACCATTGATCCAGATTTAAATAGGTACACAACATATTATAGATATAAACACAAATACAAATATGCAGTAGAAATAACACTTCATTTCATTAATATCAAATACTAAAATATGCTTACAAGTAGAATGGAAATAACACTATCTTGGGCAATGGTAGCTTATCTCTGAGAAGAGATGTGGTGATTACATGCCTCTGAACTGTGTTACAATGAGGTTCAAAGGCCTATTTATTATTGAGAAACATTGGAAAGCCCTAAAACATCCAAAAACCTAACCCAAGGAGATGAAGTGCCAAAGTTGTGGATCTCGTTTGGATAAATTGGTACATTAACTTCCTAGGGTCGTAACTTTGGCATACAATTTCCGTTTGGCTATCATAATACCTCGTTTTGAAAATCTCAAAGAGAAGATTACAAAAATTATGCTAATTGGTTTAGGACATTTTCGGTTTCTCTGTTTTCTCTAAAAACATTGTTTAGGGCCTCAAAATGGCTCTAGAAGTTCAGGACCCGAAAAGCTGCCAAAAATAGTAAACTGTGCTACAATTAAGGAAACTGAAAAAATGAAAGAGACAGTGTTGGGGGTTCAAGTGGAATAGATAGGTGGCCACCAATATCCACCTCGATCACCTAGCGGCCCATTGGTGCACTGCCCGACCGACTGTTGGGCCACTGGTTTGGGGTGAGGGCTCGGGCACCAACCCGTCGGTCCCACCCCAACAGCCCAATGGCCCACCAAGGTGGTGGGCTGATTCTGAGAATCGGCCCACCACCCTGGCGAGCCATTGGGTCATTGGGAGGGGCAGGGGGGATGATGCCCAACCCCTTCCCCAGCCCGGTGGCTAAACGACCCACCGTTGGACCACTAGGGTGGGGCGGGTGCTGCACAACCAACCTCCTACCCCTCCCCCACGAGCCTATTGGGCCTCCGGGAGAATGATCAGGCCCACCACGCCCACTTCGGATGTAGTGGGTAAATCTGTATCATTGAATATTTTAATTTCTAGAAAAAAAAAAATCATTAAACTTATTTAATTTTAAAATATGCATACAAAAAAAAAGAAAAAACTAACTTTTCAAATGCGATAATCCTCCATTGAATATGTTGTTGATAGCAATGTAGCTACTCCACAAATTCATTAACCTTTCAAATGCGATAATCCTCCGTTGAATATGTTGTTGATAGCAATGTAGCTATTCCACAAATTCGCTCCAAGTCTTTTAACGAACCTTGAAAAACCTTGACGTGATGTGAAGAAGAGTGATAATGAGATTTGTTATATAGCGGAAATTACGGAATTGTTTTACCGTACGGTTAATGTGGGATTAATTTGTTTTTATAAATTTTAAGATGTAAATTTTGTTATGGTGAAATAGAGAACTATAATAAAGCAAACATTATGAAATTGTTCTATAGCACGGTGAATGTGGAATTAATTTGTTTTAGAAAGTATAATAATAATAATAATAATAAAAAAACATTCAATTATCTAGTAAATATTATATAGTTTAAGTAATAAATAAATTTAGGTAAAAGATTTAGTTTACAATTTTAATTTAAAAGATTTATTTCATAAGAAAATTTTAGTTAAAGTGTTTCAATAAATTGTAGAAGTAAATTATGGAGGGAAATAGATGAAACAAAAATTTTGGAGGGAAATTTTTTGCGAAAATTTTTGGAGGGAAATTTTCATTCTTTAAGTTATATATTATCATTAGGAGAATATGTATTTGTATCATTCAACCTCTTCTTTTTGAAAGGCGTGGATTCTTCTGATAGTGAGTTTTTTCTTTGTGAAGCATCAACATCTTTGTCACATAACAACTCTATTCATACTAATGAATATAACAGAAATTCTTCCATTGTGAATAGAGAGTCAATTCTTCCACTTAGTTCTAATCGTAAGGACTATGACAGTAGCACTGATGAAGAGAATGATGAAGAATTTCAAAAGAGTAGAGTGTCACGGTGTCCACTTAGTCCTAATCCTATGGGCTATGAGAGCAGCAGTGATGAAGAGCATGATGACGAATTTCAAGAGAATGGAGTGTCACAGTGCCCACTTAGTCCTAATCCTATGGACTATGAGAGCAGCAGTGATGAAGAGCATGATGAAGAATTTCAAAAGAATGGAGTGTCACGGTTTCCACTTAGTCCCAATCCTATGGACTATGACAACAACAATGATGAAGAGCATGGTGAAGAATTTCAAAAGAATCGAGTGTCACAGTGTCCACTTAGTCCTAATCCTATGGACTATGAGAGCAACAGTAATGATGAGCACAATGAATAATTTCAAATGAATAGATTGTCACTATGTCCACTTAGTCTTAAGCTTATGGACTATGAAAGAAGAAATGATGAATAACATGATGAATAATTTCAAAAGAATGAAGTGCCATGGTGTCCATTTAATCCTAATCCTATGGACTATGAGAGCAATAGTGATGAAGAGCATGATGAAGAATTTAAAATGAATAGAATGTCCCAGTGTCCACTTAGTCCTAATCCTATGGACAATGAAAGCAGTAGTGATGAAGAACATGATGAATAATTTGAAATTAATAGAGTGTCATGGTGTCCACTTAGTCCTAATCCTATACACTATGAGAGCAGTAGTGATGAAGAACATGATGAAGAATTTCAAATAAATAAAGAGTCGCAATTTCCACTTAGTCCTAATCCTAAGGACTATGAGAGTAGTAGTGACAAAGGACAATATGAATTACTTAGTCCTAATCCTAAGGACTATGAGAGTAGCAGTGACAAAGGGGAGGATGTAGAAATTTCAGTAAGTAAACAGTCACATTTTCGACGTAGTCCTAATCCTATGGACTATAAGAGCAGCACTCGCAATGCACACGAGGAAGAATATCCGATAAAAATCAAGTCAAATTTTCCATTTAGTCCTAATTCTAAGGACTATGACAGTAGCATTGGAGAAGGCGAAGATGAAGAATATCCTCCAAGTCAGTATTTCAAAAGCACAAATGATCATAACGAGGATAACATTCCTCAGAATAATGATGAAAAATGCTTATACAAATGATGATCCAATGATGGAGATGTTTCCAGGAAATATTGTATCAAGGAGTAGGAGTATATCTTTTCATATCAATCCAAGATGTTATAGTTATACAAGGGGTATAGCAGAATATCTAATGAGAAGAACTATTAATGTTGTCATTTTAGGTGAATGTAGTAAAAAATATTGATTGAAACATATGGATTTCAAGTTTGCATTAGAGAAAAGGAAAATATATTTGTCAATTAATAAAAGCATGCAAAATTCATATTTAGTGGGGTGTATGAAATCTACATTTTCAGGTTATGATTATCATATTGTGTCTTTATTTATTTATAGAAAGGCTTTCAAATTGTTTCATTCAATGGGTAATGTTGGGTCCCTATAATACTAGTGATTACCCCATTACTATTGTAGTTATACCCCTTATTTATATTGTTGTGATCCTATTACCCCCATGTTGTTATTTTTGTGCCCCATAGAATCCCTCTATTGTTATTTTTGTGGCTTTATATTATTATTGTTAGGGCGGCTGGATTATATTGTGACTCCTTAGACTCCTATATATAGAAAGGAGGTTTTGTCATTCATATCATCAAAGAATTGTTCATTTATGTAATGTAAAGGAGGTTTCCCCCTCGAAGAGGCTGAATTCTAAGGCGTTGATCTATCTTTTCTATCTTTTCTTGAGCTGGTTTCATAACATTTGGTATCAGAGCTTTGGATTCTAGGGTTTTGTTGTTCCAAACAGGTCATCGTGGCATTTTCGCTATAACTTTTTACTGTGACGTTTCAGAAGTCACAAAAAAAACCCATTTGAGAAGAAATTGCGCTAAACCTTGGGTCCAAATTTCAGAGCTTTTTGTGCGATATTTGCGGAGATATGATCTGAGGAAGTTGGTCTTTTTGCAGACTCCTGAATTACATTCAAAACAGGTGACATGGGGAAAATCATCATAACATTCTCTCTGGGGATCGGATTGAAATTTTGTAAGAAGGTACAGAAAGAGGACGGACTGTAGTTTGTTGTATGTGTGTTTTAGATTCAAAGGTTGAAACAGTGACTCGTGGCACGTCATACAAGTTCGCTCTATTGAACTAGTCTAAAAGCAAGTCACTGTGGGATATTTCACATAACTCTTCCTTGGAGAATCCAATTTGGGTCAGACTTGTGGCATTGGAAAGAGGACGTAGAAGGCTACTACAAGTCGCAATTTTAGAACTGGATGATCCAAAATTACAGAGATGCATCAAATTCAATATCAGGCTTCTATAAAGTGAAAAAAGGTGTGTAGTTTTTTTAAAATTTTTGTGTAAGCTTGGTTTAACGGTATTCAAAGGGTATAGTAAAGCATTATTACTGGTAACTGATGCCCCGACGAAAGAAAATGAAAACACCTAGTAAGGAACCTGAAATCTCGAGCATGACTCATGAAGAAGAGGAAGAAATGCTACATGATATATCAAAATTACAAGAACAAGTGCAACAAATGTCACGCTCACAAAAGCTAACAAAAGCTAAGATAAGTGGCGTGGAATCTAAGATAAATGGCGTGGAATCTAAGATAAAGGGCATGGAAGCTAAGATGGATGATTTGAAGACAGATTTGAGGACAGATTTGAAGACAGACATGGCAGATTTGAAGACAGATTTGACAAATTTTCTATAAGAAATACTTACTAATGGTGAAAAGGTTGTAAAGGAAACTCATGATGTGAACAAAAGTAATGTTAATCATGATTCCATAGACGCTAATGTTGGATCGAAGACCCACCATATTCCAAAAATTGACATGAGGAAGTTTGATGGCAAGGATCCCGCCACATGGATATTACAGATGGAGCAGTTCTTCGATCTCAATAATGTGCAAAACACACAAAAGGTACGTATGGCAACTGTATATTTAGAACCAAATCAGTTTGTATGGTATCAATGGCTTTGCTCTCGTAAAAAAATTATCACTTGGGCAATTTTTATGGAAGAATTGATAGCACATTATGAAAATACAAAAAGCAACACTTTTTTTAGCCAATTGATAAGTCTCAAACAAAAGGGTTCAGTAATGGAGCACATTGAGGAGTTCCAAAAATTGAACATAAGGGTAAAATATATTCCAGAGGAGCATAGGATTGATGTGTTCATAGGGTCTTTAAAGGATAATATCCAACATGATGTTTGCCTTTGGGAACCTGATTCATTAGAGAAGGCATTCAGGTTAGCAAGAAAAATGGAAAGCAAAATTATGGCAACCAGGAAGCATACCACTCACAACTATAAAGATGGAAGTGTTGTTGCCCCTAGTCTTCCACAACCTATAAGGTTGACACCACAACAATTGGAAGAAAAAAGAGCAAAAGGGCTTTGTTACAGTTGTGATAGCAAATACACTAAAGGTCATAAGTGTGCTGAGAAGAAATTATTCTACATAGATTGTGAAGAGGAAGAAGAAAAAGAGCAAGAAAGGTCAAAAGAAGAAGATATACTCCAGGAACAAAGCCTAGATGAAGAAAAAATAAATCCGACCATATCTTGTAATGCATTGGCGGGAATTACCACTCCTCAAACCATCAAGATAGAAGGACAAATCAAGAAGAAAAAGGTAATAGTGTTGATTGATTCAGGAAGCACCCACAATTTTATTCATTGTAGGGTAGCAAAAGAATTGAATTGCTTCCTATATCCAGCACCAGAGTGTCAAGTGATGATTGCAAATGGAGGAACAATAAATTTCTCTGGAAGGTGCCATAATATCAAGCTATCCATGGGAGAATATGTATTGACTAGCCCAATGCTTTCCATTCCAATGGGAGGTGCTGATGTTGTACTAGGAGTCCAATGGCTACAATCCTTGGGTACAATAGCTTTTAATTTTCAAGAACTTTTCATCAAATTTTCTACGGAAGGAAAGGAAGTTGAATTAAGGGGTATTGCAGGGAAACCAGGAAAGATAATCAGCTCTAATGGTATGACAAAGCTTCTAAAAAAGGAGCAAAGAGGTGTAATTGCACAATTATGTTCGCTAGATGTTTCCACATCGGAATCATCTATTTCTCCAGATCTCCAAAAAGTCTTGGACAATCATTCCAAGGTATTTGAGACTCCCAAAGGTCTCCCACCTATGCGTGATCATGATCATGCTATTCATCTGATTCCAGGAAGTGTTCCTCCAAACATCAGGCCGTACAGATATCCCTATGTCCAAAAAAGTGAAATTGAACGTATGGTTGCAGAAATGCTAGAGGCTGGTATAATTCAACCAAGTCAAAGTTCTTTCTCTGCTCCAGTAGTATTGGTGCACAAGAAGGATGGATCATGGCGCATGTGTCTCTATTATAGGGAGCTCAACAAGCTCACTATTAAAGATAAGTTCCCCATTCCTGTCATTGATGAATTACTGGATGAATTGCATGGATCAATTTACTTCACCAAGTTGGATCTTCGTTCGGGATATCATCAAATCAGAATGAAGATTGAAGACATTCCAAAAACGGCATTTAGAACTCATGAGGGTCATTATGAATTTTTGGTCATGCCTTTTGGCCTTACCAATGCACCTTCAACATTTCAAGGTTTGATGAATTCAATTTTCAAACCATTCCTTAGAAAATTTGTGTTAGTATTTTTTGATGATATACTAATCTACAGCAAGTCTTGGAAGGATCATGTTGAACATGTTGACAGGGTGCTACAACTATTGGAGGAGAAACAATTATATGCAAAAAGATCCAAATGTTTCTTTGGAGTCCAGGAGGTGGAATATTTGGGTCATATTGTATCTCATGAAGGAGTTAAGGTAGACCCTAGCAAAATTAAAGCCATTAAGGAATGGAAAATCCCCACATCCATAAAGCATCTGCGAGGATTTCTTGGGTTGACAGGGTATTATCGCAAGTTTGTTAAGAATTATGGGAGAATAGCAGCACCTCTAACAACATTATTGAAGAAAGATGCATTTTCATGGACTCTGGAAGCAACAAAGGCCTTTGAACATCTTAAAGAGGCAATGTGCCAAGCACCGGTCTTAGCTACACCGGACTTCACAAAAACCTTTATTGTGGAATGTGATGCTTCAGGAAATGGAATTGGTGCTGTTCTAATGCAAGATGAAAGACCCATTGCTTTTGAAAGTCGTCCAATCAAGGGAAAGTTTTTAAGCAAAGCTATTTATGAGAAGGAAATGTTGGCAATACTCCATGCACTTAAGAA
This sequence comes from Pinus tabuliformis, assembly GCA_031772625.1. Classification (NCBI taxonomy): domain Eukaryota; kingdom Viridiplantae; phylum Streptophyta; class Pinopsida; order Pinales; family Pinaceae; genus Pinus; species Pinus tabuliformis. Next base: position 466,173,340 of record CM062809.1, on the reverse strand, counting down.
ATGGCGACCCTACCTAATGGGAAGACACTTCAAGGTAAAAATGGATCATGATAGCCTTAAATACTTTTTAGAACAAAGATTATCCTCTGAAGAGCAACAAAAGTGGGTCACAAAGATGTTGGGTTATGACTTTGAAATCATCTACAAAAAAGGGAAGCAAAATGTGGTGGCAGATGCACTCTCAAGAAAGGATGAGGATGTGGAAGCATTGTTGTGTGCCATTTCTATTATCCAACCAGATTGGATAAACGAAGCAAGGGAGGAATGGAAGAATGATGAAGAAGTGTGGGCACTTATTCGAAAGCTACAACAAGATTCCAGTACGTCTGATACATTTAGCTGGCAAAATGATTCGTTATGGTACAAAGATCGCTTATACCTCTGTAAGAATTCCCAGCTAAAACAAAAGATTCTTATGGAATTGCACACTTCTCCCTTAGGAGGGCACTCAGGATTTTTAAAAACTTACCACAGGGTTAAGAAGGATTTTTTTTGGGATGGCCTTAAATCAGATATTCAAAAGTTTGTGGCGAAATGTTTGGTTTTCCAACAAAATAAAGTTGAAACAATTAAGACACCGAGTCTATTACAACCTTTATCCATTCCAAGCCAACGTTGGGAGGAGGTTTCAATGGATTTTATCACAGGTTTACCCAAGTCTGAGGGAAAGAGTGTCATCATGGTGGTAGTTGACAGACTTACCAAGTATGCACACTTTTGTGCATTATCACATCCATTTAAAGCCAGTACAGTTTCTACTGCATTTATGGAAACAATTCAAAAGCTACATGGAAACCCAAAGATTATTGTAAGTGACAGAGATCCCATTTTCACTGGAAATTTTTGGACATAATTATTTTCTTGTCTTGGTACTCAGTTAGCTCATAGCTCATCTTATCATCCTCAATCTGATGGGAAAACTGAGATAGTAAACAAATGTTTGGAAGGATATCTTCGTTGCTTTGTATCTGATAAACAGACACAATGGGTCAAATGGTTGCCTCTGGCTGAATGGTGGTATAACACTTCCTTCCATACAGCAACAAAAATGACCCCATTTATGGCACTTTATGGGTATCAACCACCATCCATCACATCATATTTAAGAGAAAATTCTAAGGTTCAGGCAGTGGAACATCACATCGAACATCAACAACAAGTCCTCCAACTCTTAAAGGATAACCCGTGTTGGCACAAAATAGAATGAAACAACAGGCAGATCAACATCGCAGTGAAAGAAGTTTTGATGTAGGTGATTGGGTATTCCTACGGCTACAACCATATAAGCAAATGTCCCTAAAGCAAGCTAAGAAGGATAATAAATTATCACCAAAGTATTATGGTCCATACAAGGTGTTGCAAAAGATTGGTACTATGGCATACAAATTGGAGCTTCTTGCAGCTTCTCGATTGCACCTAGTTTTCCATGTTTCATGTTTAAAGAAGGTTATAGGCGACAAGCTCCCAGTTCAAACAATATTGCCAGAACTTGACGAGGAAGGAAAAATTATATTGGAACCGGAAGCAGTCACAGAAACAAGAACTCGACAGCTACGAAAATCGAGCAATTTCAGAGTATCTTATCAAGTGGAAGAACTTATCCACTGAAGATTCCACATGGGAGGATGAGAATTTTATGCAGAAGTATCCAGAACTACTCAAGCGTTGAGGACAACACATTTTTGAAGGAGAGGGGCATGTTGGGTCCCTATAATACTAGTGATTACCCCATTACTATTGTAGTTATACCCCTTATTTATATTGTTGTGCCCCTATTACCCACATGTTGTTATTTCTGTGCCCCATAGAATCCCTCTATTGTTATTTTTGTGGCTTTATATTATTATTGTTAGGTCGGCTGGATTATATTGTGACTCCTTAGACTCCTATATATAGGAAGGAGGTTTTGTCATTTGTATCATCAAAGAATTGTTCATTTATGTAATGTAAAGGAGGTTTCTCCCTCGAAGAGGCTGAATTCTAAGGCGTTGATCTATCTTTTTTATATTTTCTTGAGCTGGTTTCATAACAGGTAATTTTCGTCTCTCAAGAATCCAAGAAAATTTGGAAAAGGATCCCACATTTTATTCAGAAGTACGTCATAAACGACAGTTTGGGCCATTATCAAATACTGTAATGTCATGGATGAAAGATTTCTTTCCAAAGCATGGATAATGTATGCTAAATAGAGAGACAATACATATTCCAGATAATTTCTCAAGATGAGAAATCTACAACTTATACAGAGAATATGTAGAAGGTGCTGAGGGACATGGTAGATTTATTACATATCAATATTTTGTGAAGATATGGAAGAAAGAATTCAACAATGTACGTATTCCTAAGAAGACAAGGATGTGGATTTGCAGTACATGTGCTTCTCTTAAATGAAAAAGGGATAGAAGTGAAGGGTCAGAAAGAGTTAATCATTCATAACTTTAACTTTTAAAATTGTATTTTCATTAGTTATGAAAAAATATTTCTTAATGAATTTCTTTTCTGTTGTGTAAATTCCATTGTTAAATAACTTCAGGAGCATCATGAACAACAAACAAGTGAAAGGAAAAAGTTGTACAAACATCGAAATAAGTGTTACGATAATCTGAATAAATATTTGGGTTTGATAATTGATGGTATGGACCAGAGGAAAAAACTTTTACCACATTTTGTTTGCACACCTAAAAATTCACAGGAGGAAAATACTATTCAATATCACTTGGTTGGTTGTATGGTCTTCAATGGGAAAATGGTGCCAAAGGTGTACTTCAGAGCTCCAAATATTCACGATGATGCAAATATGACAATAATCATAATTCATGATGTGCTTTCTCATTGGTTTGGTAATCTTCCTGAAGTTTTGTATCTACAATTGGACAACACTTGCCGTGAAAACAAAAATCAAATAGTTTTTGGATATCTAAACATGTTTGTTGAATTGAGAATTTTTGAGAAGGTGAAGGTTGGTTTCCTTCTTGTTTGGCACACTCATGATCACATTGAGCAGATGTTCAGTCACTTTTCAGTGACATTGAGGAGGAAGGAAGTTGGGAGCTTGCCATCATTAATTGAATGTATTAAGAAATCATACATGCCAGAGCCTACTTTTGATGTGTTGGAAGAAACTATTGACATGCAAAGGTTTATTCTAGGATTGCATGGTGAGGAGAAATGCATTGAACAACTTAATGACATTAGCTTCCAACATCAATTTCGTATAAAAAAAATTGATGGGAAAACACTAATATGGGGCAAGAAGTATTCAACTACTGCAGAATGGGCACCGTCATCAGGTTTGGAATTTTTGAAGTTCATTCTAGATCATCCAATATTTGCATCAAATATATTGTTATTACAATTAGTTGCTGAAGTTCATAATGCACACAGATAGAATAGAGATATAAATTATTCTGATTGTCTAGAAGAAATTAAAAAATGTATTAGATATACATATGAGTACTATGACATTACTGATTCAATTTGGTGGGAGTCCTTTTTCAATAATCAAAGTAATATCATTTCAATAACAACAAATGAAGATATACCTTTGAAAAATCCATTTATTTGGCCACAAGATGTGTCAAATGAACATGAGGAGAGAAACATTGTTGAACAACAACAATCTCAAGGTATTATTAATTCTTCACAGGTAGAGGAAAGAGAGATGTATATTGGTTCCAGAAGGTCTCATGCACAACGTGAAGCCATGGAAGACCTTTACAAGGGTTCAGTACATGATATTAAGGAGGGTTTCATGGTCATAGTGATAGCAGATGGAGATCCCAATGGCTATCCATTCTGGGTTGCTAAGGCTATAAAGGTCATTACAGAAAATGAAGATGTTACAGGTGTTGAAGTACATTGGTATGCCACAAATACACACCCATTCAATGGTGTGTATAAGCCGGAGATGGTAGTTGATAAAAAATTGGTGGAAAGATAAAAAGAAAGGGTACACATATAAATCATTGCCACACATACCTCTTAAAATTGGAGGATGTTGACATACTTGTTTATGACTTCAATTTAACAAAGAGAGGAACTCTTTGCTTCGAGACGATAGAGATTCTAAAAAGGTTGTTACGAGAAGGAACAATGTTGAGATGGGAGTCCGTTGAAACCAGTCGTAGATCCAGAAGAATTTTGAACCTGAAATGGTGGGCATGCATGTGGACTCAGATGGGGCACTAGTTGATGAAAGAGAAGAATGTGGAACATCTTCGTCTGCATCCAGTCATCCATCTAAAAATGTGAGTTCGAATGGTGTGCAGGAAAATATGAGTGATTTTGAATCATTGTCTAAGATAGTTTATATAACTGATGTTTGTGTCGTATCTTGAAATAAAAATTTTGATTTCCATATGGTGTTAAATCATAATTTATGAGTCATTTTTATGTTGTTGGATTATATGTTTTAATTATGATGATTTTTATTGTTTAGAATATCTACAATGCAACAATAAATTAGAGATATAATGTATGTTTCATTTAATCTACAAATAATGACATTTTAATTAATTTAGTCATGTAATTTTTTCATAATGTCATGGTTTTATAATTTTATGGTTGAAAATTTTCCAATTTTTTTTGTATCTTTAATGTTATGATTGAAAACAGTTATAATTTTAGCGATCTTTAGTGTCATGTTATTATATGTCTAACAACATGGATGAAAACTAATAGAATTTTAATGTGTTTCAGATCCCATTATTTTATATTTATCATCATTACTAAAACATGTTGAAATTATACTTAGGAAAGGAAAATGTTATTTTAGCAAAAACATTAGTGTGTTTTTCCTTAAAAACAACATTTTTTTGCACATAAAAATTCGGTTTTGTTGGCATTTTTTAAAAATGTTGAAAATTGACCCTAAAAAGAAAACCATTGTTTGAGTATCTACACTTTTCGTTTTCACAGTGTTTTTTTGCACAATTTTTGGACAAAAAATTCGTTTTCACTACCATTTTTAAAACATGTTCAAAATTGACCCCCAAAAAAAAACCATCGTTCCAGTCTACACACTTTTTGTTTTTAGCACTATTTTTCATGTTTTTTTGGGGTTTTTTGGCTAGAGTTCTTGTTTTGAGTTTATAGCCCGTTTCAAAGTTTACATTGTTTTTGTGCAATGGAGACAAATCAAGGATTTCGTGGACCTTAGTAGAGACTGGTTCGACAATCACCTAGAAATACTCAAGCATTGTTTTGAAAGGCGATGATGCAATTAGAGAGTTATATTCTGTTGCCTTGAAAAATAACTATCATTACGGGGGGACAAAGATGATCCCTATAGAAAATAATTGTAGGAGTAGGATTGTTTCTAAAATTATATCTATAGGCAAGTTAAGGAACTACTACAAGGGACTAGTGCAGGTGCAACCAAATTCTCATAATGAAAGGAATTTTTCATAGTGTGATTCAATGCTCATGGGTGACTAGGCAACTGCAAATATTTATCGTTACATTTAGGTACAATTTAAGTTGCATTCTAAAGTCTCTAATTTCATTTATTGATAGTCCTTCTTGTGTCCTTGTCTCTCTGAATTTCATTGTGGTAGGATTGGAATGGGTTAAAAAATCAAGCTTATCATTGAGTAAAATAGACACCCACATGTCCCTACATCTCATTGTGCACACTCTCTATTTTTTATGCAATTAGAAGTGAGCAATATGATGTGTGCACAAATAAAAATTCTAGCCAGCATGATGAATCTAGTCTTAACATGGAAATCAAAACCAAGAATCATAAAATATCAATAAATTTGTGACATGGAGTAAAAAACACAATAAAATATTAATTATGGTGGATGTCATGAAGATTCCCTCAAGCAAAGTTACTGACTTGAAGATAAGATGGTTAGTGCAACTATTTACTTTAAATAGGCTAAATTTAGGTAACTAAAACAAGTTTGAAAATCACTAGAAACACCACCCCTGTTTATTTTAAATAAGCTTAATTTAGGTAATTAAAACAAGTTTGAAAATCACTAGAAACACCACCCCCACATCATTTTATTTCCAGTTGTACAAGATAATATTGAATAAAGTTATGAGCGCTTCCATTTAAATTGCCTGTACATAAAATAACAAATAAGGTTAATTCTTTTAAAATCTATATCCATCATTAAATATAAGATATGACAAGGATGGCTCATAATTTTAAAGGCTATATCCATCTCCAACTATAAGATAAGAGTTAATGAGATGAGAAAAAGTTTGTCTTGATATAACATGTAAACACCACATTACTTATAACTCATGCATATTCTATCTTATTGTGCATATGTTAATTGTACAACTTCAATATGGGTAATGTTTTACATTTAAATTGTCAAATATGTAGAAATTACAGTACATTAGCTTAAATCTATACACAAATAAAATATTAGAAATATGGCAGCGGAATAAGTAAGCATTTTCACACTGGTTTAAAATTTCCCCTAGGTTGGTGAAGAACCAATTCAATGCTATTTTTGGTGGATTATTAAATTATTAACCGAAGATAAAAAAATGGTAATCCCTTAAATGACTAAAAAATGATATTTAGAATGTTATATAGAAGTTACATTTCACGTAGCTATATCTACCTTGACATAACTATAATATTCAAACCCCATTTTTTTATATAGAAGTTACATTTACGTTTTTTAGATAGAAATTACATTTTACATAGCTATATCTACCTTGACATAACTATAATATTCCAACTCCATTTTTTTACACTTTTCAACATTTTAATGATTTGTCTATTTCAGTGTGATTATGCAATTAAATAGTTGATATTGTTTAAGACGTTTCCTATTTGCAACATTTTTAATTCTTAGGTTGGATCCTAGGTAGGTTTTTGTTACTACCATATATCATGTTTTAAGTAGATGGTGTTTTATAATTCACCGAGGAGACTTTAGGAGCAACCTTGAATTGCATGCTTGTTTCCATTATACATCTAATATTTGCAACCTTTTCCACATGAAGAACCCAATAGCCCATGTTGAACATGAAGAAAATACCTCAAAAAATTGGGGAATATCAGTTATTCTATTTCTAGAGGGGGATAGATCCAGAGAAGGAAATGACAACTATCACAAATGGTATTTTCCGGGTTGTATTTAATGAAATACCACTAGAATTTGCTACTAAAGTAAATCAATTGATGAATTTGAAGCTTTGAGGTAGTGTTGAATAGGTGTTGCAAGGTATATCTATAACACCATCTATCTACATGATTCTAATGTCATGAGATGGTGTCTCAATAACACTATTGTCCAGTGACGGGTGCTAGATGTAGATAGCTTTCTCATGTCCTACAGGTAAATCGTGTCACTATATTTCTATGAAATATCAGAATTTGTTCAAAGTTTGTCTCAAATAAGGAAATATGTATGTACTCTCAAATTTATCTATGTTGTAATAAGATCAAGAATAAAGTTTTCATTGCAAATAATTGGGATCTACCATGTAAGTTTACTTTACTACATGAAATTCTTGATTTGTTAGATCCCAACTAGTTAGGGTTGAATTTATTTTTCTTGTAATGAGATTAAGAATAAAGTTGTCAATTTAATCACTAAAATATTCCATGTAAGATTTATTCACTAAATGAAATTGTTTATTTGTTAGATCCCAACTTATTAGGATTATCAAGAGTCCTCTTTCATGACAATATTTATGAATTCTTTATTCTTTATCAAAGAATTACATATTATGGAAAGGTGGAAAATAAATGAGATGCAGTGGAATGGTTTTTGTTTTAAAATGTGTGGAGTATAAAATCATTTTCAATTGCGTTCAAACATTTTGGAGCACTCACTAAAGTGATTCATTTTAATCCTAGTTAATTCCATTTCCACTATCCCAATGCTTCTAAAAGTCCTTCTCCAAAGTGATTTCTTAACTATCTTGGAAGGAATTTATTACTTTGTTGGAGCCCAAAGATTACAATTTGATTAGGAGCACGGGATGAGAAATATTCATATTCTTCAATATATTCTGCAAGTTAAAAACATATCAAATGATTTCCTTTCTGTTTAATCGATACGACAATCACTTGAGCATTTGTTAGGATTTTGAGACCTTTTTCAACGGTTTTTTTTTCTCTGAAAGTTTTGTTATCAATTAAAGAAAAGGGAAAATGATGCAATGGAAGGATTTTCTATTTTAGTGCCTAATAATGCCTTGCTAATGTGCAGGGCTTGGTATTTTCTTGACTCAATAGTCGCATTTGACTTCCTAACATTTCTTTTAATTTCATTTTTGTTGTGTTTATATTGTTATCCTTGAAGTTGGTGATCTATTGTGTGGGTAGTAGGAAGTATTAACTACTAAGCACTCTTAAAGGTGATATTTATGGATGACTAACATTAAATGTCCCTACTTGACACTTTAGTATTACATGATCATGCAAATAAATTATTAATCAATATTATAGGGAAGATGATTAACGTGTAGAGTTTCTTGGCTTGTTATATAATTATTGCATCTTGGCCCCCAATAATATATTTGAGGCTACTTTTTGGTTGTTACTTTTGGAGCTTGCCTTTGGCTAAGGAAAACATCAAGGACAAATGTTCATTGCATTGGCATTGGACATGATCAAAGAGGAACTCACCAAAAGTAGTAGAGGACATGGGAGAAATTGGTACAATGAGTGGATAACCACTAGAGAAATATTGAGGCACAATATTTTCTTGTGTATTTAGATTCACTCAAAATTAACTAGTCACAAAAAGTACCTTTCTTTTCCTAATATTTTTATGTATACAAAAATACTAAAAACACAATTTCAGACTAATTATTCAAACTAATAATTATCTAATAGTCATAATTTATAATTAAATAGTATAATACGATTAATATTAGACAATCATCTCTTAGAGTGTGATATTCATCCAATGAAATGTACTCCCAGAGGTCATTGTGGGATTGAAATTTTTTCTTTCAGTGGACAAGTGGTGATATATTTTCTTAGGCCCTAGTGTCTTGCTTCCCTAAGGTTTTGACACTACTCACAATTAGCACCTTCATTCAACCAAGTGAGGTACTCATCTTGGAAAGTTGAATCATTTTGTCTCCACAATCCAATATGATGTTGGATCAATCTCATGATTCTAAAAACATAGGTCATAATAGCGAGGAACTTTTACAGTGGGCAAAAGAATATCCAAATTTAAGGAATATGAATCTTTTAGAACAAGCAATAAGGATATTTTTTACGTGTATAGATTTCTTCCAGAGTTCTTGCATCCATGATTGTTTGAATTGACATTTTGAGCCATCCATCGTGGCTCATCATCAGGATAGATCAGTGATTATGTAGGACAGATCTCATTGGACTTGAATAAATAGGGTTAAGAGTGTAGGTTTTAACCCTGTACAAAAATTACCTGCATACGAATTCTTAAACAAAGAAAATAAACAATGCGAGAGCATAACCCATAAAACACATATGCACAGAGATTTTTCCCTGGATCCCAAAACCGGGACTACCATCTTGATTTTTCATTATATTCCTTTCAATGTTACAATACATATTTATACATGCCGAAGCATCCAATACCATGGATCGAAAACCATCGCGTCCAATACCATGGACTGAAAAACCATCGCGTCCAAAAAACATTTGCGAAAATCATGCACAAAACCATAGGTGGGTCTACCCAACCTAACATATGGTCCAAAACGAAAATTTTCCAGGGCGCTGCCCCAGACCCCATAAAGTGGGGTTACGGGTGTCCTTCAAACCCCCTATTAACTACGTGGAAAGAATATAACACAACCCAACAATCTCCCACTTGTTGTTTTCTTTCCACAGGGGGCCACAGGAGAGCTTAGTCATTTTTTCAGTCCTGAGATTCCCATTGCTTCTCTACACCAAGAGAACTTCTCAGAGCTCACAAATTTTGTCAATGCATCTGCAGTATTCTTCAAAGTGTCCACCTTTACCAGAAACACCTTTCTGTCTTCTATCATATCCCTCACAAAGTGATACTGAACATCAATGTGCTTTGTCTTTGAATGATAAGCAAAGTTCTTTGCCAAGAAAATTGCACTTTGGCTGTCACAGTCTATTCTTATAGCTCCCTGTACTAACCCCATACTTGAACACAATCTCTACAACCAAACTGCTTCCTTGCTTGCATGAGTGGTTGCCATGTATTCTGCCTCTATAGTTGATAGTGCCACTACAGATTGTTTCTTACTCATCCAACTGACTGCACCTCCAAATAGGTTAAACACATACCCACTTGTAGATCTTCTCTGATCCAGATCTCCAGCCCAGTCTGCATCAACAAAGCCATGAATATCCAATACTCTGTCCAATCCTGGTCTTCCTTGGTAGCACAAACCATAATCACTAGTGCCACGCAAATACCTGAAAACCCGCTTCACTGCTGTCCAGTGCTCCTTCCCAGGTTTTGACATAAACCGGCTCAATACTCCCACTGCATGTGCAATGTCTGGTCTAGTACAGACCATTGCATACATCAGGCTACCCACTGCACTTGCATATGGAACACGGGACATGTCCTCTTCCTCTTCTTGTGTCTTGGGACACTGTTCAACAGATAACCTCACACCTACAGGAATAGGAACCTTCACCGGTTTACTATCCTGCATATTAAACCTCTGGAGTATTGTCTCAACATACTTCCTCTGGTTTAACCAGAGCTTCCTCTTTGACCGATCTCTTTTAATTTCCATGCCCAAAATATAGTTTGCAGCACCAAGATCTTTCATGTCAAATTTGGAGGACAATTGGGTCTTCAAATCCTAGATAATTTCTTTGTCATTTCCAACAAGCAACATATCATCCACATACAAGACCAGATAAATAATACAATCAACAATTAATTTAAAATATGCACAATGATCTGCTTTGCTTCTGGTGAAGCCAAGTCCCCGTATAAATGTATCAAATTTCTGATACCACATCCTTGGTGACTGTTTTAACCCATACAGAGACTTCTTTAACTTGCATACAAGTTCTTTCTTACCCTTCACCGCAAGGCCTTCAGGTTGCTTCATGTAGATTTCCTCTTCCAAATCCCCGTGAAGAAATGTTGTCTTCACATCCATCTGTTCTACCTCAAAATCAAAAGCAGCAGCAACAGAGAAAAGTAATCTAATAGAAGCTACCTTGGCAACAGGAGAAAAAATATCACCAAAATCAATTCCCGGCACCTGGGAATAACCTTTTGCTACCAACCGAGCTTTGTATTTCTCCACTTTTCCTTCTGCATTTGTCTTCTTCTTGAACACCCATTTGCTGCCAATGGGTTTCCTTCCAGCTGGCAACTCCACTAGATCCCAAGCCTCATTTTTGTGCAAAGATGCCATTTCATTGACCATGGCCTCTTTCCATAGTTTTCCATCCTCTGAATCCACTGCTTCCTTCACAGTTCTGGGATCATTATCAGTAAGAGACAAAGCAAAATTTGAACTAAAAGTAGATGGACTATACCTTTCTGGCTGCCTTCTTTCTCGAACTGATCTTCTCACAGCCGGAGTTTGTGGCTCTTCATCTTCTAATTCCTCCTCTGTTGCAGAGTCTGATTCTTCCTCCTTTGGCTCAAACTCTATCTTCTCAGGTTCCTTTGGTTGGACTTCATGTTGAATAACATCTTTTACCTCTCTGAACAACACATCTCGGTTGTACACAACCTTCCGTGTGACTGGGTTCCAAAGCTTATAACCCTTTAAACCATCCTTATACCCAATAAAGATGCACTTTTTAGATTTACTATCCAACTTGGTTCGTTTCTCCTTTGGAACATGTACATATGCATCACATCCAAATACCCTTAGATGTGAAGGAGAGGGTTTCTTACCAGTCCATACTTCTTGTGGAGTCTTATCCTCCAACGCTGATGAAGGTGATCTGTTGATCAGGTAACATGCAGTATCCACCGCCTCTGCCCAGAATTCCTGTCCTAACTCGGCACCACTGAGCATGCTTCTTGCCCTTTCCATCAACGTCTTGTTCATTCTTTCTGCGACTCCATTTTTCTGAGGTGTATATGGAGTAGTCTTCTTCCGTGCTATACCACACTTCTTACAAAATTCTTCAAATTCCTTGCTGCAAAATTCTCCACCATTATCTGTCCTCAGCACCTTTATCTTCTTCTCTGTCTGATTTTCCACTAGAGCCTTAAATTCTTTAAACCTGTCAAAGACTTCATATTTCTTCTTAAGAAAATATATCCATGTATTCCTTGAGAAGTCATCTATGAATTATACATAGTACATAGACTTACCCAGTGATGGAACCTTCACAGGTCCAAACACATCACTGTGCACAAGCTCTAATATCTGTTTCGTCCTCTTACCACCAGAGGGGAAACTCACCCGATTCTGCTTCCCATATACACAATTTTCACAGAAATCAAAATCCAGAGAGCTATTATTCATACCTTCTACCATACCTTTACCATGAAGTATTCGAAGGCCCTTCTCTCCAATATGTCCAAGCCTTTGATGCCACAACATGGTCTTCTCTCCAGAGACCACTAGATTCTCTACTCCATTTTCAGGAACCATAGAACTATTGCACACATAAAAAACAATGCTACCTTGCAACTTGTACAGAGTTCCAATCTGAACTCCCTGCATTAATATTAGTGCTCCTCGAACCATCTTGCAGGTATCTTTCTCGAACACCGGCTTTACACCTGCATCATCCAACTTGCTTACATAAATCAGACTTCTGGCCAATGCAGGAATATGTAGAACACCTGGAAGTGTTCTAACCCTTCCACCTTGCAACTTCAACTTTACTTTTCCCCGACCAATGATTCTAGCCTTCCTATCATCTCCTAAGAAAACATCACCACCATCGTATTTCTCATACTCGCAGAACCACTCTCTATGGGGAGTGAAGTGAAAGGATGCACCTAAGTCAATCAACCATGCCTCATGATCTACATGTGTACTTGAAGAAGCCAAGTACACATCCCCACCTTCATCTGAGGTGGTTTTCGCCTCTGCAGAAGGAGCATCATCAGATCCCTTTCCTTTATCAGGAGCTTTAGATTTACAATCCCTTCTGAAGTGCCCTTCCTTTCCGCATTTCCAGCACACCACCTTTATAGGTTTTCCTGGAGATTTAGATCTCCCTCTAGATTTAGATCTCCCACTCGATGACTTATTTTTGTTTCTGTTCTGGGACCGTCCTCGTACAGACAAGGCATCACCATTCTGGTTGTCCATATTTTTCCGTCTCATCTCCTCCGTCAGCAAGGTTGAGACTATTTCATCAAACTACAAAGCAGTTGCATTGCTACCTATTGCAATAACCAGACTATCCCACGAATCTGGTAGAGAACACAACAGACTGATGCACTTATCTTCATCTGAAATTTTAATATCAATAGATAATAATTGACTTACCACAGTATTAAACGCATTGAGATGCTCTGTCACCGAGTCTCAATCTTTCATCCTCAGGTTATACAGCTTTTTCCGCAGGAACAATTTATTCACCAGAGACTTAGATTGGTACAAAGTCCCTAACTTGACCCACAAAGCCTTTGCCATAGCTTCCCCTGATACATTCAGCAATACTGAATCCGAGACACACAATCGTATGGTGCTCTTTGCCTTCCGATCCAACTTCTTCCATTCTTCATCGGTCACTCTTGATGGTTTAGTACCCGGATCTACCGCGATCCACTGATCTTTATCCACCAACAGATCCTCCATCTTGAGTTTCCACAACTCAAAATTCTGACCATTGAACTTCTCAATCTCTATCTTTCCACTGCTCGCCATCTTCTTTCACCACCAGAATCGATCTCGCAGATCTCCCACTGAACAGGGTCTACGACAGGCCCGAGCGAAACCCTTCAGCAACAAAGGCGTCCCCTTGAAGCCAAAACAACTCTGATACCAAATGTAGGTTTTAACCCTGTACAGAAATTACCTGCATACGAATTCTTAAACAAAGAAAATAAACAATGCGAGAGCATAACCCATAAAACACATATGCACAGAGATTTTTCCTTGGATCCCAAAACCGGGACTACCAGCTTGATTTTTCATTATATTCCTTTCAATGTTACAATACATATTTATACATGCCGAAGCATCCAATACCATGGACCGAAAACCATCGCGTCCAATACCATGGACTGAAAAACCATCGCGTCCAAAAAACATGTGCGAAAATCATGCACAAAACCATAGGTGGGTCCGCCCAACCTAACATATGGTCCAAAACCAAAATTTTCCGGGGCACCCCATAAAGTGGGGTTATGGGTGTCCTTCAAACCCCCTATTGACTACGTGGAAAGAATATAACACAACCCAACAAAGAGATGCACAAGGAATGGAAGCCGGCCTTATCAAACTTGTCTTATAGTATTAGGGTTTAATTTAATTAAATACTAATAATAAAATAGAATGATTCAAATTTAAATTTAAATTAATTTTAAAATATTTAATTATATGATATAATAAGATAATTAATATTAATGTTAATATTAGTAATGCAAAATATTTTAATTATTTAATTTAAGACTCTTTGTTTATTGTTTAAAATGTGGATTAATATTTTTATTTTTATTTGTTATTTTAATTTTTCTTTTTAAACTAATAAGATTATTTAATAATTCTAATCTAATGGTTCATATGTTTAAATACTATGAATATTAATGTTAAAGTTAGTGATTTTTCTATTAATTGACTAAAATGAAATCCTTATAGAATTCTTCTAATCTACGTTGATATGACTAGGTATTATAGTTCTAAAAGCTATTAATGTTAATTAATATTAATGTTGATATTAGTAATCTAAGATTCATAGTTTTTAGTTTAAGATGTAAATTAATGTTTTTAATTTTAAGAATGCTTATTTCTTCTAATATGAGTTGATATGACTAGGTATTATTTTTCCAAAAGGAATTTAATTAATATTAATGTTGATATTAGTAATCTAAGATTCATAGTTTTTAGTTTAAGATGTAAATTAATGTTTTTAATTTTTAAGAATATAAATTAAGCTATTTTTTACACTGATCTTTTTTTTTACATTTGTTTTCACAAGTTATATATTGCTTGATAATTTTAACATGTAACTTAGTTGGTATGATTGTGCCTAAATGTTTGTTGAAGGTTGAATACTAAGTTCCTAAGGTGTTATTGTTTATGGTGACGTTTTATTTTCTTTGTTTATACATGTCATCTAGCCGCATAGTGGACACTATCAAATTTTGAGGTATAAGTCATATAAATATTTTATATTCTACTTTATTTTATATTCAGGTATTCATCATCTTTCATGTATTATACTCTACATTTTATCTTCTTTCATTTTCAGGAGAGGAACTCAATATTGATGGTAAGAAGCAGCAATTAAAGAAAGAGGAGAACAATAACACTGGAGTGACCAATGCAAAATGAGAGAGAGAAGTAAATCTGTCTAGTGATACCCTTAGAGGCAATATCTTGCATAAGGGACACTCATAGAGACTGATGGTCAAGCCTTCAGAGTTGGTGAATTCACTTTCAATGCTCTAGCAACACAGTAATAATGTTTTGAAATGATCAAACAATATTTCATGTGTAAATCGTAGTCCAACCAATATTAAGTTGGAAACCCACATTGTAATACTTGATATTTAATAAAATAAAATTTATATGGTTGAAAATATTTTTATTTGCACTTGATATTATTTAGTCTTGTAATTAACATATGTAACTTTGTGTTATCATATTAGATAAACATGCACATTTTATGACATTTTTTTAAAATTTTAGTCACAAAATCATACTAATTAATTTATGTTGAAAAATAATGAACACATAAAATCAATCTAAAAATACTAAATTAGTAGTTTATATTAATTAATGATGAACACGAATAAAATGAATATATGACTAAATTAGTCATTTGTAATGATTATGAATGAAATTAAATGAAATGAATAGAAACTACTAAATCAGTTGTTTATATAATGAATATGAAAATACCAAAAAAATATAAGTGACTACTGCAAATGATATTTTTTTTGTTGAAATGATGACTAAATTTTACATATATATGACTATCAGAAGCTAATTTACAATATCTTGTATCACAACTAAAATTTAGTCATATTTCTTTGGTCATTAATTGGTTTCAAATGATGACTAAAATTTGCATATATATGACTATTAGTAGCTAGTTTACAGTGTCTTATAACACGACCAACATTTTGGTCATATTTCTTTGGCCATTTATTGGTTTTCTCTAGGATTCATATAATAATATATTTTTTTGTATATTTGGTCATTAATTGTGACAACTAATGACTAAAACAATGAAAAATTTATGACTAAATATACTACTATATGGTAAAATTTAGGAAACCAATTAATGAGTAAGCTAAAAATGGCTAAAAGTTGGTCGTCTTATAAGATACTGTAAATTAGCTACTATTGGTCCCCGACTGAAAATGGTCATTTACATGCAAATTTTAGTTTTTTTTAGTAACTAATTAGTCATTTTGTACTAGTGTGTATTAAGTAAAAAGAGAGATCATTTGAGGACTTAAGAGAAGAGCACCAGATTCTAGCTCACTGAATACATGTAGAAGGAATCAGAAAGAAGAATCATGTCTGAGACGAGCATGCCCATGCTCAAAGATAGTAAAGCATGCTTGTTGATCAAGTACAAAGTGGATCAATCATGTATACATAAGTGTACAAATAAGACTGAAGAATACATGGTGGACCATCTGATCATAGCCGCAAAGGAACACAATGGAGTTATATCTAAATATCACATATAGAAAAAAGTTTGAACAATGATGATCAAAGAATGCGTGATCATTGATGCTACATAATTGATCCTCATAATAGTACCATGTCATATAGGTGGAACAATGGTACTGCACAAACATTGGTGTCAACATATAGGATGCTACTGAGATGAAATGAAACATATAAGGGTGGATGGTAACACTGGTAGAAAACTAAAAGAGATGACAAGTGAACCAAGATGTTGACACAACCTAAGGGCTTCACCGACTGCAGATGGTACATTTTTAGACTATGGGATTAAATGAGTTGAAGTCGACCATGTGAGAAATTGTTTTATTACCAGTCATTGATGTATACCATTAACAAATGTGAAAAACTCACTAATAATGATAATGAGATTCAAGGTACCCCAATACAATCTAACAATTGTGAATAAATGTGTTGAGGTTGAAAACTTGAGAGAATCTATCAAGTAAGAAACATTGATGTATTCTCATAGTAGATAGTGAAGGAGTATGCCACTGATGACTGCAAACACTAAGGTACTGAAAAAATCACTCTAGATCTTGTTCCCAGAGTAATGAGTTGGAGTCGATGGGAAAATATTTGCTGGAAGGAAGGAATTAAGGTACTCCACATCAACCAAAACAAGTGTAACCCGCAGGCCAATAATTTGGAAGAACTCAGATGAAAAGAGATGAAGTAACCATTCTGAAGTACATTTCCAGTGTACACAGGATGTGGCTAGCGCATGAAAAAACCCTCTGAACCAACCAATAATAAGAGCTGACATAGAGGCAAGGGATCCACCAATAAGGTCAAATGAAAACCAAGGTACTGCATGAATCCCAATGTGTGATATTTTAAGCTAGTGTCGAACACAAGGGAAACCACTCAGTCAAAAGACCCATGATACTTATTGATGCTGAGCACAAGGTCACTATCAATGATGTAAATAGGGCTAGGGTGCGGCTCTAGGTCTACCCTCAAAAAAATTTGTTGGAGTCGATAAGAGCAGACTCACTATGAAGACATCAATGGAGACTTTCTTAACCAACACAAGAAAAGGACAAAATAACTTATGTGATACTGAAGATAACTTGACAAACTAGGTATGGCCGACTAAAAAAATTAGTCAAGAGACACTATAGAATGGTTGACATAGGTTGAATTCCCTTGAACAAAATCACGACTCATATGTGACTCTATGGAAACATAAAATAACTTCCTATAAGTTTGCAATGTAGGAGGCATTAAATTCTCTCCATACGATTGGAAGAGATAACCAATCGGTGGAGGACTAGCTCAAGAACAAGGTTATGGCTTACCTATGGTCAAACTAAGTCCCATCCTAATGGAGGAAAGACTTATTTTGAGTGCTTTGTTCAAGGGAAACATAACTGACTCTTGTTGCCATCAAATATGGAAGTAAATGTCTCGTTCCTGCTCTTTTTGGAATATATATTTTTTGTCTTTTTTATATTTAAAGCTTCAAAAGTAATAAAATAATGCCTATAGTATAATGGAAACAACGAGTGTTAAAGGAAGATGCACTAGTTCTTGGAACTGGAACGTTCTTATGCTCAATGTAAGGTGGTGAATAGTAGTCGTCAACACTTAAAGAAATGTTCTTTCCACATAAAAAGATGTCTTGAAGTCGCAAAGTGTTAAATTTGGCAACTAGGGTCAAACATTACTTCATAAAACTCTTATGAGGTCGCTGATATTTTTCTTGGATTCCTCTTTCTGAGAGGTGTAGGATTTATTTAACGATTATCCCATTTTGACATGTACAAATAAATTCATGAATTTATTTTGATTATGGACAAATTGTCAAGGTCGGCCAACCATCAAATTAGCCTCCTCTAGCTTTCAACGTTGCATATAAATAGAAGATGCCTTGTCCTCATTTTGGCATCTCATCTCATTCATCTTTCTCTCTATCATATTGATTGGGTATAGATTTCTCGGCATCTCTCTCTCCACATGTGAAACGAGAAGACTGTCTTTTATAGCTATTGTGTTGACTAGATTTGACCAAAATTTTAGGAGGTTGACTTTGACTAGCATTTACCCTATTTGACTTCGGTTTTGTGAGGGAGACTTCTATTTGGGTAGGTTGTTATTCTGGGTACAAAAAGTGAGGCAATTTGACCCCTTTTTCGACCAACATTGACTGCCCTAATTTCGGTTGTTCCATTGACTTTTGTTTACCATATTTGACTCGTTATTTTCAAACTTTTTTGGGTTGAATTATCTTGTTTCTGGAGGTTGAGTTGACCAAGATTAACCGAGCCTTTTTGGAGGTTAATTTCAACCCTGTTGACCAGCGTTGACTTTTTGGTTAGGGCTTTTTGTTTCTGCTATTTTGACTCATCGGTTTGGGCAAGTGAATATTGTAAATTGTACTTTCTATTTGCTGAAGTAATGAATAATTATAAGAATAATTGCTAAATGGTTTCCCCAAATTGGGGTTTGTCCCTGGCTGGAGCCATATCTTGTGTCCTCTTCTGTTGGCATGTCTTCTACTGTTATTGTTTATGTTCTATCTGCATTTTACTATCATGTTGATGTGATTACTATATTGGATATGATATTGGGCTAATAAATAAAATTGAAGTAAAATTTCTCTAAGCATAGAACATACGATTCTTATCCTAAAATTAACATGGTATTAGAGCTGAGGTGAAGACAAATCCCAAGCAAGAGTGAAGAGCAATCACTAAGAGGAGAAATCACTGATCAAGAACAAGTCTCAATGGCCTCCACATCCTACTTCAAGTCTGATGATAAGCTTCATGATAACTATGATTATCATGCATGGAATATGTCTCTTGATTTGACTTTAGAAGAGCAAGATGTCATGGATTATGTGTAGGGAATGATTCTGAAACCTCATTCAAAGCTAAGAAAAAGTATAATAAGGGTGAATTCAAAGCCAAGAATATAATCAGGGATTCTATTCATAAGCACTTAGCTACTTACATCTCCAATTTGAATACATCAAAGGAGATATATGGCAGGTTGGTTGGCATGTTCAAATCTAGCAATGCAAATCAACTTGTTTTCCTCAAGAATAATTTCAAGGATATAAAGAAGGGAAAAGGTGATGATATTCAATCCTACTTCATGAATATTACTGAGATAAAAAATGATCTTCTTTTGATTGGTGAAGCTATTGCTAATAGGGTTCTCACCCTCATTGTGCTTGGAGGTCTTCCTCTTGAATGACATGTGTTCAACACTACTATTCTCAATAACGAAAAAATTCCAGGTTTTGAAGAATTGATAACTAGATGTTCTCAAAAAGGATGATGGAATTGGAGATGCCTTTGAATAGGAATAATCCTATCACATTCTCCGCTCATGCCAAAAGGAAGAACAATGCATGTTCAAAGAAGAAAAGTCAAGGAAGACCGGGATTCAAAAATGGAAGGAAGGGAAGATGTTGGGTCCCTATAATACTAGTGATTACCCCATTACTATTGTAGTTGTATCCCTTATTAATATTGTTGTGCCCCTGTTGCCCCCATATTGTTATTACTGTGCCCCATAGAATCCCTCTATTGTTATTTTTGTGGCTTTATATTATTATTGTTAGGTTGGCTGGGTTATATTGTGACTCTTTAGACTCCTATATATAGAAAGGAGGTTTTGTCATTTGAATCATCCAAGAATTGTTCATTTATGTAATGTAAAGGAGGTTTCCCCCTCGAAGAGGCTGAATTCTAAGGCGTTTATCTATCTTTTCTATCTTTTTCTTGAGTTGGTTTCATAACATTTGGTATCAGAGCTTTGGATTCTAGGGTTTCGTTGCTCCAAACAGGTCATCATGGAATTTTCGCTATAACTTTTTTCTGTGACGTTCCAAAAGCTAAAAAAAAAAACCCATTTGAGAAGAAATCATGTTGAATCTTATGTTTGAATTTCAGATTTTTTGCGCTATATTTGTGGAGATATGATCTGAGGAAGTTGGTCTTTTTACAGACTCCTGAATTACATTCCAAACAAGTGACCTGGGGAAAATCGTCATAACTTTCTCTCTGAACATCGGATTGAAATTTTGTAAGAATGTACAGAAAGAGGAGGGACTGTAGTTTCTTTTATATCTTTTTCAAGCCAAAGGTCGAAACAGGGACACGTGGCACATCATACAAGTTTGCTCTGCTGAACTAGTCTGTAATCAGGTCATTGTGGGAGATTTGACATAAATCTTCCTTGGAGAATCCAATTGGTATCAGAATGGCGGCATTGGAAAGAGGACATAGAGGGCTACTACAGATCACAATTTCAAGAACTAGATGATCCAAAATTATAGAGATACATGAAAGGCAATATCGAGCTCCTACAAGGGAAAAAAGGTGTGCAGATTTTTTTTAATTTTTGCTTAAGCTTGGTTTGAAAAATTATTTTGAAGGAATTCAAAGGGCATATTAGAGCATTGTTATCAATACCTTATGCCCCAAGGAAATAAAATTTAAACATCCAGTAAGCAACCTAAAATCTCTAGCATAACTCATGAAGAAGAGGAAGAAATGCTACATGATATATCAAAATTACAAGACCAAGTGCAACCAATTTCACTCTCACAAAAGCTAACAGAAGCTAAGATAAATGGTGTGGAATCTAAGATAAAGGGCATGGAAGCTAAGATTGATGATTTGAAGACAGATTTGAAGAGAGACATGGCAGATTTGAAGATAGATTTGACAAATTTTCTACAAGAAATACTTACTAATGGTGAAAAGGTAGTAAAGGAAACTCATGATGCGAACAAAAGAAATGTTAATCATGATTTCATAGACTCTAATGTGGGATAGAAGACCCACCATAATCGATATGAGGAAGTTTGATGGCAAGGATCCCGCAACATGGATATTACAAATGGAGCAATTTTTCGATTTCAATAATGTGCAAAACACACAAAAGGTACGTATTGCAACTTTATATTTGGAACCAAATCAGTTTGTATGGTATCAATGGCTTGCCTCTTGTAAACAAATTATCACTTGGGAAATTTTTACAGAAGAATTAACAGCACATTATGAGGATACAAAAAGAAACACTTTTTTTAGCCAATTAATAAGTCTCAAACAAAAGGGTTCAATAATGGAGCACAATAAGGAGTTCCAAAAATTGAACATAAGGGTAAAAAATATTCCAGAGGAGCATAGGATTGATGTGTTCATAGGGACTTTAAAGGATAATATCCAACATGATGTTCACCTTTGCGAACCTGATTCATTAGAGAAGGCATTCAGGTTAGCAAGAAAAATGGAAAGAAAAATTATGGAAACCAGGAAGCATACCACTCACAACTATAAAGATGGAAGTGTTGTTGCCCCTAGTCTTCCACAAACTATAAGGTTGACACCACAACAATTGGAAGAAAAAAGAGCAAAAGGGCTTTGTTACAGTTGTGATAGAAAATACACTAAAGGTCATAAGTGTGCTGAGAAGAAATTATTCTACATAGATTGTGAAGAGGAAGAAGAAAAGGAGAAAGAAAGGTCAAAAGAAGAGGATATACTCCAGGAACAAAGCCTAGATAAGGAAGAAATGAATCCGACCATATCTTGTAATGCATTGGTGGGAATTACCACTCCTCAAACCATCAAGATAGAAGGACAAGTCATGAAGAAAAAGGTAATAGTGTTGATTGATTCAGGAAGTACCCACAATTTTATTCATTGTAAGGTAGCAAAAGAATTGAATTGCTTCTTATATCCAGCACCAGAGTGTCAAGTGATGGTTGCAAATGGAGGAACAATAAATTGCTCGAGAAAGTGCCATAATATCAAGCTATGCATGGGAGAATATGTATTGACTAGCCCAATGCTTTCCATTCCAATGGGAGGTGCTGATGTTGTACTAGGAGTCCAATGGCTACAATCCTTGGGTACAATAGCTTTTAATTTTCAAGAACTTTTCATGAAATTTTCTGTGGAAGGAAAGGAAGTTGAATTAAGGGGTATTGCAGGGAAACCAGGAAACATAATCAGCTCTAATGGTATGACAAAGCTTCTAAGAAAGGAACAAAGAGGTGTACTTGCACAATTATGTCCGCTAGATGTTTCCACATTGGAATCATCTATTTCTCCAGATCTCCAAAAAGTCTTGGACAATCATTCCAAGGTATTTGAGACTCCCAAAGGTCTCCCACCTATTCATGATCATGATCATGCTATTCATCTGATTTCAGGAAGTGTTCCCCCAAACATCAGGTCGTATAGATATCCCTATGCCCAAAAGAGTGAAATTGAACGTATGGTTGCAGAAATGCTAGAGGCTGGTAAATTCAACCTAGTCAAAGTTCTTTCTCTGCTCCAATAGTATTGGTGCACAAGAAGGATGGATCATGGTGCATGTGTCCAGATTATAGGGAGCTAAACAAGCTCACTATTAAAGATAAGTTTCCCATTCCCGTCATTGATGAATTACTGGATGAATTGCATGGATCAATTTACTTCACCGAGTTGGATCTTCGTTCAGGATATCATCAAATCTGAATGAAGACTGAAGACATTCTGAAAAAAACATTTAGAACTCATGAGGGTCATTATGAATTTTTGGTCATGCCTTTTGGCCTTACCAATGCACCTTCAACATTTCAAGGTTTGATGAATTCAATTTTCAAACCATTCCTTAGAAAATTTGTGTTAGTATTTTTTGATGATATACTAATCTACAACAAGTCTTGGAAGGATCATGTTGAACATGTTGACAGGGTGCTACAACTATTGGAGGAGAAACAATTATATTCAAAAAGATCCAAATGTTTCTTTGGAGTACAAGAGGTGGAATATCTGGGTCATATTGTATCTCATGAAGGAGTTAAGGTAGACCCTAGCAAAATTAAAGCCATTAACGAATGGAAAATCCCACATCCATAAAGCATCTGCCAGGATTTCTCGGGTTGACAGGGTATTATTGCAATTTTGTTAAGAATTATGGGAGAATAGCAGCACCTCTAACAACACTATTGAAGAAAGATGCATTTTCATGGACTCCAGCAACAATAAAGGCCTTCGAACATCTTAAAGAGGCAATGTGCCAAGCACCGGTCTTAGCTACACCAGACTTCACAAAAACCTTTATTGTGGAATGTGATGCTTCAGGAAATGGAATTGGTGTTGTTTTAATGCAAGATGAAAGACCCATTGCTTTTGAAAGTTGTCCAATCAAGGGAAAGTTTTTACACAAAGCTATTTATGAGAAGGAAATGTTGGAAATACTCCATGCACTTAAAAAATGGCAACCCTACCTAATGGGAAGACACTTCAAGATAAAAACAGATCATGATAGCCTTAAATACTTTTTAGAACAAGGATTATCCTCTAAAGAGCAATAAAAGTGGGTCACAAAGATGTTGGGTTATGACTTTGAAATCATCTACAAAAAAGGGAAGCAAAATGTGGTGGCAGATGCACTCTCAAGAAAGGATGAGGATGCGGAAGCATTGTTGTGTGCCATTTCTATTATCCAACTAGATTGGATAAATGATGCAAGGGATGAATGGAAGAATGACGAAGAAGTGTGGGCACTTAATCGGAAGTTACAACAAGAATATAGTACATCTGATACATTTAGCTGGAAAAATGATTTGTTATGGTACAAAGATTGCTTATACCTCTGTAAGAATTCCCAACTAAAACAAAAGATTCTTATGGAATTGCACACTTCTCCCTTAGGAGGGCACTCAGGATTTTTAAAAAGTTACCACGGGGTTAAGAAGGAATTTTTTTTGGATGGCCTTAAATCAGATATTCAAAATTTTGTGGCAGAATGTTTGGTTTGCTAACAAATAAAGTTGAAACAATTAAGACATCGGGTCTATTACAACCTTTATCCATTCCAAGCCAACGTTGGGAGGAGGTTTCAATGGATTTTATCACAGGTTTACCCAAGTCTGAGGGAAAGAGTGTCATCATGGTGGTAGTTAACAGAATTACCAAGTATGCTCACTTTTGTGCATTATCACATCCATTTAAAGCTAGTACAGTTTCTTCTGCATTTATGGAAATAATTCAAAAGCTACATGGAAACCCAAAGATTATTGTAAGTGACAAAGATCCCATTTTCACTGGAAATTTGTGGACATAATTATTTTCTTGTCTTGGTACTCAGTTAGCTCATAGCTCATCTTATCATCCTCAATCTGATGGGAAAACTGAGATAGTAAACAAATGTTTGGAAGGATATCTTCGTTTCTTTGTATCTAATAAACGAACACAATGGGTCAAATGGTTTCCTCTGGCTGAATGGTGGTATAACACTTCCTTCCATACAGCAACAAAAATGACCCCATTTAAGGCACTTTAAAGATATTAGCCACCATCCATCACATCATATTTAAGAGAAAATTCTAAGGTTAAAGCAGTGGAACATCACATCGAACATCAACAACAAGTCCTCCAACTCTTAAAGGGTAACCTTGTGTTAGCATAGAATAGAATGAAACAACAGGCATATCAACATTGCAGCGAAAGAAGTTTTGATGTAGGTGATTGGGTATTCCTACAGCTACAACCATATAAGCAAATATCCCTCAAGCAAGCTAAGAAGGATAATAAATTATCACCAAAGTATTATGTTCCATACAAGGTGTTGCAAAAGATTGGTACAATGGCATACAAATTTGAGCTTCCTGCAGCTTCTCGATTCCACACAGTTTTCCATGTTTCATGTTTAAAGAAGGTTATAGGCGACAAGATCCCAGTTCAAACAGTATTGCCAGAACTTGATGACGAAGGAAAAATTATATTGGAACCAGAAGCAGTCACAAAAACAAGAACTCAACAGCTACGAAATCGATCAATTTGAGAGTATCTTATCAAGTGGAAGAACTTATCTGCTAAAGATTCCACATGGGAGGATGAGAATTTTATATAGAAGCATCTAGAACTACTCAAGCGTTGAGGAAAACACTTTTTCTAGGAAGAGGGGCATGTTGGGTCCCTATAATACTAGTGATTACCCCATTACTATTGTAGTTGTATCCCTTATTAATATTGTTGTGCCCCTGTTGCCCCCATATTGTGATTACTATGCCCCATAGAATCCCTCTATTGTTATTTTTGTGGCTTTATATTATAATTGCTAGGTCGGCTGGGCTATATTGTGACTCTTTAGACTCCTATATATAGAAAGGAGGTTTTGTCATTTGAATCATCCAAGAATTGTTCATTTATGTAATGTAAAGGAGGTTGCCCCCTCGAAGAGGCTAAATTCTAAGGCATTGATCTATTTTTTCTATCTTTTTCTTGAGTTGGTTTCATAACAGAAGATGCTTCGTTTGTAACAAGTTTGGTCACTATGATAGGGAGTGTCCAAATAGAAGGGAAACATCTCATGATGATGATCACAATCATTCTAGGGGAAAGAACATTAATCAAAGGAATGACAGGTTCAACAACAAATGGAAAAGGAATGCTTCCGCTACTCAACTTGGAAATGATCGAGCTTCTAAAAGAACAAGAAACTAAAGGTATGATGAGTCTAATGTTGTAAATTCTAAGAAAAATGAAATTTATCTTATATCTTCCCTCTCTATTGCCTCTCCTCTTGATACTTTGGGAAACTGGATGATTGATAGTGGTGCCTCAAGGCACTTCACCGGGTAGAAGGAAGATCTTTCAAATCTGATATAGAGGGATACAAATTTTGAAATTATCCTTGGAGACAATGCCACCTATCATGTGAAGGGAGTTGGGAATGTTACCCTTCAATTGAATCAAGGTAATACCGTTCATCTACAATAAGTACTATATGTACCTGATCTAAAGAAGAATCTAGTGTCTGTTTTGGTGATGGAAGACAAAGGATTCAAGATGGAATTCATCGATGGAAAGGTACATGTGTGGAAAATAAATTTCAAAGAAGAATTTAATTTTGGATTCAAGGTTGATAGTTTATATCAAGTTGGAGGAAGTACAATATGCCTTGTGACACATCTCTTCAATCTGAACTATGGCACCGAAGGTTTTCTCATCTTCATTATAAGGCTTTACCAAATGCAAGGAATATGGTTACAGGTATGCCCAAATTCAAAATAGAGAATGAAGGTGTATGTCAGGGATGTACTAAGGGAAAACATACAAGGGGTCCATTCCCCTCAAGTGATAGAAAGACCACAAACATTTTGCAATTGGTTCATTCTGATCTATCTGGTATGTTTCTTGTGACATCATTAGGAGGATATTTATATTATGTTGTCTTTGTGGATGACTTCTCTCGCAAAAATTGGACGGTAAAAGCATGTTAATGTGTATCACTTTTACCCTTTTTGTGGCAAAGAAGTTTTATAAAAATAAATGGAGTTGGGAAGTTTACTCTTAAATTTACAAAATCATCAAAAATTAGGTGGTGGTAAAAGAAGACAAAACATGTCAATTTAAATTCAATTTCATGTCATATCTTTTCTAAAATTTAATATATTTTTTTTATCTAATTTATTCATTTTCTTTAAAATATATCATTAATATTTTACATAAATTTTTAAGTAGTGACAAAACTGGGACCCCCCATTTCTCTATTGATTTATGTTTTTCAATTCCAATTTCTTTAAGAGATGTGTTGTAAACATTCTAAAGATTGCTAAACAAATTTAAAAATAAAAAGTAAGCATATTTTTTAATTATTATTAAAATACTAGTAAAAATGATCATCTTTTCGTATATATAAAACTGCGACCCAAGAAACTACCCTTTCAAGTTTATAAAATCAATTTTTTTAATATAAATTTGAAAATAACATATAACAAAATGTTAAAATTATTTTTTGAAAATTTTTAAAATATATTTTAAATTTTTTATAATAAAATTTTTAATTATGATTATAATAACATATTTTATATTATTCAAAATATAATATATAAAATTATTTGTTTAGAAATTCTAATTCTATTTATATATATATTTTTAGAGAGTTTTAGCATTTTATTTAACTTTACATAAAGTTATTTATATTTTGTGAGTGATTAACCATAGTTTTTACCAATATTTACTATCAGTTGACTTATTTGCAAATTTAGTATTTACTTTTTATAACATTATTTATATTTTATAAACCCATTAAATAGGTTCACCATAGCTTTTACTAAATTTTATTGTGAGTTAGCTTTGTTACAAATTTAGCATTTATTTTTTATAATTAACAAGTATGAAACTCAACTCATTTAATTGATATTTTTATATTATTTTTTTTATCTTTTTTCATTTGAGTACTTTTTTGCTTTTGCCATATAATGAGACACATTAGCATGCTTTTACCATGGATATATTTCTTGAAGAAGAAGGACGAAATACTCTCATGGTTCTTTTCCTTCAAACACTTGGTGGAAAATCAAGTAGGGAAGAAGATCACAATATTGAGGGCCGATAATGGAATCGAGTATGAGTCAAATGAATTCAATGACTATTGTAGGGAATCTGGCATTAAGGAGGAGGCTACTACTACATATACTCTTTAGCAAAATAGTTTTTCTGAAAGGAAGAATCGTTCCATTATAGAAGCCACTGATGCCATGCTTCATGATCAAGGACTTCCAAAGTTCCTATGGGGAGAAGCTACCAACACTGCTGTGTACATTCAAAATTGATGGCCTCATCAAGAATTGGACTCCAAAACTCTTGAAGAAGTTTTCACCAATAAGAAACTTGATGTTTCTCATTTTAGAAATTTTGGTAGTCTCGTATACTTTCATGTGCTGAAAGAAAACGTAAATAAATTAAATGTATCTGGGAAGAAAGGAACTTTTGTGGGCTCCAATGAAACTTCTAAGGCATAAAGAATATATGTGCCTGGTCAAAGATAAGTAGAGTTGATTCATGATGTCACCTTCAATGAGGAGGCATAGAGAATCTATGTGCCTGGTCAAAGAGAAGTAGAGTTGAGTCATGATGTCACCTTCGATGAGGATGCTACCCTAAGGAAGATTAACAACCTTCCTATTGCAAGGAAATACAAAGAAGTAGATACAAGAAATCAGGGATATTTGTAGGATGAGCTGATGCCTGATGTTGAAGAATAGATGGATCCCATTGATCCTCCTCCTCGTGAGCCCACCTCATCTAAAAAGAGACCCTCATGGCTCAGGGAAATTCTCGAAGATGTCGAGAGACATGTTGCACCAAGGGGGATATTTCGTGAAATCAAGAAGCCTAATAGGTACCAAGGGTACTTAATTTCTATGAGCACCATTATTCAGTCTGAACCTTTCTCATTCAAATAAAATGTGAATAAACATGTATGGAAGGATTCTATGAATGAAGAGTATGAGTCAATTATGAAGAATGATGTCTTGGATGTGGTCCCTATACCCTAGGACAAATACGTTGTCACCTCTAAATGGCTCTACAAGATCAACCATGGTGTTGATGGAAGTGCTGAGAAGTTCAAGGCCAGATTTGTTGCTCAAGGCTTCTCTGAAAAGGAAGGTGTAGATTATAATGAGATATTTTCACCCATTGCTGGCTACACCACCATCTGTTTGATTATAGACCTTACTACCTCAGAAGGATGAAATATTCACCAGATGGATGTCAAGACTACCTTCTTGCATGGTGCACTTAAGGAGGAAGTCTATGTGGAACAACCTGAGGGGTTTGAAGCTCAAGATCGTTAGAAACATGTATGTAGGTTCAAGAAATACATCTATGGGTTGAAGCAATCACCCCGGCCTTGGTATGAGAGGATCGATAACTACCTGATGAAGCTGGGATTTATAAGAAGTGAAGTTGATCTGAAACTTTACTTTAAAGTCGAGAATGATAAACCTCACATCTTGGTACTCTATGTGGATGATCTATTTCTGATAGGTGCAAACCCTCTTATTCATCAATGTAAGAGAGAGTTGGCTTCTGAATTTTATATAAAGGACCTAGGACTGATGCATTACTTCCTAGGGTTGGAGGTCTGGCAAAAGGAAGGGGAGATTTTCCTTTCTTAAGGAAAATATATTGTGAAGCTACTTAAAATATTTGGGATAGTGGACTGTAAGTCTGTGACTACTTTGATGGAGCTTAACTTCGAGAAGTTATGCAAAAGTGTTGTCGAGCCCGATTTGGGAAATCCTTTTGAGTATCGTCAACTCATTAGGGCCCTAATGTTCTCGGTGAACTCATGTCCGGACATATATTTTGCAGTGAGAACATTGAGTCAGTTTATGGTTGAGCCTCATCATATACATTCGATTTCTGCCATGAATTTCTTGAGACATCTCCATGGCACAATCACTTATGGATTGAGATACACTTCCAAGAATGTGAGGCTCCATGGGTACTCTGACACAAATTGGGATGGCAGTGTGGCAAATCATAAAAGCACATCAAGATGTTGCTTCTCTCTAGGTTATGCTTCAATATCATGTATGAGCAAGAAGCAGAAGTTAGTTTCTTTAAGCAACACTAAGGCCAAATACATTGCTGCTAGTTCGGCCTCCTATGAAGCTATTTGGTTGAGGAAACTGTTTATTGAGTTGTTTGGGCATGTGTTGGATACCACTGTTATCTTCTATGAAAACCAGAGTGGGATTCGTCTTTATGATAATCTTGTGTTTCATGGTTGCTCCAAGAATATTGATATCAGGTACCACTTTATCCGAGATATGGTACAACGTGGAGAAATAAGGCTCCATCATATTGGGACTGTTTCATGGGTCTCTAAATTAGACATAAATTAAGGCCCATCTGACCATCTTTCAACACATTAAACTTGTATTTTTTCATTACATAATGTATTTTTAACTTTAATATGTTCAATAGGAAGGTTTATGGATAATTGTATATTTGTGCCTAATATTATTTATTTTTGTGGAATATTATGAGAATATTGGGCAGATTATGGAGATTTCGAGGAGGAGATAATCTACGGACCCACCCCTAGTACATGAGGATCAATATTAAATAATAAATAAATAAGATACTCTAGAATTATGGCACAGATTCTAGAGCTCCAATGATAGAGAAAATATAGGAATGTGTTCCCTGCCATTTAATGTAGATTCCTAATATTGGGAACCCGTTCCACTAATCAAGGGATTTTGTTGGGGAAAGTTTCCAAATTTTATGGGGGATGATTCCTAATAATTTTGTATAAGTACCAAGTTGAATTTTCCTCTAGGGGTTGATTTTTATTAGTCTTATTGTGGAGAAAACTCGTATTTTCGCAGCTCCACTTTCATTTTATGCAAGGATGTAATTGCATTGATGGAAATAATGAAGATTGTTTCCATGTTCAGCTTCTAAATCTTGGTCTCCTTCATAGGAATCTAAGTTTCCTTGGGCTTGGCCATCCCAGGAGCCTCAAATCCCTTTTGTATCATTTAATTTTCTTCTTGTCACTTCTTATTCACATGCATCTCTTGTTCTTGTTTTTTTATTTCTGCATTCAGTATTGATGATTTCTTATTGTAGGGTTGGGTTAAATGGTTGAAGTAAGTTATTTTTCAAGATCAAAAGCATCATTTTATCCTTGGAACAGCTTTGGAAGGTCATAGTAATCATTGAGCTACCTGGATTAGCTTGCTTATTCCCAAATCTAGATTTCTGGAAGTCCCTTGTGGCAAATAACAATATATTTCTACTATTTTTTAGAGCATGCTAAAAATATTCAATAAAGTTTATTCCACTCGCATTAGATCAAAAAAAACATTTTAGTTAATAAAAAAATTACTCCGTTGCAATTTAACTTGATTAGTTTAGGCATTTGATAGATTTACTAGCTCACTAGTTCTCGAATTTCTAGATTTTAGACTAGTAACTTTTTTCTATTTTGGGTTAACACATGTATTTTTGAGTGATTCCTCTTGGAATAGACACCTAAGAAATCCTAGTCGATAAAAAAAAATTCCCCATCCAATTTGGATTTGATTTTCTTGGTCATTCGGTGAATTATAGTTTCCTGTAGTAAATCTCTTGTTTCCTGTAGTACTCTTCCAGTGTGTATATACTTGCCTAGATTTGCTCCAAAATATTGGTTTTCGTCCCTTAGGGTTGAATAATGACCCCTAGGATATAAATAAATGATTAGGGAATACTAAATACAACTTAGGACTTGCCTCTTTACCCATGCAAAACATTTCAACGATTTCGGCTAATGGACAAATTTATGAAATAGATAATACAATGATGATTTCCACATCCAATGAACTTTGTTAATGAATCTAAACTCTTTGAAATGTAATGGTTGAAATTTAGTTCATGATATTTAATTTATGCAATTATAATAGGTTTCTTTCCTTGTATTTTCTTTCTTACAATTGGTTAAGGTTTCAATTTCCAACATTTCACTTTCTGCAATTAGTTTAGGATTTGATTTCATTACATGCACTCCATTACATCATGACAATGAAGGAAGGACACATTGTATGTTGTAGATATAGTACCGATACCTCTTATGTTTGTACAAACCTCGAGTTGATAATTAAAGTTGGTAGCCTTGGGATTTGCAGCATTCTTGTTGCAATATCGAGGCTCATCACTTTTTGGTGTCATTTCGAAGGAGGTGTCAAAGTACACATTGTTTTCTTCCCTATTCAATTCATTTCTTTTTACTTTATGAAAAAACAAAAAAAGTTTGCATTAGGTATATTTCATTTCAAAAATAGAAAATGAATTGCATTAGTGTTTTCATTCAATCATAAGGACAAAAAAATTCTCCAACACAAACCCACCCCCCCCCCCCCCCATTTTATGATGTGGTGTATTAAGAGCTGCATCACCATCCACTTTTGTAGTTAGAAGAAGAATAGATTGAAAAGAAGGTAGAAGAAATGGATGGAGATGATGACAATGAAGAATATCCTCTTGGATTTCCCATTCAATATAATGATGTCAATGTATGAAGAACATGCCTCCATATTTTCTTCAAAACTTTCATGGTCTAAGGTCAGAGGATTTGGAAACCTTTCTGTTTGAATTTGAAATTGTTTCTATATCTTCTAGTTACTTATTAAACACTAAAAAAATGAGAATTTTTCTGGAAACATTGAATGATAGAGCTCTTAAATTGTTCATGAGTTTAGGGACTAATTCAATAAGATCATGGAATGATATGCAAAAGATATTTCTAGAAAAATATAAAGATCATGATCTTAAAGAAGAAATATTTAGAATGAATAAAAAAGAAGATGAAACCTCAAGGATCTAGTAGAGAGGTTCATGTATAATGTTAAGGGGGGAAAAATACATCATTTAGGATTCGACACACTAAAAACCCTCGTACTTAGAACAATTAGGGATGAGTGGATTGATATTATTGATCTCATGAGTATAGGTGATGTATACTAGTTATCATTTGAAGAAATTTGTGAAACATTCAAACACATATCAAGAGGAAGGGAAAGAGTAAGTCAATCAGCATCAAGATCAGTAAGTCACACTAAACTTGGAAATTTGCTTGATAACTTTAAAATAGAAATACATAGCAATCCAAGTGCACAAAGAATAAAAAATGAGAAAAAAGAAGATGTTTATATTTGTGTTGTCCATGCAGAATCACGTGATGTTAAATATTTCCCCTAATTACCAAGGTTGAAGGAAGTTTACCAAGAGGATAATGGAGAATTTCAATTGCCACTGCAACTATGTTATGTATCTTCAAGATCACTGTGGCAGTCTGTTCAACTTGATATGATCCAAGAACTTAATTCACAATTTCAAGCATATACACATTCATCTCAAAGCAATTGGAACACACCCTTTCCATGGAAACCTTGGCCATCAACCCCAAAACAAATCTTGGCAACAAGGTTGGAAAGGAACTTATGGGAGCCATCCACAATATCCTCCATACCCAACTCCATGTTATCCCTACCATCCACCTCAACCATAACCACATTTCCAACCACATCAATCTCAAATATCCACTCCCAGTCAACCACTTGTACCACCATTTCCAAACCCACAAAATTAAGTAGATCAACTCACTTACAATGTTGAGGTACAACACCTCTAAACATCTCTTCTTGATCTAAAGAGTATTAATCCTAGCTCAGGAAGAGCATTGCAGAAAATAGATTCTCTTGGTACCATTGAAGGACCACATAGAGGAGAAGAAGATTCAAAGGAGAATACCAAAGGATCATGGGCTGCATTTGATGAAGAGCAGACATCAAAATTAGATACTAAGAAAGATCCCTCACGGTTACCATCAAATCCTCCATGTGTTTGAGAGAACAATCAGTAAAAAGAGGAATATTTGAAGTTCATGGAAGAGAAATACATCCATGATGATCCAACTCAGAAAGTAGACTAGGGGCATCAAAACTATATTGAAATATGGTTCTAGATAGTGATTAAGTTGCAACAACACTCTCTTCTTCAACTCTGCTTGATATCATCAAAGTTAAAGCATTTGATCTCTCAAATTTAGGTACATGTCAAAGCATACATTTGAAGCCTACACATCCATTTGACTGTCATCTTGATGTCCACATGGCTCCATTGGAAGTATTCTTATACTTGAAAGAGACTTTGTTTTTTCAAGTAGAGTAAGGTAGAAAAAATAAATAAAAAATAAAAATAGGAGAAAAAATCTCAGGTGAAAACCTCCTTTGAGGAACCTAATATTGACTCATTGTTTGAAAACCTCCATAAGGTGGTTAGTGGGTTGGAAAAAAGAAAAAAAAAAAAGAGAAAAAGAAAAGATCCTAGGTGAAAACCTCCTTTGAGGCACCTAGGTAGACCTACTAGTTGAAAACCTGATTGAGGCAGCTAGTAGGCCTAGAAGAAAAAAATAAAAAATCTTTGCTCCATGTATCTCTCTGTCATGAATGCAGGTGTTGTCCAACGTCTACAAGCGACAAAAACAAGTTAACCACCAAAAGACAAGTTGATCTAAAGCCTAGTGAAAGGAAGTCAAACTTGGACTTTCTCCTCCTTTGCTCAGATGCTCCAAAAGTACCAAGACCATGACAATCCATCACCCTCATCTATTTCCACCATCCATTCATCATTCCAAAGATTTAACCACTCAGCTTCCTTTCTATCTTGAAATAATAGGAAATTGAAATACATAGAGAAGAAAACTATTTTTTTCATATCTTGAAAACCATGCATCCATTTGCCAAGTTGTTTCAGGGGGGGATGTATATGGATGATAGTAACATGCCCAAGAACTTTCAACAAATTCTAGTCCATGGTTTTCAAGAAATTGACCTCCATCACCTACAACCATTTTTGAATTTAATTGATATTCATGCATCCATTTAAAAATTCATTTCATGGGGAGATTCATATGGGTGATGGTAACATGCCCAAGAAATTTTAGTGAACTCCAGTGCATAGTTTCCAAGAAATCAATCTCCATCAACTTCAACCATTTTTAATTTTTCTCGATATTTGTGCATCCATTGCCCAATTTTTTTTATGGGGAGGTGCATAAGGATGATGGCAACATGATCAAAAAATTTCAGGTCAATCTAATATACCGTTTCGGAGATATGGGCTTAAACAAGTTGTTGCAGGGTTTCATGTAGTACTAAAAGATGTCCTAGTTTACTACATGAAACATGATGAAAGTTATAGGAAGGTGCAGAAGGTGAAATAAAATGTAGGAAAGGTGTATAATGGTGGAATAAGGTATAGGGAAGGTGAACATCACTCATGGCCAAGCCCAACACTCTGAGAAGGTCAGATTTGACTAAGATAGCTTTCTCATGGTAACTAGAAGATATAGGTTTAGAATCACCAAGATATGAAGAAAAAAAAGGAAATTATCACCTCAAGAGGACCATGGATCAATCATCAACTCAGCAACATCATGCATGCCTCTCCAACAACCATCAAGTATGTACATGTATGAAATAATATTGACCTACTCTATTGAGCATATTATAGTTAAAAATTTGTTGTCAATGCATGAGAGATGAGGTTTTATATGCTTAGGATGGATTAGCAGCCTCAGCCACCTTCAAATAGTTAATTGTAGCTCACTCCTTCACTCATGCAATGTGGAAAGACCAAATTAGGAAGGGTGATGATTTTAAGGAATGGGGACAGCAGTTAAAAGAAGAAATTTCTCCTAAGGAAATGTCACCATAACACTCCAAGCCCTCCATCCACTTCATATGCACTTTCTATCCATCATTCATCCATCCCATTTCTTAAGTAAATGATTAATATTTGTCAATAACGAACCCTATACTCTATCTCACCCTGACAATTTCTTGAAAAAACACACAGAGCACATCGTCTCCATTTTCACAAACCTACACTACTCCCTCTAAACCCTAGCATCATCATCCAAATCCTCTACATAATTTCTCATCACTCCATACATTTAGAAGACCCTGAAAGAGGAAGAATGACTGGTACAGGAAGGAAGAATGTTGCTACAAGAAGGAGGAAAGGAACAAATTGTGCTAAAAACAAAAATGGCAGTGCCTAAGAGAGACCTAGTCAAAATAGAGAAATCCAAGGCCATTAGGAAATCATATAGGCCACAAAAGAGAAGAAGAAGGCAACAAAAGGCAAGGACACATTTACCATCAAAATAGAACTCAAGTTGTAGTGATGAAAATGGGCTTTCCAAGAGGTCTCTATTCTCTTTCTAGCTTTTGTCCATGGCTTAAAAGATGTTATAGAGAGGGTAGAGAGGCATGGAAGTCAAGTTGAGGGCCTACCCTAGGCTCATACTATCATTTCTACTCAAAAAAGGTTTAAACAGACAGCTATAGGGTTTCCTGTAGTTACTATAGATATTACTACAAGGTGTCCTAGTTCTCATCTAAAGGTGTTTTGAAGGTTTCAGAGGTGCCCAAATGGTGGAAAAAGGTAGTAGGAGGTTAGAAAAGGATGTGGAAGACCGTTCCAAACTAAAAAATATTCAAGAACCCATCTTCAATAAGGGGAAGAAGTTATGCTAATGTTTTGAAGAAACACTGTGATATTTTCTATGCACAAATAGTTTTGGAAAAATGAGTGAAAATGGAATGAAGGTTTCAAGGTAGAGGATATGAATGAAATGGATCTACAAGCCATCAGAGTTCACTTGCAAAGAGGAAAGATATGTATTTTTGATTGCAAGACTGTCAAACAATCATGAAAAGAGCAACTACATTTTTGTGCTTATCCTTGTAGATATTACAACCAAGATTCTTAAGAGAAAGGACTGAGGAATGCACAAGAGAGAGGCCATGAGAGCCATGAATGAGGCACAATGAGGTCACTAAGTTTTTCAAAGGATGAGCAACACTTTCAGCAGAGGGTATGATGGCCTCTAAATTAGACATAAATTAAGGCTCATCTGACCATCCTTCATCACATTAAACCTCTCTTTTTTCATTAGGTGATGTATTTTTAACTTTTATATGTTCATTAGAATTGTTTATGGACAATTGTATATTTGTACCTAATATTATTTATTTTTGTGGAATATTATGAGAATATTGGGTAGATTATGGAGATTTGGAGGAGGAGATAATCTAGGGACCTACTCCCTACTATAGGAGGATCAATATTAAATAATAAATCAACAAGATGTTCTTGAATTATGTCACATATTATGGAGCTCCAATGATTCAGAACATCTAGGAATGTGTTCCCTGCCATTTAATGCAGATTCCTAGTATTGGGAAACAGTTCCACTCATCAAGGGACATTGGTGGGGAAAGCTTCCTCCTTTCATGGGGGATGATTCCTAATCATTGTGTATAAGTACCAAGTCGAATTTTCCCCTAGGGGTTGATTTTTATTATTCTTATTATGGAGAAAACTCGTATTTTTGTAGCTCCACTTTCATTTTCTGCAAGGATGTAATTGTATTGAAGGAAAGAATGAAGATTGGTGCCATTTTCAGCTTTTAAATTTTGGTCTCCTTCATAGGACTCTGATTTTCCTTAGTCTTGGCCATCTCGATAGCCTTAGAGCCCATTTTTATCATTTACTTTTCTTATTTTCACTTCTTATTCACATGCATCTCTTGTTCTTGTTTTCATATTTCTGCATTCAGTATTGATGATTTCTTGTAGTAATATTGGGTTAAATGGTTGAAGTAAGTTCTTTTTTAGGATCAAAAGCATAACTTTATCCTTGAAACAACTTTTTGAGTTCATAGTAATGATTGAGCTACTTAGATTAGCTTGCTTATTCCCAAATATAGATTTTTGGAAGTCCCTTGTGGCAAATAACAATATATTTTAGTTATTGTTTATAGCATGCTAACGAGCTTCAATTGAGTTTATTCCACTTGCATTAGATAAAAAAAAATAAAAAAAAAATATATATTTAATAACAAAAATTACCCCATTTCAATTGCACTTGATTAGTTTAGGAATTTGATAGATTTACTAGCTCACTAGTTCTCGAATTTTTAGATTTTAGACTAGTAATTTTCTGTTATTTTTTAGCATGGGTTAACATAGGTATTTTTTAGTGATTCTACTTGCAATGGAGACCGAAGACATCCTAGTCAATAAAAATATGTTCCCATCCAATTTGGATTTGATTTTATTGGTCATTTAATGAATTATAGTTTCCTGTAGTAAAGTTGTTGTTTCCTGTAGTACTCTCCCAATGTGTATATACTTGCCCAGATTTGCTGAAAAAAATTGGTTTTGGTCCCTTAGGGTTGAATCATGACCCCTAGGATATAAATAAATGATTAAGGAAGACTAAATACAACTTAGAACTTGCCTCTTTACCCATGCAAAACATTTCAACGATTTGGGCTGATGGACAGATTTATGAAATAGATAATACAATAATGATTGCCACATCTAATGAACTTTGTTAATGGATCTAAACTCTTTGAAATGTAATGGTTGAAATTTATTTCATGATATTTACTTTATGCCATTAGAATATATTTATTTCCTTGTATTTTCTTTCTTTCAATAAGAAATTTTTTCCAAATCGAGCATTTCCTTTTCTACAATTACTTTAGGATTTGATTTCATTACATGCACTCCATTACATCATGAGAGTGAAGGAAGGACACATTGTATGTTGCACATATAGTGTCAATACCTCTTAAGTTCATACAAAACTCGGGTTGATAATTAAAGTTTGTGGCCTTGGGAGTTTCAACATTCTTTTTGAAATACCGAGGCTCATCACCTATGAGAAGGTCGTTGATATTATTACGAAGCCCCTCAGGAAGATCAAATTATTAACCTTCTCAGAACAATTGGATTCATGGAGAGATCTCTTATGATGGTCCTGTATGAGATGGATAGTGAGCTCTAGGAGCTCCGGGGGTCTTGGGGTACTTCTTGGAGTGATGAAAGACCATAGGGTGCTCACCCTCCCCTAGTGATGTGCTATGTATAGGGTGAATGGTTCACCTTCCCCTGTGAATCATACCCCGTGGTGGCATATGCATAGGCTGAGTGGTTCACCCTCCCTTATGACATATGAGTAGGATGAATGGTTCATCTTCTCCTGCCGGAACATCCTACCCATGTAGTTCGGCATTCATGGGAATTAACTCTCATCCAGCCAATGAGTAGGGAAATGAGGATAAGGCACATAGTACTATAGATGGATGCATCATGTACTACTGTACTCCCTATGCTAGGATGTTGATATTAATTTGGGATCAATGGAAAATGACTATGGGTCAGTTAAGAGTGGTATGACACACTCTCGATTGTTGGAGACTAACTTCCAGTCATTGGAGAATGGTATGATACGTTCTTGATCAATTATTCTTTCTCAATGGTTCAGTAGAGTAGAACAGTGCAGTGATAGGGATGGTACAGATTGTCAGGCAGTTTGGCAGGTGATGTTCTCCCTAGTTAGGAGGGAGTGTTAAATTTGGAAACAATGGCCAAACATCACTTTGGACAGCACTTATGAGATAATTGATATTTTTCTTGGATTCCTCTTTCTGAGAGGTGTAGTATTGATCTAAATATCATCCCATTCTGAAATGTACAAATAAAGCTATGAATTTATTTTGATTATGGACAAATTGTCAAGGTCAGCCAACCATCAAATTGGCCTCCTCCAGCCTTCAACATTGCATATAAATACAAGGTGCCTCCTCCCTATTTTTTCATCTCATCTCATTCATCTTTCTCTCTCTTCTCTTGATGGGGTATGGATTTCTAGGCCTCTCTCTCCACATGTGTGAAAGAAAGATTGTCTTTTCTAGCTACTTTGTTACCATATTTGACCAAAATTTCAGGAGGCTAACTTTGACCAGTGTTGGCCTTGTTTGACATTGGTTTTGTGAGGGAGACTTCTATTTGGGTAGGCTGTTTTTTTGGGCACAAAACTAAGGTAGTTTGACCCCTACGTTACCAACATTGACTGCCCTAATTCAAGTTGTTGTGTCGAATTTTGTTGACTAGATTTGGTTGGTTATTTTCGGACTATTTTGGGCTGCATTATCTTGTTTTTTGAGGCCGAGCTGTCCAAGGTTGACTGAGCTATTTTGGAGGTCAATTTCAGCTATATTGATCAGCATTGAATTTTTGGTTAGGGCTTTCTGTTTTTGTTGTTTTGATTGTTCAGTTTGGGCAAGTGAATATTGTAAATATTACTCTCTCTCTCTCTGCTGAGATTTTGAAGAATTATAAGAAGAATTGATCAAGGTTTTCCCCACATTGGGGTTTGTCCCTGGCTGATGCCATATATTGTGTCATATTGTGTTGGCTTATCTTCTACTATTATCATTTATGTTCTATCTACGTTTTACTATCATGTTGATGTGATTTCTATACTGGATATGATATTGGGATACTAAAAAATTGAAGTAAAATTGCTCGAAGCATAGAACATACCATTGTTATCCTAAAATTAACACAAAGTCTAATGAATGCATGGTTTGAACTTGCAAAAAGGTCATGGTCAAAAGTGGCTTATACATAAGTCCAAGTGAAGCTGACTTAAGGCCAAAAGGGTACAAGTAGTCAATATGCAATGCAGTAGTACAACTTAACAAATGGGAGCCTCTAGGTTATAAAGATAGAATGATAGTGAAGAAGACGGGAATGAGGCTTCATCACAGAGTCGTGGTAGGACTAAAGAGACTCCCGAGCCTAAGCAATTTGTGCAGCATGGGAAACATATGCTAGCGAGGATCTAACTAAGAAGTTCATGTAAGGAATGCCTCTACCACTATGTTATGATTTGATAAGATGGCGAGTGAAAGTGGTTTAAAAATTGCAATGTAATTGGGTAGACCCTATTGAAAAATATTGCAGTATGAGGTTAAGATGCATAATGTAGTGGAAAAAGTGATATGTCCTAACCTATATGCCAGTGATGAAAACAATGCCTTCCACGATTGGTCTATGATTGTGGAGTCAAAGAGTTGAAAAAATGTCACAAAATGTTCGTTTACCTTGGAAAACAACCTCCCCCAACACTTCAAGGCAAAAGTTAAAAAGTTCATGAAATAATAAAGTTAAAAATTATAAACTTATAAAAGTGGGTTTTAAAGTTTTAATATAAAAAGGCATTTCAACTCACCAAAATTCATTTTAACTTGTAAGTGTTGAGAGCTTGAGAGCTTGGGAGAAAACTTGGGCAACTCCATTTCACAGTTTCCTCAACCAATTCATCAACCGAAGGCTTCCAGGTAATTCTAAATCTCTAATCTCTTCCATTTATTTCTATTTTGAATGAATTTAATTGACTTTTACTCTAGGAATTTTGTCTATAAAATTTTCCTCTATGTGTGTTGGGCATGGAATCCCCGCACAACATGTTTTGGGGCTCAAAGCCCAAGTTTTGGTCAAAGGTTTTGTAAGACTCCGCCAATTGTGGGCATAGAGCGTGAAGTAGAGGTTAAGTCATAGGGCTTTCCATCCTAAAGTAATGTAATGTAATGCAAAGTCATGTCGGCCTACCCATGGTCCATGCCCATGGGATTGTATAAATAGAGTGAGGCTCTAAGTTGTAAAGATAGTTGATGGTAGAGGGAATAGCGAAGAAATGGTTTGAGCTTAGAGTAGGATTCTAAGTGTGTTGGGTCGTAACGATAGGAAGAGGCTCTGCAGTTGAGTGCGCAGAGGCCTAGTAGAGTCTGCAGCTAAGTGCACAGGCAGTGTCAAGTCTATAATCAGGATTGAGATTAGTAAAGAGAAGTTGATTCTTATTTCTGTGTATTTGTTGTACATTGACTTCTTTATGTTTATATCGGTTTATGTATCACACACACTGATATCATTGTTGAATATGCTGTAATAACCATTAATCTTACACACACACAAGTTAAGTAATTAGGTAATTAGTACAGAACATGGGTATTATACGGGTTGTGCCCTGAGTAGGGCTGCGCAAAAACAACAACACAGGTTGCGAAGGAATAACAAGTGCGTGTAGTGACGTACACGTAGGGTCAAACCGCGGACCTCCAGAAACCCCTCAGACATCCCTACGGTGTAGAAACCTAGTTCTAGCACCCTCCCATACTACCTCGGGTGAGACCTCAGTCTGTGCTCCATGGACTATTGCCAAAAGGGTCAGTAGTACCGGGATTTGCTTGACTAAATCACCTCTAAACTTGGGTTAGGCCCATACAAGTTAACAAATGGTTCTGTTGCTAGGATTGGGATCTGCATAAAGGATGTCTGATGTCATGCCACTGGAACCCAACGAAGAAAGAAATTGAAGAGTGGTTGGACAAGAAGATTCACGAGTTCGCGACGCAGGAGAATAGAAATCCATGAGTATCTAAGGAACAATGGTTGGAGCACTATTTGTATACAGAAATCCATGAAATTTTCTTTGCATCCTTTTCATCTGAGCTGTATGAGTGGGTCGCAAAGTTAGCAGACAGCCAGGGAGGTGTAGGCTCAACAAACCAATAGTGTGGACTTCGGAATTAGTGTGTAGACTAGAAGCATCAGAAGATAAGATAGCACGAGTCGTGGACCATTGGCTTGACTGAATAATAGGAGGATTTATCACTGAGTTCGTGGTAGACATGATCATTTGCTACAGTGAGGCAGAGTGACATTTTCTCAAGGGACCACGAGCTAAGTATATTAAATTTTTGAACACTTGGATTAAGATGCTATTGTGTGAAAAGCGGTTTATGCGAATAAATTAATGTTTGGGACTACATGAAGGAGGAAGATATACAGAAGTGGAAGTAGTGAAGAGTTGGAAAGCAGTCCCTTAATTTCATCCTTGTGGGAAAGCAAGGAGGATCTCACGAAAGTTTCTCCAAGAAGCGTAGTTAGTTTGATAAGACAGAGAATTTTGTGTTTGCCACCTCCACCCACACCGCCACCTGTTTCACCCTCCTCACCTCTATCACCATCCACCCCACCACCGCCACCATAGCAGTTTAGTATGGCGAGTGCGATCAAACTACCATTGTTTAGAAGAGTAGGAAATGAAGATCCGGACCAATTATGGTTCGTGGTAAGAGCAGTATGGGAAGCAGAGGGTTTTATTGATGATAATATTAAAAAGGCTACGTTGGTGAGCACATTGTAGGATCACGCATTAACATGGCATATCAAGCATTCTGATGACCACCCGAACATATGAATTGCAGAGATCCAGGCTGCGCTAAACAGGGAATTTAGCAGGCCAAAGTCAGAAACACAATCAATCATTGGGTTTAACGAGATTGCGATGCTCTTCGGTGAGAACCCCTGGGATCTGGACCAAAGGATGAAGAGCATGATCACGAAGCCAATATGATGTTAATGGATGCACAACATCACACCTAGTTTGTGGCCTCAC
Source organism: Pinus tabuliformis (assembly GCA_031772625.1). NCBI lineage: Eukaryota > Viridiplantae > Streptophyta > Pinopsida > Pinales > Pinaceae > Pinus > Pinus tabuliformis. Next base: position 466,129,958 of record CM062809.1, on the reverse strand, counting down.
TTACACCACACTTAAAGACGACGTTGTCACAGCAAAAACTTTCCACCCAGGCCGAAGCGTTGGAGATGGAAATGAGATTGCATGAGACCCCTGTTATCACTCAGGTTGTCCTTAAAGCTCCGGAAAAGGATACGGCCGAGGTAACCACAGACCAACTTTGGATTGCAGGTTCTAGCCAACCTGCAATCAGAGAGGGCTCTCTCTTTATGATTTAGCTTTGTTTAAAAGGATTTTAGGCTAGGTCTTGAGTTCAGAGGGTTTTTTTTTTGTTTTGGGTGGGAAAATTGATGTGTTCAGACAGAGAGGCAAGGCATAGTCTGGAAGTTTCAAACCATTGGGCGTCGAGTCAAGGAGTCAGATTGTTGGTGCATTTTCTTGGTCACAAGAGAAATAAGGAGCAAGGTAGCTGCTCATGAAACAACACTTAAAGCTTAAAAGGATGGAATGAGGGATAAGGAATGAGAGGCAACAAAGAATCTCTCACTATGCTTAAAGGGGGAAAGTGAATGAGCTCTATCTAGTAGAAGTTAAGAATTCCTAGACAACTATCAAAGATGAATGGATTAGGGGAAATATGAGCCGAAGGGAATTCATATTCATGACTGATCCAAAGGAAAACATAAAGAAACAGCAGAAATTGAGCATATAGAGTATTTAAACTAATTCTAAGCTATTCTTTCTTCCTGCTATTTAGATGGTATATCAAATGGAAAAAACAGAGATAGGAAAACTTATTGAGTCATGTTGCAGCACATGAATTCCAAATTCACTTCTTGAAACCATTAGACACAGAGTAGACAGTCTTTCCTCCAAGCTTTTCAACAGTCTTTGATTACAGAAAACATATCAGATATACAGTGCGAGTCTCCACTGAAAACTATCAACCAACCCCCCCTTTAAACGATACAGAGGGTGGTATATATAGGGAAGATTTATCCAAAATTATCTATTACAGCCGACCTAATAGGTCTGACAGAAAACTGATTACTTTAACCTAATCCTATCTAGAAATAAATGCCAGAAAATATCTTTGAGCTTTGTTGGGGGCAGCTGTATCAAAATGAGTTAATATCTGCCCTGGTGGCTCTGTGCTCTTCATCTGCTATAAATGTGCATTGGTCTTTGCACCCTTGCTGTTCGGTGGTTTTAAATGCCTCTGACTGTGATTTGAGAGCTAGGATGGGCTTACTCCTCTTGATTTGACTTTCTGGGGGGCTCATCAATGTTTAAGTGTTTCGAGCCCCTTAAAAAATCTTCGACCGATACTCTTTGGCTCTCCTTCTTCCTCTGATACCCTTTGGAAATAATTTGATGTTATTCTGAGGTGCTGTGGGTCTTATTCACAAATAAATGGCCGCTGTTTGGCGTTTGTTTCTTTCGAAACTGTTTTCTGCTGATGACATCAGCATGATGTGACATTGTACGGCGGGTGATGTCAGCATGACGTCAGCAGGACGACGTGGCGAGATGATGTCAGCATGATGTCATCATGTACGGATGGTGACGTGGCAGGTATGGTGGCAGGGATACGTGGCAGTGACGTGGCAGGAGGCCACGCAGGCAGGTGACTCGACATAGTGACTGGGCAGGGGGTGACGTCACTGGGCAGGCGGGTGACGCAGGCAGGGGCGGTTTCCGGTTTTGTGGCGCACCGCTTATGGTCAATGGTGGTTTCGGGGGATAGGGCTCCACCACGGCTTAATGCTTGACGCGTGGCGGGAGGTACGGTGGCAATACCTCCCATCTCCCGGATGCTAAAGCTCGGGCGTTTTGGAGATGGGACGGCCTGCCCACCATAGATCTGTGGGGCGGGAGATCCAATGGTTGGCGGTAGATGTGAGGCGGCGGCGGGTTAGCGGGCGGGGATATTCGCGGGAATATTCCCATTTAAATATACCGTGGGGTGGGTTTAGACTTAGGAAATGGCGGGTTTATGGGTTTTTTGAGCGCGGGTTAGCAATTTATGCCCAAAACTTGGGGTAAAGGGATAAAAAGTGGGTTTCTGAGGGTTTTTGATTTTAAGGAAGAGGTTATTAGTCTGACCAGGTGTCAGATTAATCCCTGCTGTGACTCGGATGGGCTAAAAACAACCCCAGATAGACCATTTTTTCCCGGACTTTATAAAAATATGGCTATATTGCCAGGGAGGGAATATTTACATAGGGGAGTTTTATATGCATAGTTTAATAGGGGAATGGGAAAACTGATAGGGATTTATATAATACTGTTAGTAGTTAATATGAAGGTGACCAGCAAGTGCTAAGGTCAGGGGCCTTAGGCTAAATTTGGGAAAAAGGACTTGTAGAGAACTGAGATCCTTGGGTGAAGCAGATCTTCACCAAGGCAACTGATATGGAGTATGATAAGACTAAGAGGCAAGAAGATCTTGACCTCTTTGGGAAGTTAGTAAGTGGCTTTGGGGAGTTTAAAAGAAAGGGGAGTTAGTGATGTTCACCTTTGAGCCCTTTTGCATAAAATTGCCTGCACTGTGATCTGAAAAGATAAAACACTTTGTACCACAAAACTAATCACACATTATCATTCTGCAACCACACAACTACCTACCCAGCCTACTTTTCTAACATTTTTTCTTTTTTTTTTTTTATGGGTGGGTGCATTTAGACTTGCAGACCCAGCTTTACAATTTTTCTTTTTTCAATTTTCCTATCTAAATCTACACTTATTTCTGCCAAGGCCCAGATTAAACAATTGGGTCCCTTTGATTCTCTACTTATCTACTAATCTGCCAAGATTTAGCTGTTTAGGTAGATACATTCTCTATATTCTACAAGAGGAAATTGAAATCTAGGGAGACCAAGATTTAGTTGTTTGGTCTTCCCTTAACTAAAAAAACTCATCACAAGTAGAATACAGCAGTGGCATTTGGACCAGCACACTTTCATTGCTTATTGTGGAAATATGGAACACTGCAGCTTGCAGAGTATGACATATTTGGCATGTAAAAATGCCAATCATGAAAAATGAATACCTGCTGCAGCAGGAGGCTAACAGTGGCTCCACTTGGGGATGGCTTTTCCTTGTGAAAAGCCAAGAACAGTAGGTCAGACTGCCTTGTTTTCAATTGCTATTGTATTCTGCAAAATTTGCTTGGCCGGTTGCCTTATTAATACTACCTACCTACTCTAACTAGTACTTACTTGCCGTTAGGTGAAATGAAACAGCCAATGCAGCCACTTAAGCATTATAAATATGAATGGCCCCTGCTGCTTGTGCTTGCTGTTACCTGAAATGGAGATCTTGCAATCTGATATGGCTTTATTAATCTTTGAGAAGATCAGGAAGCTGCTGACCTTTTTTGCTGAAACAAGAAACTGTACAAAAGGGTCCTGTAGCATATATACATTATTGTTGGACTGAACTAAAGAACTGTACAAAAGTTTGGGAGAGCTATCATGCTTTAGAATTGAGGGATCATCAACCACTTGATACCGTGGTTCGCAGCCTACTAGCGGAGAAGAGCAGTGTTTTACCTCATCACGCAGTTTACCATCAGATAAATTCTGCAAAACATGGGATGGTAGATGTAATTCTTTGAAAGCTGGCTCAGATGGCACTTGAAAAATTTGTGCTGACTGCTCCTTTTCTTCTTCAAATATCTGAGATGGCTGCAAACCCGACGGCAGGGAATCTAGTTGGATTATCTGGCCACATGCTGCCATTTCTGAGTCGTCCTTAATCTGACATTCACTGGCACTTTGGGGCTGCAAATCTAGTGTTAATGCTTTAGGAGCAGGGCCTGGACTTTCCTCTAGCTGATCAGTACCAGAACATGGTGATACTTGATTATTAATGGCATGATATTTTCCCCTAATAAACTAAAAAGACTTGAAACAAAATGGTAAAGCTCCTTCGCTGAAATCAACACATTCTGCGCTTTCTTCCTTTTCTTCATGGCTGAGATGGGCATTCTGATCCTTGGGTTCAGGCAGCTGAACCTGAACTGAGCTTTCTACCAGAATAATGTCTGACTCCTCTGTAAGGCTGATTTGGTCGTTAGGCTCACAGTCATCATCATACCGATCATATTTGGGCAGATAGTTGAAAGAAGAGAAGCTGTTATATTCATACATTATATCAACAGACTGCTCCATTAAGTATGGAGGTATGAATATGTCATTTGTTTTGTGGCAGGTTTGAGCATGTATATCATTACTTTCCTTTCACAAAACAGATCTGTTCTGGTGCTCTAAATGTTCAACTTTTGTTGTGCACATCTGCTTTAATTCCTCTGCTTTCTTTACAAAGATATCAAGTTCATCCTCTTTTTCTGCTTTCAACTTCTCCTCCCTGACTTTCAGATTAACCTCTGCATCTACTGCCATGTTCTGCATCTGTCGCATAGTAGAGGGGCTCCTTTCTCTCAGATGGAATTCTATTTCTGGATCAAATGCTGCTGGATAATGTAATAGGGCCAAATCAGGGGGAGGTCTTATATTCAATTGTATAGAATGATAAACTTGATTGAATCGATCAGAAAATTGCTGAACAGATTCATTTGGAATCCTTTTCAACTGATTATATTCTTCTATGAGCGCGAGGAAATTGACTTTGATCATCCATCTATCAAGGAAGAGTTTGAATAACAGTTGGAGATTTGAGATGCTTGCCTCAGGAAATGCTTTAAACCAATTCCTAACTTCACTTTGCGAAGAAAGGGCAAACAGCCTAAGACTAACATCCTCATCTTCTACTTCAAAAATGTTTAAATAATCATCAAAAGCCCGGATATGCTTTTGGGTAGTAACTCCGTTCTCTCCATCAAATATTGGGAGATACATGGGATGATTTTTGGGCAAAGGATTAAGCGCAGGAGGCAAAATGAGTGGCTTATATCTATCAGGAACCTTACGAGGCAGGGGACTATGTACAGGGGCTAAATGATTGGGTTCGGTGTGCATAGGGATAGGATGATTTGATTTGACAGTAGTGTCCCCCTTGACTATAAGGTGAGCATCAGCAGCATTTAGAGGTTGTTGTTCTAATGTGCAAGGAGGGCTTTCTTCAACATTTTCTACGGGAAAAACATAAAAGTCAAGTTCAAACAATATGTACAGCAAAATTTTATGGAGGAGAAAGAACATGACCTCTTGGATAATAATCCAGGTCAAAAGCCTGATCTGCTCATAAATTTCTTTTGGGTTCATTTCTCTAGTGGAGTCTTTATTATGAGGATGATGTGGAGTCGCCAGGTGGATATATTAACTTTGAGTGCCTGATCTCTGTCCACCATCAAAGATCAGAACTAGACTTGAAAAATGGTTGTGAAGGTTTGGTTCCTCCTAGTGGAGCTTTCCAACTTTCTTTGTGATACTTTGTAAAATTATCTGAGGAAGGTTACCAGTGGAGTCGCCATTATGTTATCACTCAGGTTGTCCTTAAAGCTCCGGAAAAGGATACGGCCGAGGTAACCACAGACCAAATTTGGATTGCAGGTTCTAGCCAACCTGCAATTAGAGAGGGCTCTCTCTTTATGATTTAGCTTTGTTTAAAAGGATTTTAGGCTAGGTCTTGAGTTCAGAGGGTTTTTGTTTTGTTTTGGGTGGGAAAATTGATGTGTTCAGACAGAGAGGCAAGGCATAGTCTGGAAGTTTCAAACCATTGGGCATGGAGTCAAGGAGTCGGACTGCTGGTGCGTTTTCTTGGTCACAAGAGAAATAAGGAGCAAGGTAGCTGCTCATGAAACAACACTTAAAGCTTAAAAGGATGGAATGAGGGATAAGGAATGAGAGGCAACAAATAATCTCTCGCTATGCTTAAAGGGGGAAAGTGAATGAGCTCTATCTAGGAGAAGTTAAGAATTCCTAGACAACTGTCAAAGATGAATGGATCAGGGGAAATATGAGCCAAAGGGAATTCATATTCATGACTGATCCAGAGGAAAACATAAAGAAACATCAGAAATTGAGCATAGAGAGTATTTAAACTAATTCTAAGCTATTCTTTCTTCCTGCTATTTAGACGGGATATCAAATGGAAAAAACAGAGATAGGAAAACTTATTGAGTCATGTTGCAGCACATGAATTCCAAATTCACTTCTTGAAACCATTAGACACAGAGCAGACAGTCTTTCCTCCAAGCTTTTCAGCAGTCTTTGATTACAGAAAACATATCAGGTATACAATGTGAGTCTCCACTGAAAACTATCAACCAACCCCCCCTTTAAACAATACAGAGGGTGGTATATATAGGGAAGATTTATCCAAAATTATCTATTACAGCCGACCTAATAGGTATGATAGAAAATTGATTACTTTAACCTAATCCTATCTAGAAATAAATGCCAGAAAATATCTTTGAGCTTTGCTGGGGGCAGTTGTATCAAAATGAGTTAATATCTGTCCTGGTGGCTCTGTGCTCTTCATCTGCTATAACTGTGCATTGGTCTTTGTACCCTTGCTGTTTAGTGGTTTTAAATACCTTTGACTGTGATTTGAGAGCTAGGATGGGCTTACTCCTCTTGATTTGACTTTCTGGGGGGCTCATCAATGTTTAAGTGCTTCGAGCCCCTTAAAAAATCTTCGACTCATACTCTTTGGCTCTCCTTCTTCCTCTCATACCCTTTGGCAATAATTTGATGATGTTCTGAGGTGCTGTGGGTCTTATTCACAAATAAATGGCCGTTGTTCGGCCTCTATTTCTTTTGAAACTGTTTTTGCTGATGACGTCAGCATGATGTGACATTGTACGACGGGTGACGTTAGCATGATGTCAGCAGGACGACGTGGCGGGATGACGTCAGCATGATGTCATCATGTATGGATGGTGACGTGGCAGGTACAATGGCAGGGATACGTGGCAGTGATGTGGCAGGAGGCCACGCAAGCAGGTGACTCAACATAGTGACTGGGCAGGGGGTGACGTCACTGGGCAGGCGGGTGACGCAGGCAGGGACGATTTCCGGTTTTGTGGCACACCGCTTATGGTCAACGGTGGTTTCGGGAGAGAGGGCTCTGCCACGGCCCAATGCTTGACGCATGGCGGGAGGTACGACGGCAATACCGCCCATCTCCCAGATGCTAAAGCTCTGGCGTTTTGGAGATGGGACGGCCCACCCACTGTAGATCTGCGGGGCGGGAGATCCAATGGTTGGCGATAGATGCGAGGCGGCAGTGGGTTAGCGGGCGGGGATATTCGCGAGAATATTCCCATTTAAATATAGCGCGCGGTGGGTTTAGACTTAGGAAATGGTGGGTTTATGGGTTTTTTGAGCGCGGGTTAGCAATTTATGCCCAAAACTTGGGGTAAAGGGATAAAAAGTGGGTTTCTGAGGGTTTTTGAGTTTAAGGAAGAGGTTATTAGTCTGACCAGGTGTCAAATTAATCCCTGCTGTGACTCGGATGGGCTAAAAACAACCCAAGATAGACCATTTTTTCCCGGACTTTATAAAAATATGGCTATATTGCCAGGGAGGGAATATTTACATAGGGGAGTTTTATATGCATAGTTTAATAGGGGAATGGGAAAACTGATAGGGATTTATATAATATTGTTAGTAGTTAATATGAAGATGACTAGCAAGCGCTAAGGTCAGGGGCCTTAGGCTAAATTTGGGAAAAAGGACTTGTAGAGAACTGAGATCCTTGGGTGAAGCAGATCTTCACCAAGGCAACTGATATGGAGTATGATAAGACTAAGAGGCAAGAAGATCTTGACCTCTTTGGGAAGTTAGTAAGTGGCTTTGGGGAGTTTAAAAGAAAGGGGAGTTAGTGATGTTCACCTTTGAGCCCTTTTGCATAAAATTGCCTGCACTGTGATCTGAAAAGATAAAACACTTTGTACCACAAAACTGATCACACATTATCATTCTGCAACCACACAGCTACCTACCCAGCCTACTTTTCTAACATTTTTTTTTTTTTTATGGGTGGGTGCATTTAGACTTGCAGACCCAGCTTTACAATTTTTCTTTTTTCAATTTTCCTATCTAAATCTACACTTATTTCTGCCAGGGTCCAGATTAAACAGTTGGGTCCCTTTGATTCTCTACTTATCTACTAATCTGCCAAGATTTGGCTGTTTGGGCAGATACATTCTCTATATTCTACAACAGGAAATTGAAATCTGGGGAGACCAAGATTTAGCTGTTTGGTCTTCCCTTAACTGAAAAAACTCATCACAAATAGAATATAGCAGTGGCATTTGGACCAGCACACTTTCATTACTTATTGTGGAAATATGGAACACTGCAGCTTGCAGAGTATGACATATTTGGCATGTAAAAATGTCAATCATGAAAAATGAATACCTGCTGCAGCAGGAGGCTAACAACCCCTATACAAGACCTTGGGTTGGGAGTCCAGCAAATCCACATGCAACTACAAAATCTGTGTCTGGAAATGCAAAGTTTGAAATAGAACAGGACACCTCAGTCGGAGGTGCGCGAGGAGGTATGGTACATAAAATGCAAAGGCAAAGGGCACGATAAGAACCACTGTCTGGTGTTCGCGAACTATTTGACAGAAGGAGGACCAATGCTAGTAAGACTTGAGGCACAAGCAAGGCCAAGCGTGGCATCTGCATTATGGTGTGCGATCTGCCAGATAAGAGGAAAACACACCATGGATAATTGTCATCTATTGCAAAAGTATACGCAGACGTCCCAACAATTTTTTTGTAATTTCCGCAAGTCAGTAGGCCATGATGAACGCACCTGCCAAAGCTATGAACTAATGATGGACTAGGCTCTTGCCTACAAGGTGTAGACCGAAACACGAGCCCTCAACCAAAATGCAGGGATGACGCGGGCTAGGGTTCAAGGGCGCAGTCGAGGTCGAGGTAGAATGGGACCAAGAAGGGGTCGCAGACAAATAATTTGTTACAATTGCAGAGGGTCATGAGGCAGAAGACTACCCCTCACTGATAGTGAGGATGCGTGAAAAGGGGGTAGTCCAGTCCCCTCCAACCTAGAATTTACAAATAATGATTTCTGAGCTGCGCGAAGAAGACCCAAATGTAAACATGATGCTCAGGAGCGATATGACCATGGGAGATGATAAAGGGAAGCAGCCAGAAGAAAGCATGTGGGTTTGCAAGGCTCCTACAAAGGAACCTGATTTTGATGTAGAACGCGTGAAGGAGACATTCATGGAAGCTAAGAAGAGCTTCACAGACGCCTCCACTTCAGGTAACAAGGATCAACTAGAACCAGGGATGGATCCTTCAATGCTCATTACCTTTCTGGAGACATGCATGAAACTGTTGCATGACAACCAAGCAGTCAAAGGGCTACAGGAACTTATCACTAGGTGTGTGGGGCCAGGAGAACTACATGTGGTCTAGAAACTTGGGAAGCATGAATTGTGCATAGTAAGGGAAATGAGGTTGACTGCGCAAATAGGTGAGTACAAAATGGATTAGGTAATATTGGATTTGGGTTTGGAAGTGAATTGTTGTGGGGAAATGTATCCGATGCGGATGACCCTATCCCTACTCTAAAGGTGACAGTCTTTAGCAACAACTGAAAGTAAAGTTTTGATGATTTCCTTTATGAAAGTACAGAGAGAATGAAGAAAGATTAACCAACCTGGTGTCTTTCGCTTAGTCGATCCTTGTCCTCTCTCTTTGTCTCTTGTTCCCAGCTCCTTGCTCTCTTTGCCGGTCCAGCTACACACAGATCCTGCACAAACAAGAGAGGAAACTACAAGATACAAGTACTCATAACTGATGCATGGATTAGAGTGAATCAAATATACATGTAAATACAATACATCAATGTAATACAAGTATATAGGAGAACATGCAAAACTTTATTGATAGAAGTAACAGGGTTCTGAGAAGGTTACAACCAATGATGGCTCCAATCCAGTAGCACCTCCCCAGCAGCAAGAACTCTCCTCTTCACCTCTAGTAAAACAATCACCCAATAGCTCTAACTGTAAACCAACATCACCTCCTTGCTTTACACAAAATTCCCGCCTCCTTAGACCTCATAGAAGAGCTCTATATATAGGAGAGAAGAAGAGAGGATGAGTCAGCTTGAGACTGACATGAAGCTGCCTTGTGTCCTCTCCCTCTTCAGTTAAACTTCAGTCCTTGAGTCCACTTGGAGATCCTTGCTTACACATGGTGATCAAGTACCTCTTACTCATCACAGGGCGAATCTCATGAACCAAGTGTCAGTTTGGAAGCTTCCTGGGCAGTTGACACCTTGCAGGATGACTGTGCCACTTGGCCAATCTCGCCCAGCGCAGGTAGCCTTCATTAATCTTGACTTCCAGCGCAGGTACAAGGAGGGACAGTTGCATTCCAGCGCAGAAGCTCAGTGGAGCAGCTGACATGATCCAAAATAAGCCTGTTTTGAAGTGTTTTCAGGTGGAGAACTGATTGGAAGTGCTGTTGTTTGATGACCTTGTTCTTTTAGGGGTAAGAACAACATGTTTAGGGACTGAGGATCCCTGTAATTATTGACATTTCATGCTCCATGGCGCGAGGCACAAAAATGTCTATAACAGTTGCCCCCTAAAGTATGAGGCCGTTTATCGGGTGAAATGCTTTATCTAGAGGGTCCGAAGTTCATTCCAGTGCTGAGGAGGCGCCCTGTAATACGATACAATACAATACATTATTTTTCATTCTGTTTTCATGATCTAGCTGAGGCGGGCATTCCCATGCTCAGCTTTATAAATACATTTTGGTACATAGAACAGACGATCGTCTGATGGTAGACTGATAATTTTCTGCTGAAATTATCATCCTTTGAGTAGGATGATCATCTGCTGCAATGATGTACATGGCAAATGCTTTTATATTTCCCGAATATATATCGCAGCCCGGATGGATGAAACTAGATCCGGGGTCTTCAAACTCGTTCGATCTTCACTCTAAGTACAAGTCGATCCATGTGAGAATTGCGCTGAAGTCGAACATGGAAAGACATCGCTTGATTACCGGTCAATAATGAAAACCGTTAACAAGCGCGAGAGGAATCACCAATAATGACGATGACCCTCAAGGTACTGCAGTACAATTCACGTGGCGTGAATAAAGGACTTGGCGTCGAACGCCACGCAAAATCTTCTGGTCGAAGGTCATTGATGTATACCTGTCGCCGGAAGTGAGAAACTTGCCATTGAGGCATGCAAGCTTCAAAGTACTGATGGGGGTGTTCCTAGATCAACTTCTTGGATAATGAGTTGAAGTCGACAAGAAGCGATCCGTCAAAGGAGGGCCTTAATGAATCCCACATCAATGACACGGAACGGAGCTAATGATTTTAGTGGAGGTGAAAACAAACTGTGACATATGATTCAGGGTGGCGATCATGAATGGATGAAGGATAATGTATGGTAGTGGATGGGACACGGTTGACACTTTCAGAATGACCCCTCTTGAACATATAACGACACTGATGCGATGGATCGGTAGCATTACCCCAAATGTGGATGGTTTGGCGAGGACCATGGTGATGAGACCGGTGAATGAAACAACCCAACCCGATGTGGTACGGAGGAAAAGTGTCATGTTCAAGAGTGACTTGCTACCTTTAAACTTTGATGTTCTCCCAATTTTTCCCCAGTCATTTCTGACCAGTACCTCTTTATTTTTGTCAAGCTTGAGGAGGATAACATATGCTTGTTCTATAACCTGCCCTTCGGGCAAGCCCATCGCTATGATTTAACGAGCCTAGCGATAGGGAAACTCGTTCTCGTCTAAAGACAAGTTTGTCGCTATTTAATCATTTTAACGAGTCTAACGACAAAGAAAACTCGGTCCTTTTCATTTTTAGAGAGTCTGAAAAGGTACGGAAAGTCAACTCCATAATTCCTTTTTCGTCAGCAAATCCCTTAAGTCCGAAAAAGTATAAAACAATACAGAAGGGATGGCTGTTCGGTACTTTTAACGAGCCGAACAAGACAAGTGCTCGATCCTTTTGTGCAATAATCCCTCAGGTCCAAAAAGATTAAAATTTAGAGGAGGGATAGCGTTCCGGTCATTTAACGAGCTGGAAGGCCAAAACTCGGCAAACTTTTCATATTTTACGAGTCAGTGAAAAGAGCTGAAAGAAGACTCGTCTTTTGAGGAACGAGTGATAAACAGGGATAGCTACAGATTCCAGGTACAGGTTGGAATTTTCCAATCACGGCAGTGTTACGAGGATGGCTAGGTGGAATCACTCTTCGCAGCTGTTTCTCAAAAGAGGTAAACACACAAATGGAAGTGAATAATCGGCCAAATGAACGGTGGAGGTGATGGATGACAACACGATCAAGGCTCTTATGGCTGATGAATTTGCGATCCCAAAAGGTTATTTACCGGTTCATTTTTTCATGAGCTTGAACTCTGGGGGAAACTTTTGCTCACACTTTTCTATTTTTTAACGAGCATAGATTCAGTCATAAAACTGCTCGAATTTTGCGTTTATTTTTTAACGAGCATGAACTATATGCTAAAACTGCTCGATATACCAGTCATAAAAAGAACGCCTCCTGTAAGGACCAATTTTTATAGAGCTTATGCCTTACCACAGCTATGCTCACTTTTGGCAAATTTTACTTTTGCCCCACAGGCTTCTTTCATGCAAGTTTGGAAACGGCTAATCTTAAAACCAGATAAATAACCGCCCCTAGCTTGCACTCCAGAAGGTTTGCATGCCCCCAGGTATAGGATAGAATTTCGAGGCTGCCCCTCCTCTCCCCTACCTCTGCTTTTCTTTGGGTGTTCACAGTTACTTGTCATCTTGCCAATCTAATGCTAACGATACTTGTCTTCTCGTTATTCTAAGGGGTCTTGCCCACTTTTAATAAACAGCTATTTGTGACAATAGAAGAACACTACTCAAAGACAAAACATTGGTATTATTGAGGGAGGCTTGCCTCTTTCTTATTATTCCAAAGACGGTTCGATTTGCTGCCGCAAATCAATCTCTTTCTTCGGCGGTGTCTATCATTGGGTTGTCCAAAGATGGTTACCCTCTGTCACAACAAAATAGTCCCCTTCTTTGTAGGCTGCCCCTGCTTATCCTTCAAAACATATGTTTTAATGGGCGAGGCTTGAATTCAAAGATGGTTACTATTCGTTGCGATAAGGGAATTCCTACTTGGGCATTGCCCACTTTTTTAGACAAAGGTGAATGACTCCTTTGCCAAACACATAACTTTAACAAAAGAACACTATTCCAGAACAACCCCACTTCCTTCCACGGACGGGGTACGGACTAGTCATATTCTTCTGCGGAAATTCTTCCTTATACCCGTGGTTTCTTCTGCCCGAAGCAGACCAGGGTGCATGCCCCCTGGGTCCTAGTCTTTCTTTCCGAATCACTCGCACTCATCGGGAAGGAGGACTGGGGGTGGAGGCGAATCTTGAGTGAACAGACCATTTAGGAATGGTATTTGACTATTTGCGATGCGAGATCCCGGAAACGAAAGTTGGTCTACGAGCTTGACCACCCTTCCTTCGTGTGGAAAACACATTACTCTAAAGAGTGAGGAGACTATCGCTCCAATGCAATAAATATAGTCGCGTCCAAGGAGTAGGTTATAATCCAAGGGTCCTTGGACGACCATCACGTTCATCTCGACGGTCTTCCCTTTCAATGTAACAGGTACATTGGGGAGGATCCCTAATGGTCGACTGGTTCCCTTATCAAAACCTGAGAGATTTCTTAACTCAGGTAAAAGCGCTGGGGAACCCAGTGCTTTCCAAGCAACAGAGGAAAGGATACTCACAGACGCCCCTTCATCAATGATAGTACCAGCCATGATCATTCTATAGATCTGGACAATGATTCTGAATGGTACACTGGCTGGTAACCGGGGTCTGCCTAGTTGATTCCAATCAAAGGATACAACCAGGTTGCTTGGTGGTGGGACCGAATATACGGCCGGATATGACTCTGATGATGTTCCTTCCTGCGATAAAGGAATGGGCGCATTGCCCTGACGCTCATCGGAGTCGGTGCTGATGAAAAGAACCTGGATGGTGTCATCCTTATTCTCTTCAGTGAGGGTGTCGCATGAAGACGACTCTTCGGCGACGGTGTCATTTGAAGACGGGTCTTCAATGACGGAGTCATTGGACGATAGAACCTCTGAAGGAAGAACCGGGTCAACTGCCGTTTCGACCTTTAGACTTTCGTCTGGTCTGGATTCAGTAGGTTCATTCTCAATGACCGACACTTCAGCTGACCACTTGAGCGGGCCTGCTGGATTTTCAACTATCGAGGGATTAGGCACGAGTTTTTGGTATCCAGGAGGAAGTCGCAACGGTGAAACCGGGCGATCTTCCAAAACTCTCTTGGCCTCATCTAAGAATGGACATTTGTGGATGGCATGATTGCCTTCACACAATAGACAGGGTGATCTTGGTCCCCTTCTTCGTCCTTCACTCTCGTTAGTTGACGGATTGCAATCAACATGACAACCAGAGGTTGATGCTACCGGATTGTGCAACCTTGGGGACCAGTCCCTTAGTATCCGGGGAATACAAGGACAATCACGATGGAAGTGGATCCCTTTGCAAATGACACATGGCGATTTAGGCCCGGTCGGTGCAGTGTGTGGGTTTTTGTCAGCTTTCTTTTGCTTGCCCCCAGTCGCCTTCGCCATAGGCTCCTTCTGCTTCTTTTCTCTCTTCTTCTTTTCCTTCTTCTCCTTGGGAGGCTGGCTTTTGCCAGCTCTACCTTGCGAAGATGAAGGATCAGAGGAAGTATCATAAGAAGTGGAAGGCTGGTGGGTAGTTCTAGATTGTTCTGACTGTTGATTCGACTGCTCAGGATTAGTGGCGATCTGGACTACATTAGTTGAAAAGAGCCATACAGGGAGGCCAATTGTCAACCCTGGAAGTGACAATGTGGCCATATGAGGCGCACCAACATCTCCCCAAGAGGAGAAGGGATTTGGACTTCCGCCAAGGTTACTTCCTTGGTTGGTGGGCTCCATACTTTTCAACTGAAAGATCAACGTGGGAATAACAGGTGATTATGTTCCGCTTAAAATAAATTTTATTAACGACGCTTTTAGACACAAACTTGCTTTTTCATGTTTTAAGAGTCGAGAAAAAGCTAAAGATGACTCTAGTCGCCTTCGATGTTTTAACGAGCCCGAAGTGACAAATGCTCGGTTGGACTTTTTCAGTTATAGAGTTTGAAAAAGGCCAAAAGAAACTGCTCTGGAGATCTAGGCAGAGGGTGTGCCAAACCTTTCGCGAAACCACAGAATACGTTTTACGGTACGGGTGGTCGATCTTCGTGAATGCTGTGTTCACTGCATCGCGATCAGTAGGGCGGCCGACACGGTTTCCTAAGGATAAAGGATAAAAGCCTATAGGGGTCTCCCAATATACGCGACGGTACGCGGGAGCACAAGTCCGTGTTAGTGCCACCGACTCTCAGGAGGAATCACCCACCTTCGTAGAGATCGACAGTCACTATGTTTAACGACGCCGGAACACGTCTCTACCTAGACCTCTAGATGTTTGCGTTATGTTACAAAGCGTTGTTATGTAAATTGGGTTTATTTTAATGTTGATCTTGCTTAACAGTTTGCCTTTCAGGGTCGCCACGAGATGTATATATACAACTTCCTATATGCAATCTAAGATGAGAAGCAAATCTTTTCAATCTTTCAACTTTGAAAACCTTAATCTACTGAGGGAAAAGAAAGACACAACTTTTTCCACAGATCATAGAACACACACTAAAATGCACATTTCCTAAATCGTCAAGCACACAGTCAAATGCAAAATGCACAATGCATGTATTTCTTTTCGTTATCCTTAATGTTGATGTAAGACAGAAAGGAAACTGTTGTATAATTTTGAATCTAATTTCAAGTAGAAATAAACAAGCTTGTCCAATAATCAAAAAGACACCTTATGATCGTCTTGTTTAAACACAGGAAATGTATAGATCCAAACCATAAAATGAAAAACAAACAAACTCAAACAGCCATGAACAGTAATAAAACTAGCTCTTAAGATCACAAAGACACTTTTACAGTTCAGGATCTAAGAGGCCACAGCTATACTGGTTCGCTTTTCACAATGGGACACTGTAACTGAAACAAGAAATACTGAAAGAACATTCACAGTTTCATCACACAACTGAGGCGGAATAATGTCAAGGAGAAGTGGTTTACAGCAAGTACAATGACCAGCAAGCAATCAGCAAAAAATCAGTGAAAACAAGGCTCAGACACAAAGGGAAACCTCAGCAAGACACTGGCTAACTGGACCAGCGCAGGTTCTGGTCTGTCAGTTTGATTCTCAGCGCAGTTCCCGAAGGGAGTACCTGCGCTGGAATGCAGACTGCCTGTGGACAGCCTGCACTGAGACACGAGAGTTGCGTTTACAAGGAATTTCGGGTCATAAAAAGCTCAAAAATGCACTGTTTTTGCTGAAATAAAAAGCTATAGGTCAAGTACAGGCTAAGGGATGATCAAGAGGATGAAGATCTATCACAAAGAGTAAAGAGTCTTTTGTAGATAAGCTCTTCAAATCTTGAATTTGCTCAGCAAATGAGCAAGAGTAGCAGACCCTCTACTTCGCTTTTGATATAGTCAAAAGCTTTTCGATTTGGTACTCTTTTCTTCAAGAAATGAATAGCAAAATACTACAAACACCAACAAGATACTAGGCTCCCCAGCGGAGTCGCCAGTTTGTTGTGGGGAAAAGTATCCGATGCGGATGACCCTATCCCTACTCTAAAGGTGACAGTCTTTAGCAACAACTGAAAGTAAAGTTTTGATGATTTCCTTTATGAAAGTACAGAGAGAATGAAGAAAGATTAACCAACCTGGTGTCTTTCGCTTAGTCGATCCTTGTCCTCTCTCTTTGTCTCTTTTTCCCAGCTCCTTGCTCTCTTTGCCGGTCCAGCTACACACAGATCCTGCACAAACAAGAGAGGAAACTACAAGATACAAGTACTCATAACTGATGCATGGATTAGAGTGAATCAAATATACATGTAAATACAATACATCAATGTAATACAAGTATATAGGAGAACATGCAAAACTTTATTGATAGAAGTAACAGGGTTCTGAGAAGGTTACAACCAATGATGGCTCCAATCCAGTAGCACCTCCCCAGCAGCAAGAACTCTCCTCTTCACCTCTAGTAAAACAATCACCCAATAGCTCTAACTGTAAACCAACAGCACCTCCTTGCTTTACACAAAATTCCCACCTCCTTAGACCTCATAGAAGAGCTCTATATATAGGAGAGAAGAAGAGAGGATGAGTCAGCTTGAGACTGACATGAAGCTGCCTTGTGTCCTCTCCCTCTTCAGTTAAACTTCAGTCCTTGAGTCCACTTGGAGATCCTTGCTTACACATGGTGATCAAGTACCTCTTACTCATCACAGGGCGAATCTCATGAACCAAGTGTCAGTTTGGAAGCTTCCTGGGCAGTTGACACCTTGCAGGATGACTGTGCCACTTGGCCAATCTCGCCCAGCGCAGGTAGCCTTCATTAATCTTGACTTCCAGCGCAGGTACAAGGAGGGACAGTTGCATTCCAGCGCAGAAGCTCAGTGGAGCAGCTGACATGATCCAAAATAAGCCTGTTTTGAAGTGTTTTTAGGTGGAGAACTGATTGGAAGTGCTGTTGTTTGATGACCTTGTTCTTTTAGGGGTAAGAACAACATGTTTAGGGACTGAGGATCCCTGTAATTATTGACATTTCATGCTCCATGGCACGAGGCACAAAAATGTCTATAACATGAATGTACTACCAAAGAAAACATGGGAACACATGGGTAGACCCGTGCTACAATGGACCCCATTCAGTTACGAATGGTGAACCAATAGAAGATTTTTCCCATGGGAAGATTACAAGGAGTAACAGTCAATATTGAAGGTGTGAGTGCATAGGCGGATTTTGAAGTGATAGATATTGTCGATGACAATGATCCCTATCCCACACTACTAGGAATAGACTGGGCGATCGAGATGAACGGAGTCGTAAATCTAAAGAAGCACAAAATGATCTTTGAGAAAAAGCCATTATGCATGGTAGTACCGCTAGATCTAGCCGAAGGAGCGCGATACACTGAACCGGTGCCTGATGATGATAGTGATGATGATCTCGATTGTATTTACAAGATAACTATGCGAGAAGAAGATTGGGTGAATCCGACTGTAGATGGAAGGATTTTATGGGAGCACGAAAGCTCTTGCACTTTAGTTTTAGATGAAGAGATAGAGCGATGGTAGAATCAGCTACACGAAGTAACAATGCTTAATTGCAACATGATGGTTGGATCACTACGTTGCATGACAACAGAGGCAAGGGAGCTACCGAAATATGATGGATTGTCAGTGGTGGATGAATTTCTGAGCAAATGCGAAATCGTAGTACCAAAACAGTAGCAGTTCGAAGAGTTGAAGTGGGCACTGCATGCAACACCAGCACGATGGTGGGGTACACATCAAGGAAATTTTGAGGACTGGCATGGATGCAGAAGGATGATGCGCCTATGTTTTGGGAAACCCTGCCTTCGAATGAAAGTCAGTCAGTAGGGGCAGAACAACTTGCGTGCCCACCTTTCCCGATGGGTATAGACATATGCTATATAGCTCGTACAAGTTCACACCACTCCCAGAATAGGGAATCAGAAAAAGCCACAACAGCAGGAAAGGCAACACATGCTACAAATTCTCCACAATGAAGCCTTCGATAGGGTGTGCAGAGTACTGAACAAGGTTCACCAAGCGAGATGAAATGGTTGGTACCTACATGTGTTAGCGGTTCAATGGGCCTACCGGACCCTATGCAAAACCCTGAATGTGGAGACGATTCCAAAGGTGTGGAACAGAGTGGAGACTATAATTTTAGAAGAAAATACAAAAAGGAATCTGCATGTACTAAACCCTGTAGTGGTGATGGGGTGCGATGACCAGGAGGAAGAAATCACACATCTATGCGGGGTTGAACATATAAGGATTCAGGAAGCCATCCGGCAAGGGAACCTTAGACTTCGCGAACTCGAAAAGGATTGGGTACGATTGAGGAAGAAAAGCATTTTGATGGACGTTGAGATCAAGAGGTTGGAAAATGAGATCACGCAGGCATGTCTCGTCGATAAACCAAGGATGAAAAGGCAAGATACATGTGATCGCACCACTGCATTAGAAGAATGTAACCAAGAATTTATGACTTTGCTTCCATGGCTACAAATGCACATTACCAAACACAGTAACCAGGGGAGTGCACTACATATAGTAGAATGCACAGCGTCGGTCGTCATGCAGACAATTGAGAAGTTTCCATAGACTAGGCTGGAAAGTGAGTTGAAGTCTCACATAGGTGGTGTGACCACCTGACTAGCCGTAGGGAGCACCGTCTCAACGCTCCAGACAGTTGAAAGAGAGTGTAGGACTCTAAAAGAGTCTATTTGGGGGCTGCACGACGTGGGATGTGCGCACAAAATCAGTAGGACACAAGGTTTTCACTCGCTCACGGGGGGCTGCGCTACAGCACGGGTAGGCTGGGAAGTAACCGTTGGTGTCACTATTTATGATGAGATGTCCAATTTAAGGAAAAAGGGAGCGAATGGCAGGCATTTTAAGACACGGATTAAGAGCTGGATTTAGGGAAATCTGCTGCCAATAAAGCATTGATGGCTCAGAATTGGGGTGAACAGTCAAATCTAAATTCAAAATGTGCTATGAAACTACAAGGGCTAACCGCGAGACAACACTTGGTCATTTGAGATTTGAGTGATTACATAGAGCATAGAGTGTTAAGTTCCAAGCAATATTTGAGCCCCAAAGTTCGTGAACGACCATAGACAGCTCAAACAGGGTGATGACTACCAGGAGAGGTTTGGGCTATATAGAAGAAACCACCGCCGAGGCCGTGCAAAACCTCACGGTGCATGACATTCCCAGAGACATTCGGGTTGTGTTGGAAATCCAAAAATCACCTTGGACACTAAGACCCAAGAAAGATAAGCAGGCAACAGGACCAGTCTGCATGTCCCCGCGTAATCCGTGGTTCGCTAAACTATCCATGGAAGGAAAGGGAAAGGTTGTCACCATTGAGACAGATGATGAGGAGGAGGACCTGCAGGCTCTCATAGATGAGATAGAAGTAGCAAAAGACATGGAAGAGGACATCCAACTAGTGCACGCTGCAGGGAAATTGCCCGAGTACATTCCTCCACAGAAAGGGAAAGCTAAGATACCCCAAGATTTCGATGCCGCTAAGAGTGCACTCCAAACCCCACTCCTCCCTGATGGAATTGTGTTTGAGGGCTCCACCCTAGGCTATGTGCCCACAATGAAGTTTGAAGATTGGGATCTCGTGAACAGTGAGAAATTCCCACATTTAGAGACTAAGAACCTCATGAAACAAAGTGTGGAGGGGTCAGTTATGAAACTAGAGCCACATAAATGGCTGCATGGTGTGGAGAAGGTCAGACTACTTCAGCTACTATGGATTCCATAATTTTACCACACACCTATGACAATTTTCATCATCGGGCAGCTGTTGTGCATGGTGCACGATGGGTGCTTATGGCTGGAGGAGCCTATTCCCATTACGGCGGACCTTATCCATAGGATTTCCCATCTCCCTTGTAAGGGAAAGGACCCCTCGGAGATAGCCAGAAAAGGTGGAGCTTTGGCGCTCGCAGAGGCCATGAATAAGAAATACAAACTGGAAAATAAAAAGAGGGGTTATGCAATCAGCAACATTCAAGATAAAGGGGTGTGCGTAGCCACCCAACTCCTGGCCGGGAAGGTAATGCAAAAATGTCATGTAGATGAGGTATCAGCGCTGGTAGTTGCGCTAGAAAAACAATGCGTGAAGGGGGTCCAATTCAACTGGGCTGAGTTCCTCTACGAGGAGTTCCTAACTAACTACAAAGAAGCATAGGTGTAGGGCAAGACCTTCCACTCCACGTGGTTTCTCTTGTTGATTTGACTAGTAACAAGGGAACTACTTGAGGACAGTCAGTTCCTTAATATTTAATAGGACTTACTAGAGGCTGCAGAGTACGCGTCGCTCTGGGCTACTAAATATGCCATATGCATTCGTGAAACAAAAATATCCTAGGTGCTCTCGAGGTGAGTGTCTAGATGTGGATCAATAGGAGGTCGCGCCTGTCCCCCATAGTGTACAAGAGCCTTGCAGACTTCAAGGCAGATACGCATAATCTGTATATCAAGGCACATAAAGACCCAACGTAGAACTGTACCAAGCTCCCCTTCATCACCATTGATGATACGATCTTCTCTGTGCTGGAATCATGGCCTCTGGAGAGACGTGCCCCGAATCTGACAGAGAAGGATAGAATAGTAGCACAAAAGTAGAAGGATTCAACCAAGTTGCATGTCACGAAGTTGGCCCAGTAGAGGCGCAACGAACAAGCGGCCAAAAAGGTAAGGGCTACCCACGAAGTAGAAAAAATAGCTGTAGAGCAGGAAAAGGCCACCGAAAAAACCGCAATAGCACAGGCATCAGTGGCCACCATGATGCAGGAGGAAGGGGGCCAAAAATTTCTACAGGACAGGGACCAAATATAACAGAAGGCGTAGACCCAAGCACAATGTCCACCCAGCTGAAACGGTCATGTGTCATGGAGAGATCAGGTCCCCAAAGAAAGGTCAAGGCATTCAAACTGGACATTGAACCGATTACACCGACAAAAGGTGATCCCTACAACATCGGTGACATGGTTTGCGAGGTCACTAGGAAAGTACTCCGAGAAGCCATGACGGAGCAACAGATAGTGTTGGGGGCCCTAAGGGCGCAATTGCAGGAACTTCAGGTGCGACCCCCATAGGAAGGAGCAGTAGCCACCTATGGCACTGCAGGTACATCAGTAGCGGAGCAGTTGCTACGTGCAAAGATGGCCAATGGCATAGTGCTACTGGAATGAGTGCTAACAACAAAGAATGAAGATGACAGAGCCGTGGTAAGTAGAATCAAGGGAATGGGCCTTAATTTGGTTGTCATCCCAAGCAATACATTGTATCAACTATAGGATGGTATCACAGTAGAACTCTGTGCCAAGGAAACTGCACGATCCAGGTATTGAGTGAGCAAAAGATCAACATCGAACAACTCAGCCTATAGCGTGACGAGCTAGTGCCACAAAATCAAAAGATCACGCAAACAGTGGATGAAGCGTGTCGGCGTGTTCCAAAATTATCCGTCACTGCAGACCTACAAACAGAAATGTGGATCCATTGTCTGGCAAGTGGATTTTGAAGCGTGCGTGAGGAAACAACATGAGTGCACTTGGAGCTAAACCTCTAGATTTCTCAGCTACGGATGAAGCCGTAGCCTCCCACTCCTCCAGAAGTCAAAGAATTGCACGTTAAAACGATTCAAACAGGACTGGAAGAAATTGGATGGGGCAGTGCAGGACTGTACTGGTATATTGGATCAAGCTTTCAATGTCCTCACATCCTTGTAGGAGGACCCCAACATATAGCACCTGGAAAGAGAGGCGCGTGAACTACAGGAGCAGTATGACAATGTAAGGGGATCTGCATAGATAGTCGTCCTCACCCAATGACTGGCAAAGATGCAGCAAGCAAGACACTGAAGGAACAGATGTATGCTACAAGACAGAGAGAAGCACTTCTCAAAGCGTGCATATAGCCTTGGATTGATAAGGCCTTCACCATTACGACCGAGATTGAGGGAAAGATCACACAGATGCAGGAGATATATGCGCTAAGGCAGGTAGTGGATCCTGACAAAGAGGCATCGGAGGAATGCATGTAGTAGGTCCAACAAACCGTAGAACAGTGCGCCATGGACTTCTGGGCAGTATGGGAACAGTTGGAGGGGATTTGTGCCAAGATCACCACACCAACAGAGTGACTAAAGATGAGTCCTGATGATTGTGTTGGGGGCCTGTTGAGTGTGGAACCCCTCCACAACATGTTTTGGGGCTCAAAGCATAAGTTTTGGTCAAAGGTTTTGTAAGACTCTGTGAATTGCGAGCGTGGAGCACGAAGTAGAGGTTAAGTCATAGGGTTGTTTGCCCTAAAGTAATGTAATGTAATGCAAAGTCATGTTAGCCTACCCATGGTTCGCAGACCGTGGGATTGTATAAATAGAGCGAGGCTCTAAGTTGTAAAGATAGTGGATGGTAGAGGGAATAGTGAAGGAATGGTTCGAGCTTAGAGTAGGATTCTAAGTGTATTGGGTCATAGTAGTAGGAAGAGGCTCTACAGCTGAGTGCGCAAAGACCTAGTAGAGTCCGTAGCTGAGTGCGCACACCCCTGTAGCTGAGTGTGCATGGTGGTGTCGAGTCTGTAATTGGGATTGAGATTAATAAAGAGAAGTTGATTCTTATTTCTATGTATTTGATGTACATTGAATTCTTTATGTTTATATTGGTTTATGTATCCTGCGCACTGATATGATTGTTGAATATGTTGTAATTACCACTAATCTTACACACACAAGTTAAGTAATCAGGTAATTAGCACAGAACTTGGGTATTATACGGGTTGTGCCCCGAGTAGGGCTACGCAAAAACAACAACACAAGTTGCGAAGGAATAACAAGCGCATGTAGTGACGTACACGCAGGGTCAAACCGCGGACCTACAGAAGCCCATCAGACATCCCCAGGGTGTAGACATCTGGTTCTAGCACCCTCCCATACTACTTCGGGTGAGACATTAGTCCGCGCTCCGCGGATTGTTGCCAGAAGGGCTAGTAGTACTGGGATTTGCTTAGCTAAATCACCTCTGAACTTGGGTCAGGCCCATATAAGCCAATAGTGTGTACGAGGGTTAGATTTTTGGAAACCATGTATAAAAAGACCTACATGTGATTTTCCAGAAGAAAAGTCATGTGTACATGCAATTGTCGTTTAATAAGGTTACGTACTCATAGAGAAATTTGAAATTTTTGATTTGTAATAGATGAATTCTCTTGAATTTGTAGGATGTCAATTTTTTTGGAAAGAGAGGGAGTATAGTGATGTTGATAGTGAGGTTCTAAACGATCCAATGACATCGGATACACTAAGAGGACATGGATTGCTCAAGTTTTTCATGATGTCAAATATGAAAATCCAAACTTGATTGCTGGAAATGCTTGTTCATTACTAGGACCTAGAGAAAGAGGTCTTTATGATTGATCAAATGCCCTTAAAAATTGATGTGGAATATGTTGGAAATAATACTGAGAGTGGAGGTGAATCAGTATTATGAAATCAATAAAACTTTTCCATTTCCATATTAAGATTCATATATGCTACTTCAGTTAATGTAACCCGCGTGTATACGCAACTGTGTCTAATGCAACTAGCGTATATCCAGAATACTTATGATATAGTTAATCCATTAAATGTTGATCTTTAGTTAGTGCATCAGAACTTCATTATCAATATGAACAGTAAGCAAGTGCAGTAAAACATAATAGATCATCACATACAAGAAGCACACATGAACACCATGATATAAGGTGGAAACCCAATGTGGGTGGAAACCACCTGCTACAATATGTCTCTATCTTCTTTCAATTAGAAACTTCTTTTTACAATGATTCTGTACTGGTGCAGTCCTTTACCAGTACGTAGGCTACAACCTGTAGAAGGCTACAACCTTCTCTTGTTCTCTAGACTCTCCTGGAAGGGAGCTACAACCCCCTTAGCTCTTGTACTAGTCGATCCATTTACTAGTACGTAGGTGTCGATCTACGGAAATGCTCCAATATTTACTCGTTTTCCAGCTGCTACTGGAAGGAAGCTACCACCCCCTTAGCTCTTTAACTAGTTGATGTACTAGTACGTAGGTACCAACCTACAAAAGGCTACAACCTTCTCTTTCTTCCTCCAGGTACCACGTTTCATACATTTTCAGATTGGATACTCCTGAAGCACAACACAATAATCTGAAGGCCACGTTTCATCCAATTTTCATACTGGATCCATCAATATCATTGAAGCACAAAATCAATCAATACTAGCATCATCAATCTCTGAATCATTGAAACACTGAAACCTTACCAACAACACATTCACCAGAGCAGACAACAAAACTCTGCAATAACAATCAGACCCAACTGCAACTTCAAATATCATACTTCATAATGTATATGCTTTTACGAAAGCTAACCCGCGTACACATCTGCAAATATTAACTCAGAGCTTTGCAGCTGTTCTAGACATCAATCATACCCAAATCATAACATTTACAGAACATTACATGCATCAGTATACAGATCTAGACTAAACAAGATCAAACCATATAGAGATGAGTCATTCCAAGCCATTAGATCCCGATCTATCCTTAGATCTTGTTCTCCATCAACTGGTGAGATTCCTCCTTAGCTCAGATCAAGCAATACATCATAAACCCATAACCTGCATACTGGATCTCATACTTCATCAGATATTCAAGACTTTCTCAATGCATTTGGCTAATGATCTTCATCTCCTTTTATAGTCTTAGGCCTTACTCAATACCATGGTCCAAAACCATTGAGAACCAATACTAGGGACCCAATACCTAGGTTCAACACTTTAGACACATTACCAAGGACC
This sequence comes from Pinus tabuliformis, assembly GCA_031772625.1. Classification (NCBI taxonomy): domain Eukaryota; kingdom Viridiplantae; phylum Streptophyta; class Pinopsida; order Pinales; family Pinaceae; genus Pinus; species Pinus tabuliformis. The sequence continues at coordinate 466,104,481 of CM062809.1, read as the reverse complement.
AGAACCATAGGTCTAAATACCATGTACCCAAAAATAAGCTTTCCCACATGTATGCGCTTTTCCGTGCATGAAAGTGCATGCATATGCATACACGACTTTTGATCAGCAATCCCGCGTGTATACACGTCTTTGTATATAGAGAACCTGCATGTATAACTTGTGTGTATTCCCTACTTGGTATATAGAGAACCTGCATATATACACAACTTGGTACATAGTGAACATGCGTATAACCTGCCTATGTACGCGACCTGGTATATATTGAACCTGCATATATACTCATCTTTCTTCATTCTTTGTAGTCTGATCATCAATTCTTTGCTACTGACCTGTTGCATTATAATCTGTCATCTTGCCATCAAGGAAAACACTTGTATCATAATGCCAACAGAATATATTTACTTCATCATGGGAATTTCCCAAAGAGGGGATGCAGTTGATCTGAAAGAGAGGGCCTAGGAAGGCCTAAATGTCTCACATTACATAGATCTCTACTGCACACCAGGGAAAGACAAGGTCGGATCATAGGCTCCGGTAAAAAATGTGAGGAGCCTACCAATTAAGATTATCCTCTTTACCATTGTTAGGGTAGGAGGCTCAAAAAATATACATCTAGCCTCTCAACCTGCCATGTTCTTGGCAGTAGAGTGCCTTTGCCTGAAATTCTTTGATTGGTGCACATGGCCCTTGGCCTGCATGAAGAAGAAATTGTCTTCAGTGAGACGAGGGAAAACAAATCATTTTGGCTCTGGAATCATACTTTGTTTGTTTTTATTTGAGAGAGTACCAACAATCTAACCCATAGTGTCTACAACCAGTAACAGTCCCTATGATATGAGGATGGCTAGATGGGTAGACTTGATCAAGCGACTCAGTAGAGGTGAAGTCACTCGATCAATTTTTGATTATGAGTTCTTCCTTTGGTGGGACGAACAAGTCATAGCTATAGATGAATACCCCTATGCAGGCATAGATTATTGAGAGGACCCAGATCTGGCACTTCCTGAAGGAGCTGCATGAGGTGACATGGGTAAATTTTTTATAATTTTTACGTTATTTGATTTTTGGATTTTAAATATGATGTTCACAAATTAAAATTTATTTTGTTCATGAAACAAAAATCTAATAAGATTATTTTATCACGATGCAGATGTTGGACCAGTGAAACTTGAGGGTCTACTTAGGCATAGACGTTGTGGCAGAGATGTGAAGAGAGAAACAAAAAATATCGAGAGAGTCCTTCATACAGTTAAGAGGAACTTGTAGAGTTTGACTCGCTAGGTTCCCAAGGTAGACATAGAGAATCTCCCTGAGGCCATTAAGAGGTGAGTGGTAGGAGTACCATGAGAGTGGGTGCAACTCTTCCAATGGTTGGTGAATTCCATCGTCTTCTTACATAATGCTCATCTAGGGTAGGGCCCACAGACTTAGATTAAATGAATGATATTTTTATTGACATGATCGGGCTTAAGCCCTAATTTTCCAGGACATTTGTCCACATTTTGTAATATTTTTGATATATTATTCCTATCTATATACATATGGTTTTGTGATTATTTGATCATATATATAAATGATTTTATGATATTTATTTTTATTTTTATTTTAACATGACGAATGATTAATGTGCCAATCTAATGCTTGATTAGCTATAGAATCAACAAATGAATTTTCTGATCATGGAATATGAATAAAAGTAATAAAATTAAATGATCTTTGTAATAATCTCACTCTCAGAAATTGGTGATGTAATAAAATATCTCTCACACGATATATGTTATTTAATTGAGACACCACCAATTGTGAATCCAAATAAAATACTAATGATTCAATGCCAAAATATATTACTTCATATAGTAAATAAATAACAACATTGTATTCAACCATATTGTTAGATGCAAGATTGATACATATGCCTCTTGAGAATAAAAATTGTCTAGATGGATAATATATTATCCAAGCAGTGGAAGCTAAGTTCCGAGTATGTCTATTAGAACCATTGGTGAATCCTAGACACACCAGATCACCCATGGAAACCTGCCAAGGAAGATAAAAAAATATGAACATTACCATGAGATCCATAGACAAAAACAAACAAATATGTACAATATTTACAAAATAAATCAAATGTTAGGCAACAACCAAGGCATAATACTTCTTAACATAGATCCTGTTTCTAGGCTCTGACAACACATTTCCGTCAATGTCAACCAACTCATATGCACCTTTCTTCAAGACCTTTTTGATGATGAAAGGATCGTACCACATGGGTTTGAACTTGCTTGCCCCCAAGGTGTCCTTATCTTGGTCATAGACCAAGACAAGGTATTTTCATATTGGGCCTTTACCCTCTTTTTATGAGCTTCATTCATTGTGGCTGCATCCGGATGCTTCCCATTGAGATGTTCCAAATGATTATGGTGTTCTTCAAGACTAGATGTTTTTGGAAGAAGTTCAACTGCTAATTTAGGAGATGGGATCTCACATTCCACAAGGAAGATTGATTCCAAACCATAACTAGTTGAAAGTGAGTAAACCCCATGGTGGTCTTGACAGACATCCAGTATGCCCAAAGCATAGGATATAGAATGATGTTCAAGTTGGATTTAGCTTTATTGATTGTCCTTTGTAGGACAGTTTTGAGGGATTTGTTCATGGCTTCATCTTGACCATTAGCTTGAGAATAGTATGGAGACGAATGCTCCTTATGAAATCCCAATTTTAAATCCAACTCAGGCATGATCTTATTCTTGAAATGACTTCCATGATCAGTGAAAATCTCCCTTGGAATACCAAAACGTGAAATGATTTGGTTGAATAGGAAAACAGTTGTTATCTCCCCATCATTATTGAAAGAAGGCATAGCTTCAACCCACTTCGTAAAGTAGTCTACTGCTATAATAATGTACTTGTGATCCATACCCGAAGTCGGGTTAAATGTTGTAAAATCAATACTCCACTTTGTGAAAGGACCAATAGTGATGACAAGGAAAAGTGGAGTTGGATGAGCACACATTGTCCAAGTATATACTTTACAAGGATGGCACTTCTTGACCGCTTCCATGGAATATTTAAAAATCCAGAGCCAAAAATAGCCTACATGCAAGATTTTTTGGAATGTAGAAAGCCCAGATAGATTACCTCCACAAGATTCACTGTGGTAGTCATTAAGAACATAATTAGCTTCCTCTAAGGTTAAATAACTCCTAAGGATTGAGTCAATCCTGAGATGATACAAAGTGTCATCGATAATAATATAATTTTTTATGTTCATTCTTCGAAAAAGTTTGAGGGAACTTCGAAGTCTAAAGATATACTATGATGTCTCCATACCAATGATCTTGTGAAGAGATTAGGAAGAGATTTTCACTAGGAAATGACCCTTCATAAACGACATCTTCTTCACAAGGAAACTCTGAAATCAATTCCACAAATACTAAAGATTTTTTAGACTTGGCTGACAATCCATTTATTATACTTTCCCTAATCACTCAACTGCTGAGGAAAAAATGAAATGGGTTGACATCATCCAACACAAAAGTTTTTATAAGCATAATTTAATGACAGAGTCGCTAGACAGTGTGAACTGCTACCAAATCCAATTTCTCTATATGAGAATACCCAGGTTCAGGACTGACTAAGCTTCAACTCAGATAATCAATCACATGCTCTCTAAGAGCATCGTATTCCTGAACCCAAACGATACCAATTGTTGAATCTGCCACAATGAGATACAAGAGGAAATCCCTGTTATAATCTGGTGGATTGAAAATAGGATCATAGCTCAATGCCTTTTTCAAAGCATCGAAGGAGCATTGAGTGAAATAATCCCAAACAAATGGAACTCCTTTCTTAAATAATCACAGAAATCATTTCGTAATATTGGCATAATTTACAATAAATATCCTTAAGAAATTGGATTTTCCTTGGAGACTTTGAAGTTGACGAACCATCAACAGGGGAGGAAACTGAAGTATTGCCTCAACCTTGAAGGGATCAACACAAATCCATTCATTAGACAGAATGAATCCCAATAATGAACCAGATGTGAGAGAGAAAACACATTTATTAGGGTACAACAAGATCTTATAGTGATGACATCTTTCAAAAACCAAACAAATGTGTTTTGGATGATCAATTCTCTTTTGAGAATGAGAAACTAGGTCATCCAAATATGCCTCTATTATGTGCTTGATGTCATGGAAAGCATAAGACATGGCATGTTGAAAAGTAGCTTCAAAATTTTTTAGGTCTAAAGGCATCTTTTTGTATGCAAACGTACCCTAGGGAAAAATAAATGTTGTCTTGTGTTGATCTTCAAGATGGATAGTTATTTGATTACATGCTGAAAAACTATCCATGAAGGAAAACACCTCATTTCCAACACACCCATCAATGATATGATCTATAAATGGAGTGGGGAAATTATATTTAAGACAATCCTTATTAAAATTCCTAAACTCGATGCATACGCATATCATTCCTTGATTTCTATCAATAGGGACTAGATTCGAGACTCATTCAGTTAGAGGAACGGGGTATATGAAACCCACCTTAAGAAACTTTTCTACCTAAACTTTAATATCTAGTGTTTTCCTAGGCTTTACTTGTTGAATCTTTTTCCATATAGGCTTAGTGTTATCGTATGTCTTGATCTCATGCTGAACTATCGATGGATTGATTCTAGGCATTTCCTTATAATACCAAGAAAACATATCTCGAAATTTCTTAAAGAGGCCAGTGTAAATATTATTTTCTTCAGGGGAACGTGCAACTTTGATGAATATATTCTTGATGATATTGGGATTCCTAGAAATGTTCACCAGAATGGTTTTGAGATATTAGACATATAAACTTGGGCAAAAATCTGTGATGAAGCCAAAGGATTTAGAATTTTATGAACACCTCTAGTTGAAGAAGGACCAAACATATTTCATTCAACTCTATGCAAATTAAGGAGAAAATAAACCAATGATGCAAATCATCCCATGGTCTTTCTGCAATAGTCATTGCTTCTAAGATTGCCTCCTCATATGGTAAGACAATGTCAAGGCAATCCATAGACGAAGTAGAGTCAATAGTCTATACCGGAGCCACATCACCATTCAAATCCTCTGATGGGGGAGGAATGGGGTCAAAATATGTAGAATTCACAATAGATTGGTACGTGATTTCTACTACAGATATAGGATATTCCATTCCACCTACTTTCCCCTCTTCTAATGTGGCAGTAGAGGGGGTTAAGGGCCAAGGATTAGAAAAATAATGAGTTTTGAACGAAACCTTTCGAGGAGTGATCCTGGAAGACATAATGGCATTAATATGAGCGGTAGGAGAAGGAAGATAAAAAGTACACATCAACAAGGAATACATTCCCACTCCTAAATTCTCAACAAGTTGCTTGGTATTCTTCAATAAGGGGACAATAGAGTCAGAGGATGCACTAGGATCTTTAGGAGAATAATCCATTTGATCAATTGTAACAATTCACCCTTCATGATGGAAGCATAGGATATGAAACAATGATGAAACAATATCATCCATTGCATAAAACCAATTTTGACCTAACAAAATATTATAATCAAGGTTGGCATCAACTATCTCTACCACGACACTGACAACCTTTCCCATAACATAGATGTAAAAGGCTGGAAGAATTTCATGAGGCATATGAGAATGACCATTGAATGCAGTAAGGACAGTAGGTGAAGGAAAAACATCATGAGACCTAATATATTTCCATAATGACATTGACATGACGCACATGGAAGCCCCTTCATCAACTATAATTCAAAAGAGTCTCTTCTTAACAATTTTTAACACTTGACATTCATGTGATGAGGGAGTCTCTTCTTAACACTTGACATATTGAATGTAATAACAAGAGAGTTCCTCATATCTATTGCTCCGATCAAAATGAGAAATGCACTCCGTTGTGTAGGACATGATTGGAGTACCTATAACGCTGACATTGCATAGAGGCTCTGAGTTAGATCTTCGATAATAGAATAATTCTAAGTAGCCCTAGCGTTGGAATTCACAGTCAAATGTTTTGTAGAGAATTTCAGCATTCGAGGTTTAGACTTAACAATGGGTCTCTCCATATGGAGTGAATCTGGGATATTAGAAGAATCCTTAGCCTTAGAAGGTTATGTCTCACCATAATTATGTGATCTTGTAGCAACATCAATATGAGACCTCACCATATATACATGCGATGTGAATCCCCCATCCTAGTTTCCACCTGTGAGGGTTCCAGTACCAACATTAACACCAACAAGCATTTGATGCCTTTGGGAATAAGGGTTAGTTAGCACAATCTAGGAGCTTAAAGAACCCTGGTGAGCTAAGAATCACTGAGCATCATGAATCTTAGGAAAAATATGGGTAAGATGATCCCCATTGCATAATTTTCATGGGAATTTCACTTTCTTTTTTGAATCCTTCTTGCCCTCTCCAGTATCATTATTGGGCTTGTTCGTATTCCCCTTTCCTGCCTTATCTTTCTTCTTACCAGGTCCCTTCTTCTTCCTATCAGATTGTTGGTCTCTTTTGGGATTCGAAGATTGGACAAAATTAACTACTAAAGGTTGGGAAGGGATAAAAACTAATGATGTAGCATGTTCCATAGAAGCAGATTGTAAAGAAAACTACTGCAATTGATTCAAAAAGTTATCCATACTACTATTGATTGACCCTACAATTATGTCGGCATGGGCTCTTGGCTTAGGTTTGGCTAGATCAACCTTTGATCGAGGAGAATTAGGCAGAATCTTGTAAAGGGCTCTAGACTAAGAATATATCTGTTCTAACTAATGGGCTCTAAATATGGCATGTTCTTCAATGAACACTCCATACAGTGGCACATACTTAGAAATATTTGGCTAAAAAGATCTCAAAAACCATTTGAAAAGGAACTCATCAGGGATATATGCCTTGATGAGCCTCTTCCTTCCACACCATTCTTGGACGTGGTCAGAAATATGAGTTTCCTTTTCTTGTTCAAAACTAGCTAGAATCTCAATTCCCACAACATATGGTACAAACAACTAAAAATGTTTTCAAAATATAGTAGCCAATTCGCAAAACATAGGAAAAGGTGCCCCCTTTAAGCTCAATATACCATTTCTAGCATTTCTAGTTAGGATGTGTGGAATAATCTTTACCTAATCGAGTCATCGATTAAGGAGTTAGATGAGCACCACAAATGGAACGTGGTTATATGATCATCTGGATCCTCTCCATACTTCCCTTCGAAGTTTGGAATATCAGATGGAAGTTTGGTGGGGGATGGAGGCCAATATAGATTGTATTGTATTGGATCATTTGTCAATTTTGAAAGATCTGGCAAGTTTATAATTTTTAGGAATGGCAAGCGCAGAGGAGCAAAAGAATTCCACCCACCAAGAGAAGAATTTTCTGACATTAGGAAAAGAGTATCCTGGATTTGGAGAGGCACTATGTTGCCACGGGTTACTCGTAGAAGGACCTAAACCATAAGGAAATCCTTGTGGCATAGAAGTATTCGGAGGGTATCCACCCCCTATCACAAGATAACCATGCATAGGGTAATTTCCTCCCAGCGGAACATGGAAAGAAGGGCAAAGCCCCTAATAAGGATTCCATGCAATAGCTAGTGGAGGAAAGACATGTGACATCTTGGTAGAAGGGAAGGGCATAATCCCTTGTTTACCATTTAGATGGGATAAGTTACTAGCCCCTAAACCACTAACGGAAGGGTTTGGCCATTCTTGACCTCCTTAGAAAGGATTAACATTCTAAGCTTGTCCTAAGCTCAAAGATGGATTGGAGAATATGACCACTTCCAAAAGAAAAACCTTGAAAAGATGTTGAACCACTTGGGATAGAAGTCATAAATGTGGAAACAACAGATGGGAAGGTTGGAGGAATTTAAGGAATCCCACGGGATGGCATCCCAAAAGGATAAGAACTAGTATACGGGGTGGAAGGTTGGGTGCCCTCTCTCGAACCCGGAATGGAGGTAGATCCAACAACTACTATACTAGCTGTAATAGTAGAGATAACAATAACACTCCCTCCTACAACTAAAGGAGGGGTTTGCACACCAGAATTATTAGTAGGCATACTTACACCACTAATATTGGCCATCGGGAAAAAACAAGGAGAGTGAACAGGGCCTGTCAGCCTGTGAGTTGGTGTACCCATGTATGATATGATGTAAGGAATATGGGAATGAAGAGGTGTCAAAGGGGTCATGGGGGACTCAAGGACATCCTTAATATCAATATTGTATTTTTACTGGAAGATATCCCTAGCAAGGACCTAAGTGTCTATGTCCAAATTATGAACTAAAGTAGGTTCACCATGTGAAATGGGAGCCCCTAAAGTAGGATTAATCTCTAATGTGACAACTGCTACTAGTTGAAAATCACCAATAAACTACTCCTATGCCTTCTAGGTGAAGGATTTCCACTCACAGGTGAAATCCCATGAAGCCTCCTAGAATGACAAACCTATTGATCAACCACTTTTAAATATTAAGAGAACTTTTAAAGACTCAAAAAATTAAAAACTTATGGAAATCTAAGAGCACAGAGCACTCACTAAAAAGTCCCTAAAGATACAACTAAACAAGAATCTTCTAGGTATTTCCGCTCTGGTTGATTAGGACTGGACACCAAAATCTAATAAAGTGAGGATAAGGACCTTTCAAAGATAGTTTGGAATAACTACTGCCCAAGCCTACCATCAAAGGTATCAAAAATAATTACACTAACCTCCAGATAATAGCCTTTGTTGGTGCAAGTACTTGAGCTTTGCACGAGCACCCTTTAAAACTACTACGAAAGTGATGAAATGTCTTTGTTAGGTACCACAGGCATCCCCCCCTGTAATCACCTATGTGGTCCCTGGGATAGGCAATTAAGGTCAGCAGTTTGTGATCAGAATCTGGGTGCAATAGTCGCATGCATGAGATCCAACAAGTAGGAGAGGGGGTATCTCTCATTCCCTATCTTCACTCGCCCTCATGCTTAACTCATGTGTTAGAAGAGATTTCACGGAAAACTTAACGAGAATGGATTTGAACTCTTTAATAAACTTCTATGTTTCACTTTCAAGTGGCCTTGGAGAGTTTACTCTCCACACACCTATTACAAGGCCCTAAATTCCCTAGACTAATTGATGTATCTATGACAAAAACAACATCTAGTTCATTTTAGATTAAGCGTTTGATTTTATTGGCTGTTATTTATGTCATGGGTAGTGGAAGTGAAACTTATGATGTAAAGTGATCTCTACAAGGTTCTTGATCCAGGTGGACTTGGCAGGTGGCCACCAAGCTGCCAAGTCCACCTGGATCATTTCTATGAGGAATCTATGAAAGAAAAAACTCTTTTCTTTTTCTTTTAAACACACTCACACTTTCAACATCTATTGAAAGAGACTACAATGCCTAAAATGCAAACTACCTTAAAGCATACTAGAAATGCCTAAATGCAAGATTATATTGAATTATCTAAACAAACAAATGTGTCCTTTCAAATACCTAAAGCCAAAATTTTACCAAACGAGTACAAACAAATATCCAAGAAAATATCTCCCAAGCGAAGCAAATTTCAACCTCAAACAAACATTTTCACACTTGTTGGTAAGCTAAAAAGATTAAGAACCAAAAACCAAAGGAAGGAAAGGAAAGAGCAAATTTTTTTTTTAAAGACTTGAAAAAAAAATTTCAAGAGGGTAAAAGAAATCAATCACCTCAAGATCAAAATCAAGTGAAAAGACTCCAAACATCATAAGCCATAAACAATCACCAAAACGATAAGGCTAAGTTGACAAAGAGACCAAAACACTTGAAGATATTGACCTAAAGGACACATAAACGGTTTAGAAAAATAGAAAGATTTCAGAGAACTAAAATCCTTCACGGAACCAAAATTGCAAAGACCTTTCTAAAATAACCAAAAAGAAACCAAATGAGAAGACTTCAAGAATGAAAAGAGAAATAATGATAATATTGGATTATAGAAAGTTGAGAACTAACTCAATGTTCCAGAAAAATAGAACAGTCAGACACTTCACCAAGAAGGTTTGGAACCCAAACTTAAAATATAAAAACTTCAAAAATTGCAAGCCCTAGGTTGAAAAAATCATTTTTCAAAAAGATACAAAGAAACCAACACAAGCAATAAACAAGATGATTCCTGACTACAAGTGACCTCAAAGAAGCATAAAAACCATACTACACCCCTGACTAAAGGAAAGATTTGAAAAAATTTAAATTTTTCCAAATATATGCGACTATGTAATAACATACCCACGTGTAAACACGACTGTTTTTTAATAAACTAGCATATACATGGGTTTCCTTGGTCGAAACCTCATGTGTATGCTTTTGTATACAATAAAAAACATGTATATGCAAAAAATTAGGGAAAAATATAAATACAAACATTATCCAAAAGATTATACTGATTTCCTATACTACAAATGAGTCAACAATACTGGAAAAATCAAGAAACAAGAAATAAAAGCCCAAATCAAGGAAAAAAACAACCCTTTTAGGAAATACATGACAGTATTCCCTAGCGAAGTCGCTAGTTCTATTGGCGGGAAAAAGATCCCTAAGGTAAAGGTTGACATCATCAACAAATCAAAGGAAGACTATCAACAAGAAGCATACATCCAAGCAAGAAAACTATATAAACTGCCAAAGTTGGGTTTGAGAGAGTACTCATAGGTCCTATGTTTGATGTCAATCTCATAGGGTCCAAACCCTTTGCTTCCTCCAAAGTGATCAAACATGCAACAGAATTTAGAGAAGCATATATATATATATATATCAAGTAGTTCAAAGTGCATACATAATAAACATGTTAGATCATCAAGAATAAACATAAAAAACATGATATATTACATACGAGTCATAAAAAACATGAGATCATAACATATTAGGAACAAGACAAAACTTCTTTATTGATATCAACAAATAGTAGTGGATAGATACAACTTGATCTGACCACGATACCAATGAAACCTTCCTCTATATTTGTCCAACTCAAGCCTCAAAGATCACCATTCAATCATGTGAAAAAGTATTCCATATAATGGAAGATGAGCATCTGTGTAAGGAAATAATGGTTTCCTATGATTGGGAGTGCAGGAGGCACAGGGAAAATCAGACTTGATCTAGGGAAAAAAGGACTATAATGTAAATATCCTATCTCCTTCTATACTTAGGCCTTCCCATGAGGTGTATAAATACCACTATAAATCAATTGATTCAATTAGGGTATGGGCTCCTATAGGTGGGATTTCGATGAAACCCGTAAACCTCACTTGAAAAATAGGATATGTTTTTATTTTTTCAAATTTAAAATCATGTACACGCGTTTTGTATTGGTACCCACATGTGTACACACTTTTTGAAGGGAAAAGTCACGTATGGAATTAAAAATATTACTTTTTAATAAATGATCAAGTCTGAATGGGAAAAGGGCTATCGAAGACCATACCAAAGTGTCAGAACAAGAAGACTGTTGAATGTTTTTATAGCATAGCTGGTGGTGGCTAGCAATATTATTCAAAGGGCTAGTGGCTCTGATCTAGTGATGTCCAGGTGAAATATGTAAAATAATTATTTATCTAATAATAAGACAATGAGAAGAAACACATCAATAACGGGTGTTTTTTCTCTCCTTGAGGGTTTCCACTAGAAATAGTTGTGTATCCTTGTGCATGTTTGTCTTGATTTTTATCATGGATCTTATGTGTTGATTTTATGTTTCATTTGTTTACTAATACTATACTTTGTATGGTTGTTTAGTGATTCATTACAAAGTGTGAAAATTTTATAAGTTTCATCACTACTGATTCACCCCCTCCCCTCCCCCCCCCAGTAGTGATCTACATTTCTAACATTCCTCCAAGTCCCACAAACCAATGGAGAGCTACATCCTTTAAGGTAGTGGTAAATAATTTTAGGTTCTATGCATCTATGGTGTACTCATACCTATGACAAAGGACATAAAACTCAAATAATAGGGATATGGGTCTTCATTGACGACACCATGAATGTTTGAAAGGGCATAAAAGGAATATTTTTCATTTGAATCAAGCCATCATGGTATTGGATAGGGAGTTTGAATGTGTAGGCTCCTTTTGTTTGGGTTCATTCACATCCTCATCTTTCATTATTTGAAATGGTCTATTTCAAAATTTAAATTAATTTGAATGTTTAGGCTCCTGGACCTTGTTGGAACCTTTATAACTTTCGAGTTCCTCAATTGGTGGAAATTCTTCTTTCGCTGATGCTGGTTCTGCCTTTGGAGACTACCATATCATACTATGGGGTTTCTTTGGCTAAGCTCCAGTGGCTTCTGGATGGTTTCCTTCCCTTTTTCTACTTCCCAAGATCTTAATATGCATGGATTCTACTGCACCATAGAGTGTTTTTGGGAATTTCTATTTCCGATTTTGATGCCTCTAATATTCCTTAACATGCAAGATAACAAGGACATGGGTTACTAAATGGGTAGTCAACAATACCCTTAGATCACTTCTAGTATTAATATATTTCTATTCTAATTAAAGTAATGAATCTTATGTTGAGTGCAAGGAAAAAGGAATACAAATTTTATAAGGAAAAAGGAATACAATATAGGTTTTATATATTTATAAGGAAAAATGAATATAAAATTACAAGTCACAATTTAACACTTCTTGATTTCCATGGTAACAATTAATTGAAAAATGAGTTTTCTGTAATGAACAAGAAACCGGGACAAATTGAGGAAATAAGGGCTCCATGTATGAACCCTAGTTCTGCCGTCTCCATGCCCTCGGCCACAGTTGGGTCTCTGATCGCTCGGGCTGCGCAGGGGCTCGATAGATCTAAGCAAAGATTCAGGTCCTGTCTCTCAGAAGTAGGTACGCAAGATAGCCATGCCACGAACACTGGCTCGAACCCTAGCGCTACGGCCTCCATGCCCCCGGCCGCCGGTGGGTCTCTGATCGATCTGGATGAGAAAGGGTTAGAAAGATCTGGGCAAGGATTAAGGAGATGTCTCTTAGCTGCAGGTGTGAAAGATGGCCACGCCATGAAAACTTGCGCCGCAGACTCAAATGTACCTGCAAACCTCGTGGCCGAGAGCTCAAGGGTAGCTTGGCCCCGTCCCCCTGCTTCCATAGCGCGCTTTGGCAGCCCTCTTCAGATTGTCGGCGCAGAGGCTAAGGACGATCTTGCAGATCCCTTAGCTTCTCCTCTGACCTTAGCTTTTGGAAAGATCTGCAGGGGAAAGAGGCTTTCAGAACCTTCCTCACCATTCCAGGTTCAAATCAAGCTCATTACGGGTAAAACCATGCTATAATGGGTAAGCCAGATGGATCAAGTGCAAAATCTCAAGCATGCACTGGACATCAAACTAGGGATCCCCTCTGCAGCTCAGCGGCTTCTCTACGAAGGTAAACAACTTGAGGATCTCTTTCCTATTTCTTTTTATGGCATTAAGAAAGATGCATCTATCATTTTAACCCTTCGTTTAAGAGGAGGAGCTGTGGGAGAACCATCCTCAGCCGATGCTTTTTCATATAAAGATGTCGTCCATGGCAAGAAGACTTAAAAGACAGCTCCACCAATTCAGGCTGCACCCAAGCCTTTCTTGGTTGACAAAGTGGAGGAGATTCCCTCTGTTGAGATCTCTTACCCAAAACTGGCAGACGACACCCAAAAATTCGCGGAAAGGGCCATCATATGCAGATTCAATGGGCTCTGGCCACGCTCAAAGGATCTTCTGGACTGGATCCATGACAACTGGACACGCAGCTGCAAGGTCTACTTCTGCGCAAAGGGATATTTTATAGTGTTATTCGACAACCTCGAGCACTATGAAGATGCCTTAGAGGGAGGCCCTTGGTTCATGGGAGCGGCAGGCCTCTTCCTAACTCCATGGTTCCCAGACTTTGATCCAGCCTCCGCAGTTATCACAAAAGCCCCTGTTTGGATCAGACTTCCAAATCTCCCATTACATCTATGGTGCACAGAAGTATACCGGCAAATAGGCAACGCTTTGGGCAGCTTTCTAATGGGAGACTACATGAGGGAAATCCAAGGTCTCTACACTTATGCCAGAATTTGTGTAGAGCTAGATCTCAACAAGGGTTTGCCAGAGCAAATCCATCTCAAGATCAATGACACTGTTTGGACCCAGTTTCTCGATTACGAAAACACTGCCTTCCGATGCCGCCATTGTCACCTAACAGGGCATCTTCAGACCTCCTACCCAGCGCTGCCAGCGAGATCGAAAAAAGGAATCTTCGCGAAAACCAAACCCAAGCATTGGGCTCCCTGTACACCGCAGCCAGCTCGAAGATCCAGCCCCCCCCCCAGCCCGAAGGAAGGGGAAGGCGATTCAGATTCGGAACAGGTGCCTCAGCCGATGGATCCGCCCATGGACCCTATGGGGCGCACTCAGGACCCAGCTATAGCCCAGAAGCGCGCCCATGAGACCTCCTCTGAATCAGAAAAGGATTTCCAGATGGAAGGGAATTCCAGTCTTCAAGTTGTCCTAGCTCATTCTCCCCATGATGGCTGGACAAAAGTCAACAAAAAGAAAGGGAAAAAACAATGTGTTGTAGTTTCTAGCCCTAAGGGGTAATCAGGCAGTCTGTGATTTCTTGTCTTCTGATGTAACTATGAGTTTGAATCTTTCTTCCGGGACCGAGGTTGATGGATCCATCATTTCTGGTTGGCCGGTTTCTGCTTATCCTGATTGTACTATATTTCACTTAATAGAATTAGTCTTTTCCGAGAAAAAAAAAAAAAAAAACAATTAATTGAAAAATAAATCTAAATTTGAACAACTATTATAATGAAATATTCAATAACACCAAAAAAGAGAAGATGACAATTCATATGTCTTTTTAATTTAATCCAAGAACTTTTTCTTTTGAAACTTGAGCTCCTTGCTTAATGGAATGCTACCAACTCATATATGAACTTCCATGCCTCTTCCTTGGGCATATTCCTTTCTTACGGACCTCTAAGATATGATGGGGTTGTAGGAGAAATGGATCACTCTAGAAGGTGGAGAAAAGCTTCACCATGCTATATAGGTCCCACTCTACATAATTTCCATACACCAAACTTACAACAATACACAAGCTAGTCACTCGAGAAAATTTTGTATTAGGACAAATTTCCAGCATTAGGGTGAATAAATAGTTTATTTCTTCCTAGTTTAATATTCTTTCATAGGAGTTTCCATAGTTGCCACTTATCTTCACATGCAATTCTACTAATTATTAAGTTACAAAATTATTATTATTCACCAACTCATATGTCAAGTTTTTATTGAAGTTCTCATTGAATTCGATTTCTTATTTATTTAAAAAGACTATTTTCCCTCACCCAAGACATTTTTCCTAAACGTTCTCTTAGATGTCTCTTGATCCTTTCTAAATTTACTATTTTGACATTTACAATTTTCTTTAACTTCAGTTAGTTATATATATGTAAATTTATGTTCTTAACTTTCCTTCTTTTTGCTAATTTCAATGTTTGGTTGAGACTCTAGTTCTATGTTTCTTTCACATGGAGAATTCTTATGAATAATAATTCTCTCATCTCTCAAATAAATTATATTTATTTTATGCACACCTCTCCTTCAGCCTTAATATCTAATCCAAGCTATATATATATATATCTATATATATATATATATATATATATCTGTATGTATGTATATATATATACATATCTATACATACATACATATACATACATACATATACATATATATCTATATATATATATATATATCTATATATATATATATATCTCAGAATATTTATATGGGGCCACTTCTAAACCCATTAGTATTACTATTGGGGGACCCACCTACTTGCTAAGCACCTAGCCCGAAATCTCGGGCCTATCATTGGTAATACCATCACCTTCACTAAGGACTCTAGCCATTTTATTAATGAAATTAAGGATATTAGACTTGAACAACATGAATTATTTGTTAGTTTTGATGTTGTTTCACTTTACACCAAGATTCCCATTGACGCCGCGATGAACATGATTAAAAAAATCATTGATACCAACACTTATAAGTTAATTGAAATATTTCTTATATCCACATTTTTTAGCTTTCATAATGAAATTTATGAACAAACATGTCGGTGGCTATGGGCTCCCCTCTTTTCCCCATGGTTTCCAATTTATTTATGAAAGCCCTTCAAACCAAAGCACTAGATTTTACTCCATTAATGCCCAAAATTTTGGAAGATAAATTTTGATGACACATTTATCATCTGGCCCCATGGATATGATAAATTGGAAACCTTCAAGAAACACCTTAAAAATCAGTTTGATTTTAACAAAATTACAATGAAAATTAAAGTCGATGATAGCCTTCCCTTTCTCGATGCTCTTGTTGCAAAGGAATCATGATGGTCCCATTTCTCATCAGGTTTACTACAATCAAATACATAATGAGTAATACCTCCATGCTAATTCCCACAATCATCCCACCTAGAAACTAGGGGTTCTTAGTATTGTAGCAACAACAACCCTATGAATTTCAGATAAAAATCATTTATACATTGAGAAGATCCATCTCCTTGATGTTCTCATGAAAAATGGCTACATTAGGAACCAAGGTATTAAGATTTCAATAATGCCAGTAAAATGCCTAGATCATAATATGATATATGCATTGTGGTCTTCAAGGTATGTCTCCCTTACATTCAAGGAACTATTGACAAAATATCCTATATCCTCAAGAAGAAAAACATCACCATTACCATTAAAACTATTAATATTATTTGTAGTCACCTCATCCTTATCCTTATCCTCTGTTTGTGGTTTATCTTTATGTTTTATCCTTTTATTGATCCATCCTCATCCTCTTCCTCTACCTTTCCTTTTAGAGATGAAACATCATATATACATTAATAAATATAATACATAATATATTAACTATTAACTATTAATTAATATTCCTATCATGCTTTTAATGATAAGATATTTATTATATTAATTATTGTATGGCAAACTGCCTTCTTTTTTTCAGATTAATATATAGCAACCGATCTTTGTCTAAAAATATATATATATATATATATATTAATATGCTATTATTTAATTATTATTGTTATTAATTACACTTATATATTAGATTAGTTAATATTATTATCAATATTATTATCAATATTAATATAAATAATGGATTATGAAATACAACACATATATTAATGTATATTAATTAATTACCCTTATTTTATATTAATATTATGCACAATCGAACTTATAGAAGAAATGGCCTTTTCACCAGAAACTAGTGATACAATTTTAAGCAAGAATATGATTTTTTGTTGTCTAAAATAAATTTTTGAATGCATAAATGGATTTAGTGCACTGAATAACCCCTTGGGGCACTGAATTCTACAAATTAAACAACTTAAACTCAAGTTTTTAAAAATCTATGTCATATTTTGGTTAAAATTGACCATGAACAATACCCTGAAAAAAGGCATTTCGTCTATTAGTTAGACCATGCGTTAATATCACCTTTATATTTTATATTTATCTTTATATTACCGTATCATGCTCCTTGTGAATATAGATATATATATATATATATATATATATATATATATATATATATATATATATATATATATATATATATATATATATATACAATTTTTATATAAATAATACATTATATGCCATGAGGGTTAGCTCAATTGGTTGAGTCCCTATCAATAAAGCATTTTTTCTATTAAGAGGTCTTATGTTCGATTCTCTCGACATTCTTGGGATGAGGCTTTGTGGTTGAGCCAATAGGAAGTGATCGCTTTGGGTGGATCATCTTGGTACAAATATTCCATGGTTGTAGCAGTCACCGATCTCTAAGATCGATGAACCACATAGAAAAAATAATACAAATAATACATTATGAAATATAATACATATATTAATTATTAATATTAATATTAGTATTAGCATAAAAAAATTAATATTAAATTGTAATATTATTAGTATTAACATAAATAATCCTTAATTATAAATATGTTATATTTCCATATTTTAGGGTTCTTTCTATGTCAGATTTTTCCAACTGATCCCTTTTCATTTCCTATTTATCATTTCTTGGCATGATCATATTTTTTCTCACATTCTCATCTTGATGATGAACCTCATGAGTAGGTTTGAAATGTCGATAATCCAAAATATCTTGCAATGGATCTAGAAACAAATTCCCAACAATACTTAGATTGGAGAAGTCTCAAATCTAAAATAATTAAAAGATTTCATCTACATATTTCATGTCTCCTAATTTGAAATATTATTCCACTAACCAATCCCATTTTCCTATGCATTCTAGTATCTATAATTTAATATTATTATTGATTAAGGATTCACATCCGTTCTCTCATAATTGGGATTAGGTACTTTGTTTTTTATGTTCTAATTACCTTTTATTTTTCTGATACCAACGGTTCCAAATCAATGTTCCCTTCAAGAATTACCTCAAATAATTCCAACAATTCCAAAACAATTACCCTTCAATTAACCATGACTACCTAAGGGGAACATTAGTGCCACCATGGAGAAAACTACTAACCCAATGATTGCTCTTCTTCTTAGCCTAATTGTGACTTAGGCTTAAGGAATAGACATTAATGCATGTCCATATCATTTATAACTTGTGATTCACTAAGTCCATGGTCCAACCCTCATGACATCATGTAGCTTCAAGGTGAAAGCACCCAACACTTTCTAGCCTAAGCCATTGATAGAGTGTTAGTGGAAGAAATCATGGGCATTGTTCCACCCATCCATAGAGGATGCAATTTTATCTGTAAAACCCCATTAGCCATTTGTGAGTCATTCCACAAGTACATACCTTGTGCCTACATTCACTGTACATTCCATCCATCTTCTATAAACATATTTATCATTAAAAATTCAAATTCATCAATATTTTTACTCAATAATCAAATCAAATCCATGCTCAATCATGCACTTATGCACCACCTTAGTCCATTTCCAACTTAGAAAATCATCATTGACATCTCATAATGGATGATTAAACATCATAAAATATATGTATTTCAACTTCTTGATGTCAACAATATGACATATAATATTGAACCTATCAAATAATATGCCCTAATACTCAATAAAAAATATATCAAGAATCATCATTACATGAAGTAGATGTTTAGATCACTAGTATATGATGTCGTAGAAGGTCATAACCAAGATAAGAATAGTCCTAGAAGGTCATACTCAGTGAAACCCGGGTGGGTATCTACCTTGAGAGATAATGATGAAGGTTTCAATAGTCATTGGTCTCACCAAAATTGTGCTCTGATCTGATGAGAGATATAGCTATTAGTCAAGGCCTTGATGTGGAAACAATGTTGGTTACAATGATGCTATATAAATGGGTTACCAATTCGATTCTTCTTATGAGAAATTTTTCAGATTGAGAATGACCAAGTACCATTATGAATACCTCCCTAGTTAAGAGGGAGTGTTGAAGAAAGGGTAACTAGGTTCAGTCTTCATAATGACATTGTAATTATGATTTTTGTAAACAAGAAAATGAATTTATTATTATGCTTTCTTCATGGGTTTCATGAGAAATAATTTTTATGTATAGATGTCTCCCATTGAGAGCCTTAAGATTTAAATTTAAAGGTCAAAGATTCAATGTCAATAAGAACCCTTCTTAGGCATGTATCAAATGTATTTGAGTCATAAACATTGTCAAATAGCTCTCCAATGACAAGCACATTGTCCTCTTCTTATGTCGGCCTCTAAATGCACAAAGGAAATCACGTCGGCTCATAAAATGAAGACACAATAGCTCAATATCTCATCTCAGCTTATTATGGAGAAAAAACTACTATATATACCATACTAACCTTCACACAGTAACAGGAACATGAAATCAAATTCTCTAAATTTTTCAGATGGGTACAGGGGTCTGAAATCTGCATTATAGGAGGATAAAATCTTCGACGCCTTTACAATTTCGTGGGTAATTACAATCTCAATCTCCTTGGCAGTGACAGTCTCAGCATATTTATGATGATGATCTCGGTGCAAGGAAATAACACAATCATTGTCTTGGTATAGTTGTGATGATGAAGATCATAGTGATGTTCACTATCTCGACCTATTTGTGATGAAGAATATTGAGGTGATACACTCTCAACATACTCTCTAAACACTAATCACTGTCTCGACATAATTGTGATCCCACGGTAATACATTCTCAGCATACTAGATAGTGATGATCTCGACATGATGGCAACCATGGTCTAAATCATAATCTTAATGAAGACAAGGTCATGATGAAGAAAATGTCAGTATAGAGACATCATTGACATGGTGATGATCTCACTGAGAGTGAGACAATGAACTAGGTGAAGGTACAACAATATTGCAACTATAATGACCTATGTGGTGTAATAATGATGACCTCCATGAAGTAGTAGAGATGATGATGAACTTAGCAATGATAAAGAAGAGGATTGATTTCTTCGTCTTGGAGTGGCCTAATAGGTCAAGGGTCATGGTCTTGGTATTCATCAATTGGAATCTCTATAAGAGTAATTTTGTGTGTTTTTTCCTCTCAAAGAGAGAGGTTTTGGGCCTGGAAGAAAGCCAACATCTTGTGTTCTTGTCTCTTTTGTTTTGGTATATATTTGTTGAACTAAGAAGACACACTCTCATAATATCAAAAGAAGATTGTGCTAATAAGAAAAAGTTAAAATACTTCACAAATAGTTATCATGAACAGAAGAACCGGATTAACCTTAATTGCCCTATATTCTTCAACATGGTATCAGAGGTAAGGTGTTGAAGTCAAAGGAAGGGCATAAAAGAGACACTCAAGTTTCAAGAAGGGCATCAAAGCAAGTTGAAGGTTATCAAGAGAAAAGGATCAAGATCTACAAGAATTAGTCTATAATAGCAGTTTACAACTACCATAGTAATGTCAACCCCCAATTAAATCCTTTCTATAAGGAATACAGTATTGACAACTCAGATTCATGATACTCGATGACATATTGAAGTGGATCATCTACAACATAGCACTTGGAAATAGGTGTAGGTACTATAAGGTGATCATAGAAAGTAACCTTGATGTTCTATGATTCTACATGATGTTGCATACTATAAGGTTCACTTGTGTGACCGCAATACAATGCCATCTCAAATCATAAGGATCAAATGTATAAGTCATAGTAACTTGAAGGTAATCTTCCTATCATTACAACAATGATATCATCCAGAGGAAGCATCAATGCATCTGCTTCTACCACATTCAACATGACCAAGGTGAAGATTTTATCTTCACATGTCAAGTAAGTATTTTCATTAATCAATTTGCTAAAAATGACTTCATGATTACAAGGATATCTATAGGTCGGATGGGTCATCAAAGGTCCTTGCATGGAATAAGGAGGATTATCATAATCTTAGTAGATAAGAGAAGTCAGTTAGCATATCAAAGAGAAAGGTCTCCTTTGAATTCATGGGAGGGAACTCTTAAGGTCCTCTCATCCCTATGTAGCAAGAAAGGATACATAAAAGAGATATATGAAATGATATACTCTCTGAAATGCTATGAAAAAGGTCATATCACTTAGACCTGATTGAAGGTATCAAATAATGAATGGATATCTTCATAAGATCTTAATTGGGAGATCTAGTAGAGATGATAAGAAGATAATAATCATCGTTCTAACTGATAAGTAAAGTAACAAATGTCCATGAACAAGAAGGTTACCTTATTCAACAACTTGTGGTCTCTATGCTAGATAGAAAAACACAAGCTGATAGAAAAACTATTGAAGGTTAAAGGACTCGAACATGTGCAAAAATGAAAGGGAAGTTTGGTCCTCAAACAATACAGAATAGTATAGCTAAGATTCAATGCTATGGAAAGATTATGGAAAGAATCTCATACCAACAAAAAGATGGAGGAAGCTGAAGAAAAGGGCCAAGGAAAGAGGGAGTAATAGATTTCCACTATGATTAAAATGGTATCCCTCACAAAGGGTCCTATCATAAGCTCCTAATATTTTAGATATGACCATGATAATAAGATGCATCATGGAAGCATTGGAAGCAAGAAATTGTGACATCACCATGGTAATCATGAAGGACAAAATCTAGAGCAGTCAAACATGAAGGATATAGCTCTTGGGAACCTCATTGGACATTTAAGGAAATGAATGATTCATCAAGGCATATCATACATCAAATAAAAAAAAGGCATCTACCAGATGGGGATATGCAATATCCTTAAGATTCTCTGATGGAATCCTCATCGTAGGGTTCACTAATCTAGAGAGGAAGAGAGTGTTTTATTAGGAACTTGTTGTAGTAGCTACAACCACCCTCTAGAATTTTTCCTTAGCCTATTTTGGAACCTCCCTACCAACCTTACACAACACTTTGTCTTGCTTCCTCAAGTACTCACGCTTCAGTGTTTTCCTTGCACAAAGACAACCTGTCGACCACAGTCGATCCATTCCCCTCACAGGCGTCTTACCCAGATTTGGTCCAGTTGCAGGTTGAGCAGCTTCCCCTTGAAAATTATGCATTCCTAGAGGGCAACCAACCTTTCTGTCCAGGAATTGTGCAGTCCTCTCTGACAGCCTGCTAGTCTCCAGGATTGCGCAATCTTGCCAGCCAACCCTCCCAGTAGGATTTGCGCAATTTTTCCCATCAACAGGTTTTTCAGCCTAGGATTTGCATAAATTTGGGTAGCATCTAGCTACTGGGCCCAAAAATTTCTCAATCCTGTTGGGCAGTCAGCCCAACTTAGAGTTATAAATGCACATTTTTCTCCAACAGTTGAGCAGTCACTTGCATGTGCAGCTAAGTTGATCAGTTCCTTCCGGGATCGAGAAAAATAGACTTGCATGCAAAGGCTGCTTCTCCCAAGATAGCATGTAAATGCATCCCTTGTCTCAGGAATCTATGTTTAGCAGTTGGAGGTTACATGCAAGTAGAAATTCAGAAACCTCCCACCAAGTGATGCTTCCCCTAGATTTGTGGCATGCGCTTCACAACCTCGATGTTATCAAAACTCATGAACCAGATGTTGTAGAGCTAATTCCTCACATCAACCTTGTATCTATGACATCCCACATCACATCTAGGAGTAGTCAGAACATTCAGCTCAGCTGTTTTAGGGTAAGCCCGCTTCCCATGCCTTATGTTGCATTTTTGTCGCTTTTTGGGTTTTCTCTTGTATGAGTACTATTTGCTTGATTTCTTTGAACACTTGTTAGCATTTACATGTACACTCACTTTTCCTATCTCTATTTTAGATTTTCGTTTCTATCTCACTGTTGTCGCATGCATGAAACTATTTTGCATGGATGTTCACCCAACTGGCGAATGGGCTCAACCCACATGCATGTTGATCTATTTGCTCAATCTTCCATTTATGCTTTTCATGAAGTAATTATCACTTCTGCTATAACTTAGTTTCGCCATACATTTCATTGAATTACTTGCTTTCAGTTGCTCGTCAGCGATTCGGGCCAAACTTGGCCCAGTCTCTGCCTTCACCAAGGCTGAATTGTATAATCTGGAGAAGGAAGGCTCACCTTCCTCTCCATATTTGTGCATTCTGGCCCAGTACTAGCCTCCTAGACTAAATTGCACATTTCTGGAGGTCAGTGGCTACTTGGCCCAAAATTTGTGCAAATATGCCCCTCGGCCAGCAGTCTTTCCCAGCTAGAATCGTGCATTTTGCAATCCTAGTAGCCAACTACCCGATTGGACTATGCATTGCGTAGTTCTAGCACAGTCAGTCTCTCAGTAGCCTGAACTATCCCTTGTGCAGTCTTGGCAGTCGGTCTCTTGACTGAAATTATGAAACCTTCATGATCATTCACCCAGGTATGTTGTAAGTCAGTTCTCATGTTCATTTTGGTTTTCGACTGACAGATTGCTTGCTATGAGTGTTTCCATGTCTCTAGGTATCATAGGTGTTCATCTGCCTCTCGAAAGTATAGGTACAATTGTTTCCAAGAGAGCAGAGATGAAGACACCATTCAGAGCATGCTTGGGGATGCAGTCGATCAAGTGTCCATGGGCTTACCTACTCATGAAGACATCAAGTTGTTCACGAACAAGGACATCAAGCAACAACATCACAATGAGCAACATCATGAACAATAGCCAAAGGAAGCATAGCAAATGTAGCGAACATAGTGAATGCAACGAACGCATCGAATGCAACAAATGCAAGAGGAAGGTTGTTGACAACATAGAGATAGAGCAAAGTTGTAAGATCAAGAAGATCCACTAATAATGAAAGAAACATTGGAGATTCAAGCTATGAAGTGGCAGCGTGACATGAAGATCATGTGAAGGTGGAAGATGGAACAAAGAAGGATTTCCATGTGTTGAAGGAGAAACTCAAGAAGAACATGAAGCTGCACAGACAGTCCAATAAGTTGTTGCAAAAACAGGAACAACAGTGGGCAAACCATGCACTCGTGGATAAAACTGCGCTAGTATGAGTTAAGGATCTATCCCAGCAACTGACACAGAGCAAACATGGTTAGCAATGTTGTTGATCACATGCAAGGGATCCAAAATCATGCGTTTCGTTGAGCACACACATGTAATCCAATCCATTCAATGCACTCACCAAGGTGAAGACAAGAAGCAAGTCCAACTAGGGCTGAACATGTACTTCGACAAGTTGATGTGCATGACCACCAACACACACTTGAATATTAGCACAGACACTATGCATCAGGGTGTTTTTGGTTCAACAATACCTAATAAGACCATGCGCACATTAGCAGATGAGTTGGATGAAGGGGCTGAACCAATGCATCGGTTGCAACGAAGGCAAGAGTTCACTTTAGCAAGATGTCACCATGAGATGCATGTGCATCATGAAAGATGACCATGCTTTTCATTAGCTAACCACCTTCACCATCACAAGCATGTAAAAGAGTTGGCTTCATCACAGTGGACCGAGTGTCATTGATGTCTTGCAAGGCTTGCTCAAGTCATGTTGTCTCACATGAGGACATGTGTATGGTAATGTTGAGTCATGTCAAGTGTAAGTCAAGTGTCAATAGTTGGATGTAACTTTCATAGAGTAGTTGAAGAGTCATGAGGGTAGTTGAACTATCACAAAGGGGAATGTCAAGGGTCACCCCACCCTTTGCTATAAATAGTCCCTTGTAACTCATTATATAGGATTTTGGTTAGCCAAGCTTCTACTAAGACTATCTTGAAGAAGGCTTGGACAATATTGTAATGTGCCTTGGCTTCTCCACTACATAAAGCTAGTACATCTCTTTTGAGGAGAAGGAAGATGTGGCTATAATGTTCCACTATTTGGGTTAGCAGGTTTACATGGTGTATTATATGATTGTGACTTACACCTCTTTAATAATAAGAGGCAGCACATTCTCATGCATATGTTGTTATTGTAGTTGGATTGTTCCATTTGCCTTAATGATATATGTTGTTTAACTTATGTACTTGTATATGAACTGATTTGTGTGAAATTATATGAATCTTGTTGTTAATGTGTAGCATATGTTGTTAATGTTGTCACCGTCTATGTCGACTGATCTGTTGGACATCAAACAAACCTTTCTCTGCACCTTGTTATATCAACCATCACACTCATCTTAGACTGATCTGTGAGTGTTGTTCGTGCTATCTTACCTTGTATGTTGTGACTGCCGCATCCATGTCAACTGATTTGCTGGAAGTTGTGCATATTATTTGCGTTGTGTGTTTCTAGTTGAGTTGGGACTGATCCCTTTCAACCTAGAACTCACCTTCACCTTCCTCTCCCTTTGAAGTGTTGGAACCTCTCATACTCATTCCTTGACTCACTACATTAGTCACACCCTTGCTATTGACAGAGTTATCTTACTTACCTCTGTATGGCATCGCAGTCAAGGCATTACCTTACAACCCACTTTTGGGACTCCTATACCAAACCATCTGAGGTCTAATTGGGACTTCTTACCAGGGAGATCCCCTTGACTTGTTGGTGGGCCCATCACTGTCAACATTTCTGGTGCTAGAAGGAGGGCCTGATGACAAGCAGTGTCCTCTCATCTAGTTTTGAACCTTTGCATATCTTTCATGGAGTCTTCCATTCTTCTTCCCCCGAGGTGTTTTTCAAATCATGAAGATGTCTCCATATCGAGGAAGATTTTCAATACCTTGTCCACTCACATGTATGATGGTGATGGCAAATTGGCATGGACTAAGCACTTACATAACTTCCTTTCCATGATTTATCCAGAAGATGAGTTTACTAACGAACAGGCCGGTCTGCTGCTTGCATTCACACTTTGTGAATCCCCATTTCGTTTGGTTCTTAGCCTACCGGCTGACACCATGCACTCATGTGAGCACTTCTATGATCTTATTGAAGACATGTTCCATCATTTTGATCCACACCATCTTGACCAAAAATTGTTACAACAATTAAGGGCTCCGCATGAATCCATTATTGATTTTTGGCAGTGCTTCTGTGACTTACAGTTTCAAGCTCTGAGGAGCCAGATTAAGTTCACTTATCTCTGGGGCTGGTTCAAGTACTGTCTTAAGAAGTCTGCCCATCCTAAGAGAAATCTTGATGTCAAACCTTGCTCAACCTTCTTTGTTGATGGAATTGCACAATCCCATGTGGGAGCACACACTGTCCCAATGGATTGCCCACCTCCCTCTCGTTCAACAGTTCCACCATCGCCCAGTGATGATGAGGATCATGTTTGTACACATTTTCAACCTTCACACCCTCCCAACATCACTCCACTCAATTTTTGTGTAGATTTGGTTGTGAGTCTTTTGAGTTACCATATGCATTCTTTTCTTCGACCTCCTTATTCAGACTCAGGTGTTCCTCCAGATGATTTTGTCTTTTTTTCATCCATTATGGACTCTTCACTTATTTTGAATGATGAACAACCCACTGGCAGAGTTGGTATTGCACAACCAACACGCACTATCATTCATGAAGAGTATGACTGGGAGCTTTAACATCAACACTCAGTGAAGGATGACCCCCTTCTGTCTGAGCCCCCTCTGTTCTTTCCTAGCTTCTTTGGTGAACCTACCATCCATGATTTTGCATGTGTGTCTTCATCCATTGATGCACCCATTGTTGATCGCTCGCAAGACTCACCAGATTATAGTCTATCATTCGACAACAAAGAGGATAAGTTATTCATTGAAGATCCACTTGATCCTTGATTTTCCTTTTCTAGAAATACAGAGGATGATTTCATTCACTTTTCATCTAGCCATCTGTTTGATTCATATGATCATGAGGATACCAAAGAATTCATTTATTTTTTCAATCGTGGCGGTTGTGATCCATTTGCTTCCATTTTTTTATCATGATCATGAATCTATCGCAGTTGATATTTCGAAGCCACCAGTTTATGATGATCTACCTGATGATGAAGTTGAGACACCCAAGACTATCAAGGCACTTCAGCCCAAGTTGACGGTTATGTCATGCCCTCACTCTCTTGGGGTCAGCCTCTCTTCCGATCATGAAACTGTTCAATCACCCAAGGCTCCTCATCACTCATCTGTATGCATTGAAGATCCATCTCACACACAAATAAAACTTCATCCACTTGAACTACACGATCCTATTTCTCATGCATTGGAGGAGTTCTACATTGCAAGCACTCGTTCATGACACAACTTATCTTTGTTTCTTTTGGTTTCTTGCATGTCTCAGTCAAGAGTGTGCTTTTACTTCAAAGTTGCACGTAGTGTCACACAACACCATGATAAGACCACGGATTGTCCATCATGCACATGCACTCACTTATGTCCCATGGGCACTTTGAAACATGAAGTGTGGCTGTCTTCATTGTTATATCTTTCTTGTATGATGGTCTGCACAATTAGGTTGCTCGTGGACCAATCATGCACCCACATGGGTCTACCAATGCACTGGTGGTTACATTGGAAGTATCACTTCACGTGATCAAGCCCATGCACTGTTAGTGTAGGAGTAGGAGTAGTTTTTGCTTTCTATTGTTTTCTTGCATGCTTGTTTGTCTACTTGCTTGTTTGTTTACTTCACTTTCATTTTGGCTTCTACTCTTGCTTTTCTTTGTTGATTGTTAGTCTGTTCGCTTGTTTCATTCATAGGTTAGTTTTGCATGAAACCATGCATGACTCATGAAACAAGATGGGTAAAGTACAAGAGGGTTTGTACAGCTATCGCTACCTGGTTATCTAACATCTTGCCTCTATATGATGAACATGTTACTCTTAGAGCATGATACATTGAAAGAAAATACATACTTTTCGAAGTGAACCTTGATGTAAGCACAACGCTTGCACACTAACTAGTGTCACCTTCTCTAGTTGATTGTTTTTGGGTTAACCCTTGTCAGCTCAATCAAGTAGAGTAAGGTGAAGGGGAAAACCTTAATAGGCACGTCAGAGAAATAATAAATACTTCTCTACTAGAAAAACCTGTTCTGCTCTCAATAAGTCAGGATCCCTCTTCCGCCTCTAAAATGAATAAGTGCTATGCACAATGAAAATGAAAATGAAAATGAAAAGTAAAATAAATTCAAAATGAAAAATGAATAAGGTGAAAGAAGAGAAAGGCTTCTCATGCAGGGAGGTGATGCAAGTAACTCTATCGGGGTATTGACCAGGCTCACTAGAAGCGAAGCCATGCTTGTGTTCCTATGTGACTCCACTAGGGTACTGTCCAAGCCTGCTGGCAGTGGAGCAACACCAGAGATGAAACTAAGACTCTGACAACTATACTTCTTGTGCAACTATATACCCCTCAACCCTAATTGAAACAGATGTTTTGCCTTAGCTTGGAATGTGTGTCAATTAACCAAGGGCTTGGCAGATGCTACATATTACAATCAAGTTAGTGTGAAACCAAGATGAGCTAAGAACTGAAAAATACTTTTGGAGGTGTTATACTTGCCTTTCATGAACAAGGTCTATGTAGAGAGATGGAGTTCTACCAGTGTGTTGCCTAGTGTTGTAGCGGCTACAACCACCCTCCAAAATTTTTCCTTGGCCTGTTTTGGAGCTTCCATACGAATCTTACACAACACTTTGTCTTGCTTCCTTAAGTACTCAAGCTTCCATGTTTTCCTTTCACAGAGGCAGCCTATCGATCATATTCGATCCATTCCCCTCACAAGCTGCTTACCTGGACTTGGTCCAGCTGCAAGCTGAGTAGATTCCCCTTGAAAATTGGGCATTCCTAGAGGGAAACCAACCTTTCCCTTCAAGAATTGTGCAATCCTCTCTAACAACCTACTGCTCTGTAGGATTGTGCAATCCTGCCAGCCAACCCTCCCAACAGGATTTACGCAATTTTTCCCATCAACAAGCTGTTTATCCCAAGATTTGTGCAAATCTTGGTATAAGTTAGTTGCAAGGCTCAGATAGCGCAATGCCCTTGGGATGTTAGCCCAACTTACAATCAGGAATGCACACTTTTCTCCAGTAGTTGAGCAATCGCTTGCATGTGTAGCTGAGTTGACTGGTTCCCTCCGGGACCGAGTAAAACAAACTTGCATGCATATGATGCTTCTCTTAGGGCAGCATGCAAAGGCATCCCTTGTCTCAGGGATCTATGTTTAGCAATTGGAGGTTACATGCAAGGAGAAATTCAGAAACCTCCCACCAATTGTCGCTCCCCCTAGATTTGTGGCATGTGCGTCACAACCTCAATGTTATAAAAAATCATCAACCGGATGTTGTAGAGCTCTTTCCTCACATCAACCTTGCATCTCTGACATCCCACATCACATCTAGGAGCAGTTAGCACATTCAACTTAGCTGTTTTGGGGTAAGCCCGCTTACCATGCCTTGTGTTGCATTTCTTTCGCTTTTTCAGTTTTCACTTGTACGAGTATTGTTTGCTTGATTTCTTTCAACGGTTGCTTTCGTTTACATGTACACTAGCTTGTTTTAGCTCTATTTAAGTTTTCATTTCCATCTCACTGCTATCGCATGCACGAAACTGTTTTGCACGGACGTTTGCCCAACTGACAAATGACCTCACCCACATTCTTATTAATTTGTTTGCTCAATATTCCATTCATGTTTTGCGTGCAATGATTATCACTTCTGATATCACTTAGTGTCGCCATGAATTTCATTGACTTACTTTCTTTCAGTTTCCTGTCAGCGTGTTGGGCCAACCTTGGCCTAGTATCTGCCTTCACCAAGGCTGCATTGCGCAATATCGAGAAGGAAGGCTCACCTTCCTCTCCATATTTCTGCATTCTGGACCAGCAATGGCCTCCTAGACTGAATTGCACATTTCTTGAGGTCAATGGCTGCTTGGCCCAAAATTTGCACAAATCTATCCTTGGGCCAGTAGTCTTCCCCTGTTGGAATCATGCATTACACAATCCCAGACACCAACTGCCCGACTGGACTATGCATTGTGCAGTTCTAGCAATTAGTCAGTCTCTCAGCAACCCGGGTTGTCCCTTGTGCAGTCTTGGTAGTCGGTCTCACGACCTCCTGGCTGAAATTGCACAACCTTCATGATCATTCACCCAGGTATGTTGCAAGTCAGTTGTTATGTTCATTTTGGTTTTTGATTGACAAATTTCTTGCTATGAGTGTTGCCATGTTTCCAGATATCACAGGTGTTCAATGGGGGATTCACTGGGGGAGAAATACCATACTACGTGGGTTCATATTGGGGGATATATATTCAACAAAAAATGACATAATATATTGGGGGATATATAGGCGGTAAAGGGTTTTTACATTGACAGGTATAAAAAATGGAGCTCAAAGTTAATGAAAAAATATAAAGGGGTATAAAAAGTGTTAATGAAAAAATGGATACCTACAATATCTAATGAAATTAGGGGTTTTTTAAATTGGGAAGTTCTATTGGGTTAGTACTGGTAGGGGGTTAAATAATATTATTTTTAGAGGTATTTTCCAATATGTAGTCAAATTTAGGGTATTGTTTAAATGCCATGAATGGACATGATACGTTGGAGGTTCATTGAGTGAATCCCTCATGAGGTGTTCATCTGCCTCTCAGCATTACAGGTACAATGGCTTCCAAGAGAGCAGATTCTGAAGACACCATTCAGAGCATGCTTGGGGATGTAGTCAATCAAGTGTCCATGGGCTTACCTACTCACAAAGACATCATGTCGTTTGTGGACAAGGACATCAATCAACATCATCATAGCGAGTAGCATCATGTAAAATAGTTGAAGGCAGCATATCGAATGCAGCGAACGCATCGAACACAACAAATGCAAGAGGAAGGTTGTTAACAACATAGAGGTGGAGCAAAGTTGCAAGATCAAGCAGATCCACTGATAATGAAAGAAACATTAGAGACTCAGGCTATGAAGTGACAGCGCGGCATCAAGATCGTACGAAGGCAGAAGATGGAAAAAAGAAGGAGTTGCATGTGTTGAAGTAGCAACTCAAGAAGAACATGAAGCTACACAAACAATCCAATAAGTTGCAGCAAGAATAGGAGCAACAGTGGGCACCACAGGCACTCGTGGATGAAACTACGCCAGTATGAGTGAAGGATATATCCTTGTAGCTAACATAGAGAAAACATGGTGAGAAATTTTGTTGATCGCATGCAAGGGATCCATAAGCATGCATGTCATTGAGTGCACACATGCAATCCAACCCATTCAACACACTCACCAAGGCGAAGACAAGAAGCAAGTCCAACTGGGGTTGAACATGTACTTCAGCAAGTTGATGTGCATGACCACCAACACACACTTGAAGATCAACACAGACACTATGCATCAGTGTCTTTCTAGTTCAACCATACCCAAGAATACCATGCACATATTAGCAGATGAGTTGGATGAAGGGGCCAAACCAATGCATCAGTTGCAATAAAGGCAAGAGTTAGCTTCAGCAAGATGTCACCATGAGGTGCATGCACATCATTAAGGATGCCCAAGCTTGGCATCATCTCACCACCTTCACCATCACAAGCATGTAAAAGAGTTGGTCTCATCATAGCAGACCAAGTGTTAGTGATGTCTTGCAAAGCTTTCTCAAGCCATGTTGTCTCGCATGAGTACATGTGGATTGTAACATTAAGTCATGTCAAGTGTAGGTCGAGTGTCAACAATTGGATGTAACAAACATAGAGTAGGTGAAGAGTCATGACGGTAGTTGAACTGTCACAAAGGGGAATGTCAAGGGTCACCCAACCCTTTTCTATAAGTAGTCCGTCATAACTCATTATATAGGCTTTTAGTCAGCCAAGCTTCTGCTAAGACTATCTTGAAGAAGGCTTGGATAGTATTCTAACATGCCTTGGCTTCTCCACTACACGAAGCTAGTACATCTCTTTGGAGGAGCAGGTGGATGTGGCTGTAATGTTCCAATGTTGGGGCTAGCAGCTTTACATGGTGTATTGTATGAATGTGACTTACAAACATAAGAGGTAGCACATTCTCATGCATATGTTGTTATTGTAGTTGGAATGTTCCCGTTGCCTTAATGATATATGTTGTTTAACTTACCTACTTGTATATGAACTGATTTGTGTGCAATTATATGAATCTTGTTGTTAATGTGTAGCATATGTTGTTAATGTTGCCACCGTTTGTGTCGACTACTATGTCGAACATCAAACAGACCTTCTCTAAACCTTGTTATATCAACCGTCACACTCATCGCGGACTAATCCATGAGTGTTGTTCATGTTATCTTACATTATATGTTGTGACTGCCACATCCATGTTGACTGCTCTGCCGGAACCTGTGCATGTCCTTTGTGTTGTGTGTTCCTAGCCGTGTTGGGACTGATCCCTTTCAACCTGGAACTCACCTTTACCTTCCTCTCTGTTGGGTTGTGTTATATTCTTTCGATGTAGTTAACAGGGGGTTTGAGGTGCACTCGTAACCCCACTTTATGGGGTCCGAGGCAGCGCCGCAGAAAATTTTATTTTTGGACCCTATGTCAGGTTGGGAAGACCCACCTATGGTTTTTTGCATGATTTTCGCACATGTTTTTTGGATGCGATGGTTTTTCAGTCCATGGTATTGGACGCAATGGTTTTCTGTCCATGGTATTGGATGCTTTGGCATGTATAAATATGTATTATAACATTGAAAGGAACGTAATTTCTATACTGGGTTAAAACCTACATTTGATATCAAAGCATATTTGGCTTCAAGGGGACGCCTTTGTTGTTGAGGGGTTTCGCTAAGGCCTTTGGTAGACCTTGTTCAGTGGGAGATCTACGAGGTCAATTCTAGTGGTGAAAGAAGATGGCGAGCAGTGGAAAGATAGCTATCGATAAATTTAATGGTCAGAGTTTTGAGTTGTGGAAACTCAAGATGGAGGATTTGTTGGTGGATAAAGATCAATGGATCATGGTAGATCCGGGTACTAAACCAATGGGAGTGTCCGATGAAGAATGGAAGAAGTTGGATCAGAAGCAAAGAGCGCAATATGATTGTGTGTCTCAGATTTAGTATTGCTAAATGTATCAAGGGAAGCTACAGAAAAGGCTTTGTGGGACAAGTTAGGGACTTTGTACCAATCTAAGTGAATAAACTATTCCTATGGAAAAAGTTGTATAACCTGAGGATGAAAGATGGATACTCAGTAACAGAGCATCTGAATGAATTTAATACTGAGGTAAGTTAGTTAGCATCTATTGATATTAAAATTTTAGATGAAGATAAGTGCATCAGTTTGTTGTGTTCTCTACTAGATATGTGGGATAGTCTAGTTATTGCAATAGGTAGCAATGCAACTTCCTTGCAGTTTGATGAAATAGTCTTAGCCTTGCTAACAAAGGAGATGAGACGGAAAAATATGGAGATCCAAAATGGTGATTCCCTATCTGTACGAGGATGGTCCTAGAACAAAAACAAAAATAAGTCATCGAGTGGGAGATCTAAATCTAGAGGGAGATCTAAATCTCCAGGAAAACCTGTAAAGGTGGTGTGCTAGAAATGTGGAAAGGAAGGCCACTTCGAAAGGGACTATAAATCTAAAGCTCCTAACAAAGGAAAGGGATATGATGAGGCTCCTTCTGTAGAGGTGAAAACCACCTCAGATGAAGGTGGGGATGTGTACTTGGCTTCTTCAAGTACACATGTAGATCATGAGGCATGGTTGATTGACTCAGGTGCATCCTTTCACTTCACTCCCCATAGAGAGTGGTTCTATGAGTATGAGAAATATGATGGTGGTGATGTGTTCTTAGGGGATGACAGGAAGGCTAGAATCATTGGTCGTGGAAAAGTAAAGTTGAAGCTACAAGGTGGAAGGGTTAGAACACTTCCGGGTGTTCTACATATTCCTGCATTAGCTAGAAATCTGATTTCTATTAGTAAGCTGGATGATGCAGATGTAAAAATAGTGTTCAAGAAGGATACCTGCAAGATGGTTTGGGGAGCACTGGTATTGATGCGGGGAGTTCGGATTGGAACTCTGTACAAGCTACAAGGTAGCACTGTTGTTGATGGGTGCAATAGTTCCATAGTTCCTAAAAGTGGAGCAGAAAATCTAGTGGTCTCTAGAGAAAAGACCATGTTGTGGCATCAAAGGCTTGGAAATATTGGAGAGAAGGGCCTTTGAATACTTCATGGTAAAGTTATGGTAGAAGGTATGAGTAATAGCTCTTTGGATTTTGATTTCTGTGAAAATTGTGTATACGGGAAGTAGAATCGGGTGAGTTTCCCCTCTGGTGGTAAGAGGGCAAAACATATACTAGAGCTTGTGCACAGTGATGTGTTTGGACCTATGAAGGTTCCATCACTGTGTAAGTCTCTGCACTATGTATCATTTATAGATGACTTCTCAAGGAATACATGGATATATTTCCTTAAGAAGAAATATGAAGTCTTTGATAGGTTTAAATAATTTAAGGCTCTAGTGGAAATCCAGACAGAGAAGAAGATAAAGGTGCTGAGGACAGATAATGGTGGAGAGTTTTGTAGTAAGGAATTTGAAGAATTCTGCAAGAAGTGTGGTATAGAAAAGAAGAAGATTACTCCATATACACCTCAGCAAAATGGAGTTGTAGAAAAAATGAACAAGACGTTGATGGAAAGGGCAAGAAGCATGCTCAGTGGTGTCGTGTTAGGATAGGAATTCTGGGCAGAGGCAATGGATACTGCATGTTACCTGGTCAATAGGTCACCTTCATCAGCCTTGGAGGATAAGACTCCATAAGAGGTATGGACTGGTAAGAAACCCTCTCTTTCACATTTGAGGGTATTTGGATGTGATGCATATGTACATGTTCCAAAGGAGAAAAGAACAAAGTTGGATAGTAAATCTAAAAGGTGCATCTTTATTGGGTATAAGGATGGTTTAAAGGGTTATAAGCTTTGGAACCCAGTAACTAGAAAGGTTATGTACAACCTAGATGTGGTGTTCAGAGAGGTGAAAGATGTTATTAAACATGAAGTCCAACCAAAGGAACCTGAGAAGATAGAGTTTGAGCTAAAGGAGGAAGAATCAAACTCTACAACAGAGAAGGAATCAAAAGATGAAGAGCCACAAACTTTGGCTATGAGAAGATCAGTTCAAGAAAGAAGGTAGCCAAAAAGGTATAGTCCATCTACTTTCTGTTCAAATTTTGCTTTGTCTGTTACTAATGATGATCCTAGAACTGTGAATGAAGCAGCGGATTCAGAGGATGGAAAACTCTGGAAAGAGGCCATGGTTGATGAAATGGCATCTTTGCACAAAAATGAGGCTTGGGATCTGGTGGAGTTGTCGACTGGAAGGAAACCCATTGGCAGCAAATGGGTGTTCAAAAAGAAGACAAATGTAGAAGGAAAAGTGGAGAAATACAAAGCTTGGTTGGTAGAAAAAGGTTATTCCCAGGTGTCGGGAATTGATTTTGGTGATATTTTTTCTCCTGTTGCCAAGGTAACTTCTATTAGATTACTTTTATCTATTGTTGCTGCTTTCAATTTTGAGGTAGAATAAATGGATGTGAAGACAACATTTCTTCATGGGGATTTGGAAGAGGAGATCTACATGAAGCAACCTGAACGCTTTGCGGTGAAGGGTAAGAA
This sequence comes from Pinus tabuliformis, assembly GCA_031772625.1. Lineage (NCBI taxonomy): Eukaryota > Viridiplantae > Streptophyta > Pinopsida > Pinales > Pinaceae > Pinus > Pinus tabuliformis. The sequence continues at coordinate 466,068,396 of CM062809.1, read as the reverse complement.
AGAACTGGTATGTAAGTTAAAGAAGTCTCTATATGGGTTAAAACAGTCACCAAGGATGTGGTATCAGAAATTTGATACATTTATACAGGAACTTGGCTTCACCAGAAGCAAAGCAGATCACTGTGTGTATTTTAAATTAATTAGTGATCGTGTTATTTATCTGGTCTTGTATGTGGATGATATGTTGTTGGTTGGAAATGACAAAGAAGTTATCCAGGATTTGAAGACCCAATTGTCCTCCAAATTCGACATGAAAGACCTTGGTGCTGCAAACTATATTTTGGGCATGGAAAATAAAATAGATCAGGCAAAGAGGAAGCTATGGTTAAACCAAAGGAAGTATGTTGAGACAATATTGCAGAGGTTTAATATGCAGGATAGTAAACTGGTGAAGGTTCCTATTCCTGTAGGTGTGAGGTTATCTGCTGAATAGTGTCCCAAGACATAAGAAGAGGAAGAGGACATGTCCTGTGTTCTATATGCAAGTGTAGTCGATAGCCTGATGTATGCAATGGTCTATACTAGACCAGACATTGCACATGCAGTGGGAGTATTGAGCAGGTTTATGTCAAAACCAGGGAAGGAGCACTGGACAACAGTGAAGCGAGATTTCATGTATTTGCATGGCACTAGTGATTATGGTTTGTGCTACCAAGGAAGACCAGGACTGGACAGAGTGTTGGATATTCATGGCTTTGTTCATGTAGACTGGGTTGGAGATCTGGATCAGATAGGATCTACAAGTGGGTATGTGTTTAACCTATTTGGAGGTGCAGTCAGTTGGATGAGTAAGAAACAATTTGTAGTGGCACTGTCAACTACAAAGGCAGAATACATGGCAGCCACTCATGTAAGCAAGGAAGTAGTTTGGTTGCAGATATTGTGTTCAAGTATGGGGTTAGTAAAGGAAGCTATAAGGATAGATTGTGACAGCCAAAGTGCAATTTTCTTGGCAAAGAACCCCGCATATCATTCAAAGACAAAGCACATTGATGTTCAGTATCACTTTGTGAGGGATATGATAGAAGACAAAAGGGTGTTGCTGGTAAAGGTGGACACTTTGAAGAATACTGCAGATGCATTGAAAAACTCTGTGAGATTTGAAAAGTTCTCTTGGTGTAGAGAGACAATGGGCATTTCAGGGCTAGAAAAATGACTAACCTCTCTTGTGGCCCCCTGTGGAAAGAAAACAACAAGTGGGAGAATGTTGGGTTGTGCTATATTCTTTCCACATAATTAATAGGGGGCTTGAGGGGCACCCATAACCCCACTTTATGGGGTCTGGGGCAGCGCCCCCAAAATTTTGGTTTTGGACCCTATGTTAGGTTGGGTGGACCCACCTATGGTTTTGTGCATGATTTTCGCACATGTTTTTTGGATGCGATGGTTTTTCGGTCCATGGTATTGAACGCGATGGTTTTTAGTCCATGGTATTGGATGCTTTGGCATGTATAAATATGTATTATAACATTGAAAGGAATGTAATTTCTATACGGGGTTAAAACCTACACTCTCCCTTTGAAGTGTTGGAACCTATCGTACTCATTCCTTGAATCACTGCATTAGTCACACCCTTGCTACTAACAAAGTTATCTTACTTGCCTTTGCTCGACATCATGGTCAAGGCATTACCTTACAACCCACTGCTGGGACTCATATACCAAACAGTTTGAGGTCTAATTGGGACTTCTTATCGAGGAGATCCCCTTGATGTGTTGGTGGGTCCAACACCATCAACAAAACTGCAACTTATTGAATTCATGGGATGATGGTATGATGGAGCAGATTGAAGGATTGGAGATCTTTTCAATCAAGGAAGCTTCTAGAAGAAGCCTAGATGACCTAAATGTAAAATGAGGTATGTATGCTTGTGTTTAATATTGTAATGTCATGTCATATGGTTGTAGGTAACATTTATCACTAATTCTATCTTGAGAAGCATGATCAAGGTAAAAAGATCTCCTCCTCTAAAATGATGCAGGAAGGCATACATCACACTAGATGAAATCAACATAATATGTCCTCATATGAAGTATGAGGTAGTTAAATACAATTAAGAAACTCTGATTGAAATATCCTAGGAATGGAATGTGTGAGGAAGGAAGATATCATGAGATATGAAACCATGATGAAGGCAATCAACATCTAAAATACCAAAGAATATTTGACTAGGAAATCTCCCAGAAAGATAATAAGACTCTGATGAAAGTCTGGAAAAGATGGAGACAATTGACAATGAATATCTTTGGGAGATGTGTCAACATGTATGCAGGATGATAATACCTATAGGAAGATGTCATGATGAAGATCCATCTCAAAAGGTACAATTTGATTTAATGTTATGTTTTGATTTTTTGAATAATATATGGATGAGTTCATGTAGGGCTACTGGAACAATAGTTTTAATTACAAGTACAACTAGTATTCATGTGGTGGGAGGAAATTCATGAAATAAACATGATAAGGAAGAAGTAGCCATATGATGAAGGTTCCAGATATGTACCAAGAAGGCCACTTTTCATGAAGAAAGGAATGACATGATGAACCAAGAAGGGAATTGATGGATGGCTAGTTCCCTACAAGGAAGAAGCTCGATTGAATTTCATGACATCAAGGAAAGAAATTTATCAAGTAGCTAAAGGCCCCACGAAGAAGAAGCTGTTGATGGAAAAGGAGAGTCCCTAGTTAAGAGGGAGCTCTGACAAGTCCCTAACTGAGAGGGATCTTGGGCAAGTTCCTGGTCAGAGGGAACTTGGGTGCATTCCTTTACAGGAATGGGCATATCTTCCTTATTTAAGAGGGAGAGGTAGACACAACATTATTTTCTTCACTTGGGAAGAAAAAATGGATGATTGGGTAATCATCGGGCATCCGATACTCTTTCAGGATGTGTAGGGAATCCAAGAGAAGAGTAGGCAAGAGGACCAATATTCTTTGAGGATTGGGAACCAAAGATAAGAATAGTCCTAGAAGGTCATACTGTTGGAAATAATATTGAGAGGAGGGGTGAATCAGTATTATCAGTTCAATAATTTTTCATTTCCCAAACAGATTTATATATGCTACTTCTGTGAAGCGAACTAGCATGTACATGCTACTGTTATTAGAGAAACGAGTGTATACCCAAAGAACTTATGATTTAAGAAGTTTATCATATGTTGATCTTTAGTTAGTGCATAAGTAACTTGTTAAATAGTGCAGTAAAACCATAATAAACAATCACACATAAGAAACACACATGAACACCAAGATTTAAGGTGGAAACCCAATGCGGGAGAAAAACCATTTGCTACTGTTGTCTCTATCTTCTTTTAATAATAAGAAAATCTATTTACAATCTTGAACTGGTGCAGACTCATACCAGTATGCACACACCCACCTGCAGAGGGCTACAACCTTCTCTCATTTTCCAGCTTCTACTGGAAGGGAGTTGCAACTCCCTAGCTCTTGTACTAGCCAATGTGTTTACTAGTACGTAGGCGCCATCCTAAGGAAGGCTATGATCTTCTCTCTTCTTCCAGGGACCACGTTTCATAAATTCTTAGACTGGATGCTCCTGACACCCAACAATACACATGAAGGCCTCGTTTCATTAAATTTTCATACTGGACCTATCAGAACTTTCAAACTGCATCAACCAATAATTAGTTAATATGAACAGTCAGGTCACTATCACTAGAACACTGTGTTGAACCCAAAAACCTAAATCATCATTCAGAACCAGCTGCAACCTCAAAATCATGCATCATAATGTATACACTACTTTACTGAACCCAACCTGTGTGTATCTGCTACTTCCTTTAACCAAACCTGCATATACCTTCAAAACTACTGAAACATAAAACTTCTAGATCATGTCTGTACCAACCAGCAATATACCAAACATCTACTATCAATTTACAGAGCTTTACATGGGAAGTTGCAGAGATAACCCTTCTCACTTAGACAATCAATCAAACAGATACCAAACTCCTTATGCATTCAGTTTTACATTTAGATCTAAGAAGACTTCATTGACAGACAACAGTAAAACAACACAATTGTTCAGATAGATCAGTCAGATCTAAAAAATAGGCTTTTTTTTATACGCTACTTGGAAGAGTAGAACCTATGTGTATATGCACTTTTACCGAGACAAACCAGCGTATAGATCTAGAAATATTAACTCATAAATTTGTTGCTATTCCGGACTTGAGAGAAACCTAGATCATGACATTTAAAGAATAAAATAGGTGTACACAATCATATCTAGCCCAACCAATATCAGATCATTCAATGATAATTCATTTTAGGTCTCACGATCCTGATCCAACATTGAATTTGAGGTCCACAAAATATTTCAGATGAAATCACAAACACAGCCCCTGCAACATATAATATACTTTAGATAGAAGTATTCCTAAGAAAACCCTTTCACTTGCACACCCTAGCCTTATGATCTTCGCCTCCTTATATAGTTTTAGGCCTTTCTCAATACCTTAGACCAAAACCACTTGGGACCCATGGTATTCTTGGATGGGATCAAATAGTCGTTACTCCACTCAATATTGTGGGCTAATACCATGGTATTGACCCCTGGTATTGTCTCCTCTTGAATTTTATTGATTTTCCAACATGTACGTGCTTTTCTTCTTACGAAAGTGTGTGTATACATATACACTCTTTTTGTTCTGTGAACCCGCCTGTATATGTTGTTTTGACTGAGTGGACCTACTTGTAAATCTTAAAATCCTTTTCACCATCCTTTTCCTTCAACTTATTTATTCTAATCAGTAGACCTTAGTTCCATCTTCCTATTCTTTTGTACCAATGCCCTGTTACCCCTGAATAGACTAGTTACACTTAGAGTTTCCTTTTGTCAAAATTGAACTGACTTGTGAGTGAGTTTCCATGAAGGACAACACTTGTATCATAATTCCAACAATCTCCGCCTTTGGACTTGATGGAAACCATGCTGGTGTTGATTACTACAAGCTATAGAAACTGTTATAGATAACAAGTAACACCAAAATACTCTCCCCCTTTGACATCAAGGGCAATGGGTGGACCAAGATATTCTACTCCTTTGATATACATTATGTTGCCCGTGCTCCCCATGAGTACATGCCAAGTCTACAGAGAATTGTTTAAAAAAAGGTAACATGACTCTATAACTCAACTGAGTAAGGATGACCTCCCTATGACCAATGACTCATACGTACATCAATCACCCAACCAAGTGAGGATACACCACATTTGACTCATCCACCCAACCAAGTGGGGATATACCAATTTTTTATACATGATATAAATACAACAACTATTACATCATCCATCCAAGGCATAGTGGGGATACAAATTACATCATATGTCCAATAGGACTTATTCAAACGTAGACTATGTCATAAGGAACCATATCACACCCTAGATTTTTACATGAATTATGCAATAAATGATATAAATATCTAAAATCATAACTGAACTCAGCAACCATAATGCCAACAATGCAAAAAGCGTGTGAAGTATAATTCTCCCCCTGAACCTGTGCTACTAGTGAATTGTCAACAAGTCATTCATCAAGGAATCTTTGTCAGTTAGATAAAAATCAATGAACAAATCATATCGTTAGACTGCAATCATCAATATTAGACAAAGAACCCATATCAGAATTTGACCAATTGTTTTTCTGTTAGAAAATCATATGCACTTCTTCAACCATAGAAACTCATGTGTATACGTGACTATACTTCATGAAACCCGCATATAATAACCTTCCTCTGAAAACTGGATTTAATAGCAGGATGATGCAACAACTACTCCCAACTTTTGTTTGAGATATTAAAATGTTTCTTTGGGAAGCAATTTGGTGAATATATCGGTAACCTATTCTTTGGAGGGAACATACTCCAATTTAAACTTTTATTCAAGAACTTGTTCTCATAGAAAATGGTACTTAATGGGTATGTGCTTGGTCTTGGAGTGCATGACATGATTTTTCGAAATACTGATGGCACTTGTATTATCACATATAATGGAGATGGGTGGAGTACATGTGATGTGAATGTCTTCCAATGTTTTTATCTTCCAAAGTAGTTGTGTGCAGCAAGATGTAGCAGCCACATATTCTGATTCAACTGTAGATAATGCAATCAAATTTTGTTTCTTGTTGAACCAAGACACTAAACGAGAACCCATATAGAATGCACCTCCAATAGTGCTCTTTTGATCATCAACATTTTTTGCCAAATATGCATCTATATATGCATGAAGAGTAAGATTTGTATCTTTAGGATACGATATTCCAAAGTCTTGAGTTCCTTGAATATATTTGAAAATTCTTTTAACTTCCTAAAGATGTGATTCTTTTGGATTTTCTTGGAACCTTCCAACAATTCCTACTGCATGCATGATATCAGGTCTGGTACCTGTTATATAGAGCAGACTTCCGATCATAGATCTGTAAGTTGGTTGGTTTATTGCTGGTGATTCATCATTAGAACTGAGACTGCATCCTGTTACCATTGGATTACAAAATGGTTTAGAATATTCCATTTCTTACTTCTTCAAGATCTGCTTGAGATATTTTGTTTGTGAAAGGAAAATACCATGTTTTGTTTGTTGTACTTATAGACAAAGAAAATAAGTAAGCTCACCAAGTAAGGACATTTCAAATTCTTATTGCATTACTAAAGCAAAATTCTGACTCATGGATTCCTCATTGCTACCAAATATGATATCATCAACATAAACAACAATAATTAGCAGTTTATCATTTTCAATCTTTTTGTGTAAGTTGCTATCTGTATAACATTTTGTGAAACCTGGTTGTTGTAGATATTTGTCAAGGTGGTAATACCAAGCCCTTGGAGCCTCTTTCAGACCATAGAGATCCTCTTTGAGCTTGCATACAAGTTTTGCATCATTTCAAAGAATGAATCCTTCTAGTTGTTCAATATAAACTTCTTCTAGGTCTCCATTAAGAAAAGCTGATTTTACATCCATTTGAAATACTTTGAATTTTTGAAAAGTAGAAAGAGCAAGAAACATCCTTATGGCTTCAAGTCTGGCAATAGGTGCAAAAGTTTCTTAAAAATCTATACCTTCTTGTTGAGCATACCCTTTACAAACAAGCCTTGCCTTGTTTCTAATAACTTCTCCATTTTCATTCAGCTCATTCTTAAATATCCATTTTGTTCCTATAACATTTTTATCATGAGGTCTAGGAACGAATTCCCAAGTATCATTATTTTCAATTTGGTCAAGTTCTTCATCCATGGCCATGACCCAACATTCATATTTGTAGGCTCCATTTACATTCTGAGGTTCGGTGGAGGATAGTAGTGCTAGATAACTTGAGGTCCCTATAAGATTTATTTTTGTCTGTACTCTAGACCCCTTTTCTCCTAAAATTTGAGATTCAGGATGATTCTTCTAAACATACCTAGAGGGAGTCTTCTCCCTGTCTATTGTATCTTCTTCTGGTGCTTCATTGGTTTCTTCTTCTATATCATTTTGATTTGATGTTGGAAAGAATTCCCCATCTTCCTCATTGTCATATTCCTTTGTTGATTTCATTCGTTTTGGATTTTTGCATGATTCATTAATTAAAACATCAATGCTTTGAACATTTTTCCAAAGTCTTTTATTATAACATTTGTATCCTTTACTTCTAGATGAATAACCAATAAGAATTCCTTCATCTGCTCTACATTCAAATTTACCAAGTTTTTCATCAGTCCTTTTGATGAAACATTTGCTTCCAAAAAATCTAAAGTGTTTTACAGTAGGAGGCTTACCATACCAAAGTTCATATGGAATTTAATTTCTATTTACTCGAACATTCACATTTTTTAGAATAGTCATGGCAACAAATGCAGCTTCACCCCATAAGGTTGCAGGAGTTCCAAATTCATCAAGCATAGATCGAGCCATTTTTTGAACTGTTCTATTCATTCTTTCCACCACACCATTTTGATGAGGATTTCTTGTGACAGAGAATTGATTTTTTATTCCATGTTGTTCACAAAAGTGAAACAATTCATCTGATATGAATTCTCCCCCTTGATCAAATCTGAGACATTTGATTTTTTGATCTGATTCATTTTCAACTACGATTTGAAGGCTTTAAACTTTTCAAATGCTTCATATATATGATCTAGTAAACCTATCTAACACATCCTGGAAAAATCATCAATAAATAATAAAGTATTCTTCTCCACGAGGTGACTTTTTTCCTTGTAGAACCACATAAATCAATATGGATGAGTTCAAGAGGCTTACTTTTCGATCCTTCTTTTTCACTGAAGTGAACTCTAGTTTGCTTACCGACTTGACAGGTTTGCATATGTTGTTTTCTAGTATGCTGATATCTAGAAGATCATAACTGCCATGATCCTGCATGCTTTTCTTATCTTAGAAAATCTTACATGTCCAAATCTTTTGTGCCATAGCCAGTTTTCATCTGTTTTGCTTAGATAACATTGTTATTGTCCTCCTTTGAGTATGTATAAATTATTTGGAGTTCTTGTACCTCTGATCACAGTCTTTCCTGTATCAAGCTTACGAACCACACATCGGTTTGATTGAAACACAACTTCATTTCCTTGATCACACATTTGACTGACACTCAACAGGTTTTGTTTTAAACCATCTACATACATGACATTTCTAGCTTTAACGTTTTCTTTCAAGAAAACAAAACCTTTACCTTTAATGATAGCTGGTGTGTCATTTCCAAATGAGACATTCTTTTCCTTTTCTAAAGGATTATAAGAATAAAGTTTCTCTTTATCACCCGTCATGCATTTGAAGCATCCGCTGTCGATGTACCACTAATTCTCTTGTCCTTTTGCATACAGATCTATGCCACATCTTTATTATTGAGATTCATTATTTCTCCATATCTTGTAATTTAATGATTATTTCTCTTTTTTAAGTGTTGGTTGAAATTTTCTCCTGCATTCAAATTCTTCATGACCAAAGTTGTTACAAATCGAACATTCTATTTCATTTTCAAGAGGAGAAAAGTTATTATAGGAACTTTTCTTGATTCCAGTTACACTCCTTTGATTTTATACTTCTCTAATCATGATGGTTTTGTAAGAAACACATTGATAAGCCTTATTCCCAAAGTTATGACATGAAAAACATTTCCCATTAAATAAATTTCTACGATCATAGAATCCTTTGGCATTGTTTACTTGTTGGTTGAAGCTTCTACTAATATTCATATTTGGAGTAAATTGAGTATGATTTACCTGATGAGTATTTTTAGGCCTTTGCTAATGATTGACATATTGTTCACTAGTCTTTGCTACTTCAAGATAGCTTCTGGTGGAGGCTGACTGTTTTTGTGATTGAGATGGTTCTTCAGTATATCCAAGACTCGTCTTTATAAGAGGAGAACAATGAATTTTGATGATTTCGTTTAAATTTTCTGATCCTTTAGAAAATATAATATTAAGATATTTTTTCTTCTTAAGTTCTTTTCTTAGACCCACAATTTCACATTCAAGATTTTCATTGTGTTTTTCTCTTTCAGTGAGTTGATGTGTCAACGTATCTATGATCACATTCTTTTCTTCTAAGCAGATTTTGAGTTTTGTGATTTCTTCAAGAAATTCTTCCTATTCTAAGGCGACTTTCCTCTTCTAAGGCATCCAAAAAATCATCATTATCATAAGCCATGAGTAGTCTATAATCTTGTTCAGTTTCATCTTCATCACTATTAGATAAACCATCACTATCTTCATGTGTATAGTAACTCCTTCTATTGACAACCTATTTTCTATTGCCTTTTTCATATTTCTTTCCCTTTTCATATTTATCTTTATGAGTACATTTGGCAGCACAATGGCCAACTCTACCACAAGTAAATAATTTGAATGGTAACTTACCTCTGAATCTTCCGGAACTCCGTTGAAGCTTCTTGAAAAAAATTACCTCATCTTCTTCTTCTGAAATGTATCCTGGCTCATTGTGTTCTTCCTTTTCTTTTCCCTTCGCTAAAGCCTTAAAAACAACTTCTCTCATATTTGAAGGACCTCCTTTCCTCATTTCAAAGGTAGTTAGGATTCCTTGGAGTTGAGTCACAGTAATAGTTTGAAGATCCTATTTTTCTTCTATTGCAGACACTTTTGAATCAAATTTAGAAGACAAAGATCTCAAAATTTTATCAACTAAAGTAGCTTCCTTTATCTATTCACCTAGATTCTTCATACAGTTAAAAATCTCATCTATACATAAAAATTAACTAGCAACAGTCTCATCACTATGCATCTTAAGAGTTTCATACTGAATTCTAAGAGTTTAATGCTTAGCACGTTCTACTTGAGAGTTTGCTTCATAGCTCTGAATTATTTCATCCCATATCTCTTTGGCTGTCTTGAGCTGCATTACCTTGCCAAATTCTGATTCTCACAGGCTTCCCAATTATGTATTGACAACTTTGGCATTGGTTTCATATAACTTCTTACCTGCAGAGTCTGTAGGTATTGTTGTTGGAAATTGATATCCTCCTTACACAATTTCCCAAACATCAGCTCCATGCGATTGAAGATAGGCTCTGGTTCTTATTTTCCAATATACCAAGTTGCTCCCATTGAATATTGGTGGTCTGATAGATCCCATGCCTTCATGATTATTCATCTTGAAAGATCTTCCTTCAAGCGATCAAGCTTCTTCTGAAGGACCTTCTCTGATACCAATTGTTGGAAATAATATTGGGGGGGGGGGGGTGAATCAGTATTATTAGTTCAATAATTTTTCATTTCCCAAATAGATTTATATACACTACTTCTGTGAAGTGAACTAGTGTGTATACGATAGTGTTATTAGAGAAACTAGTGTATACCCAAAGAACTTATGATTTAATCAGTTTATCATGTGTTGATCTTTAATCAATGCATGAGTAACTTGTTAAACAATGCAGTAAAAACATAATAAACAATCAAACGTAAGCAACACACATGAACACTAAGATTTAAGGTGGAAACCCAATGCGGGAGGAAAACCACCTGTTGTTGTCATCTTTGTCTTCTTCTAATAATAAGAAATTTTGTTTACAATCTTGAACTGGTGCAGACTCATACTAGTACGCAGGCACCCACCTGCAGAAGGCTACAACCTTCTTTCATTTTCTAGCTTGTATTGGAAGGGAGATGCAACCCCCTAGCTCTTGTACTAACCAATGTGTTTATTAGTATGTAGGCATAGACCTACAGAAGGCTACGAACTTATCTCTTCTTTAGGGACCACGTTTCATAAATTTTCAGATTGGATTCTCCTGGCACACAACAATACACATGAAGGCCTCGTTTCATCAAATTTTCATACTGGACCCATCCGAACTTTCAAACTACATGAACCAATAATCAGTTAATCTGAAAAGTCAGATCAATGTCACTCGAACACGGTGCTGAGCCTAGAAACCTACATCATCATTTAGAACCATATGGAACCTCAAAAATCATGCATCAAAATGTATATACTACTTTACTAAACCCAACTTGCATGTATACACTACTTCTTTTAACCAAACCTGTGTATACTTTCAAAACTACTGAAATATAAAACTTCTGGATCAAGTCTATACCAACCAGTAATATACTAAACATCTATTGTTAATTTACAGAGCTTTACATAGGCAGTAGCAGAGATAACCCTTCTCACTTAGACAATCAATCAATCAGATACCAAACTCCTTATGCATTAAGTTTTACATTTAGATCTAAGAAGACTTCATTGATAGATAGTAGTAAAAACAACAAAATTGATCAAATAGATCAGTTAGATCTAAAGAATAGGATTTTCTTTTATATATGCTACTTGGAAGAGTATAACCTATGTGTATATAAGCTTTTATCGAGACAAACTAGCGTATAGATTTGCAAATATTAACTCATAACTTCGTTATTATTCCAAACTTCAGACGAACCCATATTATGACATTTAGAGAATAAAATAGGTGTACACAATCAGATCTAGCCCAACCAATATCAGATTATTCAATGATAAGTCATTTCAGGTCTTATGATCCTGATCCAACACTGAATTCAAGGTGCACAAAATATTTCAAATCAAATCACAAACACAACCCCTGCAACATATAATATACTTCAGATATAAGTATTACTGAGAAAACCCTTTCACTTGCACACCCTGGCCTTATGATCTTCTCCTCCTTATATAGTTTTAGGCCTTTCTCAATACCTCAAACAAAAACACTTGGGACCTATGGTATTCTTGGATGGGATCAAATAGTCATTACTCCGCTCAATATTGTGGGCTAATACCATGGTATTGATCCCCGGTATTGTCTCCTCTTCAATTTCCTTGATTTTCCAACATGTACACGCTTTTATTCTTGCGAAAGTGTGTGTATACGTATACACTGTTTTTGTTTTGTGAACCAGCGTGTATATTATGTTTTGAGTGAGTGGACCTGTGTATACATATTAAGCTTCTTTTCACCATCCTTTTAATTCAACTTCGTTATTTTGATTAGTAGACCTTAATTCCATCTTCCTGTTCTTCTATAACAACGCCCTGTTACCTCTGAATAGACCTGTTACACTGAGAATTGCCTTTTGTAAAAAATGAACTAACCTGTGAGTGAGTTGCCATCAAGGAAAACACTTGTATCATAATGCCAACACATACTCAGTGAACACCCAGGTGGGCATATACCTTGAGAGACAATAAGGAAGGTGTATATAGTCATTAGTCTCGCCAACATTATGCTATGATATGATGAGAGATAGAGCTATTATTCGAGGCCTTGTTGTGCAAACAATGTTTGTTACTATGATGTTATATATATGAGTTACCAATCTTATTCTTCTTATGAGAAATTATTCAGATTTAGAATGGCCAAGTACCATTATGAATACCTCCCTAGTTAAGAGGGAGGTTTGAAGAATGGGTAACTAGGTTCGATCTTCATAATGACATTGTAATTATGATTTTTGTAAAGAAGAAAATGAATTTATTTTTATGCTTGCTTCATGGGTTTCATGAGAAAGAATTTTTATGTATAGATGGCTCCCATTGAGAACCTTAGTATTTATCCTTAAAGGTATAAGAGTCAATGTCATGAAGAACCTTTCTTGGGTATGTATCAAATGTATTTGAGTCATAAAGATTGTCAAATGTCCCTCCAATGACAAGCACAAAATCCTCTTCTTATGTCAGCCTCTAAATGCACAAAGGAACTCATGTTGGCTCATAAAATGAATACATAGAAGTTCACTACTCATGTCATCTTATTATGGAGACGAAACTACTATATAGACCCTGCTGATATTTGCATAGGAATAGGAACAGGAACTTAGATTCTCTGAATTTTTCGCATGGGTACAGGGGTCTAAAATCTGCATTAGAGGAGGATAGAATCTCAGATGCCTCTACAATTTCATGGGTAATTAAACTCTCAATCTTCTTGGTGGTGAAAGTCTTGACATATCTATGATGATGATCTTAGTGCAAGGAAAGAACACAATCAATGCATCGATATAGTTGTGATGATGATGATCTCAGTGCTGATAAGTGTCTCAACATATTTGTGATGAAGAAGATTGAGGTGATACACTCTCAACATACTCTCTAGACACTAATCATTGTCTCGAAATAATTTTGATCACACAATAATCCACTCTCGATATACTATACATAGTCATGATCTCAGCATAATGACAACCATGGTCTTATTCATAATCTTAATGAAGACAAGGTCATGATGAAGATCTCGGTGATGAAGACATAGAATCAATATCATGATGAATATATTGATGAAGAAAATGCTAGTATAGATACCTTGTTGACATGGTGATAATCTCAATGAGAGTGAAACAATGATCTAGGTGAAGGTACAACAATGGTGCAACTGTAATGACCTCTATGGTGCAATAATGATGACCTCAGTGAAGTAGCAGTGATGATGATGAACTCATTAGTGATGAAGAAGAGGATTGATGTCTTCATCTTGGAGTGGCCTAATAGGTCAATGTTCATCGTCTTGGTATTTGTCAATTGAAATCTCTATAAGAAGAATTTTGTGTGGGTTTTCCTCTCAAAGTGTGAGAGGTTTTGGTCGTAGTAGAAATCCAACATCTTGTGTTCTTGTCTCTTTTGTTTTGGTAGCTATTTGATGAACTAAGAAGACAAACTTTAATAATATCAAAAGAAGATTGTGATATAAGAAAAAGTTAAAATACCTTACAAATAGTTATCATGAAGAGAAGAATTTGATTAACCTTGATTACCCTAGATTCTTCAACATTAATCTCTAACATCATAATTACCAATGAAAATGTAAGTTCTCGATCTAATATGTTCCATTAGATCTCCCTACTTATATGCACAAATGGTTTTATCAACACCATTCTTAATTATTTCATCATCCTCCTTAACATCTTGGAGGTATTTTTCAATGAATAATTTATTAAATCGCCTTACTTGATTCTCATGTTATCTCAAATGGTTATGCATTTGAAGAAATACATGGAAACCTTTCTCATCTCCACTTAATTATGGAGACTTCTCTCTCCATGTCATTGGCTTCTTTAAATTGATTCCCTTCAAATGAAAAAAAAAAAACTTTTATAGCCTTATCCTCTAGAAATTATTCCCTTATCTTTCACACCTTATTCTTTTTTTCCTCTTCTTGTTAAGGAATTCTTTTAAGGCTACAATGCATTTGAATAACTATTGAACCTATGTTTGCAAGACCTTCTCAATTTTACGTTCATTGGTTGTGGTCTTTGACTTAGGCCCACACTTCCTTTCTTTAAATCACAATGTATACTCCATAATGTTAGTTGTTTATATAACATCCCCACCTTCTCTATGAGCTCAATATTCATTTCCTAAGATCTAGTCGTGCCAATATCTTACTCTTTTGAAATTAAAAACTATACCAAACTCAAATATTGAACCTATCCTCCTCTTCTTGTTAGGCATATGTTGTAGTGGCTACAACCACCCTCCAAAATTTTTCCTTAGCTTCGTTTTGGAGCCTCCCTACCAACCTTTCACAGCAGCATGTATTGCTTCATCAAGTACAAAATATTCAGTGATTCTCCTACAGAATGATAGCCTATTCATCAGAGCTTATAACATTCCCCTCATATGTTGTTCTTCTAGACTTGGTACAACTGCAAGCTGAGCAACTCCCTCAAGAAATTATGCAATTCTGGAGGGAAACTAGCCTTCCCTCTAGAAATTGTGCAATTGTGTCTCGCAGCCTACTGGGCTCCAGAATTGAACAAATCTACCAGTCAAGCCTCAGAGAGAAAATTACACAATTCTTCCTAGCAGGGCTACTTAGCCCAGGAATTGTGCAATCTTGGGTAGCAGTCAGCTGCTCTGCCCAAAACTTGTGCAAATATCCTAGGCAACCAGCCCAGATCCCTCCTAGAAATGCGCATTTTTCCCAGCAGTTGAGCAGGCTCTTGGATGTGTAGTTGGGTTGACCAGTTCCACGTGGGACCAAGGAAACTTGTCTTGCATGCATGGGTTTCTTTTTCCTGAAATAGAAAAATATACATGCAAAAATCATCCCTAGATTTTAGGAAGCTATTTTTAGCAGCTAGAGGTTACATGCAAAGATCATCTTAGAATCTTTCCTCCAAGTGTTTCTTTCTCCTAGATTTGTGGCATGCACATCATGAGCCTTAAAATTATTTATTCGATGCTTTAGAGCTCACTCATTCACATCGATCTTGGAGCTCTGACATCTCACAACACATCCAGGACTCTTCGACACATCCGGCTCAGCTATTCATCGGTAAGTTGGCTTAACTTGTCTTTTTCAACATTTCTATCGCTTTTTTTGTTTTTGCTTGTGTGAGTGTTGTTTGCTTGATTTCTCTAAACACTTTCTATCATTTACATGCATACTAGATTGTACTAGCACCATTTCAGTTTTCGTTAGCATCCCACTACTGTCACATGCATGAAACTTTTTTGCATGAACGGTCGCTGATTTGGCGACTCGCTTCACCCATATGCATGTTGTTCCATTTTCTAAATCTTTCATTCATTGTTTGCATGCACGATCAATCACTTTTGCTTACACTCAGTGTTGCCATGCATTCACTTTCACATTTTCTTTCAGTTGCCCGTCGGTGGGTCTAGGCAACCTTGGCCTGGACTCTGCCTCACCAAGATAGCATTGCATAATCCGAAGAAGGAAGGCTCCATATTCCTCTCAAGAAATGCGCATTTCTACTGAGGAGCTATCCTCCAATCTTACATTGTGCAATTCTTAGGGACAGTGAATGCTGTCCAACAAAATTATGCAATGCAGTCTCTGAGCTTGCAACCATTGCCCACTGAAATTGCACATTGTGCAATTCCAACAGTTAGTAGTCAGCCACGATTGCACATTCCATAACTCCAGAGCTATTCATGCACCCTAGATAGGCTAGATTGTCTTTTGCATAGTTCTAGCAGCCAGTCAGCTAGCCTCCCAAAAGAAATTGTGCAATCCTTGCCAATCAATTCCCAAATATGTGTTTCATCATTCCTCAAGTTTTCTTTGGTTTTTGCTGAAATATTTCTTTCCATGCATGTCACTTTGTCTCCTTACCTTATAGGTATTCATCCAGCTCTTAGTAGTACAGGATCAATGGCCTCCAAGAGAGTAGGATCAAAGGACACTTACGGATGTGCAACTAGAGGAGAAATTGAGTAGGTGTTCACAAGTCTACCAATCTATGAAGATACCAAGTTGATTCTAGACAAGGACATCAAGCTGAAATGGCAAGAGTTCAATGATGCATTTGTAGGAACATTTGGGGAATACCTCAAAGACCGCTAGGTATATGTGAACATTCACAAGTCTGGCTTGTACCATATTTCATGCAGATACCCCACTTTCCCATGCGCAAACATGATACACTGGATCGTCTCACACACCGATCATGAGATGATGACTTTTAGAAGTGTCAGTGGGACAAAGATTGCAACCTTTAGGGCATAAGATTATGATGATATGTATCATATGTAGGAGCCCATGATCATCATGGAGACTCCCTTCAACATACCCAACATCAATGCCAACTCCAGAGACATTTTGAAGAACTGGTTGAAAGAGCTGGCTAAATTGAGGGTGACAGCCAACCAGGTGTACAAGACAAAGATACTGCAGTAGGCATATCAATACTTGGTCATCTTTACAAGTTGCCTGTATGGCCAAGAAAGCATGAAAACCTTCCCACAGAGTTGGGTGATCACGCTGGAACAACTAGGAAGAAAAGGTAAATCATGTAATTGGTCCTGCATATTGGCTCATATTGGCTTTGTTTTAGAATCTTTCCTCCAAGTGTCACTTTTTCCTAGATATGTGGCATGTGCATCATGAGTGTCAAAATTATTTATTCGACACTTCAAAGCTCACTCATTCACATTGATCTTGGAGCTCTAACATCCTACAGTACATCCAGGACTCTTTGACACATCTGACTCTGCAATTCATGGGTAAGTTGGCTTAACATGTCTTTTTGAACATTTCTGTCACTTTTTGTGTTTTCTCTTGGGTGAGTGATTTTTACTTAATTCTGTGAATGCTTTCTATCGTCTACATGCATACTAGCTTTTACTAGCACTGTTTCATTTTTCATTAGCATCTCACTGTTGTCACATGCATGAAACTGTTTTGCACAAACGGTCGCCTATTCGGTGACTCACTTCACCCACATGCATGTTGTTCCATTTTTTGAATCTTTCATTCAATATTTGCATGCATGATCAATCACTTCTACTTACACTTAGTGTCGCCATGCATTCACTTTCACATTTTCTTTCAGTTTCCCGTGGACGAGTCTTGGTAGCCTTGGCCCGGACTTTGCCTCACCAAGACAACATTGCGCAATCTGGAGAAGGAAGGCTCTATCTTCCTCTCAAGAAATGTGCATTTCTACCCTGGAGATGTCCTCCAGTATTGCATTGTGAAATTCTAAGGCATAGCGACTGCTGGGCCAAAAAATTATGCAATGCACTCGCTGAGCCTACAACCATTGCTAGATGAAATTGCGCATTGTGTAATTCCAACAATCAAAAGATGGCCTGGATTGCACATTGTGCAATTGCAGCAACCAGTTATGCCTCCTAGATAGCCCAGAATACCTTTTGTGCAGTTCTCGTAGCCAGTTAACCACCCTCCTAGAAGAAATTGTGCAATTCTTCCCACCCATGTATGTGTTGTATTGTTCTTCAAGTTTTCTTTGGTTTTCACTAACAAATTTCTTGCCATGCATGTCACTTTGTCTCCAAATCTTGCAAGTGTTCATCCACCTCTTAGAAGTACGGGATCAATGGCCTCCAAGAGAGCAGGATCAAAGGACACTGATGGAAATGCAATTGGAGTAGCAGGTGAGCAGGTGTCCGCAAGTCTACTAATCTATGAAGATACCAAGTTGATTCTAGACAAGAACATCAAGCTAAAATGGCAAGAGGTCAATGATGCATTTGTAGGCACATTTTGGGAAGACCTCGAAGACCGCCAGGTATATGTGAACATTCATAAGTCTGGCTTGTACCGAATTGCATGTAGATACCACACCTTCCCATGTGTGGACATGATACACTGGATGGTCTCGAAAATCAATCCTGAGATGATAAATTTGAGCAGTGTCAGTGGGACAAAGATTGCAACCTTCAGGGCATAAGATTATGATGAGATGTATTAGATGTCAAAGCCCGTGATCACCATGGAGACTCCCTTCAACATACCCAGCAACAATGCTAACTCCAGAGACATTTTGAAGAACTCGATGAAAGAGACGACTAAATTCAGGATGACACTCAAAAAGGTCTATAGGACGAAGATACTGTGGAAGGCGTATCAATACTTTGTCATCTTTGTATGTCGACTGTATGGCCAAGAAAGCAAGGAAACCTTCGCACAGAGTTGGGTGATCACATTGGGCCAACTAGCCAGAGAAGGTAAAGCATGTAACTGGTCTAGCATATTGGCTCATCATCTGAAGGAATAGCTAACAAGTGCTCGACAACCACCCAAAGGTATGCAAGCAGATATCTACATGTCCGCCTACATCTTGGATGCAATTTGTGCCCGACAAGAGTTACCAGGCTTGAAGTGGGCATGGACACCGGTGAGACTTTTATGAACACTTATTGTAAGATGTTGTCTGAATCCAACTTTAGAGGAGTTATCACATGACTGTATGATCATTTTGTCACCCCAGTCTACAAGATGATATTTGAATAGGATCCACCTTGCATGTCGACAACATCAATGGAGGCAATGATCGACACTGCTTATAGGTATGCCTCACTGTCTGACACCTTCATACGAAGTATTCCTTAGACATACTTGTCATGTAGGAAGTAGCATATCACATCTCGACCGGATTGATAGCGAGGCTGCACCAGAAGAAGAAGGCAACTTGGCCCGCTCTTTTGCGGCGCATCGGGTTATACGAGATAGAGAGCTTCAAGCATGCGGATGTCGAAGCAAAGCAGATGAAGAAGTATCCATTCAACCTCCAAAATTACAATATGTATGACCCACATTATGTTGTGAAATATCACTCCACAAGAGTACAGTTCAATTGGATCTATGGGGCATTTCATTGGGCGAAGGAGGACCTATGGAGATATTGCTACAGTTTCTCCATACCCAATGAACAAGTTGGCTTCGCTATGGGACAGTTATCGAAGCAATGTGAAGTAGCATCCCGAGAGCACTAGAAGTAGCAGAAGCAGCAGAGGTGAACATACCAGTGCGTGACAAGGGAAAGAGGAAGATTTTCAATCGCATGGAAGAAGAGAAAAGATGCAAGTTCTGAGTAGATATGCATGTGGAGAAAGAAGCTATGGATACAAAGGCTAAGATGCAATAGCGTGACAAGCGAATAACAAAAAGGCATAGAGAGAAGCAAAGAATGGAGGAAACATATAAGGAGTTGGATGAGTTGAAAGAGCAACTCCAGAATGAACAAGAGTTGCACAAATAGGAGAGGGAAGTGCAACAACAATAGGTATATCAAGGGGCACAACATGTGTAGATGGATGAAACTGCACCCATACAGGTAGTGTCCTAATCAGAATAGCTAGCATCAGTCAAACAGGGTGAACCATCATAGGAGCAGGACTTTGCTCGGGAGATAGAGAAAGCACTTGAAAATATAGGTACAGATATGGAAAAACACGAGTTAGAGCACAATATTGACCTCATGCCTCATCACCAAGAGGTCAACCTACCAGTTTCATTGTATCTAGAAGAGGAGCAAGTCCCAGGCAACCAAGGAGACACTACGATCCCTGGAGGTGAGCTGGAAGGAGAGATGCACAACATCTCATTCAAGGAGTCCCAACATAGAGTTGTGAAGTCTCACAGAGTGTCAACTCCAGATGATCATACATCTCCTACGCAAGTTGAGGAGCGAGTGATCATGTCTGACATGCACAAACATCTAGTAGCCTTGGTTGATGCTAACATAACATATGCCGAAGCCACTAGCTCAAGTGTTTACTTTCGAATAGCTAAGAATGAGTGAATGGCCAAGGAGCTACAGACGACCAAAAAAGGAGGAGAGTTGGTTACAACATCCACCTGAGAAAAATTGAAGAAGGAAATATTGGACGAAGTATTTTCCCTTGACACAGTTATGCGAGTATTGTATTCCAAGTTTGGTACTATGCATCTCAACGGATTGCATCAACAATGTGCTAGAAAAGAATGTATCTTGTCAAACATGCATGTTTTTGTTGATTACATGTAAACATGGATGATTAGATATAAGGGAGCCCCACTTCACTTTCTAAATATGATGAATCCCAAAGAATTTGAGCTGAAGGCACACATTTGAATTCAGATCCAGAACTATGAAGAGCTCCTGCAACTCATCACTAGTCTATAGGCTTCCCATGCACATGTAATCAAGAGTATGGATGTTGTGGTGCACACACATGTGATCCCATTTACTGGGACTCTCACCTAGGTGAAGACAAAGGCATAGGTATGAATAGATTTTGACTCGTACTTTGATGAGTTGTTTCACATAGCCACCATCCCATAATTGTTAATCAGTGCAGACACCATGCATAAGTATGTTGCTAGTCCAACAACACTCAAGACAATGATGTGCATGCTTTCCGACAAGTTGGACAGAGGAGCCCGAGTAGTGTACCCGGATGCTATGGAGGCAAGAGTCAGGTTCTAGAAAGATATCACCTTCGAGTACACGGACACCATCACAGACTACCAATCTTGGGATTAGTTCGCCACTATTGATCATCGTGAAGATGTTGAAGAGTTGGTCTTCCAACAATTGTCTGAGTCATAGTGATGTCTTTCATGGCTTGCTTAAGCCATTTTTTCTCACATGGGTACATGTGCATTGTATTGTAATGTCTTATCAAGTGTAAGTTCAAGTCTCGATAGTTGGATGTAACAGTCATAGAGTATATGAAGAGTCATGAGGGTAGATGAACTGTCACAGAGGGGAATGTCAAGGGTCAACCCACCCTTTTCTATAAATAGAACCTCATAACTCATTGTAAAGGCTTTTGGTCGGCCAAGCTTTCGATAGGAGTATTTTAGAGAAAGCTTGGATAGTATTGTAATGAGTCTTGGCTTCTCCATTGTGCCGAGCTAGTATATCTCTTTGGATGAGCAGGCGGTTGTGGCTGTAACATTCTGCTATCAAAACTAGTGGTTGGAGATGGATGTATTGTATGACTGGAACTTACACTTCTTAATATAATAAGAGGCAACACATTTCATGCATATGTTGTATTGTATTTCAGCAATCTGTTTACTCTAAATGATATATGTATCTGTTTTCTTATGCATGCATGTATAGCTATTTCTGTGTATGTATCTATTAATCTTTCTTAAATGTGTTGTTGGTTTAACCATCACTTTGGATTGCTAGCTAACTTTCATTCCATTTTGTGATGCATATTTGCTCGTGTTTTCCCTTATTAACTCTGTGCTATCACAAGTTTCCAGGGAGTGCACTCATCTCAACCCCCGTGTGTTAGAACCTCGCATGCACCTTCCTTGGCTTGTTACATATGTCACACCCTTGCTACCAATAGATACATCTTACTTTCCTATATGAGAAATTGTACTCAAGTCATTACCGTACGACCCACTGCCAGGACTCCTACACCAAATGGTCTGAGGTCTAATTGGGACTTCTTACTGGGGAGATCCCATGAAATGTTGGCGAGTCCAACACCATCAATATTTCTGGCACTTTAAGAAGGGCCTGATGACAAGCTATGTCCTCTCATCTTGTTTTGAACCTTTGCATATCTATCATGGAGTCTTTCACTCTCCTCCCTCCACTATGTTTTTTGAATGCCGAATTTGTTACCATCATGAGGGACTTTTTCGATCTCTTGTCCACATAAACGTATGATGGTGAAGGCGAAGTGGCATAGCCTGAGCTCTTATATGACTTTATTTCCATGCTTCGTGAGGAAGATGGATGTTTTGATGAACATGCCAATGTGCTTCTTGCATACACACTTCATGAATCTCCACATTGGTGGTTGTGAAACCTACCGACTGATAGCGTGCACTCACTTGAGCACTTATGTGATCTCATTGAAGACACTTTTTATCATTTTGATCCAAAACATCTTGACAAAAAACTATTACAACAACAGAAGGCTCTGCATGAACCACTTATGGAATTTTGGCAGCGCTTCTGTGATTTGGAGTTTCAAGCTCCGAAGATCCAGATGAAATTTTTCTATCTTTGGGACCAACTCGATTACTCTCTTAAGAAATATTCTCATCCCAAGAAGAAGTTTGAACTCAAGCCTCACTCAACATTCTTCAGTGATGGAGCTGCGCAATCACAGATGGAGATGGTCATTGTCACAGGTGACTGTCTGTTGTCCCCTCATCAAACAACTCCACCACTATAGAGTGATGTGGGAGATCATGCTCGCACATCAGTTTCGTTGTCACATACTCCCAACATCACTTCACTTAATTTTCACATAGATTTGGTTGTGAGTTCATCGAGTTGTCATATGCATTTTGTTCCACAAGCTCTGTCTTTGTACTCGGCTAATTATCCAGATGATATTGTATTGTGTTCTTCCATTCCGGACTCTACACTTATTGTGAATGTGGATCAAACCACTAATGGAGTAGGTGTTTCACAACCAACATGCACTGCCATTCATGAAGAATATGACTGGGAGCTTGAGTACCAACACTCGGCAAAGGATGACTACCTTCCGTCTGAGCCTCCTCCATTCTTTCCTGACATCTTTAGTGAGCCTGCCATCCATGATTTTGCATGTGTATCTTCATCTATAGATGCACCCATTGTCGATCAATCACAGGATACACCGGATTTCTGTCCATCATTCGACAACAGAGAGGATAAATTATTCATTGAAAATGTAGTTGATCTTTCATCTTCCTTTTCTAGAAACACAGAGGATGGATTTGTTCACTTCTCATCTACCCCTTTGTTTGATTCATTAGATCATGAGGATGTCGATGAACTCATCGATTTTTCTGATCATGGCTATCATGATCCATTTACTCCCATATTTGATCATGTTCATGATTCTATCGTAGTTGATTTTTCGAAGCCACCAGTTTATGATGATCTTTCTGAAGATGAATTTGAAACACCCCAAACTATCGAGGCACTTTAGCCCAAGCTAATGGTTATGTCAGGCCCTTGCTATCCTGAGGTCGACGTCACTTTCGATCAGGAAATTGTTCAATCACGTGAGGCTCCTCATCACTCATATGTATGCATTGAAGATCAATCTCGCGTAGAGATCATGCTTCCCCCACTCGAAGTGCGCGATCCCATCACTCATGCATTGGAGGAATCTTATATTGTAAGCATGCATACATGACACAAGTTGTCTTTCTTTCTTTTGTTTGCTTGCATGTCATAGTAAAGAATGTGTGTATGCTTCACAGCTGCACACAGTGTCACATAGCACTATGATCTGTCCATGGACTTCTTATCATGCACTTGCGCTCACTTATGTATTGTGGGCACTATTAAACATGAAGTGTGTTTGTCTTCATTGTTATATCTTTCTTTTTTTTTGGTCCACACAATCAGGTTGATCGCAGACCATGCCTTCACCAACATGGGTCAACCAATGCGTCGATGGCTGCATTGGAAATATCACTTCACGTGATCAAGCTCATGCACCATTAGTTTAGGAGTATGAGTAGTGTTTTCTTTCAGTTTTTTTTCTTGCATGCTTGTTTGCTCACTTTGTTTGTTTGTTTGTTTGTCTTCTTGCTTGTTTTCTTACTCACCTTGCTTTCACTTTTTCTAATACTTTGCTTTGTTGTTTGTTTTCTTGTTTTTGTTCGTAGGTTAGTTTTGCATGAAACCCTATATGACTCTTGAAACAAGATGGGTAAATTACAATAGGCCTTGTACAACTATCACTACTTGGTTATCTGTAATCTTGCCTCTATATGAAGAGCTTGTTACTTTTAGTGTCACGCGGAAAGAGTCATTAGTGCGGACACAACCGACCTTCCTAGAAAGCCTAAGACTCTCTAATGACAAAAAAGACAAATAAGAGCAATCCTTCCCTAAATATGCTTTTACAATATGAGAAATCAAGTGTTTAGATCCTACCTGTAATCCAACGCTATTGTAGTAGTCCAGCTTCGTTGATCCGGATGAGCTCCTTCTTCCCTTCGAAACCTGCATTCACCAACAATCAAACGATTAAATAGCACCTGAATATCACATAAAATAAAACATATTTAACATGTAGACCAAGGAGTAGATGAAACAACTCATTAATAACAAATTGTTGAGAAGAATGGACTAATTTGTATTAAAAGGTAATGAAAGGAACCATTACAACCTGAGCCTTGCTGTTGTGCAAGCTCCTCCCAGGGTCCACAAGAGTTCTCCCTTACTCTGATCAGCTCACCCACCTCCCAATGGAAACAAGTAAAGATGGTAATCTCTCCTCACAAGCTTCTACAAGGAAGTCCTAATTCCAACAACATCTACCCTTAGGAATGTTCAGCTTTCAACCTCCCCTCCCTTTGGCCCAATGCCTGTATTTATACTGCTCTAGAGGAAGTTATTCAGGTCCACCATCAATGGGATAAGTCCCTCTTTGGATGGGATAGCTCTCCTATTGATGGGATAAGTTCCTCTTTGGTAGGGATACATGAAGCATCTGGAGGCGCTTCATACACGCCAAACATACTTCTAGAAGACTCTAGAAATGACCACAAGTAACTTTTTTGGAGTGAAACTTGCGCCTTTTGACCTTTAAAGGAGTATGCACCCATCCCTTTACATACAGAGCGTACAAGTACGTAGGTATTGTGAACTTGGGTTGGGTACCCGCAGGTAAGGCTAAGAGAAACTGCGTACCAGAGATAATTGACTTTAAATGACTTTTCTCTCTTTCTTGAAGTTTGACATGGAGAGCAGAGGCATGAGACTTGCCAAGGAGGATAGTATGACAGTGGATGGAGCCATACTAACTGCAAATAGTCATGGTGACATTTTTTAGTGTAACAGATTGCCCCCTAAAGTGCGAAGCCTGTAGTAGATTAGGGTTTTTATGATCTAGGAAGGGTGAAGTACTTTATCATTTCAAGGAGTATCTTGTGGAGGACCCGGTCAGAACCTGCAAATTTTCAACACAAAATACATATATAAGATGATATCATCGCTGAGGTAGCCATTCCCATACTCAGATTGAAAACTTTAACTAACAATCTAACTACTGCTCTGATACAAGAATGATTTTGTAGTACATCACAATCATAGACTTTTGTAGACACAGTATGGACGCAGCCATCTGTTTATGATTAGTCTACTGTATAATGAATACAAAACTCCTCGCAGCCTGAATGGTGGAAACTAGATCCAGGGTCTTCATTTCTACTTCCCGAATTGGTACGATTCTATCCATGCGAATAAATGAGTTGATGTCGAGCATGGTAGAAACCACTTGATTACCAGTCAATGATGTAAACTATTAACAAGTGTGAGAGAGACCACCAGTGATGTCAATGGTTCTCAAAGTACCCAGTACAATCCATGAAATGTGAATGAATGAGTTGATGTCAAACACGTCACGGAATCCTTCGATCGAAAGTCAATGATGTAAACTGTCGTCAAAGGCGAGAAACCTGCCATTGATGCATGCAGACTTCAAGGTACTGTCGATTTCTAAGTCATCTTTCTAGATAATGTGTTGATGTCGATAGAAAGCGACTCGTTGCAGGCAAGCCCACAACACGAAATCATTGTTCAAGTTGAAGAAATGTTGCTGTAAGGACTGACTCAGGGATGGTCAAATGGAGGACAGGTATTTTGCATATGAATGGTTTATTTGCAGAGACCTCTTGAACACATAACGACACGAAAGATGGTTTGGTGACGATTGACCCAAAGTTAATACCCGGAAATGGTTGAAGACTTTCAAAGTGGTTTGATCAACCTTTAAGGCAAAGGATTTCCCAACCCAGGTGAACGGAAAGTGTCGTGTTCAAGAGCGGTGATAAGGTTCTTCTGTAACAGAGGATGACAAATCGGTTCATTCTTCTCTCTTTTCCCCCACCATTTCTGGCAAGTACCTCTTTATTTTTTACAAGCTTGAGGAGGATAACATATGCTTGATTATAAGCTCATCCTTTGGATGAGTCCAACTTAGTTTAGATTCGGACCCTAAGAAGGAGTGGTCCGTTCCTGTTTGTAATCGAACAGGTCCTTTACTGTGAAATTTTAACGAGTCCAGTGTAGGAGAAACTCGGCGTTTTTCATTTTTAGAGAGTCTGAAAAAACTAAAGAAGACTCCATGGTGAACTTTTTCGTAAATTTGTGTCTCCCAAGCCCGAAAAAGTATAAAATAATACCTGAGAGAACCGCTTGATCTCGCGACCAAGGAGTACTTTCATGATTAGTGTCTCTAACCTGAAAAGTAAAAAGCGATCAAGGACACATCGTTTTATTTCCATATCGATTTTGAAACGACAAAAACCCGGCAATCTTTTCCTGTTTTTCCGGTCAGAAAAGAGCTATAAGGGGACCGTCTTTTAGTTCCGTTTTAACGAGTGTAAAAGAAACGCTCGGCAATCTTTTCATGTTTTAGGAGTCAGAAAAGAGATTAAAAGATGACTCTGATGTTTTGGTTCGTGAAAAATGATGATTTTACTCTAAAGTCTTTTTGTCCTGCACAAAAACGACACATTACTCATACCTGTTTAAGATGGGTAAAAATACATTGAAAAATGTCCCTTCATGGTGAAAAATAAACAAACTTAGCATTCATTCATCCAAAAAACCTATTAAAAGACTTTTTACCATGTCATTTTTACCATTTTACTGTTGAGGTTGAGAAAAGGGCTTTTGACAAGAAAACTTCCCATGGACTTTGCGGAGAATCCGACCGTCAGAATCGAGCGCCGTCTCTTTCAGGTATTTCACAACATCCTCCTCTTCAATTTCAGCCATTTAGAATCTCATTTCAAGTTTTAGTTTGATTTTTTGGAGGGTTTAGGGTTTTAAAATGCGTTTCTCGGGGGACGCAGGTGCCCCATGGGCGACCTGCGTACCCCGAATTTTTTTTATATGGGAAAAAGGTCAGGGTACGCAGCCCGCCTTCAGACCAGCTGCGTACCGCCACTTTGTCTTCTGAACGCGGGGTGCGTACCCCGTGAAATGCGGTTTTTTAAACCCCAAACCCCAATTTTAACCAATCAAAAATTGTTTAATGAATTCTAACTATTGTTTCTTGGCGTGTAGGTCACTCACCATGCTAGATTGGCGTGAAAGAGAGCATGAAGACGTTGATTTGGCCGCAATAGGTCATCAACCTTCTATTGATGCGTTAAAGGCATGCGGTCTCTACAAGTACTGGGCCATACCTGGCATGAGGGCCCAGGTGCCATTCTTAGAGTGGCTGGTTGAAAGGTGGAACATTCAGGATCAATGTTTTTACATCGGAGAACACCAGCTCGAGATAGAGTCCTCCGACATATACTTTCTCACTGGCTTGCCTAACAGGGGCAAGCAACTCTCTCTATTCGGGACTAGGCCGGGTGGGCAATCCTTTGCTAGTCTCCGGCTAGAGTGGTGCAACAATCAAAACAAGGAGAAGGGGATAGAAATCAAATATATATCCCGACCTGAACTTATGGTAATTGCCTTTACAGTTACCAGACTTTGTGGTGCTGCCGCTTTGCACATGCCCACTGGATCCCAAATGCGGATGGCTATAGATTGCTTCCAAGGCACCATTTTCAACTGGTGCGATGCTGTGTTGGCCAATATGAAGGGCCAACTAACCAGGGCAAAGAGAGGACAACTGAAGACCTTTGGATATGGGACTTTATTTGTGAGCTTTGCCCTAGAGAGAGTTCCAATGCTGATCCCCCAGCATCTTACAGTTCTAGTTGGGGCTCCTCGGGAGCCTAAGTTGACGAGATGGGTTGCGGTAATGGCCCGGCATCCTGACGAGGGAGCAGCAGTTGTTCGATTTCCTGATGGTTACTTTCACTGGCTAGAGGGCCAGGTCTTTGCGATTCAGGATTTTCCGTATGCCGGAATGGATTTTCGCAATGATCCGGACATGGTTCTTCCGCAGGGAGAACAATGGGACGACAGAGGTATTTCATTTTTCACAAGTTTTTAAATTATGTAATTTTTTATTTTTTTTTATATCGTCTCAAAACTGACAACACAAATTTTCAAAATGCAGATGTAGGTCCACGGCGTCCGACCATGTTGGCATTATGATTCAAGTGTTGTCCTTGATGGCAACTCACTCAGAGGGCTCAGAGGTTGGTACAGGTGATGGCAACTTAATCAGAAGACAGATCTTAGTACAGCATGCCAAGGAAGTTCATATACGCAGGTTCGTTAAGCCCAAGTCGCGTGTACACGCTAGTTGGATTCAGAAAAAGCGCGTGTATGTGGAAAAGTACCTTTTGGTCCATGGTGGTTAGTCCTTGGAAGTTGTGCCTATGATTTCGGACCATTGTGTCTCGACGGGCGTGTCGATCCCTAGTTTTGAAGTTGATGGTATTGTGTTACTATGGTTTTGGCTCTTGGTATTGAGCAAGGCCTAAGGCCTATATAAGGAGAAGAAGATCATTAGGCAAAGATATCTTTCGACAAGGCTTGAATATCTAAGAGTGAAAGAGATCTGATATGCAGGTGCTGGGTTGCTTGATCTAAGCCAAGGAGAGATCACATCGGTTGATGGAAGACTAGATCTAAGGATAGATCGGGATCTAATGGTTTGAAATGCACTATCATGATATGGCTGATTATGCGTATTTCTAGATCTGCATATTGTCGCAATGTTATGTTCTGGGTCTAACTAATGTCTGGTACAGCTGCAAATTGAGAAAGTTTATTTTTAGATCTGTACGCAGGTTGGCTTCGGTAAAAGCGCGTGTATACGCGGGTTTTGCTCATTGAAGTAGCGTATATCCTTTGAAGCTTGATTTTGGGTTTACAGTGGGGTCTGACTGTTATTGCAAAGTTCTATAGTCTGCTCTGTGTTCTGGTAACTGGTGATTGACAGGGTTCAGTGGTTCAGTGATTCAAAGTTTGGTTGTTTTATGCTTCAATGATCTATTGTGGAAATTGAATGAATTGTGGTCTTCAGATTGTAATGTTGTGCTTCAGGAATATCCAAGTCTGAAAATGTATGAAAAGTGATACCTGAAAGAAAGAAGATTGTAGGTCAGCACCTACGTACTAGTATCTTGGCTAGTACAAGAGCAAAGGGGGTTGGAGCTCCCTTCCAAGGAAGTTTGGAGAACGAGAGAAGGTTGAAGCCTTCTGCAGGTTGTAGCCTGCGTACTGGTATAAGGCTGCACCAGTACAAAAGATTGTAAACTGAAGTTTCATATTAAAGAAAGATAGAGACAACTTGCAGCAGGTGGTTTTCACCCACATTGGGTTTCCACCTTATATCTTGGTGTTCATGTGTGTGGCTTTTGATCTGTTCTGTTATACTGCACATGTTTACTGTTAATGTGGTGAATAATGTCCTGATGCACTTAACTGAAGAATAAGCTAACTAAATTGTGAGTTTTCTTCTTATATGCTGTTTTACTTAGTCACAGTAGCGTGTACACGCTGGTTCACTTAACTGAAGTAGCGTATATGTTTCTGAGCATTGAAAAAGTTTGATTGATCTGATAATACTGATTCACCCCCCCTCTCAGTATTATTTCCAACAATTGGTATCAGAGCAGGTCCTTCAGAGAAGCTTGATCGCTTGAAGGTAGATCATTCATCATGAGCAACTACGAGAAAGAAGCATCAATCAGGCCACCGGTTTTTGATGGAACAAATTTCAATTATTGGAAGGTAAGAGTTACTGCATATCTTCAATCTCTTGGTACAGAAGTTTGGAACATTGTAGAAACAGGCTATGCTTTTCCTTCAGCTACTCCTACAGATCCAGCTGAGAAAAAGGCATATGAAACAAATGCAAAAGCAGTCAGTACTCTATTAGGAAGTATATCCCAAACAGAATTCATGAAGGTCATGCACTTCAAATCAGCAAAAGAGATATGGGACAAAATGATCACTAGCTATGAAGGAGATGAACAGGTAAAGCAAGCTAAACTTCAAACTCTCAGGATTCAATATGAGACTCTCAAGATGTATAATGATGAAAGTGTGGCTAATTATTTTCTTCGGGTAGATGAGATTGTTAATTGTATGAAAAATTTGGGTGAAGAAATAAAAGAGACTATAGTAGTTCAAAAGATTCTAAGATCATTATCCCCCAAGTTTGAATCTAAAGTATCTGCAATAGAAGAAAAGGAAAATCTCAAAGTTCTCACTATGTCTCAGCTACATGGAATTCTAACTGCTTATGAAATGAGAAAGGGAGGTCCATCAGACAGAAGGGAAGCTGCTTTTAAGGCATCAAGAAAAGAAGATTACTATGAAGCAAGCCATGTTCCAGAAGAAGAGGAAGAAGAATCAAATTTTGTCAGAAATCTTCAAAGGGGTGCTGGAAGGTTCAGAGGTAAGCTACCTTTCAAATGCTTTGCTTGTGGAAGAGTAGGTCATTATGCTGCAAAATGTCCTTATAAGGATAAAGGAAAAGAACCTGCTAGATGGAACAAGAAACAAAGTGCAAATAAGAAAAGCTACTACACCCATGAAGATAGTGATGGCTTATCAAACAGTGATGAAGATGAACAAGGTAATAAATATAAGCTGTTAATGGCATTTGAAGATGATGATTATGAGGATGCTGTAGATGTGGATAATCTCTATAATGAAATTACTAGACTCAAGAGATGCATAGAAGAAAAGAGTGTGATCATTGATACTTTGGAATTTCAAATTGATGAAAAGGAAAAACATCTTGAAAAACTAGAAGGTGAAATTGTTGGTCTCAGAAAAGAAATTGAAAAAACAAAAGCTATTAATCTTAAGTTTGTCAAAGGATCTGAAACTTTGGATGAGATTATCAATGTGCAGCGGTCTCCTCTAAACAAGACAGGTTTGGGCTATAATGGAGAAACCTCTCAAGCATCCACCTCAAAAAGTTATCTTGATGCAGCAAGAAGAAATGAGCAGAAGAACAATGAAGATAATCAGGTAAAGCAGGGACGAATTACAAACAGAAACTATCAGGGACAATCCTTCTTAAGGGTAAACAAAAGCTACAACCAACCACAGGTAAAATCTTCTCAGTTTGGCACAAGAATAGATGAAAATAGAAATTACAATCAGTTGGCTGGTAGATTCAATAACCGCAGAAGCTTCTTCAATGGACAATGCTTTTCTTGCCATAACTTTGGTCACAAAGCAGCTCAATGTGTTGCATATAAAACAATCATGACTAGGGAAGCTCAAAAACAAAGAAGTATGATAGGGATTACAAAGAGGACCTATAACAACTTTTCGGTTCTTGAAAATGAAGTTGAATGTTCTATTTGCAATAATTTTGGTCATAAAGAGTCTGAATGCAGGAGCAGGTTTCAGGAGAAAAAGGAACAAGCCACGAGCACCAAAAAATGGAGAATAAAGGAACCTCAGACAGAAAGATGTGGGATAGCTTTTTATGCAGAAGGACAGGAAAATCTATGGTACATTGACAGTGGATGTTCGAAACATATGACAGGTGATAAAGAAAAACTTGAATCTTATTCTACTTTAGAAAAGGGAAAGAAAGTTTCTTTTGGAAATGATACTCCTGCAACTATAAAAGGAAAAGGTATTGCTCCTTTGAAGGAAAAGGTCAAGGCTGGAAATGTTTTGTATGTTGATGGATTGAAGCATAATCTACTAAGTGTCAGCCAGATGTGTGATCAAAAAACCGAGGTTATTTTCAGATCGAATGGATGTCTTGTTCGTGATCTTGATACAGGTAAAACAGTTCTCAAAGGCAAAAGAACTCCAAATAATCTGTACATATTTGAAGAAGGACAACAACAATGCTATCTTAGCAAGGATGAAGAGCACTGGTTATGGCATCGAAGGTTGGGACATCTAAGCTTCTCACAAATAAGGAAAGCATGCAAATATCAGGCAGTTCGCGATCTTCCAGATATCAAAATTCCAGACAACACCATATGCAAATCTTGTCAGTTTGGAAAGCAAACCAGAACTAACTTTCCAGAGAAGGAAGGATCAGCTAGCTTGCCTCTTGAGCTAGTCCATACAGATGTATGTGGTCCATTTAGGAAAAGGACACCTCGAGGAGAAGAATATCTGATATTATTCATTGATGATTTCTCAAGGTTTGTGTGGTTAGGGCTTATGAAGCACAAAGATGAAGCATTCGAAAAATTCAAATCCTTCAAAGCATTGGCTGAAAATGAATCAGGACACAAAATTAAGTGCCTCAGATCTGACAGAGGAGGGGAGTTCACATCAAATGAATTTTTCGATTTCTGTGATGAACATGGGATAAGAAGAGAATTCTCTACAGCTAGAACTCCTCAGCAAAATGGGGTTGTGGAAAGAATGAACAGAACTATCCAACAAATGGCTCGTGCTATGCTCGATGAATCAGGTACTCCTGCAACCTTCTGGGGTGAAGCTGCACATGCTGCTGTTATCATTCTTAACAAAACAAATGTCCGAGTAAACAGCACTCAAACACCTCATGAGCTTTGGAGTGGTAAAACTCCTTCCGTGAAGCATTTCAAAATCTTTGGGAGCAAATGTTATATTAAGAATACTGATGAGCAACTTGGCAAACTTGAACCTAGAGCAGATGAGGGCATTCTTCTTGGTTATTCTCCACATAGCAAAGCATACAAGTGCTACAATAAAAGACTTGGCAGAATTGTTGACAGTATTGATATAGTGGTTGATGAGAAGGGATATATTCCTAGGCAAGTTCATCATGAAGACATTGAAGAAGATGAAAGTTACTCTCAAAGGCGAAATGATGAAGAAGAACCTCAAGAAGAAGAAGAATCTCAAGAAGAACCAGAGGAGCAGACAAGAATAGAAGAGAAGACTCCATCCAGATATGTCCAAAAGAATCATCCAGAAACTCAGATTGTGGGGCAGAAAGAAGCAGGAGTACAAACAAGAAGGACACTTGCAGAAGCTTCAAGCTACTTGGCTCTACTCTCCTCCATTGAACCACAAAATGTGAAAGAAGCATGCAAAGATGAATGTTGGGTCAAAGCAATGGATGAAGAACTTGAGCAAATCGAAAAGAACAACACTTGGGAATTAGTTCCTAGACCAAAAGATAAGAATGTAATAGGAACAAAATGGGTCTTCAAGAATAAATTAAATGAAAATGGAGAAGTAATTAGAAACAAGGCCAGACTTGTTTGTAAAGGGTATGCACAGCAAGAAGGAATAGATTTTGAAGAAACCTTTGCTCCTGTGGCAAGACTAGAGGCCATCCGAATGTTCCTTGCTCTCTCAAGCTTTCAAAACTTCAAGGTATTTCAAATGGACGTGAAATCAGCCTTCCTGAATGGAGACTTAGAAGAAGAAGTATATATTGAGCAGCCAGATGGTTTCATTCTTGGGAATGATCCAAACCTTGTATGCAGATTGAAAAAGGCACTCTATGGGCTCAAACAAGCTCCAAGGGCTTGGTACTATCGATTGGACAAATATCTTCACCAACAAGGCTTTTCAAAAGGATCAGCAGATAGCAATCTCTATATAAAAGTTGAAAATAACAAATTGCTAATTCTTGTTGTTTATGTAGATGATATTATTTTTGGCAGCAATGAAGAAACTATGAGTCAAAACTTTGCCTTGGTTATGCAGAAAGAATTCGAAATGTCACTTCTTGGAGAATTGACATATTTTCTTGGATTGCAAATCCAACAAAATGAAGGAGGTATCTTCTTGTCTCAAACCAAATACCTCAAGCAGATCTTGAAGAAGTATGGCATGGAAGAGTCAAAGCCAGTTTGTACACCCATGGTTACAGGATGCAGCCTCAGTGCTAATGATGAATCAGCAGCAGTTCACCAACCCACTTATAGATCCATGATTGGGAGTTTGCTTTATTTGACAGGTACTCGACCAGATATTACACATGCTGTAGGAATGGTTGGAAGATTTCAAGCCAACCCAAAGGAAACTCATCTTCAGGCAGTCAAAAGAATCTTCAAATATCTTCAAGGGACCCAAAACTATGGCTTATGGTATCCTAGAAATACAGATCTCACTCTTCATGCTTACACAGATGCAGATTGGGCTGGAAGTGTGGATGATAGGAAAAGCACAAGTGGTGGTGCTTTCTTCATGGGTTCCAGATTAGTATCTTGGTTCAGCAAGAAACAGAGTTCGATTGCCTTATCTACAGCTGAAGCAGAATATGTGGCTGCGGCATCTTGTTGCACACAACTTCTTTGGATGATGCAGACCTTGCAGGATTTTCAAATCACTTGCACTCCACCAGTTT
The DNA here is from genome assembly GCA_031772625.1 of Pinus tabuliformis. Classification (NCBI taxonomy): domain Eukaryota; kingdom Viridiplantae; phylum Streptophyta; class Pinopsida; order Pinales; family Pinaceae; genus Pinus; species Pinus tabuliformis. Next base: position 466,033,539 of record CM062809.1, on the reverse strand, counting down.
CTATCTTATGTGATAATACTAGTGCAATCAGCATTTCAAAGAATCCTGTCATGCACTCAAAGACCAAGCACATACCAATCAAGTACCATTTTCTCCGGGAACAAGTGCTTGAGCAGAAGGTCAAGTTGGAGTATGTTCCTTCTAAGGAACAAGTTGCTGATATTCTCACAAAACCACTGCCCAGGGAAACTTTTGAATATCTCAGACAAAAGCTGGGAGTAGTTGATGCTTCATCCTGCTGTTGAAGCTTGTCTGTTCTACAGAAAAATTGGTATACGCAAGTTACGAAAGGTATATACGCGTATACACGCGGATTTATGATGGGAAAGTCGCGTGTAAGGTGTACGCTTGTTGCAGAGATTATATCCGCGTACATACGCCGTTTAATGCAGGAGAAATCGCGTATATGAAGTTCTGAACAGCAAGGGCAAACTCTGGAGTTCTGAACAGTAATGGGTATGTCAGAATTCTTCAGGCACGGTTTCAGGGGGTGCAGCAGGCACAGGTTCAGGGGGAGCAGCTTAAAAGTCTCATAAAGCATTGTTGGCATTCAGATGTTTTGGTTGCTGATTTCAGGAAAAGGAGCTCAGAAAGAAATCCTGGTTGCTGATCTAAAAAGATGTTTATCATATGCTGCTGGTGACTTTCATAAGTCTTGGTCTAGATCTGTTGTCTCTATGTCATGTATCTCTCTTGCGATGTCTCTTTTATGGTGTCAAGGTCATGTAACGGCCTATGTTGGTTTCCCCACTATGCCTGGGATGAATGCTGTAATATATATATAATTGGTTGTTTCTGATATGTCCCCTCTTGGTAGGGAGTATGGATGTAAGTATTGAGTTTTTTGGTGATAGGAAAGTCCCTTATGGTGTATACGTCTTGGTTCTTGTTGAAGAACATCTTTTGCAGATCTGGTCTACTGTCAGGGGGAGCATGAGTCAGCACAGCCAAGCAGAGGTATCAGCATATCCTCAGGGGGAGCACAGCCCTTTGCCCTTGATGTCAAAGGGGGAGAGTGACTTGGTGTGGTGGTTGCCATCAAGTCCAAAGGGGGAGATTGTTGGCATTATGATTCAAGTGTTGTCCTTGATGGCAACTCACTCAGAGGGCTCAGAGGTTGGTACAGGTGATGGCAACTTAATCAGAAGACAGATCTTAGTACAGCATGCCAAGGAAGTTCATATACGCAGGTTCGTTAAGCCCAAGTCGCGTGTACACGCTAGTTGGATTCAGAAAAAGCGCGTGTATGTGGAAAAGTACCTTTTGGTCCATGGTGGTTAGTCCTTGGAAGTTGTGCCTATGATTTCGGACCATTGTGTCTCGACGGGCGTGTCGATCCCTAGTTTTGAAGTTGATGGTATTGTGTTACTATGGTTTTGGCTCTTGGTATTGAGCAAGGCCTAAGGCCTATATAAGGAGAAGAAGATCATTAGGCAAAGATATCTTTCGACAAGGCTTGAATATCTAAGAGTGAAAGAGATCTGATATGCAGGTGCTGGGTTGCTTGATCTAAGCCAAGGAGAGATCACATCGGTTGATGGAAGACTAGATCTAAGGATAGATCGGGATCTAATGGTTTGAAATGCACTATCATGATATGGCTGATTATGCGTATTTCTAGATCTGCATATTGTCGCAATGTTATGTTCTGGGTCTAACTAATGTCTGGTACAGCTGCAAATTGAGAAAGTTTATTTTTAGATCTGTACGCAGGTTGGCTTCGGTAAAAGCGCGTGTATACGCGGGTTTTGCTCATTGAAGTAGCGTATATCCTTTGAAGCTTGATTTTGGGTTTACAGTGGGGTCTGACTGTTATTGCAAAGTTCTATAGTCTGCTCTGTGTTCTGGTAACTGGTGATTGACAGGGTTCAGTGGTTCAGTGATTCAAAGTTTGGTTGTTTTATGCTTCAATGATCTATTGTGGAAATTGAATGAATTGTGGTCTTCAGATTGTAATGTTGTGCTTCAGGAATATCCAAGTCTGAAAATGTATGAAAAGTGATACCTGAAAGAAAGAAGATTGTAGGTCAGCACCTACGTACTAGTATCTTGGCTAGTACAAGAGCAAAGGGGGTTGGAGCTCCCTTCCAAGGAAGTTTGGAGAACGAGAGAAGGTTGAAGCCTTCTGCAGGTTGTAGCCTGCGTACTGGTATAAGGCTGCACCAGTACAAAAGATTGTAAACTGAAGTTTCATATTAAAGAAAGATAGAGACAACTTGCAGCAGGTGGTTTTCACCCACATTGGGTTTCCACCTTATATCTTGGTGTTCATGTGTGTGGCTTTTGATCTGTTCTGTTATACTGCACATGTTTACTGTTAATGTGGTGAATAATGTCCTGATGCACTTAACTGAAGAATAAGCTAACTAAATTGTGAGTTTTCTTCTTATACGCTGTTTTACTTAGTCACAGTAGCGTGTACACGCTGGTTCACTTAACTGAAGTAGCGTATATGTTTCTGAGCATTGAAAAAGTTTGATTGATCTGATAATACTGATTCACCCCCCCTCTCAGTATTATTTCCAACAGGCCAACCTCCGGGCTTTTGAGAGGAGAGTACCAGCTGTACCAGCACTAGCCCCACAGGATGCGGCCGCAGAGACCTTAGCCGAGCTGGAACAGGATCTAGAGCGTCTGACGGCGGATATACCAGAGACCACTATAGATGACATTCCTATCCGACTTCAGCGCTACGTGGTCGCAGTCCCAGGACCTTTCAGGAGGTTCCTGTGTAGGGTAGCGCGGGCAGTGGTCTCGTATAGAGAGCACCACCAGTGATTGGCTAGTCACTTTTGTAGACACATATGACATTTTTGGTTTTTTGTACTTATCATTTTTGCCGATCATAAGGTGTTTTTCAACCTATGATCGAAGATGATGTATATTTTTGACACACTCCTATCTATATATATCATTATTACCAGCTTATTTTGTTAAACATGTGTGATGAAATGTTTATAAATTTACATTTATGATTGTTACAAATGTCTATTTAACATTCGAGACGCCATTGCATCTGCTAATGTATTTAAAGACCTTGGAATATGCTGATATTCAATGTAATCAATTTCACGTTCCAAGAGACGCACGCTCAAAAACAATCTTAATAACACTGGATTTCTAATGGCATAGACTCTATTAAGCTGTAATACAACGAGTTCAGAATCTAACCTCACTATCAAACTCTGAATCCCAAATGAAATAGATTCAGATAATAATTCAATCACTGCATTGTATTCTGCAATGTTGTTTGTTGTTTGACCGAGGCTCACCCCATGCATAGAAACTAACTCGTCAGAGGGCGAATAGATAACCCAAGCTACGGAAGATATATTCCGTGTACTACGACAAGCACCATCAGCAAATCCAATGTATGTTTGGAGAGGCGTCGACATCTGCAATATTAAGAGTAAAACCAAGATAAGCCAGAATAACGACAAAAGCACACTCTTTAAACTAAGCACACAACCTAAACTAAGCAAACATACCAGCTAAAAAGAAAATTAACCTAACTAGAACTAACTAAATCTCCATACCCACCATTTAAGCATAATACCTCTTTAGGTAAAGTCCATTTCTGGGCTTACCCAAAGAGTCCCCATCAAAATCTACCAGCTCATAGGCCCCTTTTGCCAGCTTTCGCTTGACAATGTAGGGCCCATGCCACATGGGAACGAATTTTCCAGCACCTAATTTATCGTTAGCTTCATCATATAATAGCACTAGGTCTCCTTCCGAAAAATTACGAGGGGTCACGTTACGGTCATACTGAGCTTTCATCCTTTTTGCATGAGTCTCGATTGCCAAAGCAGCATCACGCTGAGTCTCATCTAATTTAGCTAAGTATAACAGACGCTTCTCCTCTTCGGAAGTAGCTGGGAGTAATTCGATAGCCATTTGAAGTGATGGGATTTCGCATTCAATGGGCAACACTGCTTCCAAACCATAAACTAGTTGGAAAGGAGTGAACCCTGTTGATGTTTTTACTGAGGTTCGATACGCCCAAAGCGCTGAAAATAACATGTTGTGCCAATTCGACCGATGAATACCAATGATTCGTCGGATCATGATAACTAGAAATTTGTTGATAGATTCAACCAAACCGTTTGCTTGGGGATAATAAGGAGTATAACTATCATGGCGTAAACCAAGCTGGCTTGTAAGTTCTGTCATCATAATGTTTCGAAAATGGTGCCCATGGTCAGTCATGATCGCTTGTGGGACACCAAACCTAGCAATAATATGATTGAATATGAAAATCGTTGTTGTTTTGCCGCTTGCCTCGAATGTAGGCATCGCCTTGTCCCATTTAGTAAAATAATCAACCGCAAGGATGATATATGCATGCCCCCCGGCCGAGTGAGGGTTACAAGTAATAAAATCGATACCCCATTTAGCAAAAGGACCAACGGAAATTATAGGGTGGAGAGGAGCAGGTGGTGCGCGCATCTTGCAATCAAACACTTGACAGTTGTGGCATTTTCGGACCGCAATGATACAATCTTTAAACATGGATGGCCAAAAATAGCCAGCACGCAACACCTTCTGAGCTGTGGCATACCCAGACATATGACCGCCACATGCTCCAGAATGACAGTCATTCAAAACCCTTTCTGCCTCTTCATGAGTTAAGCAATGACGAAAAACCAAATCCGCCCCACGACGATAAAGAGTATCTCCAATAATTATGTATTGTTGGGAGTGGAATCGAATTTTCCGGCGTTCCGACTTTGAAGCTTCGAGCCGAAAGGATTGGGTTTGGAGATAGACGATTATATCCCCATACCACGGATCTAAAGTGCCGATAAGAAACAGAGATTCGTCCGCAATGGGTTCCTCTGCCACAGTTTCCGTGTCAGCATGCGGGAAGTCACACATCAATTCCGCAAAAACTAAGGATTTCTTAGACTTGGACTTCTCGAACTCCAAATCGAACTCCTGCAGGATAACAATCCATTTGGAGTACTTGCCCCCTAGCAATTGTTTTGTCAAAATGTAGATCATAGGGTTTCAATCCGAAATCACTGTAGTTTTACAGAGGAGAATGTAATGACGAAAACGCTGGACAGCCTGAACAGCTGCCAGGGCCAATTTCTCCACATGCGAATATTTTAGCTCAGTGGGATTTAACGTCCTACTAAGATAATATATCACATGTTCCATTCCGAATTCATCTTCCTGAACTAAGACCATTCCAATGGTGGAGTGGGAGGCGGCGAGATACAAAAAGTAATCCTGGTTGTAGTTGGGAGGATGCAGCAACGGTGCATGGGTCAACGTGTGCTTAAGTGCATCAAAAGATTTCTGAGCTATCTCATCCCAAGAAAATTGAGAGTTTTGTTTCAACAACCGGGTGAAACCCTTTGTAACCTCGGCGTAGTTAGGAATGAATTGACGTAAAAAGTTTGCTTTCCCTTGCAAACTTTGGAGTTGGCGCAAACTCGAAGGAGGAGGTAATTTGATGATGGCTTCGACCTTCGAGGGATCGACGCGGATACCAGCCTTTGAAACGACAAATCCTAGTAATCGTCCCACTTCTATGCAGAAGACACATTTGTGTGGGTTCAACCGAATTCGATAATGTCGACACCTCATAAAAATAGCGCGTAAGTGGACAAGGTGATCAGCTCGATTTAAAGAATGAGCAGGCAAATCATCGAGATATGGTTGCACAATGGCCCGTTGGAAAGTGGCTCCGGCATTCTTAAGTCCGAAAGGTAATTTGCAGTAAGAAAATGTCCCCCAAGGACAAATGAAAGCCGTTTTTGGTTGATCTGCAGGTAGAATATTGATTTGGTTGTAACCGGAAAAACCGTCCATAAAGGAAAATATTTCACTGCTGGCACAATCATCAATTATTTGATCGATATAGGGTGTAGGATAGTTGTCTTTTGGACAAGCACGATTTATATCCCTATAGTCGATACATATTCTTATTGTTCCTTGTTTCTTGTTAACCGGAACAATATTCGATACCCAATCCGTTAACGGGATCAGATAAATGAAACCTGCTTTCAACAGCTTCTCGACTTTTGCTTTAATCGCAGCCGCTTTCCTAGGGTGTATCTGACGCAGACGTTGCCGAACGGGTTTAGCGTCCGGGTAAGTCTTGATTTCATGAACAACAATAGAGGGATCAATTCCTGGCATTTCCTCATAGGACCAGGCAAACACGTCGCGGAATTCTTGAAATAGGACCTTGTATGTTTGAATTTCGTTATCTGTACACGAGGCACCTATATGAATGCTTTCAGTAACTCCGGTTTTGACTGAAATGTCGATGGCAATAGTTTGGGAAATGTTTCCCAAATTCAACTCTGAATCAGGATGTTTAATGGGATTCTAAGTGTCCTTGACATATTCAGCTGTAAAAATTGATGAAAAATCATTTCCAAAGTCATCAGCCTCAGGTAAAAACAAAGATCTATGATGAAGATCTTCCCATGGTAGATCGTCTACACTTAGGATTTCGCGGAGTTGTTCGTCAGATGACACAACTTCGGGAAACGTTATCCGTTCTGAGGTTGATGTGAAAAGTGATTCCTCACGGACCACATTCATTTGGTCGAATTGGGTTGAACTGGAGTCAGAAAAAGACTGCACGACCTCATAAGCAATTTCATATGGACTCAAAGGCATTGCATTACCGAAGGAGTCTATTTCAGATTCAGATGGGACAATCCAAGTATCATCGTAAATAATAGCGTCTGAAGTAATCATATGAATGGATGCGAATGAAGGGTCTGCATTGATCGAAGGAAAGGGAAAAGTTCCCAGTAAACCGGAATCTTTAACCAATCCTACACCAACATCCCTGTAAGGGATAGTCGTTTTACCGACATGCTGGATACTCTCTGAAGAGGCTGGGTCGGATGAAAAGTAAGCCAGCTGGTCTATCGTAACGATCTTACCATTATGTGGAAACTTTATAACTCTGAAGACCGATGACACGACTGCTGTCATAGCGTAAGACCAACTACAACCCAAAAGAAGGTTGTAGTCTAGAGGGGCATCAACCACCTCCACATCCAGACTAACGGTTTTTCCTTCAACCCCTATAGGCAAATCCTGTAGAATGCCAAACGGATGGAACCCACGGCCATCAAAGGCCTTAAGAATCGTCGGGGATTGGTTCAGTGAAGGAGAACCAAGCGATCTCCAACACTGAATCGACATAATACACGTAGAAGCTCCTTCATCAATTACAGTCCGATGAATAGGCCTGTTTTTGACTATCACTGGAATCTGGAAAGCCATTTGATGAGGGAGACGCGGTGTACTATTTTATAAATGATTATCAGGTTCGGGTCCTGAATATCAACAGCTCCTATAGCCGACAAGAGTAATTTTAGTTGTGTTGGGCATCATTGCAGCACTTCCAAAGCCGACATTGCTGAGGGTGAAACAGCTAAATCCTCAACAATGTTATAATTCTGAGCTGCTCTCGCATGTGGATTGAAAGCAGACTTTCGAAGTATACCCTTGGCGGGCAGTTTAATTATCAAGTCCGGGTTAGGTTTCTCGATCTGTAGTGGATCGGAACCGGGAGCTGAGGTTGATGGATTAGAATGAGAAGATTCTGCTTCTTTACCATCAACAGGATTCTTACTATCATAATCTTGCGATCGAGTCGCAATCCGTACATGAGACATCATCAATATGGGTTCTTCACTGGCACTCGAGGAAGAACCTATCATTTTACTCTCTTGCTTTGGAAATGGATCTTTCAAAACAGCAGGAGTTGGGGAACCCTTAACGATTTTCACAACCTCTGCCCGATGAGGGCAATCTCTTGTGAAATGATCTTCTTTTCCGACTTCTCTTTTTTCTCCTTTAGATTCTGACTTCTCTTTCTTCTCCTTTGTAGCCTTGTCTGCTTTATCCTTCTTCTTGCCTTTCTTCTTACCACCGTTTTTTGATTTCGCCGTAGATGACTCTACAGCATGAATATCGGCAGTAATTTCAGGAGAAGATTCTCCTGTCGGGGAGTCCGGTAAGGTTATTATTGGAGAAGAATTCTTTGAGGATTTCTTCTTACTTTTAGTATTCAGCGTACCAATCATGCCATCAGCAGCATGAGACCCCGAAGGAGCTACAGCAATTTGATTCGACTTAGGAAGATCTGGGATCTTCTCGTGCAACGTACCCGACTGAGTGTAAACTAAGTCAAGGTACTGGGCTTGAGCAATGACTTGCTCCTCAGTAACTACTCCGGCCTTAGCTACATCTTCAGTAATCTTCGGTAATAATGATTTTACAAACCATTCAGCTAAGATTTGGTCCGGGATAAAAACTTTCACTAAACGTCTTCGACGTCTGCATTCATGAATATGATCGGAAATATAAGTGGAGGTCGACTGTTTTAATGAAGTTAATAGCTCCGTTCCGTTATCGTATCTAACCGGCAACTGAAAATGAGTTAGGAACGAGGTAGCTAACTGGCTAAAATTGTAAAAAGAGGCCCGTGGTAACTCAATGTACCACTTGGCCGCGAGACCAATGAGTGTACGCTGGAAAAGACGTAAGCGGATCGAATCATCCGAGATAGAATTGGAAGCACACCAGAGGTGGTAAGTCATCACGTGATTGGACGAATCCTCTCCAGACTTACCTTCAAACTTGGGTATATCATTGGGCAACTTATTTGGCATTGGCGGCCAGAACGGAAGATATTGAATTGGATCGTTCGTTAGGTGCGTCAAGTCTGGTAAATCCAAAGTTGCGATAAACGGTAACTGCCGGTTAGGATCTCTAAAACTCTGGGTCACAAGACCAGTCCCAGGAGGAGGATATCCAGGATAACTAGGACCAGGAATCGCATTAGGGATATTATATCCTCCTGGAAAACCAAGATTAACCGGACCGTACTGGGGTTGTTGAGGTTGTTGATAAGTGTACCTAGGATACGGTTGATACTGGTAAACCAGTTGTTGGACAACAGGACCGAATTGGTACTGTCCCTGGTACTGTTGGTGGGTAAATTGAGGTTGACTTGTTACAACAGTACTTAAACCAGGCTACCCTACAGGCATCTGGACCGTGGTTTGAATCGTAGATCCGGACAACGGTAAAGATGTCTGAGGAGTGGTTGCAGAGACAGTAGAAACCGGAGCTGTCGATACTCCAGAAGTAAGTGCAGTAGATGTTGCGGTAGTTGCAGCAGCCGTTTGAGATGGAGTACTAGGAGCAATTGGCGGCTGAGTAACTACCGAAGTTACAGAAGTTTGAACATTTCACTGGACAGGTTGCGGTCGCTGGAGTGAACTAGAAACTACGGGTTGTCCAGTTTGAGGTACCAACTGTATACTTGGCTGCAACACCTGTTGACCTTGCGATGGATCCCACACTATCATTTTGGGGTATTGACCCACAACAGGTTGAGGATACTGAGATCCATAACCGGATTGAGGATAGGATTGATAACTGAAAGGCATAGTTCCCATACCTTGAACATATGACTGACCTTGAGGTGGTTGATAACTTTGACTTGAGTATTAACGTTGAGGTTGATAACCTTGGGGTAAATACTGATACTGGGGTTGACCTTGACCTTGAGGTTGATACCCTTGGGGTTGATACCCTTGAGGTAAATATTGATACTGAGGTTGACCCTGGGGTACATATTGAGGCTGGTGTTGACCTTGAGGCATGTATTGTACCATGGGTACATACTGACCTTGAAGCTGTCCCCCAGACACAATTTGTGTACCTTGAGGTTGCCCCCCAGGCGTTAATTGAGGCTGCCCCCCAGGTGGTAATTGACCACCTTGAGGTTGAGAAACGGGAACTGAACCTGACATCATGTAAATGTCCCCTACACCCAACGGTTTATTACCATTGTTTCCAGCTAATAACCCATGATCAATGGGTTGAGGAGATGCCCCCGCAAAGGTACCAGAAAGTGACTGATACCCGGTGGGAACAGAAGGACCGCCGTGTAAAAAAGATTCAGGAGATTGAGTAAACACGAACGACTGACCAGACATATTTACAGGAGTATAAATACCTCCAGGTGGAAAAGGAGTACGAGGTGGAGAAAAACCTACCCCTGAGTTGTCTAAATAATTGGTTAATGAAAGGTACCAAGTAGTACTTCTAGGAGGATTGTAAAAGATAGATTCACGCTCCCTTAGATCAATAGTAGGTTGATCTTCAAGGGTAGACACGCCTAATTCTTCCTCCGGAGCAAGTTCTTCAATAGCTATCAAACCAGTAGGAAGATTTTCGGTGATGACTCTTTCTACCCTAGGTGAATCTGGTACACTAGAAGTTGGAGTAACAAGTTCAGATATTTCAGGTTCTTCGCCTATATCACTAGTAGATGAAAAACTACCAGCAAGCTCAGAAACTTCAACTGCTTCATGATTATAACCTGTTTCTAGACTTTGGTAATCTTGATGGACTACCAACGAAGGCTCTCCTTCTTCTGGTGAACCTACTCTACTGCCGCTAGGAGGAGTTACAAGGACCTTTAAACCTTCGTAATGACTTGGGACCTCTTGAGGAGATTCACCCCAAAGTCTACGGGATTTTCTCAACAATTCGGCCACAGAAACGACCTCAGGAGACTTGCCCCGAAGTCTACGGGACTGTCTCGGTAATTCTGCCACAGTTAAAAACTTTTAACTACTGCACACGCAAACAAAGTAAAATCTCAAAGCAAACCACCTAAAGTCTCTAAATAACCAAACAAATTTGAATCATACGCCTAAAGAATCTAGGGCGTCAAACCAAGCACAAACAGTAGCCTTCCAGACCGAAAACGCTAGTTGGAGATGAAACCCAACATCGCCGGATTCAGTACAGAAGTGGCGGGTGGAACAGTTACCCCGGCAACCTGCTTAATGAATAGACCGGCACAAGTTCCTCCACTTTAACCGTCTCGAGTGAAGTGAACCCCCCAGAAAATCCAAGTGAGTCTAGCCGACGTCTGCTCCAGGTATAGTGGGATCTTCCCTCCACCGTCACCTCGGTAGAATCCTAAAGATAATGGTCACTAAGGTTACCAACCGCAACAAGTGCACCTGGGGGAACAGTCTACACTACAACAGCACGCAAGGGCAGAGTATCAAGCTCAATCCCCTTGCCGGCTCCTTGACAATAATCCAAGGTTTACCGACAACTGACCCCTGGCTCCTCGACAATGGTTAATCCGAGGTTTACCGTTTGTAATACGTGCGTGTCTCGCGTCGTTCCCAACGAGGGAGGATTGATCCCCTCACTGGTTCGGACACGAGCTCGTGCTTCTCCTTTAAGAGGAGCTTTCCTAGAGTACAAATGAGACAATTGGATTTATTCTATCACAAGATAAGCTACTTGTTTGGTTTTGTTGTCTTGGAGAGTTAATTACTCTCCTACTCCAAGGCACTAGCCTGATCTAAATTGGTGTTTCAGAGCCCTAGTAAATAAAAGTTACTACGTTGATTTTACTTTAAGCGTTAATTTTATGGTTTTTCTTAAAGACAAAAAGGTGATGGAGATGAAACTGGTGGTGTGTAGACTCGACTCGCAACCACTACAAAGATGCACCTAAGATGATTTACACTACTTTTCCTTTTCAATGAATCTCCTAACTAAGAGAGTTGGAAAATGCAAATTTTATAGAAAAAAACTTTCTTAGTAAAGACAGTCAAAGAAACAATTCTATTTATCTTTTCAAAAGACACAACTCATGACCACTAATTACTCTTACGAAATTTCCTTTTTCTCCCAAAAGCCTACAATTGCTACCAAAGAAAACTTTTTCCAAAAGAATTTTTGTGTTTTTTCTATGTTAATAAAGCATGTAAAACTATTTTATCAAATCAAATTTAACAAATCTAAGACAATCAAATCAAATTCACTCAAAAGAAAATTAAAAGGAAATTTACCTAAAAGCAAAAAATAATGAGGACAAAAGCCTACAAGGATGATTCCCGGATGTTTTACTTAATCAAAATTCAACTAAGGATCAGTTCATGCAGAATCATAAACTAACCAAAAAACAAAATCGAAATCTTTTTGTTCTTTTTTCTCAAGAATGGAATTCAAGGCTTTAACAAACAAACTTTTCGAGATTCGCAAAGAGAAGACACAAAGGTAGGTCTCTCACTAGGGTGACTTCTATGACACGCCCGACTCCTAAGAGGACTGATCAAAACCAGGGAGATCCAAAGTTTGACAACCTCTAACGCCAAAGTCACTACAGGACCAGTTAAAAATCAAACCCTAAGGCAAAATCCCTATGAATTCCACCAAAACCCTCGACACTAACGGGACAAGTTTAGGTGAAGATTTTTGACTGTAAACTGATGGATCTGGGCAGTAAAAACAAAGTAAAAGCAAAATCTAAAGAGCAAAAAGCAAAAAATTGAAATTTTCTCAAAATTGACAGGGGTACGCAGGTCATCTGTTCACACAGGCGCGGGTACGCACTGTGCACAAAGACGCAGTGCGTACTAGTACGCACTGTGTTAAACCCAGAGACTGCGTACTGCTGGCAAGGTTAAGAAAAATAAAAAACTAAATTGACTCTAAGCTAACCCACCCAAATACACAGCTAGACAACCAAAAATCATAAACAAGCAATTTTTCTCAGACCAAAATATCAAATCAACAAGAACTCAAACACATTAATGGAGTCCCCAGCGGAGTCGCCATTTTGTCACGTGGAAAGAGTCGTTAGTGCGGACACAACCGACCTTCCTAGAAAGCCTAAGACTCTCTAATTACAAACAAGACAAATAAGAGCAATCCTTCCCTAAATATGCTTTTACAATATGAGAAATCAAGTGTTTAGATCCTACCTGTAATCCAATGCTGTTGTAGTAGTCCAGCTTCGTTGATCCGGATGAGCTCCTCCTTCCCTTCGAAACCTGCATTCACCAACAATCAAACGATTAAATAGCACCTGAATATCACATAAAATAAAACATATTTAACATGTAGACCAAGGAGTACATGAAACAACTCATCAATAACAAATTGTTGAGAAGAATGGACTAATTTGTATTAAAAGGTAACAAAAGGAACCATTACAACCTGAGCCTTGCTGTTGTGCAAGCTCCTCCCAGGGTCCACGAGAGTTCTCCCTTACTCTGATCAGCTCACCCACCTCCCAATGGAAAAAAGTAAAGATGGTAATCTCTCCTCACAAGCTTCTACAAGGAAGTCCTAATTCCAGCAGCATCTACCCTTAGGAATGTTCAGCTTTCAACCTCCCATCCCTTTGGCCCAATGCCTGTATTTATAGTGCTCTAGAGGAAGTTATTCAGGTCCACCATCAATGGGATAAGTCCCTCTTTGGATGGGATAGCTCCCCTATTGATGGGATAAGTTCCTCTTTGGTAGGGATACATGAACCATCCGGAGGCGCTTCATACACGTCAAACATACTTCTAGAAGACTCTAGAAATGACCACAAGTAACTTTTTTGGAGTGAAACTTGCGCCTTTTGACCTTTACAGGAGTACGCACCCATCCCTTTACATACAGAGCATACAAGTATGCAGGTATTGTGAACTTGGGTTGCGTACCCGCAGGCAAGGCTAAGAGAAACTGCGTACCAGAGATAATTGACTTTAAATGACTTTTCTCTCTTTCTTGAAGTTTGACATGGAGAGCAGAGGCATGAGACTTGCTAAGGAGGATAGTATGACAGTGGATGGAGCCATACTAACTGCAAATAGTCATGGTGACTTTTTTTAGTGTAACATTGAGTCCATGATACATTGCTTGAAAATAGGTACTGTTCAAAGTGAACATTGGTGAAAACACAATCCTTGCGTGCTAAATAGTGTCACCTACTCTAGTCGGTTGTTTTTGGGTTAACCCTTGTTAGCTCAGTCAAGTAGAGTAATGTGAGGGGGAAAACCTTAAAAAGCACATTAGAGGTATAATAAACTACTTCTCTACATGAAAAACCTCTTATTGTCTCAATAAGTCAGGATCCCTCTTCCACCTCTGAAATTAATAAGTGCTATGCATAGTTATGAAAATGAAAAATGAAAAAAGAAAATGAAAAGTGAAAATTTTCAAAAATGAAAATGTATAAGGAAAAAGAAGAGAAAGGCTTCCTACACAGAGAGGTGATGCAAGAAGCTCCACCGGGGTACTAACCAGGCTCACTGGTAGCAGATCCATGTTTGTTCTCTTATGTGACTCCATTGGGGTACTGTCCATGCCTGCTCATAGCGGAGCAACACCAGAGATGAAACTAAGACTTTGACAACTATACTGCTTGTGCACGAATGTACCCTTCTAACCCAGTTGAAACAACTATGTTGCCTTGGCTTGGAATGTGTCTCAATCGACTAAGAGCTTGGCCGATTCTACATCTTATAGTCAAGCTAGTGTGGAAACCAAGACGAACTGAGAACTGAACAATACTTCCGGAGGTGTTAGACTTTCTTTTCACAAACAAGGTTTGTTCAGAGAGTTGGAGTTCTACTAGTGTGTCACCAACTATTGTAGTGACTACAACCACCCTCCAAAATCTTTCCTTAGCTTCGTTTTGGAGCCTTTGGAGCCTCCCTACCAACCTTTCACAGCAGCATGTCTTGCTTCATCAAGTAGACAAGCTTCAGTGATTCTCTTACAAAATGATAGCCTGTTCATTAGAGCTTATTACATTCCCCTCATAGGTTGTTCTTCCAAACTTGGTATAGTTGCAGGCTAAGCAACTCCCTCAAGAAATTGTGCAATTCTGGAGGGAAACCAACCTTCCCTCTAGAAATTGTGCAATTGTGTCTGGTAGCCTGCTGGGCTCCAGAATTGCATAAATATGCCAATCAAACCTATAGAAAAATTACACAATTCTTCCCAGCAGGGCTACTTAACCCAAGAATTGCGCAATCCTGGGTAGCAATCAGCTACTCTGCCTAGAAATTGCGCAAATATCTTGGGCAACCAGCCCAACTCCCTCTTAGAAATGCACATTTTTCCCAGCAGTTATGTAGGCTCTTGGATGTGCAGTTGAGTTGACCAGTTCGACCCGGGATGAAGGAAACTTGAATTCCATGCATGGGTTTCTTTTTCCCGAAATAGAAAAAGCTACATGCAAAAATCATCCCTAGATTTTAGGGAGCTATTTTTAGCAGCTGGATGTTACATGCAAAGATCGTCTTAGAATCTTTCCTCCAAGTGTTGCTTTTTCCTAGATTTGTGGCATGTGCGTCATGAGCCTAAAACTTACTCATTCGACACTTTAGAGCTCACTCATTCACTTCTATCTTGGAGCTCTGACATCCCACAACACATCTAGGACTCTTCGACACATTTGGCTAAGCTATTCATCGGTAAGTTGGATTAACTTGTCTTTTTCAACATTTCTGTCGCTTTTTCTGTTTTTGTTTGTGTGAGTGTTTTTTTCTTGATGTCTTTGAAAACTTTCTATCATTTACATGCATACTAGCTTTTACTAGCACCATTTTAGTTTTCGTTATCATCCCACTACTGTCACATGCATGAAATTGTTTTGCACAACGGTCCTTGATTTGGTGACTTGATTCACCCACATGCATGTTGTTCCATTTGCTAAATCTTTCATTCATTGTTTGCACAAACAATCAATCACTTTTGCTTACACTTAGTGTCACCATGCATTCACATTCACAGTTTCTTTCAGTTGCCCGTCGGTGGTTCTAGGCAACCTTGGCCCGGACATTGCCTCACTAAGACAACATTACGTAATCTGGAGAAGGAGGGCTCCATCTTCCTCTCAGGAAATGCACATTTCTACCCAAGAGATGTCCTCCAATCTTACATTGTGTAATTTTGAGGGAAAGTGACTGATGGCCAAGAAAATTGCGCAATGCAGTCACCGAGCTTGCAACCATTGCCAGCTGAAATTGCACATTGTGCAATTCCAATAGTCAGCAGTCAGCTTGGATTGCGCATTGTGCAGCTCCAGAGCTAGTCATGCCTCCCAGATAGCCTAGATCTTCTGCACAGTTCTGGTAGCCATTCAGCCAACGTACCAAAATAAATTGTGCAATCCTTTCCAGTCAATTCCCAAATATGTGTTTCATCATTGTTCAAGTTTTCTTTGGTTTTCGATGATAGATTTCTTGCCATGCATGTCAATTTGTCTCCTTATCTTGCAGGTGTTCATCCACCTCTTAGAAGTACAAGATCAATGGCCTCCAAGAGAGCAGGATCAAAGGACACTTACGGAAGTGCAACTGGAGCATCAGTTTAGTAGGTGTTCGCAAGTCTACCAATCTATAAGATTCCATGTTGATTCTAGACAAGGACATCAAGCTGAAATGGCAAGATTTCAATGATGCATTTGTAGGAACATTTGGGGAAGACCTAAAAGGCCACCAAGTATATGTAAACATTCACAAGTCTAGCTTGTACGAGATTGCATGCAGATACCTCGCGTTCGCATGCATAGACATGATACACTATATCGGCTCACACACTGATAATGAGATTATGGCTTTTAGAAGTGTCAGTGGGACGAAGATTGCAACCTTCATGGCATAGTATTATGATGAGATGTATTAGATGTAGGAGCCCGTGATCATCAGGGAGACTCCCTTCAACATACCCAACATCAATGCCAACTCCAGAGACATTTTGAAGAACTAGGTGAAAGAGCTAGCTAAATTTAGGATGACACCCAACCAGGTCTACAAGATGAAGATATTGTAGAAGGAATACCAATACTTGGTCATCTTTGCATGTCGACTATATGGCCAAGAAAGCACAAATACCTTCCCACAGAGTTGGGTGATCACGCTGGACCAACTGGGGAGAGAAGGTAAATCATGTAATTGGTCTTGGATATTGGCTCATCAGCTGAAGGAACAGGTATTGAGGGCTCAACAACTGCCCGAAGGTACGCAAACAAATATCTACATGTTTGCCTATATCTTGGATGTAATCTGTTCCTGAAAGGAGTTCTTGGGCTTGAAGTGGGCATGCACACTGGCGAGACTATTGTGAACTCTTATTGTAAGATGTTTTCGGAATGCATCTTCAGAGGAGTTATCACACGAATGTTTGATCATTTTGTCAGCCCTAGTCTACCAGATGAAATTTGAATAGGATCCATCTTGAATTTCGACAACAGCAACAGAGGCATTCATCAACATAGCTGATTGGTATGCATCACCGTACAACACCTTCATACAAATGTACAGTGTGGAGAAGCTTTTGCATGTTCTACCTATGTTTTTCCTCGGACATACTCTTCATGCAGGAAGTAGCATATAACATCTCAGTAGGATTGAAAACAAGGTTGCACAAGAAGAAGAAGGCACCTTGGCCCTCTCTTCCACTACGCATTGGGTTATACGAGATATGGTGTTTAAAGAGTGCAGATGTCAAAGTAGAGCATATGAAGAAGTATTCATTCAACCTCTTGAGTTACAATATGTATGACCCGCATTGTCACAGCCCTACACCTGCGGTAGTCTTTCAACTGCTTATAGCAAGGTGCGGCACTACCAATCGTTTTCTTTTCACCAATACTTACAATTGTAGACTACGCCTAACATTCCATACTTAGTCTTATTTTCATTACCAAGTATTATTAATGTGTTCCTTTATACAAGTGAAAACCCATAACATTCACATAAACAACATTATACAAGAGAAATGCACAACAATATAAAGGGAGGGGCAACTCCCTACAATATGAGTCTTCCTGAATCAATATATTATACAATCTTCACTTTTTACAAAGTACAAGTTAAATCTTGGGAAACCCCAAATTTACACTTAGCCAATTTTCACAACATCAGGAAACTCGGTTTCCCAGCTCGTCGACACCTCCACACGGTCGTCGCACGACTCACCAACCCTTCATTCACCTTGTTGCACAATCGTGTTGTTTTCCCAACTCAGGTGTGCCTCCAAGTCGCCACACACGGGCGCCTCTACCTGAGACACACCTCCGTTCACAATCTCAACACTTCACCAAAAGTCACACTGTACACACTTGCACAATGGGTGGGCGCTCACCCGAGTCACCCAAGAACCCGTGCCAAGTCATCGCACAAACTGGGCGCTCCTCCATTTCACTGTCAAGCGCTCCTACGCATTACCCGGGCGCCACACATCCGTGCACGCCCTCACCTAACCGCTGGGCGCTCCTGCCCGCGCCTTCACCCATAACTGATTCAAGCGAGTCTCCTCCATGTGGCCTTGCCCAAGAACGGGTGCATTACTCCATCTGCGTCTTTCTCCTTAGCCTTGCACACTAAGACCTACACCTTTACTCCCTTGAGTGAAGATGTTGAGCGAATGTGTGATCGATGTCCAAATGAGAGCCAATGCTCTTCCATATATACACACGACAGGGCGAGTTGGCTCACCCAGCCGACTTGTCCTCCATGTTCCACATGCCATTGCAAATGCCACCAAATGTCATGTTGGCCACTCATCCAATGTTGGTCGACCACCATATGTGTTAACCCATGCTCCGCGCATATATACATGCTCGCCTCCCCTTCCTTATGCACATTATCTCCATCGCATAACCAAGGAGCTCGCACTTCTTTCAACTGTAGCTCATTCAAGCCTCAACCGTTGCTTGTTCAAGCCTCATCCATGGTCACACTTCATCCGGTGGGAGAGTCAAGGACCGCAGGTCCTTACACGCATTATCTTATGAAGGATCACTGTGTGAGAGTATAGTTCAACTGGATCCATGGGGAATTTCATTAGGTGGAGGATGACCCATGGAGATATTGCTACAGTTTCTCCAGACCCAATGAACAAGTCAGTTTTGATGTGGGTTGGTTAGCGAAGCAATGTGAAGTAGCATCCTGAAGAGCACTAGAAGCAGCAACAACAACAGAGGTGATCATACTAGTGTGTGACAAAGGCAAGAGGAAGATTGTCTATTGTATGGAGGAAGAGAAAAACTGCAAGTTCGGAGCAGATCCACTTGTGGAGAAAGAATTTATGGCTATACAGGCTAAGAGGCAACAATGCAACAAGAGAATTGCTTAAAGGCAGAGAGAGAAGCAGAGAATGGAAGAAACAGAGAAGGATTTGCATGAGTTGAAGGAGAAACTCCGGAATGAACAACAGTTGCATAAACAGAAGAGGGAAGCGCATCAACAACAGGTGCAACAGGGGGGAAAACATATGCAGATGGATGAAACTATGCCCGTATAGGTAGTGTCCTCATCAGAATAGCTAGCATTAGGTAGAGAGGGTGAACCATTGCAGGAGTAAAACTTCACTCGGGAGATAGAGGAAGCACTTAAAAAGATGGATAAAGATATGGAGCAACATGAGTTAGAGCATGACATCCACCTCATGCCTCATCACAAAGAGGTCGACCTACCAGCTTCACTACATCCAGAAGAGGAGAAACTCCCATGCAATCAAGGAGACACTAAGATCCTTGGAGGTTAGCTAGAAGGAGAGATGCACAACATCTCATTTGATGAGTATTAAAATATAGTTGTGCAGTCTCGTAGAGTTTCGACTCTGGTTGATCATACATCTCCCGTGCAAGTTGAGGAATGATTGATCATGTCTGACGTGCGCAAACATCTAGTAGCCTTGGCCGATGCTACCATAGAATATTCCAAAGCCACTAGCTCAAGTGTTCGCTTTATGATAGGTGAGAATGAGCAAATTACCAAGGAGATATAGATGACTAAGAAAGGAGGAGAGTTTGTTACAACATTCGCCTGAGCAGAATTGAAGAAGTATTAGATGAAGTATTATCCCTTGACACAATTATGCTGGCATTGTATTCCAAGTTTGGTACTGTGCATAAGGCAGTCATCCATCTCAACGGATGGCAATAGAGATGAGCTAGAAGAGCACATATCTTGTCCAATGTTCATGCTGTTGTTGATTACATGCAAACATGGATGATGAGACACAAGGGAGCCCCGCTTCACTTGCTGAAGATGATGAAACCCAGAGCGGTTGAGATGAAGGCATGCATCCAAAGTCAGAAACAAAACTATGAAGAGCTCCTGCAGCTCATCACTATTCTACAGGCTTCCCATGCACGTGTATTCAAGAGTATGTATGTTGTGGTGCATGCACATGTGATCCCATCTATTGGTACTCTCACTCAGGAGAAGATAAAGGCACAGGTCCAACTAGAGATTGACTCATACTTTGATGAGTTGATGTGCATAGACACCAGCCCAGACTTGTCAATCAGTGTAGACACCATGCACAAGTATGTTGCTAGTCTAGTAGCACTCAAGAAAATGATGCACATAATTTTGGACGATTTGGATAGAGGAGCCCGATCAGTGTACCCTGATGCTATGGAGGCAAGAGTCAAGTTCTAGAAATATGTCACCTTGGAGTACACAGACACCATCACGGAATATCATTCCTGGCATTAGTTCGCTACTGTTGATCACCGTGAAGATGTTGAAGAGTTGGTCTTCCAACAATTGTCCAAGTCATAATGATGACTTGCATGGCTTTCTCAAGCCATTTTTTCTCACATGGGTACATGTTCATTGTAATGTAACATCTTATCAAGTGTAAGTTCAAGTGTCAGTTGGATGTAATAGTCATAAAGTAGATGAAGAATCGTGAGGGTAGACGAACTGTCACAAAGGGGAATGTTAAGGGTCACCTCATTGATGAGCCTCGTTATTGGGTAACTATATGGATCATACGCCTCCAAGCTTAATAAAATCAACTTTTCTCATAATTACTTATATGTTTTAATTATATTTTTCTTAACGAGATGAGTAAAAGTAAGATGTTATGTCTAGTGGTATAATGTGAATTGATTGCAACTTTTTGGGAGCAAATTATGTTAATTTTAGCTAATTAAGGTCTAGGAACTCGAATGAGACAAGAAGGAGAGATTATAGGAGATGGATCTTCCTCATTAAATCCTCACTCAGTTGAATATCCCTCAATCAAATCACACTAGCTCGGAGTTGCAAGTAGCCGAGTCATGGAGATCATGGGCAGCTGGGCCAGTGATAGTTAAGAACCATTTCATCTTGAGTTTGGGAGAAAAGCCTCCTTAGATTTAAGTAAGTTGTTTGAGACTTCATTTGTATAAATAAGGAGGCCTAGAGCCTCATTAGGATTCAGATTTTTTTATGTAAGAGAACTAA
Source organism: Pinus tabuliformis (assembly GCA_031772625.1). NCBI lineage: Eukaryota > Viridiplantae > Streptophyta > Pinopsida > Pinales > Pinaceae > Pinus > Pinus tabuliformis. Next base: position 466,012,492 of record CM062809.1, on the reverse strand, counting down.
GTATTTTCCAGTTGAAGTTTTGTGGAAAAATAGTGTTATGCAACTTTTCTTGATATGATAATGAAAATGAGCATTTCCTTAATCCAACACTGAGTTGACTCAAAGGGATGAAGCTCTTGGGTTAGGGCCCAACCCTAGCAATAGAGGTTCCTCTTATTGTACTTGTATGCTTAGGTTATTTCATAGATTAATTGTTGAATTGATTTTGGCATTTTTTCATTGCAAGTAATGGTGAATTTGATTAGTTTGCTTCCATTTGTGCATATCTTTAGCAATAGCTTTAGAGAGATAAAGGAATACCAAAAGGGCTGATAGCAGGTGGATTTGGCCTCACTCATCCCTTTTGGCACCATGGTTTGAGGAAGAACTCCTGTTTGTCCCCAAAAGACAAAATTTTGATTTCTTATGGAATTTACGGTTTTCTGCTAATTAGAACAACATCTTCTCAGTTTTCAAGAATAGATTTCAATTGTTATCTCTGCTATCTTTAGATTTGTATTATATCTCAAGGTCTTTCACAAAATTCTGCAAATATTTCTATGCATGAACTAGGAAATTAAATAATGGAATTTTGTTTTCTTATGTTGATTGGAAATTTTTCTTGTTTGACAAGATTCATGGGTAAATTCCAGTGATGTGTGTATTGGAGGAGTTTCAATAGTGTAGGAAGATCTCATGTAAGCAGCCCTATCCTAACCTCATCCATCCATAATCACCAAAAGCAACAAATTCTATCAACCAATTCATCATTCCATAATAACAACTTTCCATGGTTGTTGAGAAAATCCAACCATCTCACAGACTTTGGTTTGAGCTCTGAGGAAGTAATAAACACTCCCTTGCCTTATTTATTTAATCGTTCTCCTTTCCTAAGCCTTATACCACCTTCCAAACACCTCCTTATGCTTTCAGCTGGATCCTGTAGGAATACAGGGGATATTGTAGGAGCATTAGGACATCTTGTAGGTGCAGTAGGACATCCTGTAGGATGACTTGTAGTGGCCTATTTTGAGGCCAATTTGAGGAAAATGCATCTAGAAATTTAGAAGAAGACCCCTGTTTGCCTCCTAAGCCATCTGACCCTTCACAACCATCTCTAACCCACCTGCCATACCACCAAGAAGATTTAGCATTCACATTTTTACAAAAAAGGACAAAAAGAAAAAAGGGTTATTATGTTCATTCATATGCACAAAAATAAAGTGTTTTATTATCTTAGATTGCATGCTTAGGATAGTTAGGATTACACACATGTTAGCTTAGAATTCTTCTAAAGCAAGATATCTTAACAAATAGTTAGATGAGTGGTGTGTTTAATGCATTTATTTCAGTCTTTCATTACTGCAATAGAAAATATTTTATTCTCCCAATTAGGGTAAAATTCCCCTTTCTTCATTGGTAATCAAACTTCTTCTGAACCAATAGAAGGATGGTTTTAGAAACCATAGTGGTTTATCGCTAGCTCAACAATGATAAAGAGTGGACCCATTGCATCTACTTGTGTATACAACACTGTCACCTCCATGTTTGTATGAACCCCGTGTTGATAAAGTAAAGTTGGTAGCCCTAGGAGTTGCAACATTCTTGCTGTAATACTGGTGCTCATCACCTTTTGGTACCATTGTTGGGGAGGTGTCTGAGTAGATGTGATTTTTTCTTTCTTTCTTCCATTTCTTATCTCTTTCATTATGCTATTAGCTTCATTTTTGCAAAAGTAATTATAAGATGGTTTGTTTTCTTTTCCATTCTACATGTAAGATTTTATTCAGCACTAAGTTTCCATTCATTTTGTCATTTCTATTATGAAATTTGTCTTAAAGCTTGGAAAACAAAAAAAAAACACTTTTTTCATGCCTTGTAGGAATAGGGATAACTTAGGGAAATTTCTACCAAATACCCTGACCACTTCAAACATCCAACCTTCCCACTTCTTCGATCGCTATGAATTGGAGGACCCCTTAGGCAAACAACCAGATATTTTTGAAGAGCCTATAGGGGGAGAAGAAGAAGGAGAACCCATTCCAACTGACCCAATGGCTGAAAATAGAAATGACAGAGGATATAGAGAAAAAATTGAGGGTGATTCCCCATCAGAGAAACTAATGGGGATGTCAAGATGAAAAACATAAGCCCCTCTACTCTTCCTCACTTCCATGGCCTGAGCTCAGATGATCCAAATACTTTCTTGTGTGAGTTCGCTGTCATATGCAAAACTTATGATTACACCACTGATGACCAAAAGTTGAAATTATTCCCATCCACTCTCAAGGATGCAGCTCTACATTGGTTCATGGGTTTACCCGGGGATAGCATCACCACCTGGGCTCAGATGCAGCAAGCCTTAACCAACAAGTGTCAGGACTACTGTAGTTCCAAAGACACTAAAGAGGAAATTTTTAGAATGACCTTAGGGCATGATAAGCCCTTAGAAGATTACGAGGAAAGAATCTAGCTTAGCTACAAAAGGGCCAAGTGCACACTTGATCCTGAGTCACTGAATCTAGTTCTACTCAGGGGGTTCAAGGAATATCTTCTAGATACCCTAAACCTACTAGAAGGAGGGGACATCTACCATCTACCCTATGAAGATATCAAGACTGTCTTTAAGAACCATTACAGGGCAGGTAGGAAAACGGGTACGGGTAGTCAACCAATGGCCAACTCATCCTCTTCCAACACATCCATAAAAGGTGAAATTGGAAATATGTTGGAAGATTTCAAGAGTGAAATGTTGCAAACCCTTGCCCTATAGATGGAAACTATGCACATGAAGAGAAATCAGGGGGAAGAAGAGAGAGCATTAGCCATCTTCTGCCCCAGATGCAGAAGGAGGCACCCTAGGAATGAATGTCCATTAAATCTTATAGAAATATGCTCGGTTTGTGAAGAAAATCACTCCACAGACAAGTGCCCTTGTCTACCTAGACTAAAAGCTATGTATAAGGGAACTAAAGGGGTGACTAAACAACTCAACCACATAAATCAAAGGAGGCCTCATGGACCTTGACCATACTAGCAAGGGATGCAAGGGTCATCATATGCGTATTACAACCATAACCAAAACACATCCATTCTCTCTTGTGGGGCACCTTATCATCCCTCCTGGTCGACACCTTCTCCTTGGTCTTTTGCACCTCACTACCATTCCCAGTCGACCAACCAACCATTTCAGTCATATACTCCTCCACAGCCTCAGTGGAATGCACCACCATAGTGGTGGAGACCCCAATACAACAATAGTCCACCTTTATTTCCTTAACCTCATACTAAACCACAACTCTTATACCCTGCTCCACCTAAACAACCTCAGATTACTGCCCAACCAAATCCGAACCCGAAAAAAAGACCTGCACAACAGGTATATAATACATCATACCCTGCTTATGCTATGGAAATTCAGGAAATCAACCTGAGGTCTGGGAGAGTACTCCCGGACATCCAACCTCCATCTCCACCAAGGGAGAGTGAGGAGTAAAGAGAGGAAAGTATGCCTAGAGTGAATCCACCACCCTTTCCTGAAAGATTAACTCATCCAATCCAACCTATCCCATAAGAGAATGAAATTTTGGGTGAATTGAAAAATATGCGTGTCAAAATTCCACTTCTCAAAACCATGAATGATGTATATATTTACAACAAAATGATTAAAGAGAAGTGTTTCAAACATCCAGGGAGGTGAAAAAGAGACACCCCTACAATTAATTTCATTGGACAACTGTTCAACTTAATGTTGGGGCAGGTAATTTGCCCAAATTATTTAGACCCTATAAGTCCTGTAGTAGATGTGCACATCAATGGCACCATTGTCCCACACACCTTGATTAATCTTGGGGCTACCATTATTTTAATGTATAAGGACACCATGCTCAAGCTAAATCTCCATGTTTCATTAAGAGAGACTACAACAATCTTGCAACTTGCAGACCGTTCCACAGTAGCCCCTGAGGGGATTGTTGAGGACGTGATGGTCTCCATTGACTCTTGGGAGTACCCTGCAGACTTCCTAGTTCTCAGCCTCAGGCCAAGCCTAATGGTTATCCTCTCATACTTGGGAGACCTTGGTTAGCCACTGTCAATGCATACATCAGCTGCAGGGCTGGAAACATGACTATAAAAAATGGGCATCTATCCAAGTAGTTGATCTTGTACCCTACTGCTTAGCCATCTTTAGAACATGATTTACCTTTATGGCTACAAGAGGAGGAAGAAGATGAATTTCACTCAGCTCAACTCTATACCCTAGGAATTTCCATGGGAGGAGGACAGCCTGATGAATATGATTTAATTGAACACATCCTCCAAAATCAAACTCCCAACACCTTGTATTTAGAAGAAGTAGTGAAGGAAACCAAGGGAAACCATCAGATTGATCTATGCTCAACTGAGTCAAACCCTACTCGTGTCAAGAAAATAGAATTTAGCCCTAAAATAACTATGAAAATCAACCCCTCTTTCTGTACACCAAGAAGAAGAATTATGTAACATGCTAAGGGAAAATTCGAATGCCTTTTCTTAGAATTACAAAGAGATGGAGTGCACCCCTTGGTGTGTACTCACCACATTTATAACAATGAAGGTTGCAAACCAGTCTGACAACCCCAAAGGAGAATTAATCCAGCTCACAAAAATATAGTCAAAGAAAAATTGCAAAAGCTGCTCGATGCAGGATTCATTTACCTTATCTCGGAGAGTGAGTGAGTGTCTCCTTTGGTGTTGGTCCCAAAGATGAATGGGAAGTGATGAATTTGTCTTGATTATAGAGAATTAAACAAAGAAACAAAGAAGGACCATTTCCCTCTACCTTCCATTGACCAAGTGTTAGATGGCCTGATAGGGAAAAAGTTCTTCTCCTTCTTAGATGGGTTCAACAGATACAATAAAATTGAGATTAGCCAAGAAGGACCAAGATAAAACCACCTTCACCTGTCCTTGGGGTACTTTCACTTATAAGGTCCTTCCTTTTGGCCTATGTAATGCCCTGCCACTTTCTAGAGGGAAATCTTGAGTATCTTTGCCGAGCTAGTCCATGATGCAGTGGAAATTTATATGTATGACTTTACACCCTATGGGTGTGATTTCCAAGAGGCTCTCTCAAACTTGGGTAAGGTGCTGAACAAATGAATTGAAATGAACCTATCCCTTAGTCTTGAAAAATGTGAGTTCTTGTTGATTGCAAGGACTGTTCTAGGCCACTCAGTATCCCAGAAAGGACTACAGATTGACCCTAATAACATAACCATCATTCAAAGGGTCCTAGCTACGCAAAAATAAAGGGATGTCAGAAGTTTTCTAGGTTTAGCAGGATACTATAGGATATTTATAAAAGGCTTTATGAAGTTAGCTTCTCCTTTATTTGGGTTATTAGCCAACGACTCTGAATTTTTATGGTCATAAAGCTGTCAAGAAGCCTTGGACACCCTAAAGGACAAGTTGACTATTACACCTATTCTCCAAGGCCCAAATTGGGCTCTTCCTTTCCACATGCATGCCGATGCCTCTCACAAAGCCATAGGGACAGCTCTAGGCTAGCTAGATGACAAAATACCTTATGCCATTTACTTCATTAGTAAGATTCTGTCAAAGGCCGAGCTGAGCACAGTGACTGAAAAGGAGCTCCTAGCTGTTGTGCATTCATTGAATAAATTTAGGTATTACATAACTGGTTACCAGACATTTGTACATACTAACCATGTTACAATTAAATAATTAATGAATAAACCCGATGTAAATGCCCATATTATTAGATGGTTACTTTTATTGCAACAGTTTGATTTAACTATTATTGATAAGCCTGGCAAGGAAAATGTTGTTGTAGATTTTTTATCCAGATTGATTTTGCCTCTAGGGGAGGAAGGAATGGTTGATGATCAGTTACCAGATGAGCACTTATTTTCCATTTTAGTTCTCTCTCCATGGTTTGATGATATAGAAAATTAATTGGTGTCTGCATATTTTCCAACAAATTTGTCCCCCAAGGAAAAGAGCAAGATCGTAAGGAAGAGTTCCCTATTCACTTGGATTAGGGGCAACCTCTTCAAACTAAACCTGTATCAAATTCTGAGAAGATGTGTCAGGGAGGAGGAAGTTTTTGACAACCTTCTGACCTGTCATGATGGTCCTTGTGGAGGTCACTTTGCAGCCAAAAGTACAACATTTAACGTAATACAAGCTGGTTATTACTGGCCCACTCTTCACCAGGATGTGAGGAGGTATGCTAGTTAGTTTGATCGATGCCAGAGGATGGGGAAACCTAACCTAAGGGATGAAATTCCTCTGCAACCTCAAGTGAATTTCGAGCCATTTGATAAGTGGGGTATGGATTTCATTGGACCTATTCACCCTCCATCCAGGAAAAAGTAGTACATCATTGTGTGCACTGACCATTTAACTAAGTGGGCTGAGGCCAAGGACATCAAGGTAGCAACAGAATAAAACATGGCTGAATTCTTAAGGGAAAATTTGTTTTATAAGTTTGGGTACCTTAGAGAATTGGTCACTGATCAAGGCACTCAATTTACATCTCACATGATTGAGAATTTGTTGAGCCAACACAAGATCAAGCACATAACATCCACTCCTTACCACCCACAAGCTAATGGGCAAGTGGAGGTAACCAACGGAGTGTTGGAAGGCATTATGACCAAGGTGATTAGAAAAAACATGAAGGATTGGGAAAATATATTAGTTGAGGCCACTTGGGCCTAGAATAGCACCTAGAAGACCACCGCTAGATTCACTTCTTATGAGCTAGTCTATGGGAAGAAAGCCCTGTTGTCCATTGAATTTCAATACAATACCTTAAGAATGGCAGCACAACTAGATCGAGATATCACCAGGGCACAACAAGAAAGATTGTTCCAGCTAAATGGGTTAGATGAATTTAGGATGCAGGCCCTCCTGTAGACAAAGGTGACTCAAGTTCAAAGGAAAATTTGGCATGACAAGAATATAAAGGACAAGAAGTCTCAAGAAGGTGATTGGGCTTTGTTGTATGATTCGAGGTACAAGGATTTTAAAGGAAAGTTAAGGAGTAGATGGTTAGGGCCTTATGTCATAGAAAAATTTCATGATAATGGTTCAGTACAGATAAGAAACATTGATGCAGAGGCTATCCCTTTACTTGTCAATGGGTATATATTGAAAGTCTACAAGAAACCCTTGTCAAAGAAATAATTCATCAATGGCATCAACAAGATAGTGATGGTGGTGAAGCAAGTCTCAGCTTCCACCCCATCAAGCCCCTGAAAAAAAAGAGAGAAAAGGAAAAGAAAAGAAAAAAGAAGAAAAAAGGAAGGAAAAATAAAGAGACTCGAGTGAAAACCTGCATGAGGCACCTGAGTCCCACTGTTGGGTTGAAAACCTCTTGAGGTGGCCCAATGGTGTTAATATATATATATATATATATATATATATATATATATATATATATATATATATATATATATATATATATATATATATATATCTGTGTGTGTGTCTATATGTATATATGTATATATATATATATATATATATATATATATATATATATATATATATATATATATATATATCTGTGTGTGTGTCTATATGTATATATGTATATATGTATATATATGAGTGAAAACCTCCTTGGAGGAAGACTAGTTTTTTTTCTAAAAAAGAGAGAAAGAAAAAAAATGAAAAAAGAGAGAAAGGTAATTTATTTTTTTATGGAAATGTTGTTTCCAGGTTAGCAATAGGAGGATAAGCACATATGGAGAGGAACAAAAGGACCTATAAAATCCATGTTTCAATCCCTCCATCTCATATTCTTCATTATTTCATCCATTTTTCCATTTTTTAACTCCTCCATCTCAATTTACACAGGCTCTGTGTTTTCTACAGGATTCCCTGTAATCTTATAGGATTTCATGTAATCCTACAGGGTTCCCTGTAAACCTACAAGAGTTTCCTGTAGGACTTACAGTGGCCTTAAAATCCCAAGAAAAGTGATCCTCGAGGAAGGGGATGACAAGCATGTGTCTAAAAGAAAACACATTCACACTACCACATCATCGCCATGCCTTTCATAACCATGTTACCCCTACATCCATCCAATAAGTCAATTCAAAAAAAAAAACAGTTTTGAAGAGAAAAAAAAAATAGAAGAGGGAGAGAAGGAGGATAGAGGGACAATACCTGAAGACCACAACTCTCACCTAGCATTCACTACAACCCTTCTCTACTCATGTCTATAACCCTCATGCTCCAAAAGTGAAAAAAGTATGAAAAGTTTAGGGGAGAGGCATCTACATGACATCATGTAGGTTTCCTGTAGGAAATCTTGTAGCATCCAATCCCACAAAGGAAACTTCACAGGTTTGCAGGCATCTTCAACACAAAGATTCCAAGCTTGAGGAAGCTCCTCCAGAGCTCAGCAGTAGTAGCAAGATCACCAACATCACTCTCCAACACCTACACATCAAAATAAACAAGCATCAAAAGAGGAAACTACAGAGAAGGATATGAGCAAATACACAGCACAGAAACATCATTATCCAACATGCACCATCATCAAAGCAACATACCCATAGTTATGTCATCTTACTCATGCTCTCTCATTAGTACGATATGATAAAAACTGTAGGATTATGTGAGAGTTGGTTTTATAAGCAAAGATGGTGAGTTAACCTGGCCACGTTTGGCCAGTTGACGAGGAGAAAACAATTAGACCACTCCACACGTGGCAGTAGTCAAATCAGAAGAAAAAGGAGATAAGGCCAAATATGGTTAAATTATAGAGGAACAAAGTGGGAGATGATTATGAGGTAAGGTGGAAAGAAGGACTGATAGTGGGACCAATGGTCCAAAAGGAGGTTCTCGTACTTATACAACTAGCACACCATCCCACATGATCATCCATATAAGGAAATAAAACACGGATTTCAATGCAAAGAAATCAATAGAAATCTTGAGAATTCATCTAAATAAGTTTTCTCTCTTCCACTTGAACCAACACCTACAACAAATAGTTAATGTTTTGTAGCCCAAGAGACCTACAAGATCATACAGGAAGACATACAGGATCCTATAGGAAAACCTACATGATATAGAGTATTCAATCTATAGGGTTATCGGTGGGCACTAAAGGGAGGATAAATGAAAGGTTTCCTTGAACAGAACTTGACAAGTAAGGTAGGAGCTATACCTTCGATGTTTTCCACTTAAAAAAGAAGAAAAATCCTCATTTGATTAAGGAAATTGTAGTCTAGGAGAATTGTATTGCAAAATTAACACTCCAACCTCTCTCACCCACCAGAATTCTTGAGTTGTATCCATCCAAGCCTCCACAATTACTAGGGTAAAGATCACATAAGGTTTTAACAAGAGAGAACCTAGAAACATAGTAAGAATCCACCAGCACCCTCCTATAGTAGAAATTTTCACAAGGCACCAATGGATGTGGCTCTTTGAGAGGATGAAAGGATACGATGATGAGGTGGCCATCAATTTTTCTCTCTCACTCATACCCCTCACTAGAACCCATGCCACTATTGTGGTGAAAGGCCTATTAGTAGAAATCACCCCTGAAGTTATAAGTAGAATCACCACACTCCATTTAGGGTTACCTTGGAGAAAATAAGATAAGGGTAACAAAACCCTTGCAAAGAAGAAAATATTTTTGGAAGGGGAGGATCCAATGGAAGACAAAAATGGGTTTAGAAGAGAAAGCATTCCATACCCTTGGAATGAAGTTAGTTACCATATCATTAAATACATATCATGTGAGGGAGATACAGTGTGGTGTATGGATACAATTTTAGAATCCTCCAAGAACTGGGATTTGGAGCAGACACACCTCCTCAAAACAGATTGAGTATCCCTTACTTCCTTCTTCAATCAATGATAGACATGAGCATCAAAGTGTAGGAGGGAAACCATAAACAACTAGCCCATCTGGGTTGATCAAACTCATTATAGAAGATGCTCTACAAAACCTAAGACTCCCTATTACATGGAAAAACTTTAGATACATGCAAGCAGAAGGAGAAATTCAAGCTCTTGAATATGACAAAATCCCCACTGCTAGTGAGAGGGAAGAAGAAGTAGAAGAAGAAAAAGAAGAGGAAATGGAGGAGGAAAAAAAGGAAGAAAATGAGGAGGAGAATGAAGAAGAGACAAAAGAAGAAACAAAAGAAGGGACATATGAGTAGAGTGAGGAACTAGAGGAAGAAGAGAAAGACAAAGATAAGAATGAGAAGGAAAATGGAAAAGAGGAAACGAAACAGAAGGAAAAAAAAGGTCTAGTGTTCAAAGAAAAGTAGGGGAAGAGTCACCAAGGGTATCTCCAGAACCCATTGAGAAAGAAGTAGAAACTGCTCTTACTACCCTAAGTACACATATCAAGTCAAGTGGGAAGAGGCAAAGACAAACCCCACTATACTTCAGGACAAGAAAGAGCACAAGAATTAGGCAAGGAAGACCTCAAACCCATACCAAAACTCGTATTATCATTGAATACTCACCAAAGTAGTGAGAAAAGGTAGCTCCTCTAGAGAAAAATCAAGAAGAAGGATCATCAGGACAAGCCTCTCCCAAATCTCCCATAACTTATGTTAGGAGGTCTGTCACCAGGCCAGCGTCATTAAAGAGAAAAGGTCTCCTATAGGAGACATATAATTACCTATAGGAAGCAGAGGCCATCCTACAGGAAACTCTATTGAACCTATGTGAAACTCAAAAAATGGACCAAGAAGGTATCACTCAGTAAGAAACAAAGAAAGAAGACCCAGAGTTGAGAGAATCTAGTATACAACCCAACCTCAGATCCTACTACAGATTCATAGAAGGAGATAGGATAATCCCACAAAATTTCTCCATTCCCTTGTTCTTTGAACTTGAAAAAGAGAAGGCAAGGACACACAGGTGGCAGAAAATTTCCAAATCAAAAGGAGTGGAGGATGCAAGCCACATGGAGGAAAAATTGAAGGAGATGGGTAGAGAACTGAGCAAGATAAGGGACAAAGAGGCAATAATGAAATCTCATCTAGGAGCATAAAATGCATGGATAAGGGGGTAGCTACAAGAAAAGGAAAGTCAGTTGGCAACTATGGCTAGCTTATCCTTGGAGGCAACCCAGTGCAGGATGCCAACAAAGTCTTATGCCTTGTATCTAAAGGAACAATGGTGACAATTCCAAATCAAGACTTTAGCACAAAGGGGCTCTATTCCCTTCCAAGGCTATAGACAATTCATTGATCTCTGTGATCAAATCACCTTGGAAGATAGCGAAAAAATGTCTGAGTTTTACCTACATAACTTGGTCCTGACATATCTAAATGTGTGGGACCCAAATTCAAAACTAGGATATTTTCAATTGATGGATTTAGCATCATGGATGAACCATGAGGAGGCAAGAGCTACAGAGATGAATAATTTAACAGCAAGAGAAGTGATAGAACCCCTTATGATCAGAGCTGAAGAATCTAACCCAATGGCTATCATCAAGACCCACAACCTCATTGCAAATGATCCTAAGCTTGCACCTAGGTACCTTTCTACACAAGAAAAAGCGGTCACACACTTTGAAGACATGTTCATATTGTTAGGAGATGACATCATGTAATTTTTCCAAAGGAGATGGGGCACCTTACCTTATAGCCTAAAAATCAAAGAATACCATTCTCCTGACAGAATGAGAGAGGCACTAAACATAACACCCATGTATAAGCAGGCTCTACAAAGACTCAAAGTCAATTGGATTCGCTTGAAACTCAGTCCACCACTAATTTCAGGAATGTTGGAAGGGATGAGAGAAGAAGAAGAAAGAAATTAGTGGGATGAAATAGAGAGAAAGGTAGGATTTTATTCACAGGAAGAGGAAACTACAACAGAAGCATGGGATGTTAGGGAGGCCACCAGAGCAATGAAGGACATGGACATAGATTAAGTTTCTCAGAGGATGAGCAACACTTTCAGTAGGGGGTGATGATGAGCCTCATCATTGGGTAACTATATGGACCTTAATACACCTCCAAGCTTACCGAAATAAAATCTTCTCATAATTCCTTACATGTTTTAATTATATTTTTCTTAATGAGATGAGTAAAAGTAATATGTTATTTCTAGTGGTCGAATGTGCATTGATTATAGGTTTTTGGGAGAAAATCATGGCAATTTTGGCTAATTAAGGTGCAGGAACTCGAATGAGACAAGAAGGATATATTATAGGAGATGGATCTTTCTCATTAAATCCTCACTTTTTCAAATCTCCCTCAATCAAATCACACTAGCTCGGAGTTTCAAGTAGTTGAGTCATGGAGATCATGGGCAGCCGAGCCAGTGATAGTTAAGAACCAGTTCATCTTGGGTTTGGGAGCCAAGCCTCCATATATTTAAGGAAGTTGTTGGAGGCTTCAGTTGTATAAATAAGGAGGCCTAGAGCCTCATTAGGATTCAGAATTTTTATGTAAGAGCACTAAGTATTTTTGAGTTGAAGTTTTGTGGAAAAACAATGTTATGTAACTTTTTTTGATATGATAATGAATATGAGCATTTCCTTGATCCAGCACTGAGTTGAATTAGAAGGTTGAAACTCTTGGGTTAGGGCCCAACCCTAGTAGCATAGGTGCCTCTTATTGTACTTGTATGCTTAGGTTATTTCATAGATTAATTGTTGAATTGATTTTGTCATTGTTTCGTTGCAAGTATTGGTGAATTTGATTAGTTTTCTTTTGTTTGTGCATAGCTTTAGCAGTAGCTTTACAGAGAAAAATGAATACAAAAAAGGTTGATGGAAAGTGGATTTGGTCTCACTCCTCCCTTTTGGGACCATGGTTTGAGGAAAATCTCTTATTCAGCCCCAAAAAGAAAGAATTTTGATTTCTCATGGAATTTAGGGTTTTTTGCTAATTAGACCAGCATCTTCTCAGTTTTCAAGAATAGGTTTTAGTTGTTATCTCTGCTATATTCAAATTTGTATTAGATCTAAAGGTGTTTCACAAAAAATCCTGCAAATATTTCCATGCATGAACTAGGAAATTAAAAAATGGAATTATGTTTTCTTATGTTGATTGGAAATCTTTCTTGTTTGACATGGTTCATGGGCAAATGTCAGTGATGTATGTATTGTAGGAGTTTCAATAGTGTAGGAATATCTCATGTTAGTAGCCCCAGCCTAACCTCATCCATCCATAATCACCAAAATCCACTAAGTCTATCAACCAATTCATCATTCCATAAGAACAAATTGAATCCATGATCGTTGAGCAAATCCAACCATCTCACAAACTTTGGTTTGAGCTCTGAGAAAGTCCTAACCACTCCCTTGCCTTATTTATTCCATAATTCTCCTTCCCTAAGCCTTATACCACCTTCTAAACCCTGCCTTATTCTTTTGGAAGGATCCTATATCAATACAGGGGATCTTGTAGGAGCATTAAGACATCCTGTAGGACGACCTGTAGTGGCCTGTTTTGAGGTTGATTTGAGGAAAATGCATCTAGAAAGTTATGAGAAGACCTGTGTTTTCCTCCTAAGCCATCTGACCCTTCAAAACCATCTCTAACCCACCTACCATCCCACCAAGAATATTTAGCATTCACACTTTTACAAAAAAAGACAAAAGGAAAAAAGAGTTATTGTGTTCATTCATATGCACAGCAGTAAAGTGTTTGATTATCTTAGATTGCATGCTTAGGATAGCTAGGATTATGCACATGTTAGCTTAGAATTATTCTGAAGCAATATCTCTTAAAAAATAGTTAGATGAGTGGTGTGTTTAATGCATTTATTTCAGTCTTTCATTATTGCAGTAGACAATATTTCTATTCTCCCAATTAGGGTAAAATTCCCCTTTCTTCATTGGTAATCAAACTTCTTTTGAATCAATATAAGGTTTGTTTGAGGAACCATAGTGGTCTATCACCAGCTGAGGAGTGACAAAGAGTGGACCCATTGCATCTACTTGTGTATACAACACTGTCACCTCCAATTTTGTACGAACCCCGGGTTGATAAAGTAAATTTGGTAGCCCAAATATTTGCAGCATTCTTGCTGCAATACTAGTGCTCATCACCCACCCTTTGCTATAAATAGAAACTCATAACTCATTGTAAAGGATTTTGGTTAGCCAAGCTTCTGATAAGAGTATCTTAGAGAAAGCTTGGACAGTATTGCAACGAGCCTTTGCTTCTCCACTGCACAAAGCTATTATATCTCTTTGGAGGAGAAAGAGGTTGTGGTTGTAACGTTCCACTATCAAAACTAATGGTTGGACATGGATGTATTGTATGACTGGAACTTACAGTTTTTAATATAACAAGAGCCAACACGTTTCATGCATATGTTGTGTTGTATTTCAGCTATCTATTTACTCTAAATGATATATGTATTTTTTTTCTTATGCATGGATGTATAGCTATTTTTGTGTATGTATGTATGAATATTTCTGAAACATGTTGTTGGTTTAACCATCACTTTGGATTTCTAGCTAACTTTCCTTCAATGTTGTGATGCATCTTTGCTCATGTGCTCCCTTCTTAACTCAGTGCTATCACAGGTTTCCAAGGGGCGCACTCATCTCAACCCCTGTGTGTTAGAACTCTCATACACCTTCCTTGGCTTGCTACATTTGTCACACCCTTGCTACCAATAGAGACATCTTACTTGCCTTTGTGCAAAATCGTGGTCAAGGCATTACCGTACAACCCACTGCTGGGACTCCTACATGAATGGTTTGAGGTCTAATTGGGACTTCTTACCTGGGAGATCCCCTGACATGTTGTCAGGTCCAGCACCTTCAACAACATGCCATTAAAAACATGCAGATTCAAATCTACCTTCAACTCCTATGTCCCATGTCAATGTGTGGTTAAATCTTCAAATCCATAATAACATCTACACACAATATGATAGTTGGAGCTCTTTCCAAACATCAAGATCCATGATCAATTTTTAACTACTTATAATATATACTTGAAATCCATTTTTAGTTTATTATCCCTCTAATGTCTACAACTCTACGTAGTAAGTACTCCTAATTTCTTTCAAGAAAATTTACATGAAAACCCCAGTGTAGAAATTAATGTGTAGATTCAAAACTGCTCATGAAATTTACTAAATCATAAGACTTGAAGCTACTCTACGGAAGTTAATTCACCATCTAGAACCAAAATCATAGACATGCAAAAGGAACATCACACATGCATAGAGATTTATCTAGGGGAAAACAACTACCGGAAACCCCTTCCTACATGTATTGTATTAGTCAAAGAATAGAGATGAATACATATGCTTTCTCAAGCTTGAGCACCACTTGCAAGTATATAGTCTATTGCTCTGCCTGGTTGACTGAACCTCGACAACACTTTTCCAGTTCTCAAGCTCTACAAGCTTTTGTTTCCTTTCATTAATCCTTGAGAAAATTATCCCCTATTATTTAGGAAATTCCCTCTATTAAATTGCACAATTTCTCTAGGTCCTTCCTTTGACTAAATGCACCACCTATACACATGGGAAGAATCTACAATTGATAGTACACTGCCTTGGAATATACACCTCAAATGGGTAACTAGAATTCTCTACGTGTAACAATTATTTTTGGCAGATTGATCAATTAACTAGTTGATTATTGGGTGTGGTTGAAGTTCCACTTCCACAACTTAACCTCCATTAGTTCTTCTCATAGTTAGAACTAGTTTAACTAAAAATAACTCAATTTAATTGAAATTGATTGCTACAAATTAGCAATCACTCATACTGAACTAAAACCAAGCTTCCTCGACTAGAATTCACTGAGTTAATTGAGTGACAAGTTCCATGTCACCTCAGTTAACTACCTCCAATATTTCTGCTAAAATATAAATTCAAATTTTCTATAGTTTGACCAAGTCAAATTCAAACTGAGATTTTCTTGCTGCATTTTAAACACTTCCTTTCAATAAGAAAGTGATTATTAACCACCCCTATCTTGGATATGTGTAACTAGAACTTCCATCTTGACAAGACATTTGTCAAAATATCAACATCTTGTTCCTTTATCAGAATGTACTACAAGAAGGTAATTTGTTTCCGCACATAGTCCCATAAATGGTGATACCGAATATCAATATTCTTGGATCAATTGTGAACAATAGGATTTTTAGAGAGTTTGATGCAACTCTAATTATCATAGTAAATCACAGTTGGATCCATTATCTGATCAAATAATCCAACAAGTATCTTTCTCATCGATATCGCATCACATGTTGCTTGACTTCCAACCATGTATTATATTTATGTCGAGAGGAGTGCCACAAAACTTTGCTTCTACTTGTACTAAGAAACCATTGCAAATGCAACACTGGAAATTCCACTTGATGTACTCTTTTAATCTCATGGATTCTCCACCCAAACTACATCTATGAAGCCACACAACTTTACTCTCTCTGTGCATCTGTACCATAGTCCAAATTGGGTAGTGCCTTTGAGATACCATTGAACCTGCTTAGCTACCCTCCAAAATGGTTTGGTTGGCCTAACCATTGCTTGGCTCAGCCAGTTGACTGCATAGCACATTTCTGGTCATGTGTTCACAAGATACATGAGTGATCCCACCAATTGTCGGCAAATAATAGCATCCATTTCCTCACCTGAAGTGGCATCCTCTTTCCTCTAGTTGGTTGCTAGAGGAGTCTCCATGTGGTTGCATCTATCGATGCAAAGCTTCTAAATTATTTTATTGGCATACTTTCCCTGAGAGAGAAATAGTTCCCCATCACCTTTCCATGCTTCCAATCTGAGGAAGTAGTGCATAAGACCCATGTCTTCCTTCCAAGTTTGATCAGCTTCTCATCATGAGTCAAAATCAAGTCATCAACATATAAGACAATAATCAACAATTTAACTTCTACCAAAATATGATAGAGGTTTGCATTCGCTTCACTTTTGGTGAAGCCCAAACCGGTAAGATAGCTATCAATACAATGCTTTCTTGAGTCTGCACACATGAGACTCTCGCTCAAAAGTTTCAAAGCCTTATGTTTGTTCGATATACACCTCCTACTCAATAATTCCATTGAGGAATGTTGTTTTCACATCCATCTGGTGGATCTTCCACCCCATTTGTGTAGTCAGAGAAAGGATTGATCTGATGGACGAGTACCTTACTTCATGAGAAAAGGTCTCCTCATATTCAATCCCCTCAACTTGAGAGTAAATATTGGCCACAAATATGACCTTGTACTTTTCTATGCTTCACCTAGAAAATTCATCTCGAACACACAACAGATTTTTATGCTAGTCTTGGGACGACTTCCCTAACACTGTTGTTTACAATGGATTATTTCTCCTCCACCATTGCATCAACACTTACACGTTTCTCTACTTATTCCTTGAAAGAGGATTGCTCAGTATCTACAAGCTCATTCATTAGATCCATGTAGCCAGTGTACTAATCTAGTGACTTGCTCTACCTGCATTGATTTGAAGGAGCACCCACATTCTCCTTCTCATCCTGCACAAGTCTCTCAACTTTCCTAGTCCTCTTCTTGCCTTCTCTGGATGGTTCTTCTTGAGCGGTTGTCTCCACTCCCTTCTCCTCGATTTTTGGTTTCTCCACAAAATACTGAGGCTCGTCCTTTGGAGCTAAAACTTCCTCCTCTGGTGGGATCTGAATCTCCCTCTCAAGAGAGCACTGCATAAGTTTGTCTTCATCAAATTTTGCATCACTTTGCACAACTGTCATTTTGAGGATTGCAAGTACACACAGTAGTTGTGGGAAGTTTCCGTGGAACCCACAAATACCTCTAATTTTTCTCTCAAATCTAGATTCTTCCTTGATTATTTGGAGACATGGTAGTAAACATAGGCTCCAAAAATCCTAAAGTGTGACACATCTGACTTTCTCCCAGAGAACGCCTCCTCCAGTGTAATCATTCCAAGAATCTAATTAGGATTCCTATTATGTGAATAGATCGTTGTGTTGCATGATTCAACCCATAAGTGTAGAGGTAGGCTTTGATCATGAAACATTGCCCTCGCTACTCCCACAATGATACAATTCTTCCTCTCAACTTACCATTATGCTATTGGTTGTGGGGTGTTGTCAACTCTCATTGAATGCCTTATTTTGCATAGAAATTTTTAAACTCATTCGACATATACTCACCTCCATTATCAATCTTGAGAGCCTTCGCCTTCATGCCTGTTTTTTTGTCAACTAGTGATTTGAATTCTATGCACTTGGAGAATGTATCATCCTTCTTTCACATGAAGAAGATTTAGCACTTCTGTGTGAAGTCATCAACAAAATTGAAAAAATATTTGTGCTTGGAAGTGTAGGCTGCCGAGAAAGTTCCTAAAACATTACAGTGGATCCTTTTAAGGATTGCATGTGCTATTTTGTCCCGATCATGGAAAGTGGATTTTTTGTACTTCCCCAAGGTACACCCTTTGCATGTATATTGTTGGTCTAGTGCTAATTTAGGGAGGCCTATGGTTATATGTTGAATTATATTCAAATTTCCATGATGAAAATGACCAAGTCTTTTATTCCAAAGTTCACTGACAACACGACTCTGCACCTTCTATGCCTTTGTGCTCAATGTAGCACAATTCTCCACATCTAGCTTGTATAAGTTCTTCACACGAACCACAATCTACTTCACCAGTCTCATGGCTATGTGTCTTAAAAATTCCTTTCCTTTTTTGAAGATCACATCATAACCACAGTCTTCCAAAACTACAATAGAGACGAGATTTTTCTTTAGACATGCAACAAACTCACATCCTTGAGTTTGAGAGGGGAGATCAACTCCCTCTAAAAGGTTATTGTACCAATATCAGTCGCATTGTACCTTCCATCATATCCCACCTTGATGTGTATAGAGAGATATTTCTCCTCCAAATCACCGTAAAAGTCTTGAGTTCCCATTATATGGAACAAGTCACCACTGTCTAAGTACCACATGATCCCCATCACTGTGTTCGCCATGCATGCAATGAGAGTAAAGTCAATCTTGAACTATGAAGCAAAATATTCACCTACTTCTCCTCCCGAGGTATTATTTCTTGTCTTCTTGTGTTGACAGTTCATGGCATAGTGCCCAAATTCATGACAGTGAAAGCACTTGATTCTGGACAAGTCTTTCTTCTTGTCGCCTTAACTATATTATTCTTTGGATTGGGATTTCTTCCCTTTCCCCTTCTTTTCCTTTTCAGCAAAGGAACAATTTTATTCATCCTCACCCTTGGATGAAGTCCCATGTCTGGTATTCCACCTTATTTCCTCCTATACCAAACCAGACCATACGTTCTCCTAATTTGGTAGTTTCTCCCTTCCATTCACCAAATCTTGGTAGTTGTGCCAACTCTTGGGAAGGCCTATAAGCGCTAGGCTTACTAGATCGTCCTCTGCAAAAGCACCACTAATTTGACCAAGTTCATCATGAAATTGTTTGAACCTGCTCAAGTACTATGGAATAGTTTCATTCTTCTGAATCTTGATATATTTATGTTTGTCCTTAAGAGCCAGCTTCCTATGGCCACTACTATTCTGGAACAAATTTGTCAATGCTTGCCACATTAAATATGAAGTCTCTTTCCTATGGATGTTTGAGACAATATGGTCTGGTACTCCCTCCAATATCCTTCTCCTTTCCTTGACTACACACTTATTCCATTTTTCTACATCCTGAGCATCAGATGTTGTTGGTATTAGGATATAATTATCAATGAATTCCTTCAATCCATTATCTTCCAACATTTCCTCCATGTGATCGTTCCAAGAAACATAATTCAAGATTCCATCAAGGGCATACTTGAGTCTTAGTCCATAGAAATCCATCCTTCTATCTCTGAAGATTTGATCATGCAAATCCAATCCCCCTGTAATAACAACTTCGAAATATGTGATCTACTGTGAATCTAGCTCTAATACCATTTAGAAATTAATGTGTAGATTCAAAATTGCTTATGAAATTTACTAAATCACAAGACTCAAAGCTACTCTATTGATCTGTGGAATTTTATTCACCATCTAGAACACAAATCATAGAAATAAAAAAGGAAACATCACATATGCATAGAGATTACTTAGAGAATAGATGTGAATACATATGCTTTCTCAAGACTAAACACATCCTATAAGTGTATAGTTATCCCTCTTCTTGACTAACTGAATCTAGCCAACACTTAACCAATTTTCAAGCCCTCCAAGATCCTATTTCTTTGTTTTTCTCCTTAATGAAATTAGCCCCTATTATTTAGGAATTTCCCTCTATTGAATTGCACAATTCCTCTAGGTCCTTCCTTTGACTGCATGCACCACCTGTACACATGGGAATAGTCTACAATTGATAGTACACTATCTTGGAATCTCCATCTCAACTAGGTAACTTGAATTCTCTGCATGAAACAATTATTTCTAGTTGATTGATCAGTTATCTAGTTGATCACTAAGTGTGGTTAATGTTCCACTTTCACAACTTGACCTCCACTAGTTCTTCTGACATTTAGAACTAGTATAACTTACAATAACTCAATTTAACTGAAATAGATTGCTAAAAATGAGTAATCAATCATACTAAACTGTAATCAAGCTTCACCAAATTGAATTAACTGAGCTAACTAAGTGACAAGTTCCATGTCACCTCAATTAACTACCTCCAATATTTCTACAAAAATAAAAATTCAAATTTTCTCTAGTTTGACCAAGGCAAAGTCAATTGAGATTTTCTTGCTGCATTTTCAACACCTAGTTTTCTTTACTTATTGAAGTTATAGCTACAACAATAGCCTTCTTTTTCTCATACAAGTGGCTCTATATACATCATTCAGCATATGGATTTCCCTAACAATACTCAATTTATTTGCATAGACTTACACTCGTATACCCAAATCACTTGAAGTGAATTAAAACTTAGTAGGAATCCTTCTATTACATGTCATTTTGTTGCATTAGGAGAATGACCATCAGTTTGGATCTCTTTCTATCCACACATGCATTTTGGAGCATTACCTTACAGAGTTTGAAAATAAATTATCCCAAAGAAAGTGGAATTTCTAGATCTTATGGCACGAAACTCAGATTTTGGCTATATTCGAAATTTCCTAGCTTATTCCTGTGCATACACATGGAATACCATTATTATTTGCACACAAGTACACACTGTATTCCACTATGACCTATGAACATGACTTTAAGTATGTAAAAATACAAAGTAAAGTCTAGAAGCATTGTTGGTAGCATCTATCCCAACCAACAAGCTTCGAATGCGTGCCTATTCAGTGTTGATCCCTCTCATCATGGAGTAACTCCCCTTCCTTTGTGGTACCTATATCCCACTAATATTGGATCTCATCCCTTGGAGAATGGAATCATAACTTCCTATTCTTGGCCTATAAATACACTATGGGTCTGAGAATTGGAGAGGACTATTGGAAGTAGGCTTACGACGTTGAGATTAGGTTGGAAGGATTTTCTTGCAAGGGAGAGGGTTGGAGATTGAAAAAGGTGATTGCTACATCAAGGCTACATAGTTGTAAGGATTTTCTCTAGTTTTATGAATATAAGAAATTGTTTGTTCTTAGTTACATCCCCATTGATTTAATTTGTAGGATTACTTGATCACCTACATAAGTTTTGGTTTCATAATTAATCAGTTCACATATATAATTGGTTAATTAGTACATTTATGTCTTTGATTATATGTTGTATGCTTTGATCTCTTGTTTTTCTTTGTCTTTGTACATATATTTTAGGACATTGTGGAGAAGTTATTGAGAGTGACGAGATGACATTTAGAGCATCCAAGAGAGAGTGATCAAAAGATGTAAGGGAATTCATCAATCAGTTCGCTAAATTAGTAAGAGGCCTCTTTCATTGTACTTTCTTTCAAATGATCAAAACTTAGAGAATGGTAGCACTTACTGTGTGTTTTTTACTAGGGTTATTTGAAGTTTAGGGACATTTCTCTTGTCAGCAAATAGGGATTTTTCCATATAAAAATTTGACGAATCCATTAGGGAATCATTTCAATATCTGTCTTGTTCCTTATTTGATCTTTTCAACCTGTTGCACAAGTATTACTTGAGTGTTTAGAAAGTTTATAAATTTCGATTTTGGGTTGGATTTGATTTATTTTTATTTTTCGTTGAATTTCCCCAGTGTGTGCACTTTTAATTTAGGCACATTGAACATTTCTGTCCAGTTGCCTTTTATCAACATAGCACATTCACACTGGTTTACTCCAGAGCCTATGCACATGCCTAGAACTTTTGAAAAACTCATTTGTTTCCTCTTCAAATCCAATTTTTTATTTTTATTTTTTCTTATTTTTTTACACCTGTTTGAACTCCTCTGAGTGGTTTTTAGTCTCATTGAATTTTATTTTGGGTTTTTATTGTGATTGGTCTTGTTTTACAAATTAGGGTTGAGTCTTGTCTCATCAATGGTTGACCTATCAAGAGAGATATTTATTGGTCCTATTGATTTGGCTATCTTTATTTCTACTGTCGATTAAATAAGGTTGTAAGTCCAAAGTGAATGATTTACAAGATTAGGATTGGTTTATGAAAATACTGTGTATGCTGGTTTTGAAATGAAAGATCATTATTTTTTCTATTTGTTGGAAGTGTTCATAACTGAATTAGTTATTGAAAGCAAAGTTGTAGTATTCAAGTAGGGAAAAGTTCATTATTAGTTATCATTGGTTTCTTACTGCATTATTCAAATTTATGAGTGCTTGTATGAAAAAAAAGATTTATTGTTTACTTGTGTTATTGGGAAAAGTGAAGACTTGAATTTTTTTTCAAGAATTGGGTGATTTGAAATTGGTTATTTTAATTTTAGGGAAAAGGTTATAGTGGGGTTTTGAGTTTTTGTTTATTTTTCATTTGAAAAAGTGAAAATCTCTTTCCCTACGTTAGATAGATTTTCGTTGAACCAAAAGGATCATATCATCATGTTCTTTTGCTTTAGGATTGTGTCAATTCATAATTTCATCAAGTTTCACATCCATTACTTTTGCATAACAACAACTATTAAAATCAACCTTAATTCAAATCAAACTAAAGATTTTTATTTTTAGGGCTCTTTTCCACCTATAGTATATTAAGTTGTACAAATTAAGAAAAGGGAAGTGAGTAAACTTTCCAAAGTTGTAGACAAACACTAGAATCTTGCCATAGGGAGATAAATCCAGTTATTTCAGTTTTTCTCTGGGAAGCTCCCCTTGCAAAGGATTCAAACACGATATAATATCAGACCTGGTGAAGTGATCATACTCACTTCATTTTCTATGGTACAATTATTTACACGTATTACAATGGAGTTGAAAGTTACTTGGGGTCACTTGAAAGTAAACCTCCAATTAACCATGTTGAGGAGCTTTCAAGGAGATTGAGATTTGTTACTCTATCCTTGCATGTACACTCAATATACGACTTCCCCCTGAGGTAGAATTGTTGTAGTTGGTAACCTTAGTGACCATAATCCTAGGGTTATTTCCCAAGGTGACGAAAGAGGGAAGGTCTTGCTGTACCTGGAACATACATTGACTACACTCACTTGGAATTTTTGGAAGGTAATATTTGTTTGAGATGGCATAAGTGAATTTACTTGCATAAGATCCTTTCATTAAGTAGTTTACCAGTGTAACTGGTTCCACTCGTTCATATCTATAGCCCCTTTTTACTTTGATTTTTAAGATGCGGGATTTCATTACCAACTAGTGATTTCATTTTGAAAAGCTTGTTTGCATGGTTTAAATCCTCATATTCTTTAGCGCGTGGTAATTGTTTGCTTTCAATTTTTAGAGACCTTAGGATTGGATTGTGAATATTGCATAATTTTGTGATAAATTTTAATCATGGCCGAATCACCAAGACAATCACATATAATACAAAGTCAACCTCCTGAATACACACCAAGTCAGTTGGGAAATATAAAAATAGAAAGGTCAAAGTCAAAAGGATCAAAAGCCTCAGATGAACCTAAAACATAAACAATTTTACAATCTGAGAAAGTAGAAACCGAACCGAATCCAACACACAAATTAGAATCAAGATTAGTTCACTCTGATCCAAAGATTATAGAAGTAGCTCACATAGAATCTGACACTAGTGAAGTTTCAGACACTAAACTTATCGAACCAGACATAGAACATCCTGAATCTGAACTTTTTCAACCTGAATCACCTTCGGTTATTTTAGCTCCTACTTCTGAGACACCTTCACCTCAAAGGAAGATTATAGTAATGACTGAATTACCTCATGGGTTAGTTAGCATTTAAGATATTATTGAAGAAACAAAGACCACCCATTCTCCATTTACCACTACTGAAACTTTTGACCCAAGAGTTCCTTTCTCTCCTTTCTGACCTAACCCTTGGTATTCTACAACTTTGAGTTTTTTAGGTTAGAATTTGTCACCTCCACACATTCCTTTTTATTCACCAAAAGTAACTATGTCAGAAATTCCTATTGGGAGTGAACTTGTTGATTCATCAATGTTTACTATCTCCCCAGAATCACTATTGTATGGTTGTCCATCAATTCCTCCTGGATACCAACCACTTACTTGACTTTTTCAGGAGCTACTTCTTCTCCCCAACCTTCTACTTCGTCATCTAGTTTGTCTACATTTATTGTTCAGAGAATGAATTCCATGCCTAAAACATTTACGACATCAGATCAACATATTCACATGGTGTCTCGTAATTCAAGTAACCCTAAAGTAACCCTGACTGGAATTTATTACCAGCCTAGTAGGCAACCACCTTATCCTCCACCTGGAGGAAAACCTACTAATAGGGTCAACCTTTTACTATAATGGTCATATACCTCAGCCCGACTTAGGTTAACCTGTTTTAAAACAACATTTGCTTCGTACTCCTTATCCTCAAATGAACACAATTTGGAATCCTACCATTAATTAATAATATGGTCCAGGTGCTCCACAAGTGCCACTTTATGAACATGTTCAGCCTGATGGACAAACTATTCGAAAAATACATGTTCCAGGTATTGTTGTACTTGTCCAATAGGGTGTTTAGGGAATTCCTCAAACAATTGTCCAACAACCTATTTAAGGAATTCCTCAAACACTTGTTCAAAAACCGATTCAATGACCCATTTAGAGTTCACCATAGACCCCTATTCAAATAGTTATTTCATAGTTTGTTCCAAGTTCTCCTCAACCACATATTCTAGGAGTATCAAAAATTACTATTCCAGTAACCCCTCAAATATATGTTCCTTAGACTAGTTAGGTAATATCGTAGGATTCTTCTTATCAAACTATTCTTACAGTCCAGTCTACACCACAGATTCCTATTAGGAAATCCATTGTCAGAACAATGCAAACATCTTTTCAAGGTCAATATTTCTGAAACTTGTCTTTCCAAGGTCAAGCTTACCAGGTTCCACATTTTCAAGGACAAGTTTTTCAAAGTCCGCCACTCGAAGGCCAAAATATCCAAAACCCACCTTTTCAAGGTTAATTCATTCAAAGTCAACCTATTCAAATTTATTTTGTTCAAGTTCAACCTTGGCAAGTGCAACCTGTGGAGGGGAAATATTACTTAGGTCAAATTGGTCAAGATCAACCTTTTGAGAGTCAACTGTACCCGATTCATACTTATCATATCTTTTTTCAACTTCAACCCAGTATGGTTTGCCCGAGTTACCTTGGTGGAATTCCAATTCCAACTGCTCAAGCTATTCCAGGATATCCTGGATATACGCCTCCAGGGGTTGGCCTTAACCCGCAAGGTTAATAAACTTTACCACAAGACCCTAGCCGACATCTACCGTTTATTACAATGTTAGATCTACTAGATTTATTGCAGTTAACCAACGATCCTATTAAGTATTATCCTTTTTGGCCGGTGATTCCTACCAAGTTAGCAAGTGGCATACCTAAATTCAAAGGTAAATTAGGAGAGGATCCATCCAATCAAATGTTGACATATCATCTTTTATGTTCATTGAATTCTTTGATTGATGATTCCATCCATCTTTTCCTTTTCCAACAAACTTTAACTGGTTTGGAAGCTAAATGGTACATTGACCTACCTCATGCCTCTTTCCAAAACTTTAACTCCCTATCAAGAACATTCTTAACCCACTTTCAGTTACCAATTTGTTATGATACTAGTACCGAACTATTGAATTCTTTAAAAAAATTGAAGTCGACTAACATCTCTGATCATATCCATGAATGGAGACATAGACATCACTTAGTTAAAGTTTTCATTCCATATCAAATTTTAGTTGAGTGGTTTACAAAGTTTCTTCTTCCCATTATCACGGAAGATGTTTCCAAGGGAGGTGTCATCACAGAAGAGCAAGTAATTGGTCGTGCCCAATACTTAGACTTAGTCTACAAATTTGTCTCGCCCTATAGGTGAACCTATTATTACATGTCCTTTAGGATCACAATCTAATGTTGTTTATGGTATTATAAGTTCTTTTAGCCAAAATTCTAAGGGAAAAAAGAAAAATTCTAAAAATAATCAGACTCTGGCCATACAAGATACACAATCTAAAATCCTTCCACCGTAAACTATTTCGTAGATCAACATTGTAGAATCGTTTAACGACAAGACAAAATCAACTGGAAATAAAAATAAGGGGAAGGGAAATTTGAAAAAAATGTCTCTTCAAAGGAGAAACCTACTAAAACTAAGCCTAGTGATGATAAACGAAAACCTCACTATCTTTTCCTTATTTTCAATGAGGATCACTATACGAAGGAATGCCCACATTAGGCAGAGGTTTCTAAATTAATTAAAGGTTCTACAAGTACTGATTTTTTGAAGGATCCATTTCCTTCTCAAGACAAAAAAATGGCTTCTCATAACACATATTCCTCTTCCACATCGTAAGATATCCTGATGATGTCTACTCAAGAAGCTCTAGTAGCTGCAAGATCCAAAGATTATGGGTCCAAGCGTCTTATCAAAAATGGAAATGAGGCTAGTTCGTCTAGTCAAACTTCCAACTCAATTCCTCCTTCTCCTTCTAAACCATTACAAATCAAGAATCCAAATCCTAACATGATGATCCCATCATGTCCCAAATGCTTGGCTCAGAAATTAGCTTTCAACCTACATGCTAGCGCTACACAAAATTATAACATTGTTGAAGACCTGGAGATGTCTCCTTCCACAATGTCAGTTCTGGAAGTGTTGCAAACATGCTATTGATTTGTAAGATTCTAACTTCATTATCTTTGATCTTGAGAGTCATATCCTGAGATTCCGCCATCAACTAGAAATCCACATTCCAGTTTTTGTTAAAACTAGATGAGTATTTTGTACAGTTGTTAATGAAGGAGATTCTACGTGCACTATGCTGATTTCTTTATGGTAATATTTAGGTTCTCCAACCATAAATAAATCAACTACCACTCTGAAATCCTTTGATGGAATAATTTTTCATCCAGATGGGATCTTGAATGATTTTACCATAAAGTTAGAGGGAAAAATGGTCACAATCAAAGTTGAAGTTGTGTATGCTCAGCTAGATTACAATATTTTTCTTGGTCGAATTTGGACCTATGCTATGCCAATAGTGATTTCATTGTTGTTTCGAATGATACAATTTCCTCACAAAGAAAAATTTGTCAAAGTAGACCAGTTGTCATACTACACTTCAGATCCTAACTCTGTGGGTAGCATACCTTTTTCTCGAAAAACAAATTCTCCTTACGAGTATATTGGTGTTGGTTTAATCAAAGACTCGTCATTGATGGGAACCTTTGCGATGCCTCCATTGAATTTTCCTTCTAATTTTTCTGAGATAAACATGATTACATCCAATGCTATGGAACCTCCTGATCTGTGGATGGTTCCTTTAGAGTATGAGTTATCGTCCTGTGGCAGTGAGATTCCTTTGAGCCCTTTTTAATTGGCTTATCAGGTAATATAATAGTTTTCCCACCCTGCATCATCTAATATTGATCAAGTGGATATGATCAAAGAATATTATTCTCCTTTTCCTTCGTTATAACCAGTTTCATTATATGATACTTTTGATTATACATTTCCAACTGACGAAAGTATCATGGAAGTTATGACTTTAGATGAAATGGCATGGAATGATCACCATCATCATTTATATTTTCCACCTAGCCCTGAAAAAATCAAGAATGATTTTTCAAATATGTTTTCACCTAACAGAGCAAATAGTCCAAAATCACCCATTCTAGTATGTTTTAATATGAATTCGAAAAAAAATTGGGGAATGTATATACGAAAATCACCATTGACATCTCAGTCAAAATAGGGATTATTGAAGATATTCACATAGCTCCCTCATGCTTAATCGAAGAAATTTGAATATATAAGGCCCTATTTCAAGAATTTTGTGACGTTTGTGCCTAGTCCTATGAGGAAATGCTAGGAATTAACCCAAGCATTGTAATACATGAAATTAATACTTACTCAGATGCCAAGAATTTCAGATAATGATTACATCTAGTGCATCCATGAAAATCTGATGCGATTAAAGCCAAGGTTGAGAAACTGCTCAAAGCAGGTTTCATCTACCTGATTCCCTTAACTGATTCGGTATCCAATATCGTGCTTACTAACAAGAAACAAGGAACCATTATAGTATGCATCGACTATAAGGACATCAATAAATCTTGTCCAAAAGACAATTATTCTACTCCCTATATTGATCAAATCATCGATGAATGTGCCGAAAATGAAATGTTCTCATTTATCGATGGATTCTCTAGCTACAATAAAATCAACACATTCCCAGCCCATCAACATGAAACTGCTTTCATTTTCCCATAGGGTACTTTTCCCTATCAAAAACTCCCATTTGGTTTGAAGAATGCAGGTGAAACTTTTCAAGGGGCTATGTTTTATGAATTTCACGATATCAATCATATTGTAAAACCTCATTTGGATGACTTAGCAGCTCATTCACTAAGACAGGAAGACCATCCAATGCATTTGAGAGCAATTTTCATCTAATGTCGTCATTAGAATATTCACTTGAATCCACATAAGTGTCTTTTTTGTGTTCAATCTGGTCAATTTCTAGGGTTTATTGTTTCAAAGGAGGGAATTCGTGTCGATCCATTGAAGTTTGAGGCTATCTTGAATTTTCCTCCTCCTTCTAATGTTCACCAACTCCAAAGTTTGCAAGGGAAAGAAAACTTTCGATGTTGAATTATCCATAACTATGTCGAGTTAACTAAATGTTTTACTCAACTTTTGAAAAGGGCATCCCATTTATTTGGGATGAAGTGGCTCAAAAAGCTTTTGATGCACTTAAATATGCAGTGACCCATAGATAGTGGTTGCATCTTCCCGATTATCACCGAGATTTATTTTTATACTTAGCATCATTTGACACCACTATTGGTATGGTCCTAGTTTAGGAAGATGAGTCGAACGAAGAGCATGCGATATATTACTTAAGTTGTGATTTGACCAAAAATGAAGAAAAATATGCACATGTGCAGAAATTGGCCTTGCTAGCTGTTCGGGTTGTCCAACGTTTTCAGCACTACATTTTACTATGCAAAATTATTGTAATTTTTTATTGCAACCCCATGGTTTACATTCTTACCAGACAATTGTTAAGGGGAAAGTATTCCAAATGGATAGTCATCCTACATGAATTTGATTTGGAATTTATGAAATCCAAATCTAAGAAATATTTAGTATTTTTTGAGTTATTGTGTTACTTTCCCCATACTAAAACTGAATACATGGACAAATATTCTCTTCCAAATGAAGCTCTCTTTCAAATTGGTACTTTAGATCCCTGGTACAAAGATATCATCATTTATCTCTAGACCTTGACATTTTGGCCAGAACTAAGTGGAACTAATCCTCACTGAATTCGGTATCAATCCCATCAATACAATATTGGAGAATCCGAAAAGGCATTAAATGAATTCCATTCTAGAGTTTGTGCTGGTCATATTTCAGGGTTTGCCACTGCTCAAAAGTTATTGTGTGAAGGGTATTTATGGCCTTTTATGTTTAGAGATTGTATAACTGTGGTTAGGAAATTCCATAATTGTCAAATTTATGATTGAAAAATGCTTCACATCCAACTCCTCTTCATCCAATAATTGTTGTCGGTCCTTTCGCTAAATGGGTCATTGAATTTCTTATATGTAACCCTCGCTCGACCAGGTGGCATGGGTATATTATCCTTGCGGTAGATTATTTTAAAAAATGGGCCAAGGTGATGCCGAAATACAAGGATGATGGTGAAACAACGTCCATGATCATGTCCAATCATATAATTTCTTGGTCCATAGTACTGTAAGCTATCATCATGGACCATGGTAGCCATTTTCGAAACCATATGATGTCCAATCTTACCACCAAGCTAGGTCTGTGTCATGATAATTCTACCCCATATAACCAAAGGAAAATGGCCAAGTGTAAGCTGTTAACAAGGTTTTAACCACCATGATTAAATGGATTATCAAGACTCATTAATGATAATGGAATCTAATGCTACATCTAGCCTTATGGGAATATCGCATTACAGTAAAAAATTAAACTAGTTTTGTTGAAAATAACAACAAGAAATGCTAAAAAATAGAAATGCTAAAAATAACATTACTAAGGATAGCATTTTAGGATACTGCAGTTTTAATTTGTCCTTGAATTAAAATTAGAATTTAGTCTCACCAGTTGATTGAAAAATAATTAATTAATTCATCTTGAGTTAATTAGTTCGAGAAATTCAAACATGAAGTGTTTTTGAAGTCATGCAACAGTTATCCCTTTGATTGAGGAAGTTATCCTTTAATTAAGGAGATAAGGGTGAGTTGTATTTGAGTTGTAATTAGTTAGCTTAGTTAACTGAGTTAAGTCCAATTAGATTAGTTCCAAACAGTTTGTGGAACTGATTGTGAGTTCAGTTAGTTAATGCATGCATGCATGCAACTAGTGTTCTCTAGATAACTGAATATTCTCTCATAAATAACTCATGCATGTCAGTTCAAATAAAGACCTAGTTGAGATTAAAGGCAGGGTCAGTGTACTATCAGTTGCAAGAATTTTCCTATAAGAAAATCTCTTGCATGCAAAAGGAATTCATTCCTTGAGGATTGCACAATTTTACAGTGTGTTGGAGCAGTGTGTGAGACCAGTGTCATCTAAGGTTACAATAGGAACACCCAGGGAAAACAGCATAAGAAAATAGCAGGCTTGGAGGAATGAGGGAAAGGCATATGAGTTGTCTAGTCTGTCTATGAGCAGTGAGAGGGATTGTACTGAGAGCTGGATAGCTATGAGAGCTAAAGCTTTGTGTAATCCTGAGATATTTCCACTTGTATGATAATACAGATAGCAGGGTTTTTAACCGAGGCTTTCTGTAAAGTATTCTTCTGTGTTTCATGTGTCATTGATTCTTCTTCTATGTTATATGTGTTCTGTTTGATCTTGCTCAAATCAATTAAGCTTCCACAAGTTTGATAGTAGAAGTAGATCAAGTATTTTGCTTTAGTTACATTGCATTATCAGGTGATCTAAAGTTAGAATTTCTACATGGTATCGGAGCAAAGGTGATTAGAGTTGTGAATAACATATTAAGAAAGAAAAGTCGAAGTTTGAAATTCTTGATTGCAGGTACAAAATCAAATTCTTATCACACCTCAAAGTTCACCAATGGCGTTCAATGGCTTGAGACTCGAGTATGCGCTAGACGGAAGCTTGAATTACATAACATGGAAGGATCGCATGGAAGCGATATTAGAAGACAATGGTTTGAAGGATTTCATTGATCAAGAAATCCCCAAGCCTACAATAACTAATGCTCAAGAATTGGCGGAATGGAAGAAGTGTGTGGCGAAGGTGAGGAGGATTCTTCTAGAGGGAGTTTGAGACCATATTGTCTCAAGTCTCCATGGGAAGGAGACTCCATTCTCAATGTGGAAGAAGTTGAAGGACCTATATCAGAACAGCAACGGCTAGAGGAAATTGGTGTTGAAGGACAAGCTTCGGAAAATCAAGTGTGAAAAGGGTGACACTATTTCTACATATCTGAACAAGCTCACCACTTACAGAGATGAGCTT
Source organism: Pinus tabuliformis (assembly GCA_031772625.1). Lineage (NCBI taxonomy): Eukaryota > Viridiplantae > Streptophyta > Pinopsida > Pinales > Pinaceae > Pinus > Pinus tabuliformis. Next base: position 465,980,489 of record CM062809.1, on the reverse strand, counting down.
GGAAGTGTAGGAATAATGACAGCCGATGATGACATGCTGAGTCTTTCTCTCCTCGGTCTTCCTAAGAGTTGGCATAGCTACCAAGACTCAGTGAATGGAAGAAAGAAACTGTCGAATTGGGAATGACTGTGGTCGTATCTGATGCAGGAGGAGATCAGGAGGAGCACCAGAGATGGTTCTTCATCTAAGCATGATGATGAAGAAAATCTAGCCTTAGCCAGTAAGGCAAGGAAAGGGAAAGGGAATGCTTCCCATTCCAAATCGATTTCTTCTCATGGTGGGAAGAAGATTGACAAATCTAAAGTGAGATGCTTTAATTGTCATGAGGTGGGCCATTATGCAACAAATTTTCCATTGAAGAAATCCAAGAAGGGATCCTCGAAAGGATCGGAAGGTGAGGCATTGGCCTCTTTGTTCGAATTGGATTTTACTCTCATTGCATATATGGTTTCATTAATGGTGGGTTTTGTTTGGTACCTGGATAGTGGAGCCTCTTTCCACATGACCAGTGATAAGAGTTTATTCAGTACCTTGGAGGAGAAAGACCTCAAGATGTGCATAGAGATGGGAGATTATGGAAAGTACCATGTTTCAAGTGAACAGATGATTGTGTTTTCCTATACTGAAGAAAAACATGGTATCGGTCACGATGTTGGAAGACAAAGGCTATGATGTAGTCTTCAGTGAAGGAAAGGAGTTCCTGAGACACATAGCCATGGGTTAGACCAAGAGGATTGGGATTCGAGTGAAGAATCTTTACAAACTAGAGGTAGATGACTGTGCTGCATTGAGTTCCAAAGCAGAATTGGTGCAAAACCAAGATATTGGCGAGTTATGGCATAGGAGGTTGGGCCACTTGCATCATGGGCCCTTGATGATAATGCAACAAATTTTTACCGGACTTCCCAAAGGTGAACTTGAGCAAGTGGACACAAAGGTTGTACCTTGGTAAGTATGCAAAATCTTCCTTTCATGATCGAGATAGTCGAGCTGAATCAATATTGGAGCGAGCTCATACAGATGTGTGTGGACCATTCTCAACAGACTCCACTACTAAACAAAGGTATTATGTGATTTTCATTGATGATTTTTCTCGTAAATGTTGGATCTATTTCATGCAGAAGAAGGATCAAAACTTGTCAAAGTTTTGTGAGTTTAAAGATTTGGTTGAGAAAGAATCAGGGAAGAAGATCATGGCCTTAAGAAGCAAAAATGGTGGATAGTATGTATCTCAAGAGTTTAAGGACTTCTGTGTAGCAGAAGGAATTAAACGGGAGTTGACAACACCTCATAACCCACAGTAGAATGGGGTGGCTGAGAGTAAGAACAGAACAATTGTGGGGACAACTCAGGTGATGATGCATGACCAAGGCCTACCACTTCATTTGTGCACTGAGGCATGCAACACAATGGTCTATTTGCAGAATAGAAGCCCACATCATATTCTTGGGATGAAGACACCAAATGAAGCTTCCTCTTGGAAGAGATTAGATGTGGATCACTTTAGGATCTTTGGCTCATCAGTTTATTTCCATGTCACCAAGGATGCCTAGAAGAAAGTTGAGCTGACATCAGATTTGGGGATACTTGTGGGGTACACTGATACACCCCACAACTATCAGGTGTATTTTCCTACCAGTTGGAGGACAGTGGTCTGCAGAGATCACAAGTTTGATGAGCAAAAGGCCATACAAGTTTCCCTTGAGAGGGAGCTCCAACTATAGGCTGTGGAGGAACTTTTTGTTCCTAAGGAGGAAGAGCCTTAGACTGATGCATAGCAGCCACATGCAAAGGTTCCAGGAGTGGAGACATCCTCTCAAGAAAAGTCTTCTAGAGATGGGCGGAAGTGCACAAGAGAAGCTGACAAATTTTTGTTGGATGCAAGAGAGAATGTGGGAGAACCATCTTCTCAGCACACACAGAAGAGGTTATCTGATAGGTACACTAGAAACATGGCCCTTATTGGGGAATGTGTTGAGATCGAGCCATCTTCCTTTGAGGAAGAAATGCAGCAGCCGATTTGGGTTGATGCTATGGTGGAGGAGTATGACTCCATGGTTCAAAATAGTGTTTGGGATGTGGTACCAAGACCAAAGAACAAGTCAGTTGTGAGTTCCCATTGGCTTTACAAGGTAAATCAAGCTGCTAATGGTAGTGTGGATAAACATAAGGCAAGGTTTGTTGCCTGTGGTTTCTCACGGGTCGAGGAGATCGACTATGATGAGACTTTTGCTCCTGTAGCAAGGTACCCATCTATCAGATTGATGTTGGCACTATCATCACAGATGGGTTGGAAGATCCATCAGATGGATGTGAAGACTGCATCCCTCAATGGTAAGACTGAGGAAGTGGTGTACATAGAGCAGCCGAACGGTTTTGAGACCTTCGATCGTGATTCACATGTGTGCCGACTTAAGAGAACTTTGTACGGGCTGAAGCAACCACCTCGTGCTTGGTACACTAGGATCGACAACTACTTCACCAGGTTGGGCTTCACAAAGAGTGAAGTGAATGCAAACTTGTACCACATCATGGTGGAAGGTAAGTAGTTGATCGTTGTTCTTTATGTTGATGATCTGATATTGATAGGTGATGATTAGTTGATTATGTCTTGTAAGGAGGACCTTACAAGAGAGTTCAAGATGAAAGACATAGGTCTTATGCACTACTTTCTAGGCATGGAAGTGTGGTAGAATGATGGGGAGTTGTTTGTGTCTCAAGGAAACTATGCCAATGAGATACTTAGGAGATTCCACATGGAGAAGTGCAAACCCATGCAGACTCCTCTAGCAGGTAACTAGAGGAAGGAGGGCGCTACTTCAGGAGAAGTAGTAGAAGCTACTGTGTATCCACAGCTTGTGGGTTCACTGATGTACTTAGTGAACACACGACCATATTTTTTCTATGTGGTGAACCAGCTGAGTCAAGCTATGGTTCAGCCTACCACGCTATTTTGGAAGGCAGTGAAGCATGTTTTGAGATATCTTAGAGGTACATCTCAATATGGATTATGGTACAGATGGTCAGAAGGAGTGAAGCTATAGGGCTTCACAAATGCAGATTGGGCAAGGAGTCCATCATATTGGAAGAGCACATCGGGAGGAATTTTCAACCTTGGTTCAGCTGCAGTTTCTTGGTACAGTAGGAAATAGAGGTCAGTTGCACTCAACTCAGTAGAGGCTGAATACATGGCTGCAAGTTAGGCAGCATGTGAGGTCATTTGGATGCAGAAAATTCTAGTTGGTTTGTTTGATCAGAGGATGGATCCAACTGCAATCTATTGTGATAATCAGAGTTGTATCAAACTCTCTAAGAATCTAGTATTTCATGACAGGTCCAAGCATATCAACATTCGGTATCATCATCTCAGAGACTGTGTGGCGAGAAGGATCATGTTGTTGCAGTATATTTCGACCGAGGAGCAAGATGCTGACATTTTGACTAAGGCATTATCAAAGTGTAAATTTGAGTTCCATAGAGACAAGATTGGGGTGGCAGATAATCCCTTTCTTGTTGAGAGGGAGTGTTGAAAATACAAGAAGAAATGCTAAAAATAACGTTACTAAGGATAGCATTTCAGGATATTCCAATTTTAATTTGTCCTTGAATTAAAATTAAGAATCAAAATTGGAATTTAGTCTCACCAGCTATTTTAAAAATAATTAATTAATTCATCATGAGGTAATTTGTTGGAAAAATTCAAACATGAAGACTTTGTGAACTCATTCAATATTTATCCCTTTGATTGAGGAAGTTATCCCTTAATTAAGGAGATGAGGATGAGTTGTATTTGAGTTGTAATTAGTTAGCTCAGTTAACTAAGTTAAGTCCAGTTAGATTAGTTCCAAACAGTTTGTGGAATTAATTGTGAGAGCAGTCAGTTAATACATGCATGCATGCAACTAGTGTTCTCTAGATAACTGAATATTCTCTCATAAATAACTCATGCATGTCAGTTCAGATAAAGACCTAGTTGAGATTAAAGGCAGGGTCAATGTACTATCAGTTGCAAGAATTTTCCTATAATAAATTATCTTAAATGCAGAAGGAATTCATTCCTTGAGGATTGCGTAGTTTTAGAGTGTGTTGGAGCAGTGTGTGAGACGAATGTCACACAAGGTTACAGCAAGAACACCCAGGGAAAGCAATGCAAGGAAATAGGAGGCCTGGAGGATAGAGGGAAAGGCATATGAGTTGTCTTGTCCATCTATGAGCAGTGAGAGGGATTGTACTCAGAGCTGGATAGCTATGAGAGCTAAAGCTTTGTGTAATCCTGAGATATTTCCACTTGTATTATAATACAAATAGCGGGGTTTTTAGCTAAGGCTTTCCCCAGAGTATTCTTATGTGTTTCATGTGTGATTGATTCTTCTTCTCTATTATATGTGTTATGTTTGATCTTGCTCAAATTGATTAAGCTTCTGCAAGTTTGATAGTAGAAGTAGATAAAGTATTTTGCTTTAGTTACATTGCATTATCAAGTGATCTACAGTGAGAATTTCTACAAGGTTTACTCCTTTCCATCTTGTCTACGACATGATACCGATTGAATACATGATATTGTCTTTGAAACTAGCAATTGAATTATTACTAGCTACTTTTGCTGAAGAGGAACACTTTATGTACTTAGCACATCTCAATGAGACTCCCTATGATGTTGCATAAGCTAGCAAGGCCCAAAAGAAGCGACTTAAAGCACAATACGATTAAAATGGCAAACCTCGTTCGTATGCAAAGGGTGATTTAGTCTTGGTTTATGATCAAGAGCAAATTAACTTAGGCACTAGTAAATTCGAGCCTATGTGGCATGGACCTTATATTGTAAAACATGCACTAGGAAAAGGGGCATATGAATTAGTAGATTATTACATAATTCCTTTGGGAAAGCCCATAAATGGCCTTTACCTAAAGAGATATTATGCCTAGATTGTTCGGTGATTTTTTTTTTATATTAATGTACCATAGTTTATGTGTGTCAATTCTTAGCAATTTTTTCGATTTTTTTCTACTTCTCCTACTCATCTTGTGTTACACTTGATTTGCGGATGTCAACATTCCCTCAGACTTACATTGGCTTCGCTGATGGCATTATTCGTAGTACTCAAAATTTGTCTCCCGCAATCTGCATCATTTATTCACCCACAAACAAGTTAGTTTCTATTCATGGGGATATGCCTCGATAGAAAAATGAACAACATTACAGAATATAGTGCAGTGATTGAGTTATTATTTGATCCCATTGCGTTTGGCATCTATGGATTGATTGTTAAGTTAAATTCACAACTCATGGTATTACATTTGAATGGTGTTTATTCAGTTAGAAGTGATTCCATGTTAAGGATGTTTTCGTGGGTTTGTCTCTTGGAACGAGAATTTTATTATATTGAGTATCAACATATTCCGAGAATTTCAAACACATTAACATATGCATTAGCTAGTTATGTGTTAAATTGGCACTTGTAAAACATTTTTAAAGAAATCAACGCTATATTTATTCACATATTGTATGACATAGTCAACAATAGAAGTAGTATATTTTTCATTAGATAAAAGTCTGTAAACAAGTGTGGATTTTACAAAAATGTCATCCAATGACATGAGGCCCTGTGGCCTTTATTTTCCAAACATGCTGATACATCATCAAAACTTAAAAATGTATCCCTCAAACTAGCAACTACACATGATGATGATCATGGTAGCATACAATAACATGTGATACTCATCATAGCAAATGACTAATAGGACCGAGAACTCCTGTAATATGCCTATGGTAGTGGACAGCCAAATCATCTATAGCGGCATCTGGAATGTCCAGAGTCAACCTCTTAAAGTTTTTCTCTATCTCTGTCAGTGTCTCTGCTGCATCTGGGTTATATATTAGAGGAGAAATAGGTTTCTAACCTGGTCGGTCATATCTACGTAATCTAGCTGGTCTCACTGGGGCCACATCTGCATGATCATTTTGAATAATTAGTTGGATACCAAAAATATGTTGGAAATACTGAGAGGGGGTTGAATCAGTATTTATTTTTCTCACTATTGTTTTACTAGTTAAAACATATATGTTCAGAACACAAAATAAACAGCAGGAATAAATGTTTTTATTAATATAACTGTACAGTAAAATAAATACAATAAATAGAATGTCACAATTGGTTGCCAAGCTCCAACTTGGACTTTGGTGAGGCTCCAACCTCCTGAGCACCAACTCTATTTTGCCAAGACACCAATCTTGGACTTAGGAGCACCAACTCCCAAGGACTTCAATCCTTTTCAATTCTGAGGCTCCAACCTCTTTGGTATACACTGGTGTGCTGCTACGCTCTTTTCAGCTTCCACTGCTTCTGTTGCCCCCTTTTCTTCTGCTGCTTCCACTATCTCATGCTCAAGTTATGCCATCCACCAACAACGCCTTCAGTTCTCTGTTTTTGGTGCTTTTATATGCTCCATCCCCTGTCCATTTGTTTCCTCTTACGTGCTGGCTCTTTGGCTTCCTCCTCACTTGATCGCTTGATACTTCGGCTTCCATTTCTTTGCTTTTTATTTTTTCTCTTTACAGGCTTTATCGATGCTTTTAATCACCCATCGGAAGCCACCACCTGAGCGTTTTAATCAACCATCGGAAGCCACCACCCGAGCGTTTTAATCACCCATCGGAAGCCACCCCCTGAGCATTTTATCAACCATCGGAAGCCACCGCCCAACCGCGTGTTAACTATCAGGCTAAGCTTTAAAGCCCCACAGAAATGCACATATAAAAATATATGGCCAACAGTATAAAACCCCGCGGTCACATATATTTTAATACACGGGAAACCCATGTAATTCCGCTCAATATGAACATTCGCGGATTTCCAATCTTATCCGCCCACCTTTATAATTATCGGCGGGCCCAGATTTCGGTGGTCTCAATAAACTCTTAACTCCAACCTCCGATGCCCTTGCGGACCCAATATGCTGATTACATCCCTTCCTAAAATGACTTCGGGTCCGGGATGTCGGGGTTTTCACGACCTCTTGCGATGCGATAGTTCTGCGAACCCGACGGCCCTCTATACTCTGCTTCTTAATGATTTCGGGTCCAGCTTTTCGGCAGGTTCGCATCGGCAGTTTTGTAATACAAAGGGTCTACGGACCCGACACACCTTTAGGCTCTGTTTTATAATATTTCGGCTCCAATTATCGGCGATGTCACATATCGCTTCCCTCGATCCTTCTGACGCGATCGCTCCAATATGTCGATTGCCGATTAGATCTCCGCCGTCCATTATTCCTTCAGATCGGACGGTCAGCGCTAAGTCGCATATCGCGTCCACTGCACTGTTGCTCCGATGCGATACAAGAGTTCTGCGGACCCGATATGATTTTACACTTCACTTGATAATGGACTCGGCTCCGGAAGTCGGAACTTTGCACTGCTGAAGGCCCTTTCCGGACCCGATCTACTTTATACTAGCTTCATAATATTTCGGCTCCGTTAATTCGGAGCTTTCACTTCGGCTGTTCTAAGGCCTCTCCTCCGATGCGATATTTGGTTTCCGGACCCGATATGGGTCTGTACCTAAATTAATATTCTTTCAAGTCCGCCACTGTCCCACCTAAGGGGAAATATTTTGAATTCTCTGTGTAATCAGAGATATTCGATATATCACTTGTAAAATGATTTAAGGAGTCTGTATAAAAAAGGAAATGACTCCCAAGGCTTCAATCACATATCATGCAGAAAATAAGCGCTCCAACACTTTCACTACACAGTGGATTAAGCTATACAAGTTACATTCGAGAGACTTGCTCCATCTGCTCCTCTCTGCTCTGTTTGCTCCTGTAGCTCCTCCGACGGCTCCTCTTGCTCTGACACTCCTTCAATATGGCTCCTCTTGCTCTGGCACTCCTCCGATATATGTGGCTCCTCTGGCTTGGTCCGCTCCTCTTGGCTCCTTTTGCTCCTCTTGGCTCCGATATGCTCTGTCTCCTCCTCTTGAATATTGCCATATTGACATCAATGACAATCTATGTCCAACAATCTCCCCCTTTGTTATTGATGGCAATATTCTTCTGCTTTCTCCCCCTTTGACGTCAATGGCAAAGGAATGCATACGAACTCCCCCTGTCAAGTTGCTCCCCCTGTCCTGCTGCATCTTTATGAATAGACTTGAGTGATGATAAAGAAATAACCCCCATCTTTTGTCGTAGGTGTTCAAATGCTTCCCGAGGAAGAGGTTTAGTGAAAATATCAGCTATCTGGCGCTCCTTAGTACTTATATATTCCAGAGCGATGTTTTGTTCAACTACTTGCTCACGGAGGAAATGATACTTGATTGGTATATGTTTGGTTCTTGAGTGCATCACTGGATTTTTACTGAGACTGATAGCACTAGTGTTGTCACAATAAACAGTAATTGGTTGATCTGTACATATGTTTACATCCTTTAGCACTTCCTTCATCCATAGTATCTGAGTACAATAGTCTGCTGCAGCAATATACTCGGCTTCGGTTGTGGATAATGATATGGATGACTGTTTTTTGCTGAGCCAAGATACCAAACAGTCTCCTAGGAAGAGTGTATTTCTACTAGTACTTTTCCGATCATCTATATTTCCATCCCAATCAGCATCAGTGTATGTAGTTACAGTCAATGTTGAAATCTTTGGGTACCAGAGACCAAAATCAGAAGTTCCCTTCAAATATCTGAGAATTCTTTTTACAGCTAATAAATGAGATTGTTTGGGAGCCATTTGAAATCTTCCCACCATTCCTACTGCTTGCATTATGTCAGGTCGTGTAGCTGTTAAGTATAGGAGGGCTCCAATCATTGACCTGTAATGAGTTTCATCTACTAGAGGGGAGTCATCATCTTTGCTCAGTTTGTAGTTTGTGGTCATGGGGGTGCTCATTGGTGCACAATCCTCCATTCCATATATTTTGAGCATGTCTTTTAGATATTTGGCTTGAGATATATACAATCCTGCTCTGGTTTGAGATACTTGAAGTCCAAGGAAGTGGGATAGTTCACCTATCATTGACATCTCAAATTCTTTTGCCATGCTTTGAGAAAATTCATGGCTCATTTCATCATTATTACTAGCAAAAATCAGATCATCGACATAAACAAGAGCAACTAGTAACTTACCTTGATCTGTCTTTATGTATAGATTGCTTCCAGCCACTCCCTTTTTGAAGCCTTGTTGTTGGAGATAGTTATCTAGTCTTGCATACCAAGATCTAGGAGCTTGTTTCAGCCCATACAAAGCCTTTTTCAACTTACAGACTAGGTCCTTTCCTGTTGTCAGATCAAAACCTTCTAGCTGCTCCATGTAGACTTCCTCCTTGAGTTCCCCATTTAGAAATGTTGATTTCACGTCCATTTGATATATTTTGAATCCTTTCGAGCAAGCAAATGCTAAAAACATCCTGATAGCTTCCATACGGGCCACTGGTGCAAACGTCTCTTCAAAGTCAACTCCTTCAATTTGCGAATAGCCTTTGCAAACAAGTCTTGCCTTGTTTCTGATAACCTGTCCTTCCTCATTCATTTTATTTTTGAACACCCATTTGGTTCCTATTATGTTTTTGTCCTTCGGACGAGGTACCAGCTCCCATGTCTTGTTCTTCTCAATTTGGGACATTTCTTCTTCCATTGCTTTTACCCAATGAGGATCCTTACTTGCTTCTGTGAATGTTTCTAGTTCTATCATAGATACGAGGGCAATGGCTTTTCTCTTGGGTGAGGTTGTTATCCTTCTTCTGGTTTGCACACCTTCATCTTTATTGCCAATGATCTGTTCTTCTGGATGGTATCTTTCTACATACTTCATCTTTGAAGGAGTATGAGATGGTTCTCTTTCCTCTCCTTCTTCATCATCATCTATCTCTTCTTCTTTAGATTCTTCTTCTTCAATGAAAAAGTCATCTTCCTGTTCTTCAATTTCCTTTTCTGGAATATCTTCGTCAACCTTAACATCGATGCTTTCCACTATTTTCTTCAGTCGAAAATTGTAGCACTTGTAAGCCTTGCTCCGTGGAGAGTATCCAAGAAATATCCCCTCATCAACCCGAGAATCAAATTTTCCAGGTGAACCATCATTTATTTTTATGAAGAACTTGCTTCCAAATATTTTGAAGTACTTCATCGAAGCAGGTCTTCCTTTCCATAGCTCATAAGGAGTTTTGTCACAATTTGGTCTTAATTGAGTCCGATTCAATGTATAGACAGCTGTCCCTACTGCTTCCCTCCAGAATTTAGGTTGTAGGTCTGCTGCTAACAACATGGTTCTTGCCATTTCTTGGACAGTTCGGTTTCGTCTTTCAACTACCCCATTTTGCTGAGGTGTTCTGGCAGCCGAGAATTCCCTTTTAATTCCATGAATATTGCAAAACTCACTGAACTCATTTGATATGAATTCTCCTCCTCTGTCTGTTCTGAGACACTTAATTTTTGAATCTTTTTCGTTTTCTATAAGGGCTTTTAGATTCTTAAAACACTCAAAAGTTTTAGATTTATACTTTATGAAATATATCCACATCATTCTAGTATAATCATCAACAAATAACACAAAGTACCTTTCTCCTTGGAGTGCTTGATTTCTAGTTGGCCCACACACATCAGCATGGATGATCTCCAAGGGCTTTGATGTACAGTGTTCCTTTGTCTTGTGGCTGGTTCTGGTCTGTTTTCCATGTTGACATGGACCACACACTGCTTGCTTTGGTTTGGACAACCTTGGGATGTCTTGTACAACTTTGATTTTGCTGATATTGACCAGATTTTCGAAGCTGGTATGTCCAAGTCTCTTGTGCCACAACCAACTCTCATCTGCCTGACTCAAGTAGCATTTGTTCTCCTGAATCTTGTTCAAAACATAAATATTGTCTGGTGTTCTTTCTCCTTTTGCCACAAGTTTCCCAGAGACAGAGTTCCTTATTTCACAGTCTTTGGTGCTGAAGACAACCTTATGTCCTTGATCACAAATTTGGCTGACACTCAGAAGGTTGTGTTTGAGTCCGTCAACCAGCAGAGCATCTTGAGATTTTCCTTTTCCATTGATCAGAGTAATTGTTCCTCTTCCTGCAATTTTGCTAGTTCCGCTTCCAAAGGACACATTCCCTTCCTTTTTGCTCAGTGAGATAAATTTCCTTATGTCTCCTGTCATGTGTCTGGAGCATCCACTATCCACAAACCATTGGTTTCCATTATTTTGTGCAAATAGAGCCAGGCCGCATTTTTCCATTGCAGAGATCTTGTTACTCGTCTTTCTTCCTTTGAGTGGGCAGTTTTGTTCATAGTGTCCATTATTGTAGCAAAAGGAGCAAGTCAGATCAAATTTAGTCAAGGGATCGAATGAATTGAAGGTTTTGATTTGTCCCTGTCTTTTGGGAGCATATGAGTTGATTACTCGGTCCTTTTGCGTTGTCTTTTCACTTCTGCGAGCCATACAGTGTCTAGCTTGGTGACCGAAGTTTTTACAGTGAAAATAGTGTCCAAGAAATATGGTTTTGAAGCAACCACGGTTTAATTCGCCTTCCTTTCTGAGAATTACTCCTCCCTCATCCTTTGGATTTTTGATGGGCCCTTGGTGGAGTACAGGTTTGTATTTGTTGTAGTTTCCATGTTTCGACTCCACATTCTTCTTTGGAATAACTCTTTCTTGATTCTTGGAATCTGGGATGCACTTTTGATAAGATACTTTTTCATCTTTTGGGTTGCAGGAAAGTGCATCGGCATAGCTTTTCGCACTATTCTTAGTGCTTGAGGATTCTCCCTTGAAACCTATTCTAGACTTATCATGTTGAGGTTTTTGATTTTTCAGAATAGTATCAAGTATTTGAGAGCTTTTACAACCCTTTTTAATTTTCTCCAACTCCTTTCTCAGAGATACTACTTCGGCCTCACGTTTTTCACAAGTCTCTTCTTTTTCCTTAAGCTTTGTCTCCAAGAGATATTCTCTCCTTCTTATTTCCTCGTTTTCCACTATGAGAGAGATAATTTTGTTCCGTAGTTTCTCGTTCTCTTCAATGGCACTTATTAACAGTTCATCCACATTTCCTTCTTGCCCCGAGTCATCATCATCTATGAATGCCATGAATAATGCTTCTTGGCTTTCATCATGATCGCTTTCCTCATCTGATTTCTTTTTGATGACCATAAACTCATCCTCATCAGACTCATCTTGTTTGGAGAGAAGGTTTTTCTTATTGAACCCTTTCTTTTTGTATGTCATTCTTTTAGAATTTCTTTCATCATCACTGTCATGTTTATGAGGACATTTTGCTGCATAATGACCTATTTTACCACATTTAAAACAGATAAGAGGATACTTGCCTTTAATCTTAGATCCTCTCTTCAGCTTTCGTACATATTGAGCCAATTCGGATTCCAGATCTGACTCATCACTACAGTCATTCCTTTCTTTCCCTTTCTTTGACTTTGAGGCCTTGAATGCTGCATCTTTGGAGCTAGGTCCACCTTTCCTCATTTCATAGGCAGTGAGAATTCCATGGAGTTCATCCATTTTGAGGGTGTCAAGATCCTTTGATTCTTCTATAGCACTTATTTTGGAGTCAAATCTGTCTGGAAGGGACCTTAATACCTTTTGTACAATAGTACTTTCTTCAACCTTTTCGTCCAACCCTTTCAGGGAATTTACCACTTCAGCTACTCGGAGGAGGTATGCTGCAATATCTTCTTCCTCTTCCATCTTCAAATTTTCAAATTGTCTTCTGTGAGTTTGAAGCTTTGCCTTTTTAACTTTTGAGTCTCCATCGTACAAGCTAACTAGCTTCTCCCACATTTCTTTGGTAGAGTTACAGTGCATGATTTTTGTTAACTCGGAATCAGTGATTCCACTAGTGATGGAGTTCATGGCCTTTGCATTTGCAATGTAGGCTTTCCTCTCGTCTTGGTCTGTTGGAAGAGTGGAAGTCGCTTGGTATTTAGTTGACAAAAATGCCAGACTTCAGGTCCAAAGGACATTAAATAGTAAGTCATTCTTTTCTTCCAAAAACCAAAGTTAGTGCCATCGAACAGAGGAGGTTTTCCTGATGCTTCATGATTTCTCATCATGGTTGCTGATCCTTCTTCAAGCTGTTAGGCTAGAATGAAGAAGCCTGCTTTGATACCAATTGTTGGAAATACTGAGAGGGGGGTGAATCAATATTTCTTTTTCTCACTATTGTTTTAATAGTTAAAACATATATGTTCAGAACACAAAATGAACAGCAGGAATAAATTCTTTTATTAATATAACTGTGCAGTAAAATAAATACAATAAATAAAATGTCACAATTGGTTGCCAAGCTCCAACTTGGACTTTGGTGAGGCTCCAACCTCTTGAGCACCAACTCTATTATGCCAAGACACCAATCTTGGACTTAGGAGCACCAACTCCCAAGGACTTCAATCCTTTTCAATTTTGAGGCTCCAACCTCTTTGGTATACACTGGTGTGCTGCTGCGCTCTTTTCAGCTTCCACTGCTTCTGCTGCCCCCTTTTCTTCTGTTGCTTCCACTATCTCATGCTCAAGTTATGCCATCCACCAACAATGCCTTCAGTTCTCTGTTTTTGCTGCTTTTATATGCTCCATTCCCTGTCCATTCATTTCCTCTTACGTGCTGGCTCTTTGGCTTCCTCCTCACTTGATCGCTTGATACTTCGGCTTCCATTTCTTTGCCCTTTTTTTTTTCTCTTTACAGGCTTTATCGGTGCTTTTAATCACCCATCGGAAGCCACCACCTGAGCGTTTTAATCAATCATCGGAAGCCACCACCCGAGCGTTTTAATCACCCATCAGAAGCCACCACCCGAGCGTTTTATCAACCATCGGAAGCCACCACCCAACCACGTGTTAACTATCAGGTTAAGCTTTAAAGCCCTGCGGAAATGCACATATACAAATATATGGCCAACACTATAAAACCCCGGGGTCACATATATTTTAATACACTGGAAACCCATGTAATTCCACTCAATATGAACATTCGCGGATTTCAAATCTTATCCACCCGCCTTTATAATTATCGGCGGGTCCGGATTTTGGCGGTCTCAATAAACTCTTAACTCCAACCTCCGATGCCCTTGCGGACCCAATATGTCGATTACATCCCTTCCTAAAATGACTTCAGGTCTGGGATATCGGGGTTTTCGTGGCCTCTTGCAATGCGATAGTTCTGCGGACCCGACAACCCTCTATACTCTGCTTCTTAATGATTTCGGGTCCGGCTTTTTGGCAGGTTCGCATCAGCAGTTTTGTAATACAAAGGGTCTGCGGACTCGACGCACCTTTAGGCTCTATTTTATAATATTTCGGCTCCAATTATCGGCGATGTCACATATCGCTTCCCCCGATCCTTCCGACGCGATCACTCCGATATGCCGATTGCCGATTAGATCTCCGCCGTCCATTATTCCTTCAGATCGGACGGTCAGCGCTAAGTCGCATATCGCATCCACTGCACTGTTTCTCCTATGCGATACAATAGTTCTGCAGACCCGATATGATTTTACACTTCACTTGATAATGGACTCGGCTCCGGAAGTCAGAACTTTGCACTGCTGAAGGCCCTTTCGGGAACCGATCTACTTTATACCGGCTTCATAATATTTCGGCTCCGTTAATTCGGAGCTTTCACTTCGGCTGTTCTAAGGCCTCTCCTCGGATGCGATATTTGGTTTTCGAACCCGATATGGGTCTGGACCAAAATTAATATTCTTTCAACTCCGCCACTGTCCCACCTAAGGGGAAATATTTTGAATTCTCTGTGTAATCATAGATATTCGATATAGCACTTGTAAAATGATTTAAGGAGTCTGTATAAAAAAGGAAATGACTCCCAAGGCTTCAATCACATATCATGCAGAAAATAAGCGCTCCAACACTTTCAATACACAGTGGATTAAGCTATACAAGTTACACTCGAGAGACTTGCTCCGTCTGCTCCTCTCTGCTCTGTTTGCTCATGTAGCTCCTCCGATGGCTCCTCTTGCTCTGACACTCCTTCGATATGGCTCCTCTTGCTCTGGCACTCCTCCGATATATGTGGCTCCTCTGGCTTGGTCCGCTCCTCTTGGCTCCTTTTGCTCCTCTTGGCTCTGATATGCTCTGTCTCGTCCTCTTGAATATTGCCATATTGACATCAATGACAATCTGTGTCCAACAAAATAAAATAAAAAATTAAATTTTAAATCAACCAAAATGTGAATTTTTACCTATAGCACCCCATTGCATCCTAAGATATAGTGCAATGCCCATATCTCCCTTGTAGTTTAGCCCTGAATACAGAAAGTCCTCGATCATGATGATTTGGCTTTCTAGCCACTCGCAAAAGTTAGGAGTAAATCTGATTGTTGGTCCATCACCACCTTCATGACATGCCATAAGTGTACCTGATTTTAGTGTGCAAGAGTCATGAGGTCATCCTCTCTCTATAGATACTTGTGGAGCTAGAAGAGGAATCTGTTCCAAAGAAAACAAAATAACGAAGGCACCATACCAAAAGTTTTTGAGTTTGCTAGTTCTGACCCTGGTTAGTTACCCCTTCAAGTTGGAAACTACAACCTCACTCAATTAGATATGGTACCATGAAAACAATCCACAATAGTCTACATTTGAGCCTTCGTGAAAAATTTGTAAGCTACACTACCACATAACCGTGGAATGGTAAACCCGATGGATTCCAAAGGAATCTGAGCTATGGTCTTGATATCAATCCAACCGTCTTTAAGAGCAGCCCCATCAATAAAATATTGTATCAAATAGGTAGCATTAGTCTCCCCACACACCTATGGCCATACAGGTTGATTTCCTCGTCACGTTGTGGAAGTCGACTTAAGAGGTAAATGTCATCGACAACGATGAAAAGTCTATGGTCTTCGGCTATGAAACAATCTTCCAAAATGTTCCACTTACCCACCATCCATTGAAGCAACTCTAATTAGGCCCTTATACCTGTAATGGTGAAAAAATTGTATAACCCACAATTTGTCAGGATTTTTATGGTTGTTGGGTCATTGAGAGCAAGTATATCTTGTCCTTCATGATCATGCTCTCTCATTTCCATGTTTATGGTTCAAAAGCCCGCATTAAACATAAAAGATCATTAGAATCAAATATGGAGAGATTTAGCAAAATATTTGGGGCATTTTAATTTTATTTTTCTTTCCCTCGGTGTTGTGTGCAACTGAATTTGAGGAATATTAAACATTTGCAAAGTTTCTTTCCTTGAAAGTGCGCACATAGCTTTAAAATTAATGTCGATGTACGCAAGCCTGATAAGGGGTGCTTCGTACATAGAGGGAGAAAAATAATTTAAAAACCCTATCCAAAAAACCAAAATCCATAGTGAATATCTAAATAAATGACATGAAAATGAAGAGCTCAGATAGACCATTTACCTAGAGAAAATGTCTCGCAATTTCGTCCAATGGTTTACCCGGAATCAGCTTTGGAAGTTTCTAGTAAAAATGACTTTTATCTCTCTTAAAAGGGTAAAAATGCAAATGGTGAAAAATTTGTACTTTTTTGGACTTTTTATAAGTTTTTAGGGTTATTTAAATATTATTTTGCACCTATAAAATTTTTAAGTCTGATTTTATAAATGTTTTCCTTGTTATTTTCAAGCAGAGATAATTATTTCAAGTTTAAGTGTGTAGGTTACAGGATAATTATAGAAACATATCATTTTGGTACTGAGTACATTTTATCACTTTTTCAAACAAACTAAAACTCATGAAAAAATTGAAAGCATGGAGTTCTCTTTACGCCCTTTTCAGACTCCTTAAAAACAAAAAGATCATCAAGTACTTGATTGTTCAAACTAGTAAGAGTAAATGAACAACCACCTATTCAGTATAAGTTTACCCCTTCTACAAACTGAACCAAACTATTTAGAAAAAAGTATACGTTAACTAATCATAGTCAATAGTCTCTTGCATTATTTTATATTTTTTTCGGCTTGAGGGACTAAACTTACGAAAAAGAACATTGTGGAGTTTACTTATGTTTTTTTCCTCACTCCTTAAAACTGAAAAACAATAACCTTTACTTTCTTCATACTCGTTAAAATTTCACAATAAAATAAATAAACGTGTTTTCTTTTTGTGTCTTTTCAAACTATTTAAACATGAAAACGATATCAAGTTACCCCTTTATTAGACTTGTAAAAACTAAAGAGTACAGGACTCGTTAAGAATAATGAGACCGAACCAATCCTTCTTAGGGTTCATTAAAAATACTTTGAAGGACTCATATAAGGGATGATCTTATAGGACAAGCATATTCTATCCTCCTCAAACCTGCAAAAAATATAGAAGTACTTTCCAATAATGATGGGGAAAAAGTGAGAAATAATCTTTGTTTTTCATTTGTAAAAGGCAATATCTCACTCTTGAACATGACACTCCATTAATTTCATGTCCGGGTTGGGAAATCCATCTGCTACTTAGTTGAACATACCTCATTGAAAATATTTAGTTGGTTTGTGTTTTATTTTTGAGTCAAATGTTGTCAAGCCATCAGGTCGTGTCTCTGATATGTTCAATAGAATTTCAACATTAGTCAAAATTACTTTGTCAATATTAGCCTTGAGTTGCATAGACCATCCCTGAGTCAATCATGGATTACTCTAAACTATTGTTCTTCAAAACTTGACATGAGTTTCGTGTCGTAGGTCCTCTTGCGATGGGTTGCTTCCTATCGACTTCAACTCATTATCTATGAAGTTGATCTAGAAACCTTCAGTACCTTGAAGCCTACATGCCTTAATTGCAAGTTTCTCACCTTCAACAATATGTTCTCATCATTTACCTTCGATTGAATGGTTCTATGAGTGTTCTACATCAAATCATTTATTCACACTTCATAGATTGTACTGTACCTTGAGATCCATTGTCATTTTTGGTGGTTCCTCTCATGCTTGTTAACGATTCACATCATTGACCGATAATGAAGTGGTTTCTACCACGTTCGACTACGAGACATTCACTCGCATGACTAGATTCATATTACAAATCGAGAGATGGAGATCAAGATCCCAATTCTTGTTTCATCAATCCAAGCTGTGTGGAGTTATTAAATATTCATGAGTGTAAACATGGATCCATTGATGGTTGCATCCATACTGTGTCGTCTATTGACATGTATTTTCAAATGTATTTCCATACTGTGCTATTGATAAATTTATGTTCTGAGTATGTGAATTCCTACTTTAGTGATGATATTACATATTGCATTGTAACAATTGTTTGATTGTTTGAGGTCTCTGACTGCAGTCTGTTGAAAAGTGTGCAACAAGAAATGCTTGTTGAGAGTGCAACAAGATGATGGAGCTTAGTGAAAAGAGTCGCCTTCACTAAGTGGGCCCGCAGGCTATTTTTGGCGCAAGTCTATTTTTAGACTATGTCTATTTTTAGACATATGGATCATGTCTATGGATTGCAGGTTGCTGTTTATGGATGATTGGTCAAGTTGGGAAAAATAGATGGACTTCTATTTTTGATGAAAGTGTGAGTGATCAAAGTCTATTTTTAGACTGGCTGTCAAAAATAGAAAAGTCAAATATTATTGTCTCATAATAATATTTGGACTATAAACTTGATCTTATTCTGTTGGAGCACTTCAGTTTGAGCTACAGAGGTGGCACATGCAGCTATCAGAAGGAAATACGCTTTTCTTATGAGTCAGTTGAGTTGTTGCATGCATGACTTCAGTTAGAACTCAATCAGTTGAGTTTGGTGGAGTTGATTGTGGAGTTGATGGAGTTGTGTTCAGTTTAGCTTTGTTAAACTGGTTGTACTTAGTCTAACTGATCAATAGACTAGAGATGAGTTGGGTGAATTAGTTATTAATTAATTCACAAGTTATTAACTCATAATACAACTATAGAATACATCAGTTAACTCAGTTGCATGTCAGTGCATGTTCAGTTCAGTAGGGACAGGTGTTAGAGAATCATATTGCTATCAGTTGTGACTATAGTTGTGCACCAGATATTGCACAATCAAGGGATTGAGTATGCCAATGAGTTTGCTCACTTATTTTCCCAGTATTGTAGCCTTTGCTCACGTCCAACAAAGTGTGAGTGATGATTTTGAGGTGAAATACGAGTTTGGGAAGCCATTCTCATCAGTTCTTGAGCAGGTATTGAGCAGTGGAGGCAAGCAAGCAGTGGAATAGATTTGGAGATCAGATCTGAGTTGTATTGTGTGTAACAAGTGGAGCTGGTACTGGATTGCTTGTGATAAGCATTGTACTTTGTAATGTTACATGATGCAATCAATATAATATACAGATAGTGTGGGGTTTTTAGCGAGATGCTTTCCCCGGGATACATACTGTGTTAATGAGTTTGATTGATGCTTCTATGTGCGCCTGTGAATGTTTCTACTTCTGTAAATTGATGATCAACGTAGAGGAGCTTATGTATTGTGTATGTATTCCGCAATAGTACATGATCAGGATAATCTCCATTGAATATGTGTCATATTATTCAAAATTTCTACATGGTATCAGAGCTGCTTGATTTGTAGAAGAGATTTTTATGGGATATCAAAGTGAGGATTGATCATCAGATCTACTATTCAGAAAGTGTTTACATTTTATTTCTTCCGGCAGAGTCTATAATCAGGCCAGGTAGCCTCTGGATTTATCCTTCTTTTGGAAGGTTAGATATCCGCTGAATACTCA
Organism: Pinus tabuliformis; assembly: GCA_031772625.1. Lineage (NCBI taxonomy): Eukaryota > Viridiplantae > Streptophyta > Pinopsida > Pinales > Pinaceae > Pinus > Pinus tabuliformis. Next base: position 465,960,812 of record CM062809.1, on the reverse strand, counting down.
TACAGTCGATCTCTGTACAAGAAATACTTTGTTCTCACGAATTCTAGATCGGAAGTGGTTGAGTTTTTGAGCTGGTGGAATTCGAATTGAATTCCAAAGCAAGAGATAAACTCAGAAACATTCAGTGTGAGAATGGAGACAGTATGCCTAGGTATCTCACGAAGTTCACCCAATGCCGGGATGAGCTGGGAAGTGTGGGGGTGACTGTCGGATGAGGATGGTGAGTCTAGCACTCCTTGACCTTCCTAAGAGTTGGCATAGCTACCAGGACTCGGTGAATGGAAGGGAGAAACTGCCAAATTGGGAACGACCATGGTCGGATTTGATGCAAGAGGAGATTAAATGGAGCACCAGAGACGGTTCTTCATTCATGCAGGATGAGGAGAACTGTGCCTTAGCGAGTAAGGCGAAGAAGGGAAAGGGGAAGGTTTCTCTTTCTGAATCCAGTTCTTCCAATGATGGGAAGAAGGTTGACAAGTCGAAGGTGCGATGCTTTCGTTGTCATGAGATTGGTTCACAGGTCAGGAACCTATATGCTCTTGAGGTTCAAGATGCATGCGAAGCCTTGAGCAGCGAGGCAACTGATGGAGACTTGGTGGTTGAGAGGGAGCATATATTACCTTTCAACATGCAGAGCCAGAAGAAGTCTCAAACAATTGTGGAGGAGCCACGATTGGTGCAACAGCTTCAGGAGGTTGTGGAGGAGCCACAATAGGGGAAGCTGAGAGGAGATCGAGTAGAGATATCTACTCATCCAGAGACTTCTAGTAGGGGGAAACTTCGAGCCAGGTGGGCTGAGGGATCGCATGCAGCCATACCTCTAGGGAGGAGGTGGGGTGATGTGGATTGATTGTCCCAAGGAGGAGGGGTAGGATCCTTGAGGTACCCAACCTCTTGGATGAGACCTTGCAACGGGAGCCCCAGATGTGTAGTAGCAGGAACTGACTGATTGGGTAGAGACAAATGCGGATGGAGCGCAGAGAGAGCGACAGTGCAGGGAATCCCAGGACAGTGCATAGCTAGCAGGTTGTAGCAATGCGAGAGGCACAAGTGTTTTGCACAGTGCTAGGTGGCACAGAGAGGTGTGCAATGGTGCGAGATGCATGGAGATGTTGTAGTAATACAGATGTCAGAGAGGGAGCACTTGTCAGCAGCAGGTAGAGCTTCAGCATCAGAGGGTGTTTCTATCCCAACAGGGAGGTCAGTTGGGAGGTGCAGTGCGAATGCAATGCAGGGAGATAGAACCAGCAGCAGCACGGATGCAGTCAGAGATCAAAGTGACAGAGGCTAGAGCAGTCAGATACTGAAGAGCACAGAGATGCAGAGTTTCAGTTGACAGAGGCAATAGCAGTCAAAGACTTTGATGACAGAGCAAGTGGACCGGCCAGATGTGTTTCATGGAGAACATTCCAGAGTTACAGGATCGGGTTTGACAGGAATCCTTTCTTGTTGAGAGGGAGTGTTGAAAAGTGTGCAACAAGAAATGCTTGTTGAGAGTGCAACAAGATGATGGAGCTTAGTGAAAAGAGTTGCCTTCACTAAGTGGGCCCGCAGGCTATTTTTGGCGCAAGTTTATTTTTAGACTATGTCTATTTTTAGACATATGGATCATGTCTATGGATTGCAGGTTGCTGTTTATGGATGATTGGTAAAGTTGGGAAAAATAGATGGACTTCTATTTTTGATGAAAGTATGAGTGATCACAGTGTGAGTGATCAAAGTCTATTTTTAGATTAGCTGTCAAAAATAGAAAAGTCAAATATTATTGTCTCATAATAATATTTGGACTATAAACTTGATCTTATTCTCTTGGAGCACTTCAGTTTGAGCTACAGAGGTGGCACATGCAGCTGTCATAAGGAAATACGCTTTTCTTATGAGTCAGTTGAGTTGTTGCATGCATGACTTCAGTTAGAACTCAATCAGTTGAGTTTGGTGGAGTTGATTGTGGAGTTGATGGAGTTGTGTTCAGTTTAGCTTTGTTAAACTGGTTGTATTTAGTCTAACTGATCAATAGACTAGAGATGAGTTGGGTGAATTAGTTATTAATTAATTCACAAGTTATTAACTCATAATACAACTATAGAATACATCAGTTAACTCAGTTGCATGTCAGTGCATGTTCAGTTCAGCAGGGACAGGTGTTAGAGAATTAGATTGCTATCAGTTGTGACTATAGTTGTGCACCATATCTTGCACAATCAAGGGATTGAGTATGCCAATGAGTTTGCTCACATATTTGCCCAGTATTTTAGCCTTTGCTCACGTCCAACAAAGTGTGAGTGATTATTTTGAGGTGAAATACGAGTTTGGGAAGCCATTCTCATCAGTTCTCGAGCAGGTATTGAGCAGTGGAGGCAGGCAAGCAGTGGAATAGATTTGGAGATCAGATCTGAGTTGTATTGTGTGTAACAGGTGGAGCTGGTACTGGATTGCTTGTGATAAGCATTGTACTTTGTAATGTTACATGATTCAATCAATATAATATACAGATAGTGTGGGGTTTTTAGCGAGATGCTTTCCTCGGGATACATACTGTGTTAATGAGTTTGATTGATGCTTCTATGTGCGCCTGTGAATGTTTCTGCTTCTGTAAATTGATAATCAAGGTAGAGGAGCTTATGTATTGTGTATGTATTCCGCAATAGTACATTGATCAAAATAATCTCCATTGAATATCTGTCATATTATTCAAAATTTCTACACAGTCTCTAACCCAAACCTTTGCATGATAAAACACTTCAGTCATCAAAATATTTCATCTGACTTTGCTCTTTAGGGGGAAACCTGTTACACATCATGTTGTCGCATTAGGTAAAATACCATTGGTTTGGATCTCTTGCTATCCACACATGCATTCCAGAGCATTACCCTACAGAGTTTGAAACTAAATTATCCCAAAGAAAGTGGAATTTCTAGATCCTATGGTACGAAACCCTAATTTTGGCTATATTTGCAGTTTCTTGACTAATTCCTATGCATACGCATGGAAGACCATTATTATATACAGATAAGTACACATTGTCTTCCACTACGACCTGCGAACATGACTTGAAGTATGTAAAAATAGAAAGTAAAGTCTAGATGCATTGTTGGTAGCATCTATTCCAACCAACAATCTTCGAATGAGTGCCTATTCAGTGTTGATCCCTCCCATCATGGAGTAACTCCGCTTCCTTTGTGGTATCTCTATCCCAACAATAGTGGATCTCATCCCTTGGAGAATGGATCCATAACTTCCCATTCTTGGCCTACAAAGCCACTACAGGTCTGAGAATTGGAGAGGATTGTTGGAAGTAGGTTTATGTTGTTGATATTAGGTTGGAAGACTTTTATTGCAAGGGAGAGGGTTGGAGATTGTAGAAGGGGCTTTCTTCATTAAGGCTACATGGTTGTAAGTTTTTTCTCTAGTTTTATGAATATAAGCAATTTTTCTTTCTGAGTTACATCTCCATTGATTTAATTTGTAGGATTCCTTGATCACCTACATAATATTTGATTGCATAATTAATTAGTTCACATATACAATTGGTTAATTAGTTAAGTTATATCTTTGATTTTATGTTGTATGATTTGATCTCTTATTTGTCTCTATCTTTGCAGATCTCTTTTAGGGCATTGATTACAAGCTGGCATTGCTTACAAGCTGTTGAGAGTGACGATAGGACATTTAGAGCATCAAAGAGTGACTGATCGAAAGCTTTAAGGGATTCCATCAATCAGTTCACTAAACTGGTAAGAGGCCTCTTTCATTCTATTTTCTTTCAAACGATCATAACTTAGAGAAAGGTAGTAATTACTTTGTGTTTGTTACTAGGGCTATTTGAAGCCTAGGGAGATAATTCTTGTGTGCAAGAGGGATTTTTCCACATAATATCTTCATGCTACTAGAAATATAGACCTTCTTCCAAGCAAAATAAATGAAGCTAATTATGTGTAAGTTTTCAATCCCATTGAAACATCTGTATGCAATCACACATACATGAGGAAAATAAAAATACTAGTTTTGTTCTTAGTTTTAGTTGGCATCAACTTTACATATTCATCCAACCTCAAAGGCCTCTTATGCTAGAAGAATTAAAATAGAACATAATAGGATTAAATCATTTCTCCATAGATTCTCTTGAACTACATTCTAGATTAGTATTGTATGTATTATACAAAAGATAGTAGGAATTCTTGCTTAAGTAATGGAATTATTGTGTACTTTTAAATGGATGCAACTTGGCCTCTTTTTTCCCATAGAAGCTAGGATTTGTTATTTAATATTTTTCCTCGTGATCAAAATTTATCGCTCTTCAAATTTTTGGTGCAACCTACAAGCCTTCCCTTTTCCACTATCATTGATAATCTTAGAAGCCCATTTTTTCTAGCGAAAATTTTAAGGGCTAATATTCGCAAGTGGGCTAAGTTTCTATGCTCTTTCCAAAAAGAATGATTCACCAATTTCCATTTTTTCTAAAAATGATTCGCTAAAATTTTATAGCATATAGTTATTTAACCTCAAAAATTGCCAAAATTTTATAGGGACTATATAAAATCATAAGAAATTTGAATATTTTTACAAAATTATTGCCAAACATTTTACAATTTTCATAATAGGGACTAGTAAGATTCCCAAGGTTGCTAAACATTAAGAAATATTTCCATCCTTAAAATTTTCTCTGATTTTTCCTTTCTACTTCTCAATGTCTCCCTATCCTCATGTTTTTGGTAGAATAATATGCCATTTTACTCAATATTTTAACCCATACTTTGATTTTAGTCAATAAATCAAACTTCTTTCTACTCTATGCAAATATTTCTCTCACCTATTCTAGCTCCATTTTATTCCTACATTTCCTACTCATTCTTTTGTCCTGGAAATCCTCTTTCCCTTTCATTGTTGGACTTCTACTCCTCCCCATCTCATTCATCATTCCTCTCTTTTGTATGATTCTCCTTTGCTCCCATATATTTCATGAGAGGTAGCCAAATGAAGAGGGAGATTCTTCCTTCCTTCTTCTCTAGTATGTTTTTCTCTTACTCTCTCATGAAATGAATGTCCAACAATGCTATCTTCTAATAAGCCTTATATATCTTTGGGAACTCCTACTTAAAACCTCTAAGTGATAAGGTCGCTACCCAAAAGGCTTGTACATTTGTAACATTTTAGGTAGAGAACTTATCACTTTAATGTTCTAGATAAACCTACAACCAGTAAAAGGTTTCTTACGATAAAAAAAAAAAAAAAAACAAAAATTATCTCTAGAACTCTATGAGTAGTGAGTGTAAAAAAAATAACTTAATTTTGTCCATAAATTCCTAGTTACCTAAATAAATGATATAAGCATGTTCTTTTATATGCATACTCCCTTAGGAATAAACTTAACTTAATTTCACCCATAAATTTCTAGTTACCTAAATAAATAATATAAGCATGTTTTTAGAATAAACTCAACTTAATTTCATCCATAAATTTCTAGTTACCTAGATAAATAATATAACCATGTTCTTTTATATACATACTCCCAAAGGAATAAACTCTTTCTTAAGCTCTAGCCAAATCATAAGGAAAATACCTCCACTTCAAGGAAAATCTAGCTTGGTGAAAGAAGATAACTGATGCTCCATACTATGTTATCCACTTAGGTTTCAAACCCAACATGCATATTAAAACCTTGAAAGGAAACAACATGCATCAATGTACGAGGCGAAGCTCGAACAATGTTCCTTAAAACCTTCAAAGTAAACAACATGCATCAATGTACAAGGGGAAGCTCGAACAATTTTCCTTAAAACCTTGAAATGAAACTATTGAAATTATACTTTTAACTGTCGTGCAACAACATTAAAACAACAACCTTGAAACTACTCTAGAAAACCGCCAAGCTCATCGGACCGCTTTCGCTGAGAAAGTGGTATTCCCTCAAACTCACCGAATGCAATCACTTTTTGACGCATGTCCTCTATACGTTTTCAAAATATCTTTTCATCGGGACATAACGTTCAGCAAATAAGGGGCGTCTGATATTGTTCCGAACCATTCGATTGAAAAGTTGGTGGATGTCCGTCTGATTAACCCAAAGTTGCATACCATGTCGTGGAGTAAAAGTTCCGTTTGACCACCGGCTTGTCAATTTAATGAATTTATTATGTTCGTAGATTGTAGGTAAAAGATTTTAATTTTAATGTTTTTTTACTTACGGAGGTATGGGCATAGTTTTTAAATTTATTCATGGGTGTAGTTTTTACAGGACAAGTAAAAACGAATGTATAGTTATGTTTTTTTTTGGTGTGCATGGCATATGTATTGTGAAAACACACAACAGTGTGAATATGAAAAATGCAGCAGCATGAAGATATTTATTGTTGAAGAAACGAAATGTAATGGGCAACAGCACATGTAAAAGAAATTTTTCTTTATAGCAGTAAATGTAAGATTTTGTTTTTTTTACAACAGTGAATGTAAAAGAAATTTTTACACACAACAGTGTAAAATCTCAGGAGGAGACATAGTAATTTTTTTTTTGTTGAAATGTTCTTAGTGAATCCCTCTGAGAGAGAGGAAGAAATATGTAACAGGCAGTTTATTAATGAATAGAAAGTTTTATGTGTGTTGTTGAAACTCTGTTCTGTGGAGAATTTTTTTCTTTGCTTCCCTGTGTTAAGATCCTAGAGATAAACAGAGCATTGTCTTTGTGTTCAGTTAATTTGTTTTTGGAATTTTACCAGAAAAATTCCCAACAGTGGTATCGGAGCTTGTCCAGGCTCTTTGAAGGTGTCAAAGAAGCTGAAGGAAGAAGTTTTTTTTGCTGCAGCAGCTTCTCCAGCAGAGTGAAGACTCAGTCAAGAAAGGATTCAGGTATTTCTCAAAGTTTTTTTTTGTGTGTTGTTGTTGAAGACAGTGAGTTATTTCAAATACACAGTCAAATATTTGAAGCATAGCTGAGGGTGCAAGGAATGGCCAGCACCAGCACTAGTATGGGTATTTTTAATACTTAGCTCCCACAGTTTAATGGAATGAACTATGACTACTGGGCAATAACCATGACAACCCTGTTTGCTTCTCAAGATTTATGGGAATTAGTTGAGGATGGTTTTGAAGAACCAGCAGATGAAGATGAGTTTAATAGGTTAACTCAGGCAGGGAAAGATTTGTTGAAGAGAAATAGGAAGAAGGATTCAAAAGCCCTCGTATTTTTGTATCAAGCAGTGCATGAGAGTGTGTTTCCAAGGATAGCAGCAGCCAAGACATCCAAAAAAGCATGGAAAACTCTCAAAAAAGCATATCAAGGCATGGAGAAAGTGAAGACAGCAAAACTACAGTTGCTAAGGAGAGATTTTGAAAATTTGTGCATGAAGGAGTCAGACAATATTGACTCATTCTTCACACATATGATTGGTCTGGTCACACAAATAAGATTTCATGGAGAGATTCTTGAAGAAAGGAGGATTGTGGAGAAACTATTGAGGATCTTACCCTCAAAGTTTGATGTGATTGTCACCACCATAGAAGAGACAAAGGATCTCTCAAACTTTTCAGTTGATGAACTTCATGCATCACTGATAACACATGAGCAGAGGTTGAGTAGAAATGAAAACTCATCTCTAGAGCAAGCCTTCAAGACCCAGATGTCCTTTAGAAGAGGAAGAGGTTAAGGCAGAGGAAACAAGAGAGGAAGAGGCAGAAGCCAAAATAGAGGTGGAAGGAACACTCCACCTAATGCTCAAGGAAGATGTAACAATCCAAATCAGAACCAAGGTCAAGGCAGCAACCAACAAAGTGGACAACATCATGCTCAAGTACAAAGGTATGAAAAATCCAATGTCCAATGTTATTACTGTAAAAAATATGGGTATTATGCAAATGAATGTAGGAAGAAGCAGCATGATACGAGTAATAGATCTAGTGCAAATATCACTAGAGAAAATATCAGCCAAGATAATGTGCTTTTAGCTTGTAACATGGCTGAAACAAACAGTGAAGATATATGGTTTCTAGATTCCAGTTGTTGTAACCATATGACAGGAAACATAGCCCTGTTTTCTGCTTTAGATCAAAATGTGAAATCACAAGTCACACTTGGGACTGATAGTAAAATTTTTGTTATGGGAAAAGGAGAAGTAAAAATATTGACAAAGAAAGATGAAAAGAAAACCATAGCAGATGTCTATTATGTTCCTGGAATGAGATGTAACCTCTTAAGTATTGGACAGCTTGTTCAAAAGGGTTACAATGTTTTCTTTGAGAATGATGTATGCACCATCATGGATAGAGCACCCAGCCAACGATGCATTGCTGAAGTAAAGATGACAAGGAACAGGATGTTCCCTCTCAAAATAAGGGCAGATTT